>OU862932.1:25176441-25836178 GCA_917880885.1 Limnephilus marmoratus | reverse complement strand
TATATAGAAACCATTGCGGGCATGCGCAGAACAACTCACCAATTAATCGCAATTGGATAAATGGTTTAGGGACCGCAAAAGGGACAAACAAAGAAATATCCATTTTTATATATCAAGATTATTATCAATTTCTTAGTTTCAGGTGAACCTTATGAACGGGTACGGGTATTCGTGAGAATAATTCTAATTTACAGTACATATGCAATAAATGAGCCTCAGGCGTTTCATATATGATGTAATTCGTATGATTATATAACCAATATAACACCCTGGGCTCTAAAACTCTAAGGTTCTTTAAAAGGGCGTTGAAATGGAGTCACATAAAGTTTAATCGAGGTTAAGGTGTTTTTAGGATACCCAAACAAGAGTCTAAAGAAGACGCTAACCAAGGTTCCCACCAATCAGTTATTTCAGGAAACTGAAATTATGGAACTAAGGCAGATCTACTGTATCCAGTGTCTTAAATTTATATTTTCTCGTCCTAACAATTTTACTAAAAACACAAATCGTTCTAGCCAGAGACATACCACGTGCGTGTACACAGTGCCTCACTACAAAACCAGACTGGCCCAAAGGCACATTAACTGTATTGCCCCAAAACTATTCAATTCCCTACCCAATTCAATCAATACTTGTCAAAATCTGAACGTATATAAAAAAATATTAAAAGCTGGGTAAAAAATAATTTGGAAGTGAGAAATTTTTTCTTTAAATTGTATTATATGTTTTCTAAATTCCTAAAATATTTCATGTCTTTCTGTATTTAAGATTAATAAAAGGAAATATATGTGGTTTATATGTACACATATTTATGAACGTGTGTATGTACTTATTGGGTGTATACATACGTTATTATATGTACATTTCTTTAATTTTAAGAAATCTCACAATAATCTCCTGTAAAATCGATCATGTTGATCTCTAAAGACACTATGTATATATATTTTTAAATTCTTTTTTAACCACCACTGTTTAATATCCACATAATATAATACCCACGCACAGGCTTCGCCTTTGTGGGATCTTTTTTGTTACTCCCTTATATTTTATGTTATTATGTTTGTACCTATTCCCATGTATCAAAAAAATTTGCTAATAAAAAAAAAAATAAAAAAAAAAAATGGTAAAGACCAGCACGAAGTTAGATTCAAATTTGAAAACTGCCTTCGTACCTTGGTTTCCACGGGTGGTTATTTGAAGCTTTTTGTCATCACTTTCGCTTATGCAAAATACAGCGTGAATTTTTTTGGAGAGAGAGAAAATTAATAATTTTTTAAAAGTTGGTTGATTTCTTAGCTATCCTCCACGTCAGTGAGCTAGAGTGCTACGATTAAAAAATATGACGTTATTGAGGTTGTTAAAGTTGAAAATGATTTTTTATTTTTTTTTTCAAAATTTCAACTTCTTGAATGAAGATCTTCATGATTCTTTCAGTTTGGGGATGCGCCATATCCAAAGATCTTCATACAAAAATTTGAAATTTTGAAAAAAAATAAACATATAGGTACCTACACATATTATTTATCCAAGATCTAAAGCGCGTGGAGACTGTGGAACTTTGGTCACAAAGCGCTATTAGGCATTATTTAAATTTCAGGAAATTTTTTTTTTTTTTTTTAAATTAGCTCCACACAGGAGGCCGCGAGAAAAATGATTTATACATTAATGTCGATTTTTCTTACACGCTGTACTTATACGCTGGTGCATACGGTATATTCAGTTCTTTTCAGTTTCAGTGCCGGCAACCCGGACGTTTATTTTATTTTCATTTATATATCTATAAATTAATTTTACCCACCTCACTAGACAAAGTCTGTTCCGAGGCGGGTAAATAATATATTATATTTATTAACAAATATTTTTATGTATCAAAGTACTAGTATACATAAAAAGATAAAAAAATAACATGAAAGATAAGAGATAATATAAAAATATATGCAAATATGTATTCACAAGAATATACACACATGCACATACATACATACAAAAATACATACACATACGTATATACATATACAAACATGCATACATACATACAAACATATAATGTTGTTATATTAAATATTTACGCATGTATTTACCTACAGATAAGTAGTTTTATCCTTGAGGTTCCCGAAAGAAAGTATGTTTTATATTTTTGTTATTCGGCGGTATATCTTCTCTGCACATCCCTCCGGAGTCACTTAGTTATATTTTGTGTAAGTAGATACACAGTATTTTCCTTAAATTGACTTTATATTGTACACGAGCATGCTTTGGGCTACCGAAGGATCAATCGTCCTGGAATCCTATAAAATATCTGAATCGATATAAAATAATTAAATCTCATCTACTTATACAGGGGCGGCCCTAGGGCGGTGCGAGCGGTGCGACCGCACACGGCGCCGTCGTAAGGGGGCGCCGAAAACACCCGACCACTGATCGACTATCTATCGATCGTGCGCTTAAATCGTGTGGTCAACCGACAAACCCGAATGTCCCTACAGGAAGCAACCTATCACGATTTTTAACAGATCTTAGTCTGTAAGATAGTCTTTCTCTCCCAGCTCAGTTTGACTTCATAAATCGGTAGTAACAACTTTCAGTAGCCCTAAAGAAGGAAACCTAAGTTCACATCCTCTGGTCAGACAAGTACTCAAAGCCGCAGCATTAAGACATCCTAAATTGGCTAAACCTCCTATCTGGGATCCTCGAGTGGTGTTGACCAGTGTTGCCAACGTAGGCGATTTTTCGCCATTTAGGCTACTCAGGACGAGAATCGGCGATGAAAAAATCTAAAAGGCGATTGGTCGCCTATTAGGCTACTTCAGAGACAAGTTATTTAAATCAGCCGAATGGCAAATAATTAAGAAAAAAAAAACAAAAATGCTGAAGCTGAAAGAATGTTCAGCGTAATGGGGACAATCAAAACAATCATGCACTGGAGGCGTCTACTAATATCTACAGGAATTCGAAAAACTGAAAAAATCGAACTAATATCTATGAGAATCAAAGTGTTGACGAATATCTACAGCTCAAACTGTTGATTAATATCTATGAGAACCAAAGTGTTGACGAATATCTACAGCACTGGCAGAGGTTGGATTTTCAATTGTGTATAGCATATTGGAATAACGTAATATTGCGTATGCAGTTTAAAAAACTTAATTTATGTAAGTATGTATGTAAAAATCCCTAATATCGGACTATTGGACACATTTAGCTGATTAGTCCAACCTATGCTCTGTAGATATTAGTTCAACCTAAGCTCTGTAGATATTAATCAACACTCTGAAGTTCGTAGATATTAGTTCAACATATGAGCTGTAGATATTCGTGAGACATACAGGCTGTAGATATTAGTATCTGGAGTCTCATGGACTTAGCAAACGCATCGCAATTGCTGAAAAACTGCTCGAAATTTGTGAAGCAGTACCGGACTTATTCGTCTGCTCAAATAACAGCTAAGGAAATAACTTCCCAGGCTGCGAAAGATTCTACGCTTAAGCCAGTCCGATCCCGAAGAAAGAAGCGATTATTTGAATATGAAGCTGCAGATGAGACACCAACAAATCCCGAAGAACTGTTTAAAATTAACGCCTTTTACCCTATGATAGATACAATTGAAAATGCGTTGGTCACTTGGTTTGGACAATTATCTAAATTCAATGATACATGGTCTTTTTTGTATAACATCAAAATAATTCCCGATAAGTCTTCATTAGAAAAAGCCTGTGCAGATTTGCAAATCATTTTAACCAACGGAAAAATTTGATGTCTCTAGTTGCGAATTGGTTGAGGAACTTTTGAGCCTAAACCCATAACTAAAATATCTTGCCCCAGCAGGGCCACTACAAGTTCTTCAACTTATAAAAAAAAATGATTGGCAGGATATGTATATTCCCAAATGTACGGATAGCGCTTCGGATTTTGCTGACCATCGCTGTAAATGTCTCCAATGGAGAACGAAGCTTTAGTAAATTAGAACGTACTTACGTTCGGTTATGTGTCAAGAAAGACTATCCTTGCAATTTTATCAATTGAGAATGATATTGCCAAAGGGTTCAATTATTCTGATTTAATAAAAAAATTCGCAATAAAAAAAAAGCAAGAAAAGTTGTGTTCTGGTGTTTTTATTGGTTTTCGCAGATTTAATTTAATAAATGTTATCAAACATTTATTACTTAAACGACTTCAAAAAGGAGGAGGTTCTCAATTCGACTATATTTTTTTAATGTTTGTTACCTCAGAACTTTCGACTGGGTGAACCGATATTGATGATTCTTTTTTATTTGAAAGCTAGTAGTGCTTATCGTGTGGTCCCATTTCAATTTGGTTCAGTTCTGACAAATGGCATCCATGAGAAAACCATATAAGTCTTAAATTTGCATTAAGTATGTGCGCGACAAATGGACGAATAACTCAGTATCACCCCAACCGATTTTGATGATTATTTTTGTTATTGGAAAGGATGTACTTCAAGGGTAGTTTGATGAGAGTTTGGTTATGTCCTGATTATGGGATCCATGACAAAGTAACGGAACTAGTCAATTCTTAGGAGCAAATTAACGATACTCGGCCGAATCTTTTATAGGCTATCCGGATCTTTGAGTCACCTACCGTCAGTGGTGTAGAAAGGAGGGGCGGGGGGGGGGGGAGGTGGATCGCCCCGGGTGCCACCCGAGGGGGGGGGGGGGGTGACACTCGAACGTGAATTAAAAACTTACGAAAGTGCAAAATTGCCGTAAAAAATATTTTACTCGTGAACACTGACTTTTATTTAGCTCTATGGCTCGGTTGGTCGGAGATTCCCGAAAAAATGTTTTTCCTTATTTTCGTTCCATAACTCGATCGGGGATTTCCTTGAAATATTCCTTGTGTCATTCCAATTTAGTTCGTTAATTGTGATTGACGTAAACTCGTGAAGAGAATTGATATCTATTGATTGACGTGAATAAGTGAAAAAGTGAGTGTTTTTGAATGTGTTTTAATTTTGAGGATTACGAAATTTTTGTTTACACATTTGACTCTTAGCTAGTAATGTTTTTATATTTTAGGAAGTCAAAATTTGCGTTTTGAATTTCTCAAAGTAAACTTTAAGGGGGGGGGGGGGTGACACCACGTTTTCCTCCCCGGGTGCCACCCATGCTAGCTATGCCACTGCCTACCGTAACTTCGTTATGGTCAAGTAATGTCTGTCTCATATGAGCAGCACGTTTAGTAGGTCTACCCATATTCAGACAAATTAGTTAAAGTACTTCAGATTCACTAAAAATAAAAAAAAAAACAAGCAAAAAAATTAACAAAACAAAAAAAAACAACTTAAAAAATGCACTAAAAAGTAAAAAAAATAATTTCGTATTCTTCTTCAACTTAATAATCAACAAACTTTTTCTACTCATCAATATGTAGGTACGATTGTTATTTTTGGAGTCGGTGTCACCTTGACAGCTCCCCTCCCGCCGTGGCCTCGCTCTCGCCTCTAGCCTCGTCTAGTCGCGCGTGCGACACAAGCACATCTCACCTATGACTATGTATGTAGTTACAAATCTACCTTGGCTGACACCGACTTCAAAAATAACAATCGTTCCTACATATTGATGAGTAGAAAAAGTAAATTTATTTTAAAGTTTTAGATGAATACGGAAAATATTATTATACTTTTTATCGCATTTTTTGAAGTCGTTTATGTTTTGTTAAAAAAAAAATTCTGATATTATTTCTCATCTGTCCTACTAGGTACTTCAAATAGAGTTGCATAACTGCACAGAAAGAGCTCTATTTTTTGTTAGGAGGGGGGAGGGGGGGGGGGCGCCACCAGGAGATTTCGCACCACCTAATAATTTAGCTAGGGCCGCCCCTGTACTTATATATAAAAAAATCATAATGTTTACTTCTGTCTATGTATTTATGTTATGCGTTGCTAAACCATTTATCCGATTGCGATGAATTTGATGTGCGCATGGCCGCAATTGTTTCTATACAATAGTGAGCTCTGGCTGTATGAAATTATTTCCTATACTGTTCATCCGATTGCGATGAAACTTTGGTGAGTTGTTATGCGCACGCCCACGATTGTTTCTATACACACTAGTGTGCTCTGGCGTTTTCAAATTTGCATAAGAATTTACAAAAAGAGGCGGGTGAGTTGTTTGAAAAATGTAATTTTTATAAACGATAGTGAATTCTGGCATTTCGTAAGATTTGATGTGTGCATGCCCGCGATGTTTCTGGTATACACTGGTGAGCTGTGGCATTATGAAAGTGGTATAAAAAGGTGCAATAGGTGGCACGCGAACTGTTTGAAAACTGAATGTACCGGGACCGGGATTGCGGCAGGGGCGGAACTTGGGAGGAGTGCTCGCGGGACAGGGGCAGCGGGAGAGGGGAGTGGGGAGAGAGAAGGCGGAGTGGGAGAGAAAGGGGAGGCGGAAGGGGAACGGGACGAATGGGAAAGGACACGCAGGGAGAAACAATTTTATTTATTAAGTGGCATAGCCACGCATACCAGGAACTCGCTAGTAGGAACATAAAAGTCTAAAAAAAAAAAAAATTCTTAGAGAATGAATAACATTTAAAAAAAATAAAGATTTAAGTAATTTTTTTTTTAAATATTAAAGTTTATTTATTTTTGCTGACAGTGTGTGCTAATTTTTCGGCTGGGTAATATGTTTACATAAGCCAATTAATAATTAATTCCAAGCAACTAGTATTTTTATGATCAGTTGCGCAATATGCTTGGCGAGTCAATGATCCGTAAAACTAATAACTGAAAAGAATTACTCATTCGTGATCAGATACAACGTACAACATACGAGTACAGCCAGGTATTGCCTATTATGCTGACCAGTTGCAGAATAAAAATAATGTTATGTGGTGGGTGCAGGGCCGAAGGGGGACAAGTCAGCAAATTTAAATTTAATAATCAATTCATGCTTACGCAAGTCAAACAATCTTGGTAAATAAAAGTGATTGTTTCTTTGTGTTCCTAAATTATTAAATAAAACTTTGGGGATTCGATGTGCACATGGCCGCGATGGTTTCAATATATAATAGTGAGCTCTGGCGTTATGAGTTTTTTTTTCTATAGGTACTATTTATTTTAGTAATTAGTACGTTAAAGTTTACAAATTGCTAATTAATTATAACATTACATATTACATACTATATTTTTTCTAGTTTGATGTAGCTCTTACAATACACCTTGAACCTTCTAATTGGTGCGGACTTTAAAGTTTCTGGTAGCGTGTTATAAAACTTAATATACTTGTACGGTAAACTATTCTGGTATTCGCTTTGCCCTTTTTTTGTAGCCTGATTTCCTAATTTTCTGATTTATTATAGTTCTTGGTTTCAATAAGGTTTCTCTAAATTGTCTCTATATATAGACAATTTGAAAGGCGGTACGGGTATAGCCACCCCGGGAACCATTTATTGAATAACCAACACCTCTGCCATAGGTCACACCAAGTGGTTCGCTACATTGGGTGACTTAGCAAGGGTGCCTGGGTTCATTGGGTGAGGTTAGTCCGGGTCTTGACAGTGGATGCATCTGCCCATCAGCTGCATGGCGGATCGGATCGGGAGAGACTGGTTGAGGGAGACCTTTTGACCTCTCCAGCAGGACTCTCTCAAATATTTCAAAATGATTAATTTCAACAAGTAAGGAAGGAAAAATTAGATTACTTACAAACCCTAAACACGGTTTCATGACAGTTGATCCCCTGGCATACTTATACACAATATGCAGTCGGTTTAGGGAAAGATATTGTACCTACTTTCACAAAATATACCTAAGTTTTTCCGAAAGGGGTGTGTAGAGAGATGTACCGCCGAATAACAAAATTATAAAACATATTGATGTGCAACTTCTTTAGCACCTTTGTGGTTTGAAACTCGGGTGAAACGGAAACAACACTAAAAAGAGACAATCATATACATCTATAAGATTTAGTCTGCGAGAGAATGAGATAGAATGAAACCTTACCGCGTTGGCCGCTTCGATATTGAGCCCACTTTTTAAGGCTCCTATTGGTTGAGATTGTGGGGGCGAAGGTTTCACTTCTACCGTGTGTGAATTGCACTTGATTTTTAAAAATTTAAATTCATGAAGGATAAAACTACCTGTCTATACACTGTTTATATGTACATACAATCGTGTAAGTACAAAAAATCAACACTGTAAAAAAATTCATTTGACATACATAGCAACTTATTATTAAGGGTTAATAATATTCACGTTAATAATATTGAGCGAATACAAAAAACAAAAATCTGCGTTTTATAAATTTTAAATTAAATATAGAAGACTAATAATGGTGGGTTTCTTCATTTACCGAAATGCAATGCTAATTGTAAAAGTAAACGATCGAAATTTAAAAATTTCTATGCATTTGACCGTTTCCTTTTGCAATTAGCATTGCATTTAGCATTCTCGGTAAATGAAGAAACCCACCATGAATATAATCTATTACTAAATATTCTAAAAATACACACCCTAAAAGACAGACGTAAAACATACGACTTAAGATGAAGTCATAGTAAATAATGCAAAATCATATGTTTTTGTTTTGAAAATTTGATCGCTTAGAAGTATTGTAGATGCTTCAATTAAATACTGCGTGTAGAACATACCTTGGCCCTTAAAAATATCGGTAATTTTTTTATAAGTTTTTTAATAAGCCTATAAAAAAATAAAGTATAAGGTCTAAAAAACACACTTTCAAGTCCAAACTCTCCTATTTATAAACCCCTTTTCGGATATGGTTTTATTGTGTAATGTGGCAAATTCAGTTTAATTTATAATAATCGCAAAAAAAGTTGATATTTACACCCAATCTTCCCAAAATAAAATAAAATATGCATTTTCGCGTTGCTATTTTACAATACGGCCGCTAGTCGTCGAATTCGGTTATTCAAAGTGACCCCTATGGCGTCCACCGAAGAACTACTGTCCACGGCACAGTAGTGAACTAGTGGATCGCCTTAACATTTTTATTCTAAATACTTAACTCTAAATTCGACTTCTGCGAACCCTAAAACTCATAAACTTACGAATACCGACAGTAACCACACGACAAAATACACAATTCTACTGCAGCATTCACAAGCGGAACTACATTTCCCACTCTCCGATTCAATGATTTCACATTATGGAGAATCAGTACATCTTGACATATTTAACATAAACTTGGCGAATTTTGTGGATCTTGTAAAAAACTTATACCCCAAAACTATTCCTAAAGACATCTGTGTTTTTGTAAACTTATGAAATCGAATTTGTATTTTTGTGACTTGTGTGCATTTTTTATCTAATTTTATTTTTATTATTTCTTTATCTGTTTAAAAATCATCTGTCATGAATTAATTTTAATACCAAACTGTAAAAGCCCCCTGGGCGTTGAATAAATAAATAAATAAAAGGATATTTTTGAAGTCGATTTTAGGTTTCAAATTGGTAAATAGTGGTCGAAAAATTGTAATTTTATTTTATTATATCTATACATTACTAAAAAGACAAACTAAACCATCATACTGCACAACACAATTACGACATAAGACGTAAACATCAACACATGATTCCGAAGATTCATAAGTGGATAATCAACAAAGGTATTGCATACTGCGGGCAGATAACTTGAACAAGAGTCTTATCCACTGACGACCTCCGTAGTCCAGTGGATAAGACTCTTGACTCACAATCCAGAGGTCGCGGGTTCGAACCCGGCATGCGCAAATAAATTTTATTTGATTAATTTATGTTATTTCACAATTAATTCATTTAAAATAATATGTAGTATATTTGCGGCATGTTCAAGAGTGGAAGATACTATTAGTATCGCCCTGGTGTAAGACCACCATTCAGAATTGAAACGTTGCTTGAAAATGGCTTTAGCCGTGTTTGGTGACCAGATCTGAATAGCCAGGTACTTCCCAACCTTCCTCCTCCCCACCTCCTTCCCCTCCCCACTACCTTCAGCCTCACAACATACCCCAATTGGGATGCCATAGTCTCACTGGCTCCAGACGGGAGCAGTTGAGATTCTTGTGCAGTACTCACTGTAAAAAAAAAAAATACAAAATCACACTCAACGCCTGTATTTTATCACTTATCCTCACAATTATTTTTGTGTTTCTAATTTGTTTCTTTTATTTTTTTTCTATTTTTCCATTTTTCTTATCTCTTATCTCTTTTCTTTTTCATTTCTTTGATTGTTATTTTATTCTATTTATCTATTTAAATTAAAATGTTTTTACTTTAATCTTATTTTTCTTCCAAGATTAAGATATCAAAATTAGTTTAAATTCCTGCCACCTCGGAACAGGCTCAGCCTAATGAGGTGGTATATACCAAAAAAAAATGTATATTGTATTTTGATATATTATTTAATATATTTTATTGTAATATCTTGGTTAATAAATAATAAAAAAAAAAATAATAATAATAATTTCGGGGAAGCAACTGTCGGGGATAACTGTCGGGTCACACATAAATACACTTATATCTGTTTGTTTTTACCGATAAATAAATAGTACATTATTTACTAGTGCCATTACAATCCCCAGCCTTTGCAGCCAAGCAATAAGTACCGCTGTACGGTTATTTTACCGGTAAGAAAACCGGTAAAAACCCGTTCAGTTAGTTAACTATTGTAAGTAGGCGCGCGTTATAGGAACTTACACTAGCGTTACGTCTCCGCAGGGTTAGGCAGTTAAACTTTAATGCAGCAATAAACACTTGATCATAATTATTGGTTACGAATGAATATGTTAATATCTTATATAATCGCCCTAACTGCAAAAGCGCGGGAACTAGGGTTTTTATTTTTTTTTTTGTATATGTTATCACCACACAGGAGGCCCTGAAGAAAAAAATCCTTCATGACCTGTGTCATCTTGGGGCATTCTGTGGGGAGGGTCTTTTTAGATAAAGGAAGGTGTGGAATTTTTGGGATGGAAAAATGTATGAGGGGTGGGTAGGAATTTGGCGGTAAATATGTTCAGAAGTGACGAATGTATGAATCCATCCCTTCTTCTGCGGTGCAAGGCAATGGGTCGATAGAGTTCGGCTGGAGAGGTCAAAAGGCCTCCGTCAACTAGTCTTTCCCGGACCGGCCCGCCAAGCAGTAAGTGGGCATAAGCATCCTAGACAAATATCACCCCATGATCCCTAGAGCCCCTGCTAAGTCACAAAAAGTAGCGAACTTACTATGGAAGAGGTGTTGGTAATCCAATAAATTGTTCCCATGGTGGCGGTACCCATACCCGTTTCCCACATTGGCATAGTTATATGATACGTCAAATGTATTCCAAATTGCGACAATGTCTAAATAATATAAGAAATAAATCTAATTTCATATAATGAGCCCTTATTAACATGTTAAAATATACAAAAAAAGATAAAAATCAAGAATATCCTGTAAATAACACATCAAGAATAACGCCGAAAGTATATAAAATTATGAACTGATAAAAGAAAAAAATACAAGTGAAAGAACAAAAAGAAGTGAAACCTTCAGAAAACTAAAGTAGGCAAGAGGGCTATGAAGCACCGCACAAAGAGGAGACCGATTATTCAATCTTATTTTTTCGCAGGATGAATCCTATAGATGTATGTATGACAAATATTGTATGTGTCTCTTTTTAGTTTCATCGAGTTTCAAATTCAATTAATTAAATTAAAAATGTTAATAATATGTCGGGTTTTAATTGTTTTATATATAATACAAAAGGTTATAAAATTCTGCCATGCAATTCTTTAATTTTTTTATTAGGTACCTAGGTAGGTTGACGGCCGGCATAGTCCAGCGGTAAGGCTCTTGACTAGCACTCTGAAGGTTGCGGGATTGAATCCCGGCATGGCAAATAATTTTATTTGATTAATTTGTGTTATTCACAATTTATTCATTTTAAAATAATATATAGTAGGTATATTTGCGGCACGTTCCAGAGTGGAAGATACTTTCAGTATCGTCCTGGTGTAAGACCACCATTCAGAATTGAAACGTTGCTTGAAATGGCTTTAGCCGTGATTGGTGACCAGATCGGAATAGCCAGGTACTTCCCCACTTTCCTCTTTCATATTCCTTCTCCTCCCCACTACCTTCAGCCTCACAACATACCCCAATTGGATATGCCATAGTCCCACTGGCTCCAGACGGGAGCAGTTGGGACTTTTGTGCGGTATTCATGTAAAAAAAAAAGTAGGTACATCACCTTAGCACTCAAAAAGTTGAACGTGAGATAAAAAACACAGGTAAAATATTGAACGGGATGTACAATTCAAAACAGTAGATAACAGCATTATTTCTATAAAATGTTACACAGGAAGTAAATCTAATCCTGCCTTCGTCCTGTTTTACGCAAAAAAAAAAAACAAATGGCGTCTAACATCCGCTGCAGTATTGATTTTGAAGTTATACCCTGGTTATTTGTAAAGCAAAGGCGATGCTCGCCGACCGCCTAACGGTAATTCGGATAAAAACTCTGAAATAATGTTGGCATAGCGGTGACTGTGCTAACGGGAATATCTACAACGAACAATGCCTAAGAAATCTTTACCCTGATAGTTGGGTTTATAAAATACAATAATTAATGGTTTTGAAAACGACCGTTTTGAAATTTGTGCAGTTCTTTTTATTAAATACATCAATTTGAATTTCGATTTTGTTTTCTTGAATGAATATTGAACGCAAATCGTAGAAGTTGAAATTAACCCACTTCCTGACATCCGATCGTACTGACACTTGGCAGAAAGACTGGTTATCGATGAAAATGCATTCTATCAACTAAAAAATTTACTCCAGAATATTTGAGGAATGGCATCGCATCATCGAATGAACAACTCGAGGTTGTGAACTGAAATCATATGAACTGGAAATTTACCCACTTTCCGACATCCGATCGAGCTGAGACTCGGCAGATAGACTCGTTGTCGATAATAATGCACTCACGCAAGTACCCATACAATTCTCTGAAATTCTCTGAAATCCTGTTTTACTATACTATAATAAAAATGGATATATTATAGTAAAAACCCTTTGTTTTCACGAGTTGATTTTTTATTAAGATGAAACAAAAAACATAGAAAAAATTTACAATAATAAGGTATTGTACATTTAGGATGGGTTGTTTCAAAAAATTTGAACAGTTCATCAAATATTTGAAGTTAATTATCACGTGTTGTGAAAGTTCTATCCAAGTTCTGCGATTATTTAAGTTTTATTACTGGCCTGTAATGATGTAATAACAGATCTTGAATGAAATTTACACAGAACGTGAAAATTAATTTTAAATATTTAATGAATTGTTCAAAATTTTTTAAACAACTCGACCTTAATGTGTATATTATTTGTAAATCATCATTTATAACGCATAGATACGAAAAATCAAGAAGATTGAAATTAAATCCGAATTTTTATTTATCACCTAAGTACCTATATATTATATTGTAGTATGTTGTGACACGTTGCAGAATGGGAGATACTCACAGAATCGCCTTGGTGAATCTAAACGCTGATTGAAATGACTTTAGCCATGTTTATTTACAATATCTGATTTCCCAGATACTTTCCAACCACTCTGTTCCTCATCTTCTCCCCCTTTCAACACTCTTCAACCGCACGTCACACCCCAAGCAAGGAAGTCAAAGTTTTAAAACTTTAAAATGTAATTTAATTTTTTGAGAAGAAAATAATATAAATACATCCATTCGAAACATGAAACAGAACAAGACACAGAAAAACCAAAAAATAACGGTCGCATCTAGGAAGCGAACCCAGGATCTCTTGTCTTAACTAACTCGGTCATTGGGACCTTTTGTCGACCTTTTTTTTTTACATGAGTCCCAACTGCCTCCTTCTGGAGCCAGGGAGACTATGGCATCCCCAATTGGGGTATGTTGTGAGGCTGAAGGTAGTGGGGAGGGAATGAGATAGGGAAGAGGAAGGCGGGGAAGTACCTGGCTATTCAGATCTGGTCACCAAACACGGCTAAAGCCATTTCAGGCAAGGTTTCAAATCCGAATGGTGGTGTTACACCAGGGCGATACTGAAAGTATCTTCCACTCTGGAACGTGCCGCAAATATACTATATATTATTTTAAATGAATAAATTGTGAAATACACAAATTAATCAAATACAATTTATTTGCCACGCCGGGATTCGATCCCGCGACCTTCGGAATGCGAGTCAAGCGCCTTACCGCTGCACTACGCCGGCCGTCAAATATTTATTTATTTATTTATTTATTATTTGCATCTATATAAAAAGGTTTACATATATTTTTTTGGCCTTGCCTGTCTCACTAGGAAAACCTGTTTCGAGACAGGCTAGTTTACAAATATTTTATAAATATTAATAGAGTACACTTTTCAATACAGCAAAAATATTTGACAAATTTTCAGGTTGGTTAGTGGTAACAATAATGAGATAGAGGATTATATTTGGGTGAGGTGACTAATTATTGCACGACCTTTTTCGATGATCCATTGTTTAATCAGGATTTTGTATTTGTTAATATTATTCGATTGTCTTGTTTTATCAGGTAGGTTATTGTATATTTTAGGCGCAATGTATTTGTAATTTCTTTGACCAAATGTTGTGTTTGTTTTAGGTGTTTGCATGAGTTCTTTGGTTTTGTGCCGTGTGTTTACAATATTTTGGGTATTTTCATAAAATGTACGTGTTTTATTTTTAAACAGATGAGTTAAAATTGTTTTTGTGTAAATTTGTCGTATATCTAATACAGGGAATTTTTTGAATATATCTACAGTACTTGTTATAATGGGAACTTTAAGAATAACTTTCATAATTAATTTTTGTGCCTTCGATAATGAATCTATAGCAGATTGTGTTGCACCTCCCCAAGCGATTATTCCATATTCAATGATTGATTGACAAAGAGAGTAATAAACAATTTTCATAGATTTGGAGTCTAGTATGTTTCTAATGTTTTTGAAGAAATAAATATGTTTTCTAAGTTTATTCGTGATAAGTAGGCAATGTGTATTCCACTTAAGATATTGATCAAATGTTAGACCAAGGTATTTGATATGGTCCGTTCGATCTAGGCAAGGACATTGACAGAATGTATCGTGAAAGCAAGAACATTCATGTACTTTTATTTCAACATCTTGATTAGGTTGGCCAACGATATTTATACTAGAAGTAATGTATTTTGTTTTGGTAGTATTTAGTGCAAGAGAATTAATATCTAGCCATTTTTTAACAGAGTTAATTGATTTCTCAGCCACTTTGTATGCGTCTAACCAAGTGTCAGATTGAATGAGTAGCACAGTATCGTCAGCAAAACTTACAATTTTTCCATCTATCATTAGGTTACAAAGATCGTTTATGTATATGAGAAACAAAGTAGGGCCTAAGACGCTTCCTTGAGGAACTCCATAGGTTATAGGGAGGGGTTGGCTGAATTTGTTTTCGATTTTGACACTTTGGGTTCGATTAGTTAAGTAACTTTGAAGAAATTCGAGATCTTTCCCTCTTATACCAATGGTTTTTAGTTTATTAACAAGGATGTCAAGGGAGATAGTATCAAAAGCTTTTGAGAGGTCTAGGAAGATAGAAATGCATTTTTTACCCTTTTCTAAATTTGAAATAAGAAAGTCTGTAACCGCAATAATAGCATCGGCAGTGCTCTTATTTGACCGAAAACCATATTGATTTTCGGAGAGTAGCTGCTTGCTTTCCAAAAATGTTTTCAGTTGTTTGTTAATTACTTTTTCAACTACTTTTGAGAGTGAGTTAAGTATAGTTATGGGCCTATAATTGTTAATGTCCACTTTTAGACCACTTTTGTGTATGGGTATGACGAGCCCTTGCTTTAATTGTTTAGGGAAAATTCCCTGTGATATGCTGAGGTTAATTATGTAAGTGAGAGGTTCCAATAGTTCATGAACAAGTGTCTTGAGTAAATTTACGGTGATACCATCCATACCGGCGGACTTTGTGTCTTTTAATGAGTTAATTGTATTCTTAATATTGTCATGTGTAACCGTTTGAAATTTAAATTGTTTAGAATGGGGTATATGTGTTTCTTTCTGTAATTTTGTATTAGAATTCAGGGAGGACATTTTGTTTGCTAATTTTTTCCCGACATTAGTGAAAAAGTCATTGGCATGGTTTAGGATTTTTTCCGGATTCTTTGAGAAGTCGACGGTCAGTCCATCAATATTGAGTTGTTTTAGGTCAGTGTTTAAGTTAGGCTTAGTATGAGTAGCTTCACGTAAAATGTTCCACATTTCTTTTGGATTACCTTTGCTTTCTTCTATTTTATGTCTATAATATAATTCCTTAGCATTCCTTATGACTTTTGTACATATGTTTCTGTATCTTTTGTAAAAATTGTTAAGTATAGTGTCAGAAGGATTCAATGAAGTTTTTTTATGGAGTAAGTTTCTTTTTCTTATACAATTTATAATATTGTGTTAACAATCTAGTTTATTTGTATCTTGTGCAATTTTCACATAACATTCAATCGTGATAACCCTTTGAACAACAATTTGCTGAAAAAATATTACGGTAAATTTCTCAAGTATGCAAGAATCCATGTATTTTATATACAAGGGTGCCCCTTTAGAAAAATCAATCCGATCTTTTGGAGAAGGTGCTTTAAAAATACCTTCCCGAATATCCTATTCAGCAATATTTGAAAAGGACTTAATTCAGGATATCAAATTATAGCGCAGGTGGTACACGAATAAAACCAACAAAAATCATCCGGTTGCTACCTGCGCGATTCAATGGCTGCGTTTATTTTTACCTGAATAGTACAAAGGAGTGCACTTTGCATTTTCAAAATGCATTCAATGCGTTGTGCAATTCTTTATGGAGTAAGGAATTGCTTCAACGAGTGAATCATTTTTTTAATAAATGACGTATTCTTTTACGCATTGTTTGCGATGGTATTAGATATGATAGAACAGGACTCAATTATTAACAATTGTTAACAACTCTCTTTATTAACAATTGTTGTCTAGCATCGATGTTATAGTGTTAAATACTGAGTATCGCCCTGTAGAAATACCAACAATACAAATAATGCTGCAATGACTTTAGCCATGTTCACCATCCACAAACCACCAGGCACGTCCAGGAGTGACGGACGTATGAATCCATCCCTCCCACTGCAGTACAAGGCGATATTCCGAGAGAGTACAGCTGGAGAAGTCAAATGGACTCCATCAACCGATCTCTTCCGATCCGACCTGCCATGCAGCTTGTGGGCAGATGCATCTGCCGCTAAGACCCGTAAAAACTTCACCCATGAACACGGGCACCCCTGCTAAGTCACCAAACGTAGCGAACCACTTGGGGTGACCTATAGCAGAAGTGATGGTTATCCAATAAATACCCGCCTCCCAAAAGGTGTTTTGATAGAATACCCATATGATTGAAGCAATTATGACGAAATATTACATATCAGCATTTAATTTTATGGTGTCCCTTTCTTAATATTAATCGTGATGTTCATTTGTGTGAAGAAGTAGCGAGTGTCGGCGAGGCGATGATTGTCAGAAAAAAAAAACAAATCGTTAAATAATAATAATGGTATTCAGCGATTGCATAATATACCCATACGGTAAAACGGTACATTCGTTAGGATACACAGTTTTTCAATACAAGTTTGAGTAATGTGAAAGTCATATTTTTACAACACGATTTTTGAATTATTTTGATGTCTGAATCGTACGTATATTTTTTGTTAAACCAAAGAAACCAATTAATTTCCACTGAATCAAATGTTTGAGTAAAATCTACATTTTCTCATAATGGAACTTGTGATTTAAAATTTTATTTCTATTTTTTTTCTCTTCTAAAAAATACATAGTGTGGAGTTCCCACCTGGTAGAAGTGAAACCTTCCGAAAACTAAAGTAGACAATAGTTTAGGATACGAAGCACCGCTCAAAGAGGGATCCGATTGATACGTTTTGAGATTTTCACGGCCAAAAGCATTTTCGTTATTTGTTTTTGGGGTGTTATGCCGTGTTGCGCTACCTCCTTCTTTAGCCAACGTTTCGGACATCGTTGCAGTGTCCATCATCAGGGCAGATCCGGCAGATATAGAGATCCGGATCTGCCGGAGATATATATATATAGAGATCCGGTAGATGTAGACATCTACCGGATCTGCCCTGATGATGGACACTGCAACGATGTCCGAAACGTTGTCTAAAGAAGGAGGTAACGCAACACGGCATAACACCCCAAAAACAAATAACGAAAAAGGGATCCGATTATTCTATCTCATTCTCTCGCAGGCTAAATCCTATAGATGTTTGTTTGTGTTTGTCTCTTTTTAGTGTCCCTTTTTCGTTTCATCGAGTTTCAAATCATAACGGTGCTAAAGATGTTTCACTTCAATAAACGAGGGCACCCTATATTCTATATTTTCATTAACAAATTATGCGGAAGACATATCGATAGCGGAAATTTGAAATCCTTTAAAGAACAATAAATCCCAAAATTAGTTATTTATGTAAATTTTCTCCGTTTTTCTCTCGGTCGATCTGCATCATCGAAGTATTCCAAAGAAAATAAGTGCGTCTTGTACAACGTGCATTTTAAGATGATTTTTTTTAAATTAAAAATATATATAATACTGTTTTTAAACAAATCAACAAAAAATGTTAAGCATTCTCAAAGATTTATTCAATTTTATTTTATAAAAAAAAATCAGCATTACCGGTTTACAAAAACAGAAGATATGATTTTTAGGAAAAAAAAAACTTTAGTTTCTCTCTCCTGAACAATAAAAGCATTTCAAATTTCCGTAATCGATTTGATTCCAAATGTTTTTTTAGTCCTCTTCACTAGGGGTTCTTGTTCTGAGACTGACTAAGTTTTGTTTAAATACTATTTGTTTCAGACCCTATGATATTTTTTCAAAATGTCATACTTATAATAACATCTCTTTGATTTCTTCAACCCAGGTTTTGATTTGTTTTTTGAAATCATTTGCATTATCCTGGTATCAGAAGTTTTACAAAATGCATCAACTAGAGGCATTAAACAATTATCTTATAAAGAATCGCCTTTCTTCGCATTTCACACCATTATATTGGTTTAGCTAAGGTTGCCATTTTTATTGGTGTGAAACGAAGCAATTGTTTGGTTGAACTAATACACAAACTAGCCATCACGCCGTTTCTCGGAGGAGCAGGCACAGATGATAGACCGCCACAAAACTTGATGCGTTCACATTAAGACCCGGCTTCCCGCATTTTTAACTATTTATGACATATTTTCCACACTTCAAGTTTTAAAGTTCTTAAAAAATATATGCTATTCTTGAAAAAAATATTCCCCACCACGAAACGGCAATTATATGAAATTCCCTCTCGATAGAAAAAATTCGCAAAGCATGCTCCGAAAATTGTCATAAACACTTTTTTTCAGTTATTTTACAAGTTACAGGTATGTATGAAAAAATTCAGAGTGTTTCCTTAAATGTTATTTTAGACATTACCCACGAGATTTTTGCTCTATTTGAAACGGATCGTGTTCCATTGAACATTTTTACAATTTTCGCTTAAATATTATCGTTTTTAATGTTAGCGCGCTCCCTCTAACATTTGTATTTACAATCTGTTCTTCTTTTTGAGCGGGTATTATTGGGCATTAATGTATTGTCTCATATATACTCTTTAGAGCTTCTGATTCTTGATTAAACCAAACTATTATTAATAAACCCAGCACGCCATACGTGCTAACTTTGTACTTAAAGTACCTACACTCACGAGTGATTCGTGGATTGAACATGGTTACATAAACCCCGGCCAAATAATTTCGAAAGCAGATTTTTTCACCGTGGCCATAGATAGATATACCAGCAGTTAGAATAACACGCTGCGTTTTTTACGTACGTACACTTTTCTACCGCCCGCGGGCCTAGGAGCAAGAACTTTCTACTGCGTATACGAGCTACCAAACAAACCAGTCAGATTTGGCCACAGGTTTCGTATTATCTGAACGTTTGGCTGATTCGCTAGCTGGTCTGGTGATTACGGTATCCGTTATAAATTGGTGGTGATGTATTATCGTTAGATCGATTGAATAATTAACAAGAAATGCTTTCATGAATAGAAAAAGAAAGAATCCACATACATGGGTAGTTGGATGACTTGGTAAATGATTTTGCCAAAAAGATTTTTGCTTTCTGAAAACTTTGAAAACCAAATCATCTATTCCAGAAACCGCCGATGATTCATTGACGCCAACCAAACACATGGCGTTTTGATGCGATGGTGTTTAATTAATTTTTAAATGATCTTTTATTATAATATTATGATAAAACTTGTATATTCGGAATCAGAGTCAGTTGATCTGATTATGTACTGTTTTATAGGGAAGAGTGTCCCAGAGTGGATTTTTAAAAATAAAATCTATAGTTTTATTCCTATATTGATGAAATTATGCGCATTTAAAAAAAATAATTAAACAATCTTATTATAAAGTTCTGCAAGTATTTTAGTATTTATTTTGTTACAGCTGTTTTGGCTTACAATGTAATTTTCTAAACTTGTAAGCCGAAAGAGCTGTAATAAACATAAATACTAAAATATTTGTAGAACTTGATAATAACAGTATTAAATTTAATTTTTAAAAAATTTATCGAGTTCCATGAATTAAACACATAACAATTAAAAAATTATGTGCACTTTACCTTTAAAACATGAGGAAGGGCATTGTCTGAATAAGATTTCGAAAAACCACCCCAACAACCTTTTCCCACCTCTTAAAGCAAAATTGATACTTGCTGACGAATTCTGCACACTTCACAAAATTCACAATAATAGCGTAAAGCTCTGATTGAAGTTCGTGCAACGCCGGAAACTTCAACTAGTATGTTATTTTTTTAAAGCCATAATATTTTTAAATAAAGTTCCTAAATGGTTTGATCTTAAATGTTCTTTTAGCTTTGGCTATTTTAACCTTAGGGTGGATTAGGCAAAATATTTTAAAAATGCTGAACTTGTAGATTATATTCTTTATTCTTCTTCTGAACACACTAGTGTCTAAGTTATCCGTAACATGTGGGATTATAACATCCACAATATTAGGTAATATTTGGAGTTGGTGTTGAAGCCTTACTTAAAACCTTATTAAAAAAGTTCATTTTGAAAAAAACTTGAATCAATTTTACACTTTTCGGAAATTTAAAAAAATCTATATACGACACAATTAAGCATTTTTTTCGTTAATCTTTCTTAATAAATAAACCCAAATAAAATACATTTTGTATCTTACATCCAAAATAGATTCGTTTCATTGATTTTAAGGCTTGTTGTTATTTTGGTTGTGGTTATTCAATCTATATATGGATAATTGCATGCAAGAATTGAAAGAGATGGGATTGGGCGCGAAATTGAGTAATCTGGAAGTATGTTGCCTGTTGTATGCTGATGATGCGGTGCTGATATCTAACAGTATGGAAGATCTACAGTCTCTCGTGTCAAGGATGAACGAAGTATGTATGAAGAATGAGTTAATGATGAATGTAAGTAAGTCTAAAGTCATGGTGTTTGAAAGAGAGAGTACGAAATCAGTATGCAATATAGTTGTGAATGATGAATACTTGGAGCAGGTGGATGAGTTTGTTTATTTGGGAAGTATGTTTACGAGAGATGGGAAGGCTGATAGAGATATTGAAAGAAGGGTGAATGCTGGTAACTCTATTAATGGAGGACTGAACGCCGTTGGCACCAACAAAAAACTGTCCAAAGACGCGAAACTAGCCGTCCATAATGGAGTACTGGTACCTACCCTGATGTATGGCAGTGAGGCATGGAACTGGCAGAGGAAGGATGAAAGTAGACTGAACGCTGTAGAAATGAGATCCCTGAGGCGTATGTGTGGTAAAACCATGTATGATCGTGTGAGAAATGTGGAAATCCGCAAAGAATGCAAGGCTGATGTAAGCGTAATGAGTAAGATCAAGAAAGGAACGCTCCGATGGTTTGGGCATGTAGAGCGAATGAACGAGGAAAGGAGTGTAAGGAGAATATATGACGCAAATGTGAATGGTAGAGGAAGTCGAGGACGCCCAAGAAAGACATGGCACGACCAAGTGAATCAGATACTTGAGTCGGGCCATGTCAAGAGTCAGAATAATAGAAGAGAATGTATGAGACGTTGTATGAATGTAAACGAGGCAAGGAATGTGTGCCAAGACCGGGATGTTTGGCGGTCCGTCCTCTCTGCCTACCCCTGCGGGGAAACGGCGTGATGGTTAGTTAGTTAGTTAGTTTTGTTATTTTTTATTGTCATCAGGAATTCCAAAAGGATCCGATCTTAGACCTCTTTATTTCGCAACTTAATTTTGAAAGACATAAAATTAAAATATATTACACGAAATTACTCATTAAATGTATCCATGGAGTGACTACTTAAAAAAAGTAATAATCGGACTAAGATAATCAGCAACAACGACGTATGTGCAATAGTATTTTTGACTGATGTAGATTTAATAGTAATTTTACCTTTTATGCTGCCTCCCGAAGTGTGCGGTTGTTGACTTTGCTGCATATTGGACTGGGCCTGCTGCTCCAATTTTGAACTGACACTGTTCCACATTTCAAACATCGTTGTGGAATTCATTTCGAATTAGATTTTCAACAAACTTTCCTCAAAAACAAAACACCCCTCGGCTTTCTCGAAGTTTGTTAAAGTGCCAAAAGAAAAACACAAATCGTCGTGTTTACTTGAAGATTGTTTCACTGAACCGATGTGAAGCAGTATTTTTAACAATTAATTTATATATTATTTCAACTTATTTATTATTATATCTTTGATAAATATTGGTAACTTTTATTAAATATTTTAATATAAATTTATTTTTATAACGAGATCATTTTACACAACATAATGTATTAAAGCCCTAAATTTGTATTATTTTTGTCATCGAATTTTTGAAAAAAATATCATACAAAGTTAAATTCTATTTAAATTAATAATCAACAGCAAAAACTGGGTGTAAATATATTATTATTAAATATTATTTAAATTTTACTTTTTATTTATAAAAGAATAAATATATGAAGTTGCAACGGTTTATAACTTTTAAAAATTGAGAATACAATGTTGATTTTATGCTTTCTTCTGTTAGAGAAGTCACAATTTGTTTATTATTCAGTTTTAATACACAAATTCATAAAATTTTGAATATTGATTTTTGTATTATTAAATTTGTTTGCACTTTTAACAATATTTAGAGCACTTTTAAGGTGTTCAAAGTTTTATCCATTTTATTTCTCGAACGGTGTTTAAAACAAATTGGATCCCTTCGTTTCTTCTTCATAACTAATAATTTTCAAAAAATATTCCAGTGCTTTTTTAAGTACACTATTTTTCACAAATTCAAATTAAAGTTTCACTAAAAAAACCACTGGTATCACTTTTTTGAAAAGTCACTTGGTTAACTTTTATTTTTGTACTAGATTGCTTACTGAAAAAAATATATCAGAAGAATGTAAGTAAAATGTAAATTATCTAAACTTGGATATATTGGTGGCGTTTAGAAACTGCTGTATTGTGCAAGACTCGTTTCTTCTCAACTTATGCGTTATCTGTTGTTGAGTCTATGCCTATCTAGAAAGATGAGATCTCTGGGCTATGGATGTTATTTTAGTATCGTATATCACAGAAATATCATATCTGTTGTTATAATCACTATAAAAATGACAAGTTTCGTGTTACTCAATGCTTCATTCAGACATTTGCTATAAACTTTAAACTGTTGAGTTGATATAATATCGAAACACAATCATTATGACTGCTTTCTATACATAGAACACTGTATTAATTGAACTAATTGTGTATCTTATAGTTTTCAAGGTAAACCTTTGTCAAATATATATTTTTAATAAAAATATATTATGAACATCTACATCTATGTTGATGAAGATGAAGTTAACGCCGTTTAAATATATTTAAAAAAAATTGTTATACAACAGTGATATTACCAAGGTTTTACGAACACATCATACTTTAAATCGTGAACTTTTAGATACTCTGATCTTAATGAAAGTGTTTTTGTGACTTACTTAAATTTAAATAAATACTACACACTAATCTTTGAATTATGCACAATTATAATTAAGAATTTTATTGTTAAAATTCACATCATTTGTTGAAAACTGAACAATTTTTCCACTTAAATCACACAAATTCAAAGTGTAAAAATCGAACGTATTATGTTAGCGTCGATATAACTAATCTATTCCGCGCTTTGTCTATGGAAGAGCTTTCAATTTTGAAAAGATGATCGCGTTCCATTTGACGTTTGACGTTTAAAACGTCACTTAGTGATTATTATTGTGTTTTATTCAAGTATTTAGTAATATGTGAGTACTTTGGAAGCGTTCTCATTGAACTGAATACGTATAATGTGCAACGCTGGGGCATGCAGGGCGCATGCGCGCTATCGATCTCAAAATGCAAGAACGGACATATTCTATATACAGGAGCGCGCTGTATGTACAGATGCATACAAGTGCTCGGTACGTATACAGGGTGAGCTAAAAGTTGAAAACGTAAATACTAAAAGTAGTTTTTTTAAACAAAAATTTTAACAAAACAAAAAACGACTTCAAAAAATGCACTAAAAAGTAAAAAAATAATTTCGTATTCTTCTACAACTTTATAATCAACTTACCTTTTCTACTGATCAATATGTACGAACGATTGTTATTTTTGGAGTCGGTGTCGGCGGGAGAGGAGCTGTCAAGTGAACACGCCGGGCCGTGGGTACCTTGGTTGACACCGACTCCAAAAATAACAATCTTACCTACATATTGATGAGTAGAAAAGGTAAGTTGATTATAAAGTTGTAGAAGAATACGAAATTATTTTTTTTACTTTTTAGTGCATTTTTTTAAGTCGTTTTTTTGTTATGTTAACATTTTTGTTTATTTTTTTTTTATTTTTAGGGAATCTGAAGTACACTTACTAATTCGATTAAGATTCGGCCGAGTATCGTAAATTTGTTCTTCAGAATTGGAGAGTTCCGTTATTTTGTCATGGATCCCATAATCAGAACCTAACCAAACTCTCATCAAACTACCCTTGAAGTACATCCTTTCTAATAAAAAAAAGAATCATCGAAATCGGTTGGCGTGATATTGAGTTATTCGTCCATTTGTCGCGCACATACTTGATGCAAATTTAAGACTTATATGATTTTCTCATGGATGCCATTGTCAGAACTGGACCAAATTAAAATGGGACCACACGGAAAGCACCAGCTTTCAAATAAAAAAAAGAATCATCAATATCGGTTCACCCAGTCGAAAGTTCCGAGGTAACGAACATAAAAAAAAAAAAAAAAATAAAATAAAAAAATACAGTCGAATTGAGAACCTCCTCCTTTTCGAAGTCGTTTAAAAAGCACGAATACAGGTATTTCTATGAATTGGTAGCGTCGTCTTGCAAGGCCACTTTCTTTCACCAAATTTTATATCCACAGTTTTCCAGCTGCGATCAAGAGATTATAATAAACTTCGGTCCCTCGTGCGTTTTCCAAAAGTTAAATTAAACGTAGAGTGTTAATCATGGTCTAACACGGAGCTAATTCGATCAATTTACAATTCTCACTTAAATAAAAAGTTTGTCTATTTGTCTCAACTTGATCTGAAGGGTGATCTTTTGTACCAAAGGTGATGCATTTTTAAACAATCAAAAATCACGTGATTTTGGTTTGAAAATTAAATCGTTTAGAATTTTTTTAGATGCTTTAATTAAATACTGCGAGTAAAACAAACGCTTGCCTTTGAAATATTCGAGTTTTTTTAACCTTTTTATAAGACCAGAAAAAATAAAGAATCAGGCCTATGAAATCTACTTCAACGTTCTAAATCTCCTACTTACTACTGCTTACAAACTCCATTTTTTCGAGTTATTTTTTGGGGTATTATGCCGTGTTGCGCTACCTCCTTCTTTTAGGACAGAGTTGCAGTGTCCATTATCAGGGAAGATCCGGCAGATGTGTTCCGGATCTGCCGGATCTGCCCTGATGATGGACACTGCAACGTTGTCCGAAACGTTGGCTAAAGAAGGAGGTAACGCAACACGGCATAATCAAAGATATTGGAATATAAGTAGATGTGCTATCTGCTGTTTTTACTATGTGGGTCTGCGCTTCCGGGTGTCGCCGATATTATTAACCAATTAACAAATAAACTAAAAGAACAAATAATTAACGATAAAACCAAACGAACGTTAAACTAAATGAACGAATTCTTTCCTTATTCAAAATATATTGTTAACCAATATTAATGCACATTTTAAAAAAATCAACGAAATGAACGAATTATTTTTGTATGAAAACTACGCTAATTAGCGCGTAGTCCGGCGACAGTTGCGCGGACACCATAGCATATCTCTTCTGTATTTGTATATCTTTGGGCATAATACTTCCAAAAGAAATAACGAAAACACTTGCTATAAAATTTACAAACATATCAAACCCCATTTTGGCTATGGTTTTATTTTATAACGTAGAAAATTAAATTCTTTAGAAAATAATCTTAATTTTAACCACGTTTATTGTTTAAGAACTAACATGTTTTGTAAGCAATATTTACTTTATCAGGGTTTAATTAAAGCAGGTTTAAGTAACTGATGAAGTAAGCACTGCTTATGAAACATGATAGTTTCTTTTAACAATAAAAGTGGTTAAAACTAAGTGTTTTATTAGTTTTGAATTAAAATGGTCCCATGATAAAACATTGTTGTGTTGGAAGAAGTAATGTTATTTATCTTAACATTTAAATAGTTACATAAAACAACATAAAACAAAATAACATAAAACACGCTTTTTGGCTATGTTTTTTTTTGTGAATAAATTAAAACAAGCTGCCCGTGTTACACGGGAATTTAAACCATATCGCCATCTATATATATATCTAGAAAATTTAATTTATAGCAACTGTTTTCCGTCACGAGTTAAAAATTTTGAATAAATCAATTTTTCTTTTGTTTTTCTTCAATTTTTCGAAAAAATTATGTTGAATTTTTTAATAGTAAATTCGGGTTCCTATATTGAAGTTATATTTAGCATCAAAATATCCCAACTAGAGAATACTAAAGAAATAGAAAAAATAAACTAAAGTTACCTTTAAATCATGCTGTATACATGTTCACGGTGGCGTACAGTTGTCACGTATAACCATTGAGGTAAAATAACGCGGATATCACTAGGTGTTTATAAATCTAAGGAATTATTAACAGAAGGGGAGAATTGTGCTAAGGGAGACAAGGTCAAAAAATAACCAAGTGTACCGAAGTAGCGTAAAATGGGGACACTTGACGCCTTTTATTAAAATGATGAAACTTTAATCGATTGATTTTTTACGAATAACCTTGACGAGGCCTGAGTACAAGCGAAATCTGATCACATAAAATAAAATATTATTAACCCCTCAGGCCTCGACAATGTTTTGCCAGAGGGTCAAAATAATTCGCTTTTGCAACAAAATTCAAATAAATGGAATATTTCTGAATGTATCCAAAAACTAAACTGTTTTGAAAAATTTCCAAAATTGCAACTTTTTTTTTTAAATTGCGATTTGAAACTTAGAATTCTTAAAGGTGTACATTTTTTATTATTTTGTGGTAATATTTTAGATTTGAATATAAAGCGTGGTGTTTTCTCTTACTAACACCGTTTAGATCATGTTTCTAACCACGATATTAAGAGAGACAGGACGATTTCCATGATATGTGTGGTTAGTTTTGAAAACCGAACAAATAGACCTACTGGTTAAACAGTGTAAACAAAGTTACATGATTTAATTAATATCGCAACAAATGTGTTTTCTTTACATGAAATTAAGTTTTACTTCAGATTTCTAAACATTTTTTCTTATTAAAAACTGAGAAATATCGTACTGTCAGTTCGTTATCGACGATCGTCTTCTTCCTTCTTTCACTTTTTGTTCGAAAACGATAAAGACATAGATAAATGTTTGTCTCTTTTTAGTGTCGCCATTTTTCGTTTCATCGAGTTTCAAATCACAACGGTGCTAAAGAAGTTTTTACTGAAATAAATAATAATATTTTCGACATGTTTGAGACGGTGATCGGACAACTCAGAATGAAATCAACTCAGAAGCACTTCAGAAAGGTCATTAAGAGTGATGATAAAAACATATTAAAAAAATGGTTAAATAGGTTAAGTTAGGTTAGCTTCTTATGACCTTTCTGAGGTGTTTCTGAGTTGGTTTCATTCTGAGTTGGCATGGAACAGTTTGAAACACCGGTCGCCCGTGCGATATTTAGTTTTGAAGGTATCCATTATTTTTTCAGCGTCCGAATGTACGGAGCTGGAGAAAGGACCTATTCATAAGAGATTTTTTTCTTGCAACGTCACGTCGGGTCTATCTTAATATTCTTTTCACGAAGAAAATATGCAAGAAACGCCGGAACACCGAGATGTGTGGGGAGAGAGGAGAGGGGGAGATTGGAACAAAACCACCCACCATTGAGAAATAATATTATAAGCCAACTTTGATGGACTAGTTACTTACCTATATCATTTTTTACCAAAATACCCAAATTCAATACTAACAGATAGACGTGGACTTGTTACTTCCCTATATCCTATTTTACCAAAATACCCAAATTCAATGCTAACGGATAGTCGTGGACTAGTTACTTACCTATTTACTATTTAACCAAAATACCCAAATTCAATGCAAACAGATAGACGTGGACTAGTTATTTATCTATGTACTATTTTAACAAAATACCCAAGTTCAATACTAACAGATAGACGTGGACTAATTATTTTATTTACCTCTATACTATTTTACAAAATACCCAAATACAATACTAACAGATAGACGTGGACTAATTATTTTCCTATATACTATTTTACAAAATACCCAAATTCAATACCAACAGATAGACGTGGACTACTTACTTCTCTATATCCGATTTTACCAAAATACCCAAAATCAATGCTACCAGATAGACGTTGACTAGTTATTTACCTATATACTATTTTACCAAAATACCCAAAATCAATGTTACCAGATAGACGTTGACTAGTTATTTACCTATATACTATTTTACCAAAATACCCAAATTCAATGCTAACAGATAGACGTATACCGATTGTCCAGTTGATTAGTCGGATATAAAATATCAATAGTATGCGGTTTTGTGTAAAACTGTAACCTCAATTTGATACAATACACAGATTACTCATAAACACAACCAAATCAATTATAATGCAGAAAAACTTATAGTGGGTTAAACAAAGTGTTGATACATTTCAGGATCACTACTAGGATATTTCAAAATGTAATACTAATATACCGGACGGTTGTGCCTCCCGGTGTTATTTTATAGCATATTTAATTTGTAAAACACAAACACTTTAAACTAATATTTGATTTATGGTAAGCATTAGAATATTGCTTTCCTCATTTTCTCAAAAACTTTGTGTTTGGAGATGTCTGACTAATCAACTGAACGATCGAAATATATAGTGTTTCTTTTGTTCTATATCCTTGGCGTTTCGTTTAAATTTTGATTTCGTTTAAAATGTGCCGAATATTTTCTATATATAAATCTTTGAAATAAATACTTTTTTGTATATGTAACTGCTAGACGTACCAATCTTACTATACGGCTTTGCCCGAGTATCAACATTCTTTGAATAAGTAATTGAAACATATGAAACTAACAGCATGACATCGAGACTTATTTTTCTTCAGAGGCAGCCGAAAATAATCGGTTTGACTTTGAAAGCTTTTAAGTCACTTTCTGAAATTCTTTTATTGAAATAGGTTTTTAATTTTTTTTATTTTTGAGACGGGTATGGATACGATTAGGAAACGAATACCTCCGCCCCGGTAACCATTTATTGGATAACCACGTCTGTGCTACAGGTCACCTCAAGTGGTTCGCTTCGTTTGGTGACCTAACAGTGTTGTCCGGGTTCATGAGGTGAGTTTTGTTTAGGTCTTGGCGGCGAATGAGTGTTTTTTGTTATTTTTTTATATGAATACCGCCCAAGAGTCCCAACTGCTCCCATCTGAAGCCAGTGAGACTATGGCATCCCCAATTGGGGTATGTTGTGAGGCAGAAGGTAGTGGGGAGGGGAAGGAGATAGGGAAGAGGAAGGTGGGGAAGTACCCGGCTATTCAGATATGGTCACCAAACACGGCTAATGCCATTTCAAGCAACGTTTCAATTCTAAATGGTGGTTTCAGGGCGATACTGAGAGTATCTTCCATTCTGGAACGTGCCGCAAATATACTATATATATTATTTTTAATGAATAAATTGTGAAATAACACAAATTAATCAAATAAAATTTATTTGAAAACGCCGGGATTCGATCCCGCGACCTTCGGATTGCGAGTCAAGAGCCTCATCGCTGGACTACGCCGGCCGTCAGATGCCCGCCTACTACGAGGTGTGTCGGATGGGGAGAGACTGGTTAACGAAATTTTTTTTCACCTATCCAGCCGGACTCTCTCGACCCGATAGTGCGAGGGGTGGATTTATATATCCGTCACTCCTGGATACACTGAACCCCAGACTCATAATACCCATTTCTCATTCGGAACTTCCTCTCCTTCCTTTCCTTTAAAAGACCCTCCACATAGCATCCCTAAAGATGGCATAGGCCTCGAGGGAAATTCTTTTCCTCAGTGTGGACCTAATGTAAAAAAAGTGAAAGGTCTCGTTTATTAGAAAGTGACCTTTGCAAATTTCCAGCTGCCTTTTTGTTTATGACTGCAGTATAGAGGCCTCAGCAAACTTTCCTGTATGAGATTTGGCGTAAAGAGAACATACTAATTGTGGTTGTCTGTGCGTGGTTGATTGTCCCGTGAAATATTATTGCGTGAAATTAACTCAAAATTGCATTGAATTTATGTGTCAATTTCATAATAAGGAACTCCAGTGAAAAATATTATGCTATAAAAATATATAGACCAATAAAGGCTGATTCTGAATATATAAGTTTAATTTAATAATATTAAACGCAGAGTTTTTAAAAAAATATTAAAAAGTCCATTTTTAATCGGATCGTAAAAACACGCCGTCAAGTTCGCATTATTGAAACGTTTAGTGGTGACGTCACTGTTCGTCGTGTCTTGACGTCACAAGACATTGTTTGGGAATGTATGATATGACACAAGCCATCGTATTAATTTATTCGTTTATTTACATACTGTTTATAGAGATTTAGTTGTTGGATATCTCTTATTAGTTTATCTCTATTATTGAAAATATTCAAAAAACTACTGCACAAAAAAAATAGTAATGCTACTTCTAGGGAGAATACTTCAAACAACGAAATTCAAAATGGCGGCAGTTGATCAGCTGATTGCCCGATCCTATAGTAACTTTTCAGGAGTGATGGCGTCACATGATTCACCATACATACGGTGGTTTTCGGGGGATCTTGAAAAATTAAAAATTTGACAATTATTTTAACTATTAAAACTAACTCTAAAAATAAAAATAAAAATGCAGTTAATTAATTTAGAAGGTCATTTATTCATAAAAAAAAATAAAAAAAATTGGACTGGAGTTCTCTATTGGAACTGTTCGTGTGAAGAATAATTCAGACGAGCGATTACCTATCGATAATGTAATATTTGAAAAGTTAATTATTTTAAATGTATTTTCAGAATTTTGGAATTACAATATCCCGTGATTTATCAAGGGTCTCCGCTAGTTTGAAATAGCTCAATCCCTAATAGATATAGGAAGCTAACTTACAGTTTTAAAATTGCTATAGTAATTATAGACAAGTCTGATTTATTAAGTCTAATTATTTTCCATATACGAACAAAAAGTACTAGATCTAAAACTATTTTTAATAGCAACAACCAAGGGCGAATCCAGGATTTTTTTCTGGGGGGGGCACAAGGGTTGGACGGACAAAAAAAATCAACAATTACTGTTAGGATTTTTTTATGGGGGGGGGCACAAGGGGCGTACGCGTAAAAAAATCAACAATTACTGTTAGGATTTTTTTCTGGTGGGGGGAGGGGGAGGGGGGCACAAGGGGCGTACGCGTAAAAAAATCAACAATTACTGTTAGGATTTTTTTCTGGGCGGGCACAAGGGGCGGACGGGCAAAAAAATCAACAATTACTGTTGGAAATAAACTTGAAGTATCATACTTAAAGTTAATTTCTATAAGTTAAGTATGTATAGGAAGGTTTACGAAAGTGTCAAAACAATAGAAAAATTAAATGTTTAATAAAGACAGTTTTCTGTATTGTGATGGAACCTCCACAGTACACAAAAATACAGTCTGGGGGGGGGGGCGTGCCCCCGTCCCCCCCCTAAACCCGCCCTTGGCAACAACAATATCATCACTGAGTTATTTAGATACTTATACCTAGATTACAGGCAGTTGGAAATGCTTTCTCAGAAGTAGTAGATGAGTTCAACTGCACGGAATATAGTTACAAAATATGCTATAATAACACACCTCCAAAAATCAATGTTAACGAAACACCTACTATTCTATTGTATGGGTTCTATATAATATAATTAGCTTAATTTATTTCATTATTACTGTTCTATTATTACGTATTTCACTAAACAAACTTACTAACTAACCGTCACGTCGTTTCCCCGCAGGGGTAGGCAGAGAGTTCAACAAAACAACTCGGTCTTGGCACATACTCTTTGTCTCATTCACATCCATACATCGTCTCATACATGCTTTTCTATTATACCGACTCTTGACACGCCCCAACGCAAGTATCTGATTCACTATCGTGCCATCTCTTCCTCGGGCGTCCCTGACTTCTTCCACCATTCACATTTGCGTCATAAATACTTCTTACACTCCTTTCTTGGTTATACATACATACGCCTCAGGAATCTCATTTCTACATCATTCAGTCTACTTTCATCCTTCATCTGCCACTTCCATGCCTTACTTACCATCAAGCTAGGTGCCAGAACTCCATTGTGGACTGCTAGCTTCGCTTCTTTTGAGAGTTTTTTCATAGCGCCAAGGGCATTCAGTCCTCCAAAATGGAGTTACCTGCATTTATTCTTCTTTCTGTTTATCTCTATCAGCCTTCCTATCTCTCGTTAACATACTTCCCAGATACACAAACCCATCCACCTGCTCCAAATATTCATCATTCCCAACTATATTGCACACTGTTTTCGTACCTTCCCTTTCAAACTCCATGACTTTAGACTTACTTATATTTGTCATTAATAGGGTATATATAACCAGAGAAAACCAGAAATATGTCATTTTTAAATCAGATTTTAGACGTATTACCTCTTTTCCACAAAAAAATTATAAATTGATTTCGAAAGATTGTTCTTTTTTCCAGTAAACGCATTTTTTAAATTTTAAAAAATGTTTATTTTTAGTATAATAAGGTTATACCATAGGTCGTTGGCAGATTAGTTAAATTTTCAAAAAAGATTTTGTTTTACACAACACCCATTTCAAATCATATTATAATCACGCAGTTAAATAAATCAAGACTTTATCTGGTAAACGCATGTTTCAGAATTTTAATTTTAGTTTAAATAAAATAATTTAAAAATATATACGTACATGTGTTTCTTGACGAAAATTATTTAATATTTAAATAATTAATTTAATTAAATATTATAATTGAGATTTTACTCATAAAGTTAAAAATTAAAAATGAATTATTTGCGCACTTACAAACTAATATATTTTAGATTTTTTTACATTCTTATTTTGCTTAGACATTACTGAAAAATGATAAATCGTAATGATCAAAAAATAATTACAAAAAGTTCATCATTTTAATAGTTTTATCATCACGCCTTTCAACATTTTTGGATGTAGGTATAAATTAAAGCAAATTTGGAATGAAATAAAATCGATATTGAGTTATAATTTTATAATTTAAAAAAGCTGGTACGGAGAATAATTAATTTTTCTCATTGGAACCGCCCTGTACGATTGTAAGAACATCTTTCGACGAAATGTGGTTTTTCGGCCGCAGCTGGCTGGCTGGCCCTTAAGGGCCCGCAACCCGGATTTGTACCGATTTATTTCATATTTCCCTTAAACACGGTAAGTTTTAAAGCTCTTAAAAAAATATATGTTATTCTTGAAGATAATATCTAGACTTTGCCCGCGCCGAAACGTAAATTATATAAAATTCTCTCGATATAAAAAAATCGCAAAGTATGCTCCAAAAATTATTATTAACACGTTTGTTTCAGTTATTTTACAAGTTATATGTATGAAAAAAATCAGAGTGTTTCTTTAAATGCTGTTTAAGATAATGCCCGCGAGATTTTTGCTAAATTTTAAACGAGTCGTGTTTAACATTTTCGCAATTTTCGCATCGATTTTGTCGCTGTAAATGTTAGCGCTCTCCTCTAACATTCGTAATTTCGTATCTCTCCATCTTCTTCTTTTCGGGCCCGGTTGCAGAGCCTTAACTCATTCTTTATATTTTTTAAATGCCCGTGTAGGTGTATGCTAATATAAATAAATTTGATATCTGTTTTTCAAACATCAATTCTCTAAATTGACGATCTAATTCAACAAGTAACTCAGTAGATAGGTCTACAGTCTACACTCTACACTGGCGCGCATTGCGAGTGACCACGTATTATGCCGGCGTACCTAGCCGACGACGTCCACAAGGCTTGCCGTATAAATAGGTCGCTGGGAGAAATGGGAACAGAGTTAAATGCTCCCTAGTTCGGATACCTACCGTAACCCGCCCGTGCACTGGTGTAGTCTGTAGACAAAGTCGGCTATTATTGCGTATGGCGTGCAAAGTGTATATACCGGCATTAGGTCTGGGTGAATACCACATAATGCTCCCACACCTAGGTGACACGTATTCCTAGGTGTATGGACGGAATATTTTGTCTAACATATTATCTACCTATTTTAGATAGTTGGTTATTCGTGCGTGAATATTTCTATGATCTCAAATTTGATCTGAATTTAATTGTCAATTTTATACCGTGTTATGCAGAAACTGGCAATTTTGATTTTACCATTAACTTGAAGTGTTATAATAAAGAAACATATTTTATTGTCGTTACATTTTATAGGTGTGATGGTTTCAGCAAAATATATATGTTTTTTTTTAAGACTATTTACAGTAGCGATGGTTTAGATGTTTAGTATGATTGGTTTGAATAGTTAGAATGTTTGGTTTGGATGGTTAAGATGTTTGGTTTGATTGGTTTGGAAGGTTTCGATGTTTGGTTTGGATGGTTTGAATATTTTGGATGGTTTTGATGTTTGGTTTGATTGGTTCGGATGATTTAGATGTTTGATTTTATTGGTTTCGATTTGGATGTTTGGTTTGGATGGTTTAGATGTTTGGTTTGTCCGGTTTGGATGGTTTGGATATTTGGTTTGGATGGTTTAGATGTTTGGTTTGTCCGGTTTGGATGGTTTAGATGTTTGGTTTGTCCGATTTAAATGTTTGATTTGGATGGTTTGGATGTTTGTAGAAGGAAGATAGAACATTATGGAAATCATTACATAGTATAAAATAAAGTCGCTTAAAATATATGTGCGCATAGATCTTTTAAACTACGCAACGGATTTTCATGCGGTTTTCACCAATAGATAGAGTGATTCAAGAGGAAGCTTTATATGTATAATACATTATTATAGTAGAGAAAAGCCGATAAATTCAAATTTTTAATTCAGGCACCGGGCAGCGGGCAGCTGGCAAGCGGGTGGTGTGGATTTTATAAAGGTTGGGTAATGGCGTTGTGTTTCGTTAGCCACAGCAACGTGTGGCCGGGTCTGCTAGTACATCATAAATTTGTACAGCGCCCTTGTAGTGGTTTTTAAATACACAGATATTGTCTTGATTGTAAGGGAATTGAATAATTAGTAATATTTATGTAATTTGTTCTTTATTTTAGACATAAATCACGTAGAATGAAAGTCCGGAGAAAAAAAATCCACACAATAAAGTTGAAAGTGTTGTCACATTGTATAATATAACAAGTCGCTAAAGAATTATCATTTTTATTGTTGCGTAAAACTTTCTTTTGGCCGAGTCTGAACACCTGAACACACCTGTATCACTAGTACAGAGTGGCTAACGAGAAATGTAACAAAGTAAAATAAAATCATAAACGGAATGTTCTACGAATGAATTTAGTAAAAATATTTTATCTTTAACAGTGCGTGTTGATGGTTTAATCATTCTAAATTATCAAAGCATAAAATCTGTGATCGTAGAGCCTCTCTCATTCAGTCTCTCCAGATCCGGCCCACCACACAGTAAGTGGGTTGACTTCGCAGAACTTCACAAACACGTCAAATTGCACACACAAACGCGGACATATACGCATTTCTCTGAAATTCAATGACATATAATGCGAGATAATATTTGACCACCGGCATGGTCTAGAGGTGAGGCTCTTGACTCGCAATCCGAAGGCCGCAGGATTGAATCCCGGTGTGGGCAAATAAATTTTATTTGACTAATTTGTGTTATTTCACAATTAATTCATTTAAAATAATATATAGTATATTTGCAGCACGTTCCAGAGTGGAAGATACTCTCAATATCACCCTGATGTAAGACCACCATTCAGAATTGAAACGTTGCTTGAAATGGCTTTGGCCGTATTTGGTGACCCGATCTGAATAGCCAGGTACTTCCCCACCTTCCTCTCCCCCATCTCCTTCCCCTCATCATTATCTTCAGCCTCACAACATACTCCAATGGTGATGGCTCCAGACGGGAGCAGCTGAGGCTTTTGTGAGGTATTCACTTGAAAAAAGATACATGTCGATCTTATCCAATCGGGCTGTTCGGGATTTGGCTAAGATGGTAGCGCGGTTGACTCCAGTTCCTGGGTAGGAAGGTTTAATCTTTTGAAACATTTGAAAATAGATGTTTTATAGTAAAAAAACCTGTTGTTTTTCCTTGACTTCAATTGATAAAATATTTTTTTCACACACTGTACAACAATTATGTATTGTACGTATCCGATCGTTAGCAGGCTTCGAGTATGTAATTTGTACAATATACGTCTGCAATATCTACATATTGTATTCGGTGGCCAAAACGCGAATTTATATATATAGTGTCGTAAGCGTTTATAATCGATGTTTATCATCACGAAGTAATTTGTAAGTTGACAGATTAAAGCTGTTCACTGGTTGGCGAAAGGGAAATAAGCATATACAGTGACATAATAGTGTAGTCTTAATTAACTAAACTCAACATAACCTTACGTAAGCTATTCCGAACTTTAGTTATCTTGAACTTAACACGACAACTTATCGAACCTAACCTAACTTAACGATAACTTAGTGACACTAGTAGTTACAAAACTCCTACTAATTTAATAATGTGGAGCTAATAATATGGGATCTCTCTTATTTTTAACAATTGCACAAATAGAAATTTCAATGTTTCTCAGTTTCATAGGTAATTTAAAACATTCATGGATACTTTTAAACGGTTCTAGTTTCAGAGATTCTTAGGTCATTATGTAGTTTTAAGATTCATAGTTATTTTCATGGATCATTGAGCAGTTTAAATGGTTCATAGTTATTTTCAAAGTCATTAGGTAGTTTAAAACATTCATAGTTATTTTAACAGGTTATTAGTTATTCAAACGTTCGTGGTTATTTTCATAGGTCAAAGAGCAGTTTCAAAGGTTCATAGTTACTTTTTACATGTCATTAGGTAGTTTCAAAGATTCTATTGCGTCTATTTCTATGTTCGTTGCGCTTCCCCAAGTCATAATGCCGTATATGAAAATGGATGGATAAAGTGCAAAGAATATGGTCCTGATCATAGTTATTTTCATAGGTCATTAGATAGTTTCAAAGATTTATAGTTACGTTCATAAGTCATTAGGTAGTTTAAAAGATTCATAGTTATTTCCAGTTATTTTCATAGATTCAAAGATGCATACTTATTTTCATAGGTCATTAGGTAGATTAAAAAATTCACACTTATATTTATTGGTCATTAGGTAGTTTCAAAGATTTATGGGTCGCTTGAAAGATTTATAGGAAATTTCGAAGTTACAGAGAAAATTGCGTTAGAAGCTGCAAATGGTTGCGCTGATCTAGAAAATGTCGACATCGTTCTAGTATCTTCTTTCATTTTCGATACTTATCATATAATACGTGTTAGAAGGAAGAGAACGATTATCGATGACGTACGAACGATCTCTCTCTAGAAGTACTATACAGGTATACAGAGTTTGTAAGGAGCATGACTTTAGTCAGTTGTCTTTCTATCCTTCGACCTTTTCTTATTACCTTCATGTATAAAACGTGGCCTGCTTATGTACGCACGTTTAATAAATCCAAATGTATCATTATAATATTTATTTACAACTAAAAACGATTAACTGTTTGATTAAAAAAAAACGACGTATTAAAATCGATTCATAATTTTTATTCTAGTATCGCGCATATTGACGATGATTTCAACGCATTTTTTCAGGAAAATAAAACCTGATCATTTTGATTAAAAACTTCACTTATTTTATAATTTTATTTAGAAAAAATATAAAAGTACTTTTAAATATAATGGTAATTGGTGCTCGGCTTCACCCATGTATTCGTAATTACTTAATTATCCCAGGAAAATACAGAAAAATTCAATACGTCGTCTAGTCTTATTTTTGACAATTAAATCACTAACTATATATCCAAGCTTTTAAATATTCAGGAAAATATACAAAGAGATATTCTGTTATATATCCAAGCTGTTAAGTATGCTGGAAAATATACAAAGAGATATTCTGTTGAAGAATCGAATTGCCTTTAGTACCTAATCTTATGTATATGGTTTTACGGTGACCAGACAACTCAGAATGAAGCCAACTCAGAAGCAACTCAGAAAGGTCATTAAGAGTGATGATAAAAAAATAGGTTAAGTTAGATTAGGGTTACCGGCTATTTTAAAATTATTTTTTATAGCTTTTAATGACCTTTCTGAGGTGTTTCTGAGTTGGTTTCATTCTGAGTTGCCATGGAACCGGTTTTACAACGGGTTTGGATATATCTGGTACATTGGTGGATAGTACTAATCAATTGCTTCGTACTAATGTCATACATCGTCCAAGTAATACGATGATCCCAAATCAACCCTTCGTTTCATCCACATTCACATATTTCACAATTAACCAGTGAGTTAAAAATAAAGCTTATTCATTACACCGTTAAAACTATAACCGTTAATGCAAAACTAACAGTATTTTTATACAAACATTTATTTATATTTCTTGAGATATCACGCCATTTCTTAGATAATGAAATAAACCATGCTTCAATCACATTCATACATTATTAAAATAACACGGTTTTCTGCCATATTAAACAAATTGACTACAACTACATACTTTAAAAAAATGATTTTCCTTCACTTATTTCATGTTGATGAATTTCAAGTAAAAGTAAATGGTAAAATCAGTGTTTTACTCATAAAAGCTCATTGGTTATTCTGTCCTCTCTAACTACCTTAATAAGCATATATATGCATACTATAGTTACTCGAAACAAACGCCATTCTATGAAAATATAACATAAATAATAACGAAAATGTAGCACAGTTTAAAAATTTCCACGTCACGATAATAACACTTACACACAGATTTTCACATTAAAATCACATTAATTTTGTTTGCATTAAAAAAAACATATAAAAAAGTTAAAATTTTGTTCAACTTTGTAAAATTCGTCCGCTTTCGTTCGGATGTATGAAAATATCCACTTTGTTCAAAAATGTTGTTCATCCGTTTTCCCGACGAGTTTTGTGAAAATGCATCCGTTGCGAAACGAGCTTACGGAGTTTGCCGAAGCGTTCCGGAGATTGCCGAAGCGAGACGGACCGACGTTCGTTAGCCGACAGAGTCAACGTTACACTGAGCCATAGCGAAGTTATGTAAGCTCCATGTTGCAATAGGCATTTCTTTAGCGATCTCGCAACAGTACTGGGTGATTGTAAAACAAACTTTCCTAACAATAATAATTATAATATTTGGATGATTTGTATAGCGCCATTTTTTATGAAAAATCACCTCAAGGGGGCCATACAAACTAATAATATATTTCTAATATATTACATCCAACTACAAACTAGACAAACAATTAAAAACAACTTATCGCTAAAAATTGCATCCACCGGTTCGTCGATCACTGATAGGAAAATATATGTACAATGATTTGACTCTGTATAGACAGAAATATACAGAACCATACTTACCTGGAAGGTCACTTGAGATTAACTCTGTTTATTATTTATTCCAAGAAATTTAGATGCAGTTCGCACGCAGAGGATATAATTGAAGTGTCCAACCGAAACAGGACTTTCTACCGAAACCGAAACCGAAAACAAATCTTCGGTATCTGTCTCAGTTTCGGCCGAAACCGAAACTTTTTTAGACATGTTAATAATCTATTGTTTACTGAAATTTGGCTTAATTTTTTCACTTATACAGACAGTTAACACGTGTTAAATGAAATAAAAAAAACATTAATTGAAGTTTGTAAGAAAATAATAAATATATTTTTTTATATTACTGCTATAAAACAAACAAAACATATTACCTGCCCACTTCTTGGGACAAAAATTTGTCAATTATCAATACTTATAAAGGAAAGACCTCTTTAATTGAGTGTTTTAATTTTAATTGCGTTTACAATCACAGCATTATTATTACACGTGTTAAATGAAGTAAAAAATAACAATAAGTGAAGTAGGTGAAAACATAATTATTTATTTTTTTGATATTATTGCTATAAAAAAACAAAAATTAACTAGCATGTTAACTACTTCTTAATGATGATGGTGGTGGTGGCGGGTGACACACGAGCCACGAACTCACCCGAAGCTGAACGACGCGTGATAATTCACGAACGCAGAGTTTCGGTGCGGCCGAAGGTTCGACAGATTTTCTGCCGAAACCGAAACTGATGCCAAAACTAGATTTTTCTGCCGAAACTTGCCGAAATCGAAACCGAAACCGAACCTTCGGTCGGTCACTATATAATTGTGAATACATGTTATTTAATCCTGATTTATATTTTATGTACAATAGTACATTTGATCAGACTATTTATCTTTCTAAATGTGATTCGTCCCTCAGCAAGAAACAGATTGATGTGTATATTTTAATTCAATAAGAAAAGTGTGATTAAGACATTTCTAAATATGATTATGTAGTTTTTTTGTAAATACCGCAGAAGAAATCTTCTCCGTCGTTAATTTGGGTATATTGTGATGTTGATGAGAGTGGAGGAGGGGAAGGAGATTCCAACTGCCCGGAGCCATGGGGCACGGCATTAAGAAATGTTAAAACATATGGTACTACCTGAAGGGAAAGCGAAGGGAAGGAAATTGGAAAGGTGAATGTTGGAATTACCAAGTTATGAAGATTTGATCTCTGAATAAGGTAAAATAATTTTATTCCGGTAGTTTTACAACTTGGCAGACGTGTTGTTCACGTCTTTAAATAAAAAAAAATCAGGCTCCCTTTTTGGGATTTTGGTGATATTCACGTAAAAAAATTAAAATAGATTTTTTCAATATTTATGCGTACTGAAAATTTTTAAATAATCCACTTGTTCGTTTTTGTATTGAAATGTACCCTTTTTCGGGTGACGACGGTTTGGATATTTCAAAAATATTACAATAATACAAAAATATTACAAAAATGGGAATGGGTACCGCAGCCCCGGGAACCTTTATTGGATAACCAACACCTCTGCCATAGGTCACCCCAAGTGGTTCGCTACGTTTGGTGATTTAGCAGTGGTGCCCGGGATCGTGGGGTGAGGTTTGTCTAGGTCTTGGAGACGGATGACCAAGACACACTGAACCCCAGTTTCCTACCCACCCCTTAAACCCTTTTCCTTCTCAGAACTCTCCTCTCGTTCCTTTCCTTAAAAAAACCCTCCACACAGCATCCCCAAAGATGACATAGGCCCTGAGGAAAATTATTTTCCCCAGGGCCTCCTGTGTGGAGCTGTAAAAAAAAATATATATATATAGTGGTGACGTTATTACAGTGCATTTCAGTTCCATGACAATTCAGCAAATTTGAAAATTCATTAAAAGTGAAGAAAAAAATAAACCATAACCTAACCTAACGCAACTTATTTATTCAAGTTTTATTTTTTTAATCACTTTTAATGACCTTTTAGAGGAGTGATGAAGTTGCACATTGTTGAGTTGTCCGGTTTTCAGTTTGAGTTTTGATCCCCAATGAAAACAATATCTTTTAAAAGCTTCTAACGCAAATCTAGAATATTTAAAATCACTTGAATGCTGTCGTAAGAAAACTATAATAGTCGGTCGTCGCTCAAAATGACGATTCCGCAAAATATAATAATAAAAAAATAAAAATAAAAAAACAATAAAATTACCTGTAAAACATTTAACGATCGCCCTGTACTTTAAAGGTAAAGTACCTTGGAGGAATATTAGAATATCTGCAAACATCCTAAAATCTAACTTTATTTTTTATACTCAGTATCACCCTGGTGAAAGACATTTGGTGACCAGATCTGAAGAGCTAGGTATCTAGTTTCCAATACTTCCTCTTTCCCATCCACGCATCAATTTGGGAGGCGAGTTTTGGTAACGCCACCCCGGAAAACCATGTATGGATAACCAACATTTTTGCCATAGGTCACCCTAAGAGGTTCGCTACGTTTGGTCACTTAGCAGGGGAGCCCGGATACATGGGGTGAGGTTTGTTCTGATCTTGGTGGCGTTTGCGTCTGTCCACCAAATGCGTGGCAGACCGGATCGGGAGAGACTGATGAAGGGAGACCTTTTGACCTCTCCAGCAGGACTTTTCCGGAACATCGCCAGGGGTAGATTCGTCAGTCACTCCTGGACACACTGACCCCCAGATTCCTACCTACTTCTCACATATTTTTTCTTCCCAGAACTTCTTCTCCTTTCTTTCCTAAAAATACCCTCCACACAGATGAGACTTCTTGAGGGAGAGGTCGATTCAGACGGTAGTCGATGGTTTCACCTCTTCCTCACACTTGATAAATGCTGGCGTCCGGCAGGGATCGGTTCTGTCTCCGACTTTGTTTTTGTTGCACATCAACGACCTTTTGTCATGTGCACCAATTCACTGTTACGCGGATGACGGTACAGTTCATGATAGCTTTTTGTTTGACAAGCCCCCAAAGGGCTCACAAACTCCAACAGCTCGTAGGGCTTTGAAGCAAAGAATGGATGGTTACCTCGAGAGTGTTTTCTCTTGGGGTAAAAATAATCTCGTTGAATTTAATGTTTCAAAGACCCAATCTTGTCTGATTACGTCTAAAAGGGATCGAAATTAAAATCTAGTCTCTTTCAACGGAAGCAATCTTCCGAACAGGCCCTCCATCGAAATGCTTGGTATAACCCTAAGTGACCAGCTCAGGTATGGGGGCTCCATCGAAGCCAGAGTAAAGTTAGCCTCACAGAAACTGGGCGTACTGTACAGGGCCCGCAGATACTTTAATAGTACACAACTGCTAACCCTGTGCAAATCACAAGTGGGTCTGGAGCTCCAAAATACCTGAAAAATACTCTCGACTCTGTGCAGAAACGGGCGGTCCGCTTGATAGATTCTCCCATCTTAACAGACGGATTGCAATCTTTAGAGCACAGGCGTCGGGTGGGAATGCTATCTTTGTTCTACCGGTATTACAATGGAAGATGCTCTGAGGAACTAGCATCATTGATCCCTTCGGCACCGGTGCATAGTCGGGAAACACGCCAAACGCGTGCCCAACATTTGTACACGGTTGACATTTGCCACATGAGAACGGGTCGTTTCTTCGACTCGTTCTTGTGTTCAACAGCTCGGCTGTGGAATGATTTGCCGGCCACTGTGTTTCCTCCTTCCTACAACATGGGTCTCTTCAAGACCAATGTTCATTCCTTCCTCTCCTCAAAAAGACCCTCCACACAGCATCCCAGATGACATAGGCCCTGAGGGAAATTATTTTCCTCAGGGCCTCCTGGGTGGAGTTAACGTAAAAAAAAAAAACACAGCAGTCCCAAAGATGACATAGGCCCTGAGGAGAATCATTTTCCTCAGTGCCTCCTGTGTGGAGCTAATGTAAAAAAAACACACCCCATTTCAACATACCCCAATAGCGAATGATATGGTCACACTGGCTCCAGACAGCAGAGGGACGTTGGGTATTTTGTGCGGTATTCACATAAAAAAATACACGTGTAATTAGATCTGATTTTACTTTTGATTCAGTGTATTAAAAATAAATAAATAAATTTATTGTTGTCACTTTTACAACTTCGATGTAAAAAGTTTTACAATTAAACACAGTCCTTGCAAAAAAATGTTATTTTCATAAGGCTTGATTTTTCCGAGAAGCCTTTTAATTTTTGCTTACGAGGTTCGTTCAGCTGCTTTTCTCATTGTGTGTAAGAACTTTTATTTTACTGGAAAAGAGTTACATTATTTCTTTCGAAGTTACGTTGAGCTATAATTTTTTTTTAATTAAAAATCATTGTTGAAGCAAAAACGGGAGTTTTTCAGAATCCGTTGTGGGATTTCAACTTGGTTGTTATGAATGCTGTGCAGGTTATCGACCTTCAAATGTTAACATAATATGGCACAATCAAGTAAAACCAATTCTTGAGTAGGGCCATATTAAGGGAGTCAACATAAGTTTTTGTTTTACAAGGTATCTGGGAGCGAGTACAAGCGGAAAATTTGCTAATCTATGGGTACCGCCGCCCATTTATTGGATAACCACACCTCTGCCATAGGTTATAAGTGGTTCTACATTTGGTGACTTAGCAGGGATGCCCGGGTTCATGGGGTGAAGTATCTCCGGGTCTTGGTGGACAGAATCGAGAGAAACTGGTTGCGGGAGGTCTTTTATCCACTCCTGCCAGATTCACCTTGCACCGCAGTTAAAGGGATGGATTCATACATCGGAACCTCCTGGACACACTGACCCCCAGATTCCTACCCACCTTCATCCACACAACATCCTTAAGATGACATAGGCCCTAAGAGTAATTATTTTCATCAGGGCCTCCTGTGTGGGGCTAAATGTAAAAAAAAGCATATTGGAGTAAATTTTGTGGCAGGTAGGTAATTTTTTTTAAGCTTTTATTTTCTTCTGTACCTACTGAGTTTTTAAATCGAGAATTTTAACGTCAAATTTAATAAATAATAGTAGATAAGCTGTATATTGTTTTAGGTCGAATCGTACACCCTGCTCCAAAAGCTTTTTTATAATCACAGAAGTAAATTTAATTTCATCGAATTGTGTTATTTCACAATATAATAATTTGAATTAATATAAGGTATATTCCAGCGTGGAAGCCCTGGTGTAAGACCATTATCCAGAATCGAAACATTGCTTGAAATTACTTTTAGCTATGTTTAGTGACCAGATCTGAATAGCCAGATACTTCCCCACCTTCCTCTACGCAATCTCCTTTCCCCCCTTTTACCTTCAGCCTCGCAACATAATCTCACGGGCTTGAGGCCGTCGGGAACAGTTGGGACTTTTGTGCGGTATTTACATAAAAAAAATTTAAACGCTCAATTTTTTTTTGTTATCTATGTTATGTAGATTCACCAGTTTCCCACTTATATCACGAAACCCCGGACACCGTGTATAAATGCAATAATTAATTTATAATAATTTTTCATATTTCATGAAATTATTTTTACAATAATTCCTAGTTAATTACTTTCATCTAATAATAATTGTAATATAATTATATTTTCGTCTAATAATAATAATCTTAATAGTTTTTTATATATCTTATTTTTATTAAAATAGTGGTTTAAACAAAATAAGCCATTTTATGTAATTAAAATGATGCCAAAAATGTGAAGCTTTTTCATTTAATCGAAAGATGGCGTTTGATTTTGTGATTGCGTAATGAAGTTTGTAATATCGTATGATCATACTTTGTCTAAAACTAATAAAAAATTGCTAAATCTTGAGTACTCTCATTATTATTGTGTAAATATTTATTATTATTATAAATCGATATATTTATGTCATGTTTTTAAACTTTTTATACACCCAACATTCATTATTGCAGTGGCAATAAGTTTCAGTTAAGTCAATTAACTTTATAGTATGTTGTTATTGCATAATGAAGATAGCGGAGATTCCTACCTTTCGCTGCGCTTTATTCGAATGATAAATAATGCATTTTTCAGCGAGACGTCGACTGCAGTACCACCTAGTGGCAGACTCCGGAAGCTGGGAGGTAAGGTTGTTGATTGTTGAAGTTCTTACCTGTAACAAAGAAAAACAAATAATTTAATCAAAAGTATTACCTTTTTTATGCGATACAATATACAAGGTGTAACAGCACTTATCCGAAGGGTTTTAACAAGTGATCCCAGAGCATATTTGGTGTAAAAAAGTAGATGTAAATTTGGTGTTCGGTCTTATCTTTGTTACATTGATAAGAAAAAGCTCCACAAATTTAAATTTCCCTCAGGGCCTATGTCATCTTATGGGATGCTACGTGGAGGAATTTTTTAAGGAAAGGAAAAACAGGAAGTTCTATAGGTATGAGGGGTGGGGTCAGTGTATCCAGGAGTGACGGATGTATGAATCCATCCCTTCAACTGCGGTGCAGCAATTTTGGCTGGAGAGGTCAAAAGACCTCCTCAATCAGTCTCTCTCGATCCGCCCCCGCCACGCAGTAGGTGAGCAAACATATTGGCCGCCAAGACCTTGACAAACCTCACCCCTCGAACCCGGGCACCCTTGCTAAATCAGCAAACGTTGCGAACAACTTTGGGTGACCTATGGCAGAGGTGTTGTTAATCCAATAAATGGTTCTTGGAGTGGCGGTACCCATACCCGCCCCCCAAAATGAAAAAGTCACTGATCACACTCCTACATGTCGCGACGAGATCACGTGATACGCGCGCTGTTTCGTGTGTTAACGTACTGCTGGAATAAGACGGGGTGTTTATCACGTGACCCGCTAGGCTATAATACCCAAACTACTCAGTTGCGAGTTGCGACGTGTGATGGAAAATATGTTTATTGTTTTTAATTGAAAAGAATGTATCATCAACGTATCGGTCAGCAAAATTATGTAAAATTTTTAACCCCCAACGCAAAAAGTGGGGTGTTATAAATTTGACTGTGTGTGTGTGTCTGAATGTCTGTCTGTGGCATCGTAGCTCCTAAACGAATGAACCGATTATGATGCGTTTTTTTTTGTTTGAAAGCTGACGTGATCGAGATGGTTCTTAGCTACAATTCATGAAAATCTGTTCAGGCGTTTCGAGGTTATCAGCCCTTTTTTTGTGTCGGGGGTTTTTTGAAATTTTGAAAATTTTACTTATTTACTCCAAATTTGTCTAAGAATAGCTGGTTAAAATCTTTCAGGTACGTGCCGTTACTCTGAACAAAGCACTAACAAATGTGGATGCAACATTTTTTAAAAAAATATGTCTTAATATTATCTATCTTAAAATTAAAAAAAAAACAAAAAAAAAAACTTTCTACTACAACACATAAATACTTGTCACACTCAATCATAAACACGTAAACACCTCAGCACAGGTTCTCCTAGTGAGGTGTTCACGAAACATGCAAAATTACCCATCCACAGTTTCACCTTCTAAAACCTACCTTACACCCAATATAATTAAATTGAAAAATATGTTATGTAAAAATGTTAATAATTAGGTAAATACTGTTATACATAGAAATAAATAAATAAATATTCCTAAAAGCTTATCTCTTTACAATATTTCGCTATCATTCAATGTTTGTTCTACACTTATTTCAATGGAATGTGTTCCGAAGAACTAGATATACAAGTTAAAAAGCTTAAAAAATGAATGGGGAACAGGAGCGGGAACAGTGACGCATGGAAAGGACACGCAGGGAGTAACAATTTAAACCTGGTGGTATTAAATTTGTCAGTAATTAAAGTGACGCTTATTGATTTCGATTGTTTTTGCACTGGCATTCCCAATGGTAACTGCAAAGTTATCGTTATCCATGTCAAGCTGTACATCAGTTGTTGTTGGTTGTCAGAAGACTTGGTTGGTTGTTGTAGACTTAGCGGTAACAGACTGCCAAGACAACGGTATTAACGCGATAACGGTTTTCATAGCCAATTACCGACGTTATGCCAAAGACTGACTTTAATAAGCATATTTTAAATAATTATAATTCGTTACTTCGCATCAAATTATACGCGTGTAACTGTGGTGGCTGAGGTCACACTATTTTTGATCCCCTACAAAGAGCAAAAAAATGGTAATAAGTGTTATCAACAAGCGAACGCTAAGATTTTCCTCCATTCGATTATTCATCTAGTAATACGTTATAGGTCCCGCAACCGCGCACAAAAAGAAGAAGATGGAGTGATATGATATTACGAATGTTTGAAGAGCGCGCTAGTATTTAAAGCGACAAAATCGATGCTAAAATTGTGAAAATGTTTAATAAAACACGACTCGTTTAAAATAGAGCAAAAATCTTGCAAGGGTTATCTTAAACAGCATTTTAAGAAACACTGTGATTTTTTTCATAAATATAACTTGAAAAATAACTGAAACAAACTTGTTTATAATAATTTTTGGAACACACTTTGGGATTTTTATCCATCAAGGGAATTTTATATAATTTGCGTTTCGGCGCGGGTAATGTCTATTTATTATCTTCAAGAATAAAATATATTTTTTTAAGAGCTTTAAAACTTAACGTGTTTATGGAAGATATGTAAGAAATCGGTAGAAATTCGGGTAGCGGTGGCTTAAACATTTGAAGTTTTTAAGCTCTTAAAAAAATATATGTTATTTTTGAAGATAATATCTAGACGTGTTCCATGTCGAAACGCAAATTATATGAAATTCCCTTGATAGAAAAAATCACAAAGTATGCTACGAAATTTTTTATAACACTTTCATTTCATTCATTTTATAAGATGGACTCTCAGATGGTTTGGGCATGTAGTGCGAATAAACGAAGAAAGTAGTGTAAGAAGAATATATAATGACGATGTGAGTGGTAAAAGAAGTCGGGGACGCCCGAGGAAGACATGGGATGATCAAGTGAATCAGATACTTGAGTTCGGCCATATTAAGAGTCATAATAATAATAGAAGAGAATGTATGAGAGGTCTGAGGGAATGCGAATGAGGCAAATGATGTGTGACAAGACCGAGTTTATTGGCGGTCCGTCCTCTCTGCCTACCCCTGCGGAAAACGGCGTTTTGGTTAGTTAGATCTGTAACTTCACCCGCCATAGCACGGGGACTTCCCTAGCATGGCGGGTGAAATAATACGAAAAATGTAAAAAAGGCACTTTTTTTTTTATGACATAACAAAAAAAAGTAAGCGATCTTTGGATGACTCCAGATACTAATATCTACAGCCTGTATGTCTGACAAATATCTACAGCTCATATGTTGAACTAATGTCTACGAACTTCAGAGTGTTGACTAATATCTACAGAGCGTAGGTTGGACTAATCAGCTAAATGTGTCCAATAGTCCGATATTAGGGATTTTTACATACATACTTACATAAATTAAGTTTTTTAAACTGCATACGCCATATTACGTTATTCCAATATGCTATACATAATTGCAAATCCAACCTCTGCCAGTGCTGTTGATATTCGTCAACACTTTGGTTCTCATAGATATTAGTCAACAGTTTGAGCTGTAGATATTCGTCAACACTTTGGTTCTCGTAGATATTAGTTCGATTTTTCAGTTTTTGGAATTCCTGTAGATATTAGTAGACGCCTCCCTGTGGATTTTTAAGGCGGAAAGAAATCAATTTGAAGAGGTAAAGATATTGCCAGAGTTGATAAACACAGTAGGTACTCACTAGAAGCATTGCATGCATACAGCATTATTCAAACTCAGGTAAAGAACCATTCTTACAATATTCCATCCAAATCGGAATGCTCAAATAGCTCGAGTGGTTCCAAGCAGAAGAAACTGGTGAGCGATACAAGATTTTTTTAAATTCACGGGGTTCATATTCCACAATACATTCCATATTACAAAAAAAATATTAATTTCTAGCTTGAAATAAAAATTACTCTTTAGGTTTCATTTACACGTGTTCTCAAAATATATCATAATAATAAATATTATAAAGTTAGACTTATTATGACGGTACAGTACAACACGGCATCTGTGATTTTAAATTCAAAAGTTTAAAAAAATCACCGGTTAATCCAAAAATCCCGTTTATCCGCCATTACACTGAATGGATTTTGCTGAACAAGCCTCGAGTCACCCATACATTAAACACTACCATGTACGTATACCCACTTCACACAATGTGCGTGTGTGTTAGTTCATCGGCAGGAATATCGGTTAACGTGCGAGCGAGACAAAATATGGGTGAAGCATTGAACTCACCAATACTAACGTAAAGTGTGACTCTATCACTCACACAAACAAGAGAATTGACTGACGTTCAAGTTATATTAACGCTTTGAGTAAAAGTGGAGAAGCATCTGTGTTATGCAATAAAAAAATACGCTATGGGAACGAAATTTTCTACTAAATCACCTGCGTTTTGCTATTGGATTCACGAATTCAGTAAGCATTATTATGTTAAGTAAATGTAAATGCAAATGTTAAAAGGTATTATCATTTTAAGCGATCGATATGAATGTGATATAACGATGATATAACTTTTTCTTTACAGATGCATTTTTACTTGTTCATGGCGAAAGCGCAGAAGAGTGAAATTTTCACTTGAAAAGCTTGCATTCGAATTTTCGTAAGCTGTACAATACGGAATTTATAATTTTTAAGGCTTATTTTGTATGAAATATAAGGCCGAATGATTTCTAAAATGTGTACTGATGAGTTGTTTAATTGTATTTATTTTTTGAAAATGGTTTTTCAACCCAATATTGCGTAAAACACTCGCAAATTATGTTTAATTTTCCTGGTTATGTACTTGGATGATGCTACGATAAATTTCCGCTAGATGTCAGTTAACTCAAAGATAACATTCTAATATTTTATGCTTACCTATACTTTCTTTGTTCTTATTTTGCGATCCTTATTTAGGTATGGCGATATTTGAATGGAAATAATAATTAGTATGAAATTGTAATCTTTTGTGCATTATCCAACAATTTCAAATCTAAAAACGACTTTAAAAATACCTTTGATAATGAGTTGGTTTGGATATCAAACGAATTTATTTACAATACCTATTTTTTGTACTTACACGCTTGTATACATATTATAAAGAAAAATACTTTTATCCTTGATGTAATTTAATGCAATTGATGCAGAGGCAGGAATGGGTAACGCAGCCCCGATAACCATTTATTGAATAACCAACACCTCTGCCACAGGTCACCCCAAGTAGTTCGCTGCGTTTCATGACTTAGCAGGGGTGCCCGGGTTCATGGGGATGAGGTTTGTCTAGGACTTGGTGAAAGTTGCGTCTACCCATCTACTGCGTGGCGGGCCGAATCGGGAAAGACTGGTAGAGGGATTTTTGATCTCTCCAGCCGGACAATTGAAAATTGCCTTCCAAGGCAGTGAGAGGGATGGATTCACGCATCGCCTCTCCTGGACACACTAACCCCAGATTCCTACCCACTCCTCATACCATTTTCCTTCCCATCCTTTTTTCCTTTCCTTCAAAATACCCTCCACACAGCATCCCCAAAGATGATATAGGCCCTGAGTGAAATTATTTTCCTGTTACATATTTTTCGATTGTTTCAAAATAAAAAGAAGTGTTGATATAAAACAGTGGATTCCGCTTAATCGGTAACCCGGTGTATCGGGACAGCCGGTTATTTGGGACAAAACCCAAGGAACAGAAACCAAATACAGAAACTAATACTAATTTACTTCTGTTATATGGGACACCATTCCGTTTGATTAGGACAAATTCCCATCAGTGTGTTAAGCCAATGATTCGAGATGGTAAAAAAAAATTTTAAGCATGAAAATTAAAAAGGACCTCCAAATAATATTTATTTGTATTAACCCCTCAGACAATTTTTTTCGGTTTTCGGAACTACTCACATAGGCCTCATCGAAATCGTTGTGTCTATTTTTACTATAATGGTTAGAAATAGGATCTAAACGGTGGTAGACAGAGAAAGCAGCACGATTTATATTCACATTTAAAAATTTACCACAAAATAATTTTAATCATACACTTTTATGAATTCAAAGTTTCCTGCCGCAATTTGAAAAAAAATGAAACCTTGGGAATTTTTTTATTTATTATTTTTACACGAAACGACAAAAGGTGAGTTATTGATAACGTTTATAATATATTTTTCCAATAAAATATACGCATTTTAATTTTTTTCGTTATCAATAATTTGAATTAGAAAAAACATAAGGTGAGCCATTTTAATTTTTTTTGTTGCCTTCAAAATTTTTGCATTTAAAAAATTATGTGTTTATTTTGAATTAAAAAATTTGAAAGCGTATCTCATCAACTTTCTAAAACAGTTTTTAGTTTTCAGATGCGTTCAGAAATACTCCGTTTATTTAAATTTTAACCCCGAAACATTTTCACCTTCCGAAAAAATCTTCCTGGTTAACAATGATTATTAATGTAGGTACACAACAAATAAATAAAAAAATTGAATTTCCCCTTTATGTTCTTGCTTAAAAATATGTTTTTTCCTCCCTTATATAAAGTATTCCGCGCCTAGCTATATTTGTTTCTATATTTAGCGTATAATTATTTTCCTGTTATAAGTTTAGTAACAAGTTTATAAACACATTCAAGAGAGCTCGAACGAATGTAATGTGTGCACATTCATAAAAGAAAAGCTCCCTAAATAAATACAAATTTGTCCTCCCTTATACTTCGCTTACTTGGGACAGCCGCTTATTTGGGACGAAAAGGTAATGTGTTCCAATTAACCAGAATCGACTGTATTTTATTAAATTGGTGCATTAAATAAATGCGTCTAGCGACATTTTTTAAAAAGGTTTTTTGTTCAATGACTTGAATAATACGCTGTGATACGGAAGAAGAAATGAAATGGACTAGGGTTAATTTCTAGTCAGTCATCATACCGAGTAAATTGAATCTATAAATATGAAGTTATAATAAATTGAAAAAATAGAATTTTTTACATTTTACTTTAAAAAAACACACATAAAGTGTCCGAAAATATGAAAATACGAATTAGTTGTGGTTGTGGACAACGTATCGATTTATTATATAGGTCACCCACTGACGACCTTTTGGCGAGTCTTCAATCGAACAATGAAACTTGTGTGATATTTCAGAACAGTCCTCTTAACACTGCACAAGAGTCCCTGCCGGAGCCAGTGGCATTATTGCACCCACTCGAGGGTGTTGTGAAGCTAAAGTCAGTGGGCAAGGGGAAGAGATGAGAAAGAGGAAGGCGGGCTTCGTTGAGTAGGAACTAAACTGATGATTGAAAAGTTTACCTAACCAACCCAATGTTAACTAACAACCTTAACAAAAGATTTGTCACTCAAACAATTAAGGTCTCTTCAACACACGAGTTCTCGTATTCATTTGTCATTAGGCTTGTTGAAAAAGTATCGATATATCGATATTTTTAATTCAATATATCGATATTTTAAGCCGATATATTTTGATATATCGATACAAAATATCCAATATCGAAAATTGTATCAAAAACGATGTTTTTTAAATTTTATGTAACTAAAGTCAGTAGAATACAAAACCGCATAGGAACGAACTCATGACATCTGGGTACCTAGCATGGTCGATCGATATAGGTTTTATCGAAAATGTCGGTAACTTATCATCGCTCCCAAGCACGACTGCAGGCCGCTAACGAACAAAAAACAGTTCACAACGACTACTATTATTTGTTCGTTAGAGGCCTGCTGTAGTGCTCGGGAGCGAGGACAAGTTACCGACATTTTCGATAAAACCTATATCGATCGACCATGCTAGATACCCTGGTGGTTGAAATTTTAACTATTAATAGCTTACAAATCTATTGCCTTTGCATTAGTATTTGTGATCACTAACACTATCTCATGATTATTGACTATACCTTGTTCCAAGCACGAAGTCCTTTTCGACAGATTAATACGCCAATAGAATGTTACTGAGACGCATACAAACTTTATATGCGTCTCAGTTTACATACAAGTTAGAAGACAGTTTTTGATATTTTTGTAATTAGTACCTAATAAAAATACCTTACTTTTTATTGAGATTTTTGTACATGAAAATGATGCACATTGTGTATAAAAATTACTATTGATAATATTGAGCTGAATACACTATTATTTAAAAAAAGCAAAAACTTCATGAAAATTTTACCGATATATCGATACATCGATATTTTTTCCTCGATATATCGACGTCGATATTGATATTTTAATAAATATCGATACATCGACATATCGATATTTTTTTTCATTTTCGACATCCCTATTTTTCATCGATCCTTCGCACTTAATCCTCATTCACATTTAATGACAAAACTCCATGGCAAAATATTAAAATCTTTTTACCTAATTTAATTTTTTATTAGAAAAACTCTATTTTTCATAACTTTTCAACGTTATTCCCATCAATGTGACATATCATTAAAAAAGAAGATAACAAATAATAATCTAAATGAAAATATGAAAGACAACAAGACACAGCAAAAGACAATGGTTGCAACTGGGACCTCTCGTCTAACCGGGACGTGTGCTATCCGAGACGCTATCCAGGTTACAAACCAATTCTTAGAATGAATGTTTACAATAAATAGGGTAGTTGCCCGTAATAAGGAAAAATAATTAGTTGAAGATAATATTGTTAATTCTAAAAATTTGAAATATGAGATTGACAAATATGACGGTTTGACAGAATGTGTCAATAGCGAAATCGGTTAACGCGCACGTTCCGGTTAGTCGAGAGGTTTGGGTTCGAGTCTGTCTTGTTCTATTTCATAATTTCGTTCAGATTATTAAGTTATCTTCTTCTTCAATGCTATTTTAGATTGTTCTTGTTCGAAACCTTGCTTGAAATGATCTATTTATTTTGTATTTCGACTCGACCTATCTTTCATATCCATAGAATAAATAATAAAACAAGAAGTGTTTTGTGGGCGATTTTCGTGATCCAAATGTAGGCCCAATTTGGGCCTACGTTTCTATATAAAATTGTAATTATTAAATTTATAAATATTATCTTCCCTTCACATAAATCCCGTAGGCCCCTGGGTTCCGGAAGTAAGACAGAAAGTGGTTTAAAAAAATTGTCTGATTGAATTGTATTTGGATTACTAAAAAATTAAAGAACATGCGTTTTGTACCCTTATTGCCATAATGACACGTTGTTTGGTGACCATTAATTGGCCATGGAAATTCTGCTATTTTCTTTACTTAACTTCCACTATTAAAATATCAATACCTGAAGCCGTCGAAGACGAAGCAGATGAAGATGTAGAAGTATTGCTGTTGGTATCAGCCGCATGCAATGTTTGTGAAGAAGGCGACGAATTGGTCAACTCTGCGATCCTGTCAGCAACGATTCTCCCAGCTGTTGTCTGGTTGTTCTGTTGGGTCATCATGTCCTGTCCAGGCGAACTGATGACCGTCTGAGAACTGTTCTCATTCTGAACAACGACCGTTGTCAAAGACTCCAGTTCAATATCACTAGACTCGTCCATGTTTGATATGATTTGTTGGTGGTGGTTTGTATTGTCGATCAGCACTGATCTTGCTGCTAGAGTCTCCATGACTGATTCCGTAAGAGCCCTTGTTGATAGCTCATCCATTTCTATATCTTGTTTGATGTCTATAATTATCTGATGATGCTTTTGTCCACTTGATCCAGATGATGTTTGTACTTGTACATGGGTTTCTGGCAAGCTATGATTTGGGAGAGGCATCTTTGCAGAACCTTGTGGTACCCCTTTAAATCTCAATGAGATTTTTGATTGCTTATATAAATATGTTATTTAATTAAATCTTAGTTTATATATTTTACAACATTGACGACCTTAGTGTAGCTTAATGAACGCTTTTGTGCGATTTGTAAATTATTAATATTAAATTCTAATATTTAGTTATGTCTTAGAGCTATTCGTGAATTTCCATCAATATTTTATACGGTTGTTCTTAATTTTGGTCTTATATTATTATCTATTCTGAACACTTATTTTGATATTTTATTCTATTGAACACAATTTTATCTGTTTCCAACTATTCTCATTTACCAGATCATTAAAATATCCTCATTTCACGATTGCTTCTCATTTCCTTAGACAAGAAATTCATAATATTCATTCCCGCGTGTAAATTCTTTGTTCTTCAAGTCACTCTGTTCAACATTAATATCAAATTTTCAAAATTCCTTAACATAAATGGTAACATCCAGTATTTATCCTTTACCTTTTATGTTAGTCTTATGTCCAAATACCTCAATAACAAATCCGTCAATTTCTGTTTGTTTTCCTTCCATTTTTCTTAATTACACCAAAGCACATAGATTTAACGTTTTTATAATGAATGCACAATTCCAGACTCACTTCTTTACGAATTTTGTTACTCTGCTGTCAAAAACACAAAAAGTCTCTTGTTATTGTTATTATGCGTTTCGAACAATTCACTTTCAAGGTAAAACATCCCCAAAACGCAGAGAAAACTCGTGAAAAATCACTTCTAACATTTTGAAAATCTTTGCCTTCTGACGACCCAATGTTTTTGATCACAAACAATAGTTATTTTCTCATGTTTTATGTCAGAACTAATAAGAATTTCGCATTGTGTACACCCGAACGTTAAAAGGAATCAAACTGCGCCGTACAGGCTTTGCCACTAATGTAGTATTGTGTAGGAACACTAATCGATACCACTAACACTGTATTACGTCTATAAATTTGAGTTCCAAACACATCCTCAACAATGCTTAAAAGTCAACACTTAATTTAAACACTATTTTTTATGTATAAAGTGGTTATTGTATAAAGACAAATTTACGAAAGAGTGCAGTTAAATAGATGCAAGCACGATTGAAATGATTAATTTAGTTTTCGATTATAATATCTAATTATTTTATTGAACACATGTGTGGTACCGATATTGTCTTCTTTAAACACTAATCGATTATTTATTTATACACTCGAATACATTTAGATTATTTTTATAACGATTTACGACACCGAAACATTAACGAAAGCGTTGCACTAAAATGGTTTTAATAGAATCAGAAACAGGAATAAAAGCTATGTGCACACATTTTTAAACTACATATACACATCTAATAATAATAAATATTTACACAAACGTTTAAAATGTTATTTTTAATTCGTCTTCGATATCTGAATATGGTTGCAGTGGATATCAAATTCAATGTCCAAGCTGTCCTAGTTTTAAAAAATGCACTTCTGTCTTTTATGTTTTTGATGGTTTCCGCTGTTATTTTAGGATGTTGTGTGCCAATTGGTTTAAAAAACCATTATTAACGGTTCTTTCAGCCGATTTTAAGGTTTATTTCTGGCGATTTCCGTTAGTTTCAGGTGATATCCGGGCGGTGTTCGGCCGCCGAATGCAGGCTGTAACTGGGGCAAAGGTCACCAGGTGGTGCACTCAGCATAGTCTATCTAGGCTCTATGCTCTAGGCTCTAGGCTCTAGGTTCCAGGCAACCCTCGTCTCTACCCTTAACATATGCAAATTTAGAGCTCTGTAATATATCATTCACTTTAGAACGCCGAATTGTCATCAAATTACGACAAATGGTTCATAATTGTTTTAAAAATCTAATTTCTGCAATTATTTTTTCATCCGCCAAATACAACATTGATGGCTTTAAAATACTTTCATTGTTGTAGCATTAGTGTATTATGTATTTATGTATTAACAGCAAAGCTATCAGCGCTTTTTGTTCATGAAATTGATTTTCTTGGTTAGGTTAAGCAACTTTTTTTTATATCAAAAACATTTGTTTTGTTTTCAAATATTATTAAGTAGTTAATCAAAAAGTTTTGCATTGATTTTAAGCAAACTAAATCAATAAATTAGCTTTTCTTTTTTGTTATTTTTGTAACTCTTCCACTCATTGGTTCTTTGTGCAACAACGTTGCAATTCAGTCCGTAGATGTTCAAATTGTTACAAAAATCAGTCAAATCATTTCAGTCTGATTTGTTTCAAGTCATTGTCAGCCTTTAGTGTTACCTTCAATTTAAATCCAGTATCTATTTAATTTTCAATTCCTTTTTTCTTTAAATCAATTTTATTTCAATTTCAGTAACGACACATTTTTGTGTCCAGTTACTTCAAATTACTTTGCGATTCCAAATTTCCGACTGCATCAGTTTATTTGAAAGCACTTACAAAATCAGCATAAAAATATACAAAGATACGATCCTATCGTTAAGGTAAATATAAAAATTAAAACTTCATTCTTAAAAGCGCGTTTTATGTATGTTTTTCCAGTTTTACGGAAGCTTCGTTTTTATTGTGAATCTATTTGTAAAAGCTCTTTTAAATTATTTGTTATTGCGGAAACAATACTTCTTTTCCAGAATCAGAACTGTTTATCACTTGCACTGTTAAATATTGTTATAAATCACTGTCTATACATGTTTTTAAGTGTAAAAACACGCATATGATCAACTGTCAACGTTCAAAACACAATTCGGGTCATCGCCAGCACACTGACCGACATTTTGTATGTTTCTATCAACAAACCGTCTTCCCCACACTACATGTCTGCTATCGATCGTCTCTTTCCATTCCACTTTTATTATTTTCGTGGGTTTGGTAACCCCCAGTACTCCAATTATTTTGACGTTTGACACAAGCAAAAATATCAACAATCTAACATTTATAGCAACAGAACAAACACCACGATCATTTAACCGAATTTAAGCAAGCTAAAACAAAGCTTTATTTACACTCTATTTTACAGCTTTTAACATCAAAATTAAGCAAAAAAACTAGGTTAAACTAATTTTACGAGCACTCATTTTAAAATCTTCACAAAATATTCAAAATTATATTGTTTTTTTTTCACTGAAAATCAACGTTTTTTGAAACGGCTATAACTTTTGATACGGACGACGAAAGAACATTTTGAAAACGTAGAAATATGCGTAACTGTATGTAGTTTTTTTGATGATTTTTTTGTTTTTGTAATCATGATGGCATCAATGAGGCGTTAGATTATAGTGCGGGGCGCCTAGCGGAGGGTGTGGGTGCCGTCTGACTGATCGTAGAGGCTTCGTGGGGGCGGGCTGGGGGGAGGGAAAGGGGAGGGGTCTACGAACTACGGGCCTACGGTGGCTACGATTTGGGTAAAGCTCGACTTACACGGAACACAGTAAAACTGCAATATATCAACAGTATTTTGTACACAGTAAATATATGGTTATAACTAACTAACCATCGTATCGTTTTACGGATGGGATGAATTACCACATAATAGACTTTATTTTTATTTTTTTTATTTTTATTTTAAATGCATAAACGGCTATACTGCCTTTTATAAATAAACATATAATAGAGTACAAAAGTAAGAAAAATAATATCATTACATAATAATAGTTTTAAACTTAAAAATAACAAAAATTATTTTACATATCACAACAAAAAATAACAAAAAAGAACAATGAGAAATATCATCATTTCATTTCAACATGTCCATATTGCGTATATAAAGTTACATTATGGAAAAAATAAAAAACTTAAAAACTGAAACTTCAAAATAACATACAATTATTTTGTGTATCACAACAAAAAATAACAAAAAAAGAAGAATGAGAAATATCAACATTTCATTTCAACATGTCCATATTGCGTATATAAAGTTACATTATGGAAAAATAATTTTTGAGTGCATGTTTATATTGCGCTAATTTTAAGAAATAAATGTCGCCGATGTTAGCATATTCATTTCTCAAAATGTGTAATCGACTGATTGGTGAGTAATAATGTGATAATGTATGTATGTTATTATAGTAGAATGGTAGAGTCAGTCTATTGTTAGCGCGACCAGGACAATGAAATCGTATTAGTTCTATTAAATCAGGGGTATCCAAGACCGAGTGAATTATTTTATATAATATTAATAGATCACAGATTTTTCTGCGATCTGATAAATTTACGAGATTAGTCCAGTTTAATAACAAATTATAGTCCACGGATTCTCTTGGAATACCTAATTTAAAATTAATATACCTAAGGAATCTATGCTGGACTTTTTCAATCGCTTGAGTATGGATATTGTAATGTGGAGCCCAAATCGTAGAGTTATATTCTAAAATGCTTCTCACTAGCGTTATGTATAAAGTGCGAATAGTATCAATGTTACAAAATTGTTTGGTTATTCTAATAATAAATCCTAAAATCTTCATTGCTCTATTAATAATATTAGTTATATGGCTAATAAATGTAAGTTTTGAGTTAAAAATAATACCTAGATCATTTATTGTTTCTACTGAGTTTAATATAATTTTGTCAAGATTGTATTCATAAATGATCGGTTTCTTTATTTTATAAAATCTTATTATTTGACATTTACTAATGTTAAGTGCCAGTTTATTGCATATACACCAATTAAACAAGTTGTTTAAATTTTTTTGTAAAATTATGCAATCAGAAATATTTTTAATTTTTTTATATAATTTTAAATCATCAGCAAATAACAGGATATCAACATCGGAAAAAACGTCTACAATGTCATTAATAAATAAAATAAACAGTATTGGTCCTAAATGGGAGCCCTGTGGCACACCACTAGTGGCAGATAAGGCATCCGATATTACGTCATTTAACTTTACAAACAGTTGCCTATTTGTTAAATAACTCTCTACCCATTTAAGAAAGTGCCCGGTTATACCCATACTCCTTAATTTATTTATCAATATTTTTTGACAAACTTTATCGAACGCCTTGCTGAAGTCAGTATATATCGAATCTACTTGACATTTATCTGCAAAGGCATTCGCTATAAAGTTTTCATATATCAGTAGATTTGTCAGAGTTGATCTATTCTTCATGAAACCGTGTTGAAACCCTGTTATAATCCCATTTAATTTAAAAATAATTTTATCCAAAATAATTTTTTCAAACAGCTTCGGAATAGTTGACTGTATACACACAGGTCTATAGTTGCGTATATCGCATTTGTCACCTTTTTTAAATATGGGTGTGATGTAACTATTTTTCCATGCAATTGGAAAATATCCCGATGACAATGACATATTAAAAATTAAATAGAGGGGATACGACAAGGCATGTATACAGTGTTTCAATAGAATTGGGGGTATTTTGTCAGGACCCGAACTTTTTTTTACATCTAATTTGTTAATATGGGTTTTAATTTCATTTATATCTATGTGAATGTTAGAAATTTGTAAATTGATGTTAGATGAAAAAAAAGGAATTTCACTATCATCAATTGTGTTGTCATATACATCTTTAAAAAATGAAGCAAATAAATTAACAATAGTTTCTGCATTATTTCCATTTATGCCGTTATAAAACATGCTAGCAGGTATATCTATTTCATTTCTTTTTAATGACTTTGAATACTTCCATAAAGTGTTGATGTCGTTATTTGCAATTGAATTTTCCACATTATTTAAGTATTCTTTGTAACAATTTTTAGAAAGATCATGACATTGGCGTCGAATTGAATTGAATTGAATATAATCTTTAATTGATTTAGAATTTTTGTACTTTTTATGTATTTTCTTCTTCAATAGAGTCAAGTCTATTAAATCTTTATTGAACCACTGAGGGAAAACATTATTTTTACATTTAATGTAAGGCACACTTTTTTCTATGATATTGTGAATTATTTTATAGAATACGTTGATATTTTCGTTAATATTTTCTTGTTTTAAAAAATTCCAATCAGTAGCATTTAAGCATTCATTAATGTGATTAAAATCAGCTTTATTAAAATTGTGAAGTGATTTTTTGCACTGTAGATTTGGTATTTTATTTAGTGATACGCTAATATTTAATGGAGGATGATAGTTATCTACAGGTAATATTATATCACTTGATTTTACTACAGTTACTGAAGTATCACTTGAAAATACCAAGTCCAGTATTTTGTTATTACAATTTTCAATTTTATTTAATTGTGTTAGATTTATAAAATTTGACATGCTTATTACTTCTTTGTTTATAGTTGACAAGCCAGCGTTTTCTATACCTGTCAATTCCATAAAGTTTTGATTCCAAATGATGTTCGGAAGATTAAAATCGCCAGTTATAATTATTTTTACTTTTGGATATTTTAATTGTAAAATTTCAATATCTTCAAAATGCTTAGTATAAATACTAATATCCGATTTAGGCGGAATGTACACATTACCCAATAAAATTCTGTTTTTACCTGTATTAATCATAACAAATAATTGCTCTATTTCAACATTTTTTGTATTTAACTGTCTGGAGACAATATTTTTCGCTACTGCAATCAGAACTCCACCACCTCTTCTTTTATTGTTTTTAATGTCATCGTTTGTAGATTGATTTCTATCCCGGCGGAAAACGTTGTATCTTGACATTCCTAGTTCTGCAGTGTGAATATCCGGATGTAACCAAGTTTCTGTGAAAATCAACACATCAAATATTGAAGTAGTTATTTCTAGTATGAGAGTGTCCAGTTTAGTTCGAATTCCTCTGACGTTTTGATAATATAGGGAACATTGATTTAGTTTATTGTGTAGTTTTTTGGTGTATGCTGTTGAACGATTTTCGGAATAGAATGAACATATTTTATCGTGAGATTTGTTTCACCGCTATTTTTCCGTTGTTCTAATTCTATTATCAGATTCTTCATGTGATTTCGTTGAGTTATTGTCAAGTCCGTGAGGTGAGGTGGTAAAAAAATCTGTGTACATATATTAAAATAAAAAAACGCCCGGGTTACCGGCACTGAAACTGAACTGAACTTAAAACTAATTATCACACACTCTTTGCTATATACAGGGTGTCCCAAAAGAAAGTTTATATTTAGTGGATCAATTTTAAAAAAAAGTAAAGGTTCTATCGAAAAAACGTTTATTAAATACTAAAATACACAATTTGGGAATTTATTTCTTAAAAATAATATCATCCAAATATAAACATTCACGTTCGCGGCATTCATTTAATCGAAGAGTAAAATTTCTTATGACGGCTCGGCAGGTAGGCTTCGTGATGGCTGCCATTTCGTGACGGATGTTTTCATTTAATTGCATCAGGAAGTCGGATTTTTTGCGTACATTTTAGATTTGAGATAACCCCACAGGAAAAAGTCGATAGTGATTAAGTCAGGACCACGAGGAGGGCAATTTATGTCACCTCTCCTGGAGACCAATTTGCCAGAGAAAATTTCACGAACTCATGGTAAAGGAAGTATTGGACGTATGTTGGACGTGATGTTGCTCCATCTTGCTGGAACCATGTTCTTTGGTTATAGCCAGTAAGTTTGTAGGAGTGCAGCATTAGGTCTTTGTACAAAATGCTGTGTAAAGATGATCTGTGCACATTTAAAGCACTTGCGCGCTTCCGAATCGAAAAGTTTGAGTCGTCACGAAAAGACTGATAAACACTCTCTTCGTTTTCTACCGTTCTCGAAGACCTAGGTCGCCCGGATTTTGGTTTTGCCAGCGTTGTACCGATCTCTTCAAAATTTTTGACCCATTTTTGAATGAGAGGAATGCTTGGCGCGTCATTGAATTGACGAAAACCTCAAATATTGCAGAATCTTCTACGCGCTACAGTCGCCGAATCACCATTTTTGTAAAATTCACGCACGCACAATGCGCGGTCGCTTCCGGGAAATGCTTCATAGCAACTAAATTCCAAAAACCAGACTACTGATTGACATACCCCCCGCGCCCCTCGGAAAAGTTGCGTTCACACAGAAAGCAAAACAAATATAAACTTTCTTTTGGGTCATTCATCAATATGCATTCATCCAACAGTAACAGCAATAAACATTCAAACCAACAATATTAAAAATAATCATTTAAGAAGAAAATAATACTGATACATCTGAACGAAAATATGAAAAAGAACAAGATATTAAAATACTAAGCTAATCTTCAAAAGTTATTGTAAAAGGGAGCTATTCTAATAAAAAAAATCATTTAGATTTTTAAATTTTTAGTATCTTGCTCTTTTTTATATTTAGTATTATTAAATTAAATTAGTATTATTTTCTTCCTCAATGACACATTACACTCATGGGAATAACCTTAAAAATTTAATATAAAATGAGTTACTCTAATAAAAAAATTAGAGTATGCAATACACGCGGTAGAAGTGAAACCTTCAGAAGCGCCCAAAGACGGGACCGATAGGCAACGAATCACCGCACAAAGAGGAGACCGGTTACTATCTCAATCTCTCGCAAGCTAAATCCTATAGATACGTATGTGTTGGTCTCTTTTTAGTGTGGCTGTTTATCGTTTTTTTCGAGTTTCAAATCTCAACGGTGCTAAAGAAGTTTTCACTTCTAAAATAGGGTAAAGTAACCACCTAGAACACTATATTTTAACAGAAAATTATTAAAACTGGTAGTTAAAAACCCGCTCAGCAGGTTTTTACTGCTAGGCCCTGCGGGCGGGTTTTGGTTCGGGTTCGCTCAGTTAGTAAATCCAATAGGAAATGGTTCCAAAATTAGCCCGTTCCTCGTATCCACTGATAACGTGTCAACCAGTGATAGCAGTGATGGTTAGTCACCGCGAAAAAGTAACCGGGATGGGCGATGACATCATATATAATATACAGCGCTTGATACTGACTATTACAGTCAAATATATGTACTAAACTAATCAAACAAGCAAAGAATAAATACTATTCAAGAAAAATTATTGAATGTAATAATGACTCCAGAAAGATTTGGCAAATTATTAAAGAGATAACACATGCAAGGCAATTCAAAGATCAAATTGAGGAACTTACAATTGATGGTCAGAATGTGAATTTTAACTTGGACCCGAAGACTATTGCCGATCATGCAAATACATTTTTTACAAACGTTGGAGCAAATTTGGCCAGTAAAATAAAAGAAAACATCAACTGCAATACTAAAACTCCACCACCAGATGATAATCTCCGAGAAGAATCTTACACAAAATTTACTCTAAAAGATGTATCGATGGAGGATATCATCAAAGAAATCGACTCACTGAAAGAGAAGACTTCACCTGGACATGACAAAATACCAAGTAAACTACTAAAATCACTGAAATCTCATGTAGCCGTTCCCCTCAAATTCCTAATTAATAAGAGCTTCACTCAAGGCTGTTTCCCAAATGTACTAAAACAAGGTATTATCTCTCCAATTTTTAAAGGTGGGAAAAAAACTGAAATTACCAATTACAGACCAATTTGTGTTCTAAGTGCACTCTCTAAAATTGTTGAAGGAATACTGAGAAATCAATTGATTACTTACCTTGACTCTATTAATATATTATCAGCAAATCAGTTTGGTTTTCGCCATAACTTATCAACCTCAGACGCCATCGCTAATGTTACAGACTTCATAACAAGTAATGTTGACAAAGGAAATAAATGTTTAGCAATTTTCCTTGATCTTGCAAAGGCGTTTGATACTGTGAACCACAAAATACTTTTAGATAAACTTAAGAGGATAGGAATATCAGATACAGTTCTCCAATTATTTCATAGTTATCTAACTGATCGAACGCAATGTGTTAAAATAAACAGTACCTATAGTAGTTCCCAAAAAACAGTTTGTGGCGTTCCACAAGGTAGCATCCTAGGACCCTTATTATTCTTAATATATATTAATGATCTATGTAACCTACAAATTTGTGGACAAATCACTACTTTTGCTGATGATACGGTTTTGCTATTTTACGCCAAATCTTGGGGTGAAGTCTTTAAAACGGCAGAAAATGGCTTTCGCATTGTTAAAGATTGGCTTAACGCTCACATACTAACCCTGAATACAGACAAAACCAAATTCCTAACATTTCGAATATCAAATAAGCTCTTGCCTTCACAACAAAGCCTTAAACTCCACAGCTGTAACCCGTTATTAACTCCATGTACCTGCCCTTCTATAAGTAGAGTTGACAGTATTAAATATCTTGGTATTCAAATAGATGATCTTCTTAAATGGAACGTACATGTCACAAACCTAACGACAAAACTGAGAAAACTTGTCTACTTCTTTAAAAATGTTAGAGATATATTAAATAGAAAACAACTAAAACAAGTTTACTATGCTCTTATACAATCATCACTTGAATATGGTATCATTAGCTGGGGAAGTGCTGCAAATACTTGCCTGGAGCCTTTAGCAAAGATCCAAAAACTAATTTTGAAAGTCATTCTTAAAGTCCCGTTGAGAACTAGCACTGATTTTATTTTTAAGACACTAAATGTTCCTAACCTGCAAAAATTGTATTAAAAAAATATCCTGCTTTATCAATTTAAAAATACACACATGTTTGAAGAACGAATAAGCACTAGAGCCTTAAGAGAGTCAAATGTAAAATCCTTTAACATCCCAGTTTGTCAAACCTCTTATGGGCAAAGAAGTTTTAAATATAATGCAACAAAGCTGTTCAATTCTCTACCTCCTGAAATTAGAAACACGCAATCCAAAAATGCACTTAAAAGTAAAATCATTGATCACCTCAAATAAACATTACCATCACGAGTATTTAATAACATACTTACCTTTATACCTACTGTGTGTATATATATATATGTAACCATGTAGCTACTGTAATCTTCTATATATATGTAACATACTTGAATTGTATATTTAAAGAAAAAAAAAGATTTTATATCAACCTGTCACTTTCATAATATTTTTCAAAATATTACTTAAACAAAATCATAGATAACCACTCTGTAAATTGCCATCTCAACACAGGCGTTTCACACCTAGTGAGATGGGCAATACGTCACTATTATAATGAATGTAATATGAAAATAATGAAATAAATAAATAAAAAAATAAAATCTTTCGAATTTAGGGCGGTACTCCAGATTCACAAATTCGTACAACTTATACCTAGGAAGGGCACGTCCCTTTGCGTCTTGCCGACGAAAGTGGCGTCATCTTGTGACGAATTCTTGAATTTGAAACCAAATTACAACGGTAGCTTTGTCTCAAAATCAACGTACATGGTCGTTTATATGGTGCGACGGGTAAGCCGCGGCGGCAAACATGCGTTGGTAGTCGGATTCTTAAATACAACCACGCAGACGCAAGGCTATTAATAACGTTCGATTATTGTGATTTTCAAAATTGGAACTGATGTGTCGATAAAGTACCTATCTTATAGTAAGTACAATATTTTTTTAACAATTTTTTTTTTTTTAATATTTGACATGAAATTGAGTTTTTGGAAAATCTATAGCCCATTTTCTTTGCGTTTCTAAAAGCATCCAGTATAAAGCGTCTTTAGTTCCCCAATCCACGTGCCAGGGCATGCGCCCTCCCACTCCCCCCTTGCGCCTACTGCCACCCCCAGCCCACCCTCCGGGACGGGTCGATGGCATCCCCGCTAGCTGCAGGTTGTGCCGCTAGAGCGAGGCGTTATATCCTCCATCCCTTGCTTACCTACCAACTCCTCCGTTTCTACTTCCCCCGGATACTGGATGTATCTATCTATGCGAGTTGAGGTGTACGCATGCGGAAGAAGCAAATTTAGGATGTTTTACGACACCACTGTTAGTTCATTTTAAACCTATACTCCTTTTAATATTCACTCCCGTTCACTCGGAAATAACAATCAACACTTAAATAACAAACAACTAAATATGGATGTTTTTCACCATTTTCCAGAATAGAATAGACTGGTCAACAAGATCTTGTTTTTTTTTGGTTTTTTGGTCTATTGAATTTAAAAGTTAAGATTCAAGTTCTGTGAAAGTCATTTCCAAATTCTATTATTATCCAAGTACTGTGAAACATCCTATACACGATTAAATAATAAATAATAACAGAACTTGAAAAGCCCTTTCACAAAACTTTAATTTGTTCGGTTAAAATCGGTCAGTAATTTCACAGAATTGAAAATACATCATATTTCAAAGTCAATATCATAGTTCTGTGAAAGACATTTTCAAGTTCTGTTATTATCCATGTACTGTAAAACAAATAGTCCATAATTAAATAATAACAGAACTTGAAAAGCACTTTCACAAAACTTTAAGTTGTTCGTTTGAAATCGATCAGTACTTTTACAGAATTTGAAGAATTCATCAAATTTCAAAGTTAATATTAAAGTTCTGCGAAAAACCTTTTCAAGTTTTGTAATTATCCAAGTACTGTTAAACAAACAGCCCATGATTAAATAATAACAGAACTTGAAAAACCCTTCCACAAAACTTAAATTTGTTCGGTTGAAATCGATCAGTACTTTCACAGAATTCATAAAATTTCAAGCTTAATTTTAAAATTCGATAAAAGTTCATTTCAAATTCTTGTTCTAATTTAAGTTATGAGAAACAAGTGCCAATAATTATATAATAACAGAACATGAATATAACCTTTACAAAACTTAAAAATTAACTTTGATTTTCCGTGAATTGTTCAAACTTTATTCGTAGCATATTGGTGTAAAATCGTTTTATGGAGATCATGAAGATTAAATACATAGGTAATGAATAAAAATAAATAAATTCTCTGAAACAATTTTTTTTATACAGTGACAAATTTCCAAACTTCATTTGCAATCAAAAAATTTCCTGGCTTATTTTTCGACAAATTTTACGATTTTCCCAGATATGTTAAAAAAATTAATTTTTCCAGGATCAAAATTTTTCCAACGTGAAAATTTCCAAACTTTAAATAACAAAATCAAAAAGTTATATGTCTAACCAAACTTCCATTACGTAATACGAGGAATCGAGATTATTTTAGTCCAGAAATTCTGGGACTAACTATCATGTTAGGTACCAAAAAACTAACGGAGGGAAATAATAATAATTATTATTATAGCCGAGTCATTGAACGTCTTCAATTTATCAGGAAACAAATACTAAATATTATTGGTGAGACAGGTCAGTTATGTATAAAAATAAACAAAAAATTGTTTAACTTAAATACCCGAACTATAATACACAGTCTACTTTTTTTCAACATCTCAGGCCTCGACGAAATTTTGGCAGATGGTTAAAATGTTTCCGCTTTTTTTATAAAATCCATTTACGAAAAAATCCATGTAAATGGAATATTTCTGAACGTATTCGAAAATTAAAAACTGTTTTTGACAGGTGATAAAATACGCTTTAAAATTTTATGAATGAAAATAAACATTTTACCCTCGACTCTGTGCAGAAACGGGCGGTCCGCTTGATAGATTCTCCCATCTTAACAGACGGATTGCAATCTTTAGAGCACAGGCGTCGGGTGGGAATGCTATCCTTGTTCTACCGGTATTACAATGGAAGATGCTCCGAGGAACTAGCATCATTGATCCCTTCAGCACCGGTGCATAGTCGGGAAACACGCCAAACGCGTGCCCAACATTTGTACACGGTTGACATTTGCCACATGAGAACGGGTCGTTTCTTCGACTCGTTCTTGTGTTCAACAGCTCGGCTGTGGAATGATTTGCCGGCCTCTGTGTTTCCTCCTTCCTACAACATGGGTCTCTTGAAGACCAATGTTCATTCCTTCCTCTCCTCAAAAAGATCCTCCACACAGCATCACAGATGACATAGGCCCTGAGGGAAATTATTTTCCTCAGGGCCTCCTGGGTGGAGTTAACGTAAAAAAAAAAAAAATGTAATTTTTAAAATATAAAAATTTTGCATGCAAACATTAAAAATTTAAAAAAAGGCTTACCTTATGTTTTTTCTACGTAAAATTACTGATAACAAAAATAACGCATACACATTTTATTAGAAAAATGTATTACAAACGCTATTGTCATCTCACTTTTTTGTCATTCCATGGAAAAATAATTAATTAAAAAAAAAATCCCAGTTTCATAAATTTATTTCAAATTGCAATTCGAAACTTTGGTTTCATAAAGATCTGCATTTTAATTCTTTCGTGGTTATTTTTTTATATATTTTAATATAAAGCGTGGTATTTTCTCTTTCTAACACCGTTTAAATCACATTTCTCACTATGATAGTAAGGGAGACACAACGATTTCTACGAGACATGTCTGAGTTGTTTGGAAAACCGAAAAAACAGACCTTAAGGGTTGCATGCCTATGCTCTCCGCATTCTGGGTGTTTTGATAATTTTTACTAAGCCCACAATCAAGAAAGGATAATAAATCAAGAAGGATGAGCCAAAAAATGTGATCCTATAAAGTACAATGTTTCCAAAATCTAGTCAAAACAAACCCATACCAAAAGTTCCCACTCACCCCATTATTAAGAATTCTCCACAGGGAGGTAAGAAAATGCGTAGGCGAGGCTAGCGAGTCATCGTGAAGATAGAAATAGATCGAATCAGAGAAACAGGGCGGTTGGGAGTTGTAGAGGGTGAAGAGGGGTGGTAGAAGTGATGGTAGAAGGGATGGTAGAAGCACAAAAGATGTTAGGTTAGAAGGTAAACGGGATTTACATATCTATATTAGTAGGCAGAATTTGTGTGGTATGGCAGGGCCGGTTCTAGAAATTACGACGTCTTGTTTTTACTTTCTGTTTTTAGTTTCTGAGGCATCGCCGTCGCACAGTGATTCGTTTCGAAAAAAAAATGCTAGACCGAAAATAAGAACCAAAAAAAAAAAACACTTTTCCAACTTAGTACACAATTTTAAACGTCGAGCAGCGACGAGCAAATAAATGCAAATGATAATTTCAAAACACATTATTCGACTTCAGGCCTCTGGTATGAGTCAATGCGTGCACTAATCACCCCAATAAAGCATGCATTTATATCCTGTCTATCTGGTAATGTCGCCATAATGTCATTGTTTCGGAATTCAAAAGTGACTTATTAGCGTCTAGCTTGTATGAAACGAGTGCGTCGTATCAAATTATTCCTTAGCGCCCATTCGCCTATCGATCAGTCACATTAAATACTTACTTATTTTAGATGTTCACGGCCAAAAGTATTGTAGTGATTTTTTTGGGGTAATATGCCGTGTTGCGTTGCGCTACCCTCTTCTTTAGCCAAGGTTTCGGACAGCAGCGTTAGAGTGTCCATTAAGATGGGGCATTTTAAAAAATATATATTTTTAAAATCTACGCGACGCGTTTAAATTTTTTTAAATTTCTGATACGACCTTCTTCCTCCGGATTCACTTTAAAGTTTTGAAAATTTTCACTATAAGGGGTAGTTTCTAGTATATATAAAAGTTACTATGAATCCTTTAAACCATATTTTTTGTGATCTTCCATAGCAAATATATAGTATATTTTTACGAAATCATTTACAAAAAGTCCCAATATCTCCCAAAATAATGCCGAAATTTGAGAGTAAGAAGGATTTTGCTGGTATTTGAATATACTGCCGTGAGATAATTTTATTTATATTAATATTTTTTTTATAAATAAATAAAAATATTCCCTCTATTTCGTGTTTTATTAAAAATATTTCAATTTTAATGGTTTATTTAACATTTTATTAAGATTTAACAAGGGTGAGTTTTCTCTATTATGCGAAATTTCAAAGTCAATCCCAAGGAACAAGATGATATCCAAATATTATTAAAAAAATTACGTGATTTTATATCTCCATTTGACACCCTTTTTTCATTAATAGACAAATCAAAATAAGAAAAAAAAATCCCATACAGTCGTGACCCACCCTAGTGTCCATCACATCATCATACATCTGCCCCGATTACACGCTGTCCGAAACGTTGGCGAAACGAAAGAAGGTAGCGGAACATGACATAATACCCCAAAAATAAATCGCTATAAAACATACCAATGGGTTTATATAGGTTCCATACCAATTCAGAATCAAGTCAACATCTTTTTAAAAGGCCATTAAAAACTGTGAAAAAATAATTCCGAAATAGCCCATAACCCTAACCTAACGTAACCTTTTTCATATACCTACTTTTTTCATCACTTTTATGACTTTTCAAAGGAGGTTCTGAGTTGATTTCATTCTGAGTTGTCCGGTCACCGTTTATATCAGTGTCATGCATTATTATTAGAGATGCCACGAATATTCGGCTGCTATTCAGTTTTCGGCCTATTCGGCTTTTAAATATTCGGTATTCGGCCGAATACCAAATACCAAATCATGAAAAAAAAACGCTCAATATTACTCACAAAATATATATTTTACCAAAAAATCGGCATATTTAATAGTTAAAATCTATCAGTGTTGAGTTACGATGAATGAAAACATTTTTTTCGATTTTTTTGATAACAAACAGTTGCGATTTTCATCATAAATTATACCTGCTTCCGAAAAAAGTCGCTTACTGCTACCGGGAGATGATAAATAAATCTTAGCAAATTCTGCTAGGCTTACTGCTATACTGTTTTGCGTTTGCTGACCACCACTTGTAAGGGTCTGCTGTCCGATCTAGGCGAACAGTTTCAATGTATTTTTTAAGATATACACAATATAAGTAACACAATTTGGTGTAACAATCAACAAATAATGCGTGTTGTGGCACGACCTACTCGCAAATGAAACAAATACGCCGATTTTACCGCACGCACTTTTATACGCACATTTTACCGCAACGATGCGTCGGAACCTGTCACCCGCGAAATGTACTAAGTGTCACCGAATATTCGGTTGACGAATATTCGTCACTTCGGCCGAGAGCCTAACCGAATATTCGGTATTCGGTATTCGGCAAAATCACTGTTCGTGGCAATCGTGGCATTTCTAATCTCTAACGACCTAAGATTAGCTGTGCGTAATTTTAAAGTTAAGGTTTAAATTTTAAGTCGGAAAGTTGGAAAATTATACATATGACTAAAAAGAAAGATATTATTTTAGTATGTGTGAACGCAGATCTTTTTATTTTATTATCTGTATTAAAATAGTTTATTTTTTCTAATTCATTGAAATTTTCTTTTCCGAAGTTTGAAACAAGCTTTATGCAAGCGATGCATCTGTGTGAGTGATGTGTTCGTGACAACCCTGGTTTCGATTTTACCAATAAAATAACTAGCATATTTCTAAAAACATCGCACCAATCCCATATTCTGATTCTTTTCAGTGGTGAGGGCGTAGATATATAAAGAAGAGGGGGAAATCAATATGGCGTCGCGCGCGCCTAAACAGCTGACCACTGACAGTAGTTGCCAAAATGTCACACTGACATTTCGACGCGGTGATTTGGCGCGGTTTTTAACAGAGTCACAGTTGTTGTTGCTTACCTTGGGACGGTTTATCGGCAGCGTTTTGTAAATATTATATTTTAACAGAATTAAAAGTGCATGAAATTCAGGCATTTGTAGGATTGTGTGAAACGGACAAAAAAGCATTTTGAAAGTGGTGTGCTGTTCCTTTTTAACATGTCATTTACGCATCTTTGTCTAGATTAGATTAGGGTATTTTCCTAAAGTTTCGTATTCACTTTTAAAATGTAATATATCTATCTTGTGGCAAATGGTTCACCAAATCAACAAAAGCAGTAATGGTTTTTTGGTTTACGTGTAAAGTTGAGAGGTTCTGCATTGATTTGTTGGTATAATATAACCATAAAATAATATTAATATATTATGTGGCTATTAGGTTTAATGCTCGACGCATGTTTTAATCATGTTATGTATATATCGATAGCAGAGTTGCTGTAAAGAATAATAAATCCAAAAAACGAGTTAAATATGTCGTTTTTCTCCATTTTTTTTCTTTCGATCTGCGTCATTGAAAAATTTCTAGGAAAAAAAAATTAAATACAGTCATTAAAGAAATTTACAAAAAATGTTGCGCATTCTGAAAGATCTATTTTATTTTATAACAAAATTACATAATTATAGGTCTACAAAAACAGGAGATATGATTTTAAACATAAAAACTTTTCATTCGCTCTCCTAAACAATTAACATTTTGTAGTTTAAAGCATTTCAAATTTCCGTGATCATATATTAGAGTTCTTTGCGGGTTTGTTGTTTTTACAAATCTACAATTTTATTCGGAAATTATTAAAAATTTGTATACGTGATATTTAAAACAATGTGGAAGGTCATTGTCTAAATGAGATATAAAAAACCACCCCACCCCATTTTCGAACACTGAAGCCGCCGCTACCCGAATATCAATCGATTTCTTATAATTATATCTCCCTTAAAAAATTGACGTTTTTAAGCTTTCAAAAATATATATGTTATTTTCTAAGATAATATCTGAACGCATTCCACGCTGATACAAAAATAGTATGAAATTCCCGCGATAGAAAAAAATCTCGAAGTATGCTTTGAAAATTATTATAAACACGTTGGTTTCAGTTATTTTACAAGTTGTAGTTGTGAAAAAATTCACAATGTTTCATGAGATTTTTTCTCTATTTAAAACCAGCCGTGTTTTATTAAACGTTTTCACAATTTTCGCATCGATTTTATCGCTTTAAATATTAGCGCGCTCTTCTAACATTTGTAAAATTACATATCTCTTCATCTTCTTCTTATTGAGCGCGAATGCGGCGCCTTAAAGCAGAATTTTGATATTTCTTGATGAAATTTTGCACTCTTGACGTTTAAAATAAGAGAATAAAATTACTGTCTACATCTGATTTATTAAAAAAACTGCGTAACGTCCGGGCAACGCCGGGCACTTCAGCTAATAAAATAAAATAAATTTTACTCACGGTTTTTTAAATTGAGCATTTGATTAAAACAGGAAGAAATGAAGAAGAAGATAATAATAATCTAAACGAAAATATGAAAGAGAACAAGACACAGAAAAACAAAAAAAGATAATAGTGGCAACTGGGATTCGAACCCAGAACCTCTTGTCTATCCGGGACGTGCGATTACCATTTCCGAATTGTTTGAAGTTTGTTTTTCTGTGTTTTTCTTTTTATTTCTCTTCCATATTTTCGTTTAGATTATTATTATTATTATCTTTATCTTCAATGATATATTACATTGATGGGAATAAACTTCAAAAGTTATAAAAACAGTTTTTCTTATAAAAATTGTAGATGTTTGACACTACACAATAATGTTCTAACATAGATACTGCCAACTGTTTTCGGAAGTAGGTACCTTTCCTTTGTTAGAACGAGCGTCGAGAACTGAAGAGAAATTTTACCCTTTTCTTGGTAAGGGTAGTTCTGAAACTGGTCGATAGGAAAAAACAATTCCACACCGTAATTACATTGTAACAATATTCACCATGCAAACATAAAATTGTTACTCACTAATTGTATGGAAAATCATATTAAATTTTTAGTAATTAGCTAGATAAATTACGTAACGTAAGAAATTATATTGCACACTTTTCTTTTCAACAGGCAAAGAAAATCCTTTCATACCTCACACTACTGCCATCTACTGGCGGAAATTGAAAACGCTTGCTGAAACAACACATTAGCCAAGACGCACGAGATTTACGGATAATCCGAGACATAAACCGCCAAAAATGGCCGGCAGCCAATCCGGCTAGAAGGTAAAGAAGCGCGTTGCCGATAATAACGGTAAATCGGTTGCGGTAATAAGTAAAAATTGCCGTTTCGTTGCGCAATGTGCAATTAATACGGTATTATTTCTTGTTCAGACTTGAAAAACACGTTCTTTGGGCGTTTGCCGGCGGTCGGATACCGGATAAGTTTGAATAACAGGCGGGAAGCTGGGATATTAAATAATCATTCATGTCGTATTGATGGAATTTAATTAGGTAAACAAATGATTAGCTGGCCACCAATGTACCAATGCGTTACAAACAACATATTTAGTACCTATCTCTTTCTCTTCGATTTATTTTCTTAGGTGTCAGGTTTTGACAAAAACAGTTAGACAACATACAAGTTATTTGATTGGGAATTGGGAGACCCAAATGTACATAGGTAATTGTATTAATCAATATGTATTATAAAAGAAAGTGTATGTCCCGCTAAAACTCATAAACGAGTCCCGGTACAATCAAGAGAGTTATATGGTGTGGTAGCCCTCTATCCCCATCCATGAAAAAGGTTCTCGTTTTTACCTGAAAGTCGTGCTTTTAACCCCGGAAAGAAAGTCTACGTAAAATTTATGCATGCGTGTTAGAATTATTGCTTTCTCATTCTAATTAGTGCCAATCCGTCGCTGTGCTTTTCAGACATCTCACTCGCTGCTTGGACCTTCCGTGGGGCGACTCCAGATACTAATATCTACAGCCTGTATGTCGAACGAATATCTACAGCTCATATGTTGAACTAATATCTACGAACTTCAGAGTGTTGACTAATATCTACAGAGCGTAGGTTGGACTAATCAGTTAAATGTGTCCAATAGTCCGATATTAGGGATTTTTACACACATACTTACATAAATTAAGTTTTTTAAACTGCATACGCAATATTACGTTATTCCAATATGCTATACATAATTGCAAATCCAACCTCTGCCAGTGCTGTAGATATTCGTCAACACTTTGGTTCTCATAGATATTAGTCAACAGTTTGAGCTGTAGATATTCGTCAACACTTTGGTTCTCATAGATTGGTTCTCATAGTTCGATTTTTTCAGTTTTTGGAATTCCTGTAGATATTAGTAGACGCCTCCCGTGGGGCGCGTGCGTTGCTGAGGTAGGTGTCACCAGTTTTGAGATATAACGGCCGCAGTCAAAAAGCATAATATTGATACGTTCCAAAGCTGCATCTGATGCACTAGGTATGTTATATATAATACATCTTAATTATTTAGTACATTAGTCAAAATGGCTGATTAATAGTAAGAAATATGTGATTTGAAAAAAAAAATATTCCTAAGTTTTGTTGATTGTTGAAGAAGTTTGAAGTTTCGTTTTTTTTTTCATAATATTACATAGGTCCTTACATATGAAATTGGCGTTTTGCCGTACTGGCAACTTTGATCTCAAATATCTTCTCTTTGGTTAGGAATTCCAAATTCAAATTTATACTTCATTCGTTTTTCCTCAATTGTTTTTTTTCTTTACAAAATGGGAAACTTGAAATATCGCGTTATTTACGAGTACGAGTTCCACCGTGGCACCGGTGCTGCAGAAACGGCTCGACGTATTAATGATGTATATGGCCACGGTGTCGCAAAAGAAAACATAGTGCTTTTTTGGTTCCAACGTTTTCATATGAAATTGGCGTTTTGCAAGGGAGGAACATAAAGTCGATTTTTTTAAAAATATAATATATTTATTAATCAAAGTATGTACCATTGCTATCTATGCACTTTTGCCATCTCATTGGTAGTTCGTCGATCCCTTTACTAAAAAAACCATTCGGACGGGAATCAATAAAATCTTTGAAGGCGGTTTGGACTGCCCCATCGGAGTTGAATTTTTTCCCTTGCAAGAAGTTATCCAAATTTTGAAAAAAATGTTAATCTGTCGGGGCAAGGTCCGGAGAGTACGGTGGATGTCTTAGACATTCCAATTGAAGCTCTTCTAATTTGGTAGCCGTCTGTTGTGCAGTGTGTGGTCTAGCGTTCTAACGCGCGTTTGTTGATTTGCTACACTCAATTAGTGAGGTACCCACCATTCAAGCTTTTTCACCTTCCCAATTTGCTTCAAGTGGATTAAAACAGTTTTATCACTAACACCGCAGCCTGCAGCTAACTCGGACGTGGTTTGCGATGGATTCGCTTCCACAATAGCCTTCAATTCTTCATTATCAACTTTGGTCTCCGGCCGTCCACGGGACTTGTTCTGCAGGTCGTAATTTCCAGAACGAAAACGTTGGAACCAAAAACGCACTGCGTTTTCTTTTGTGGCACCGTCGCCATACACATCATAAATCCTTTGAGTCGTTTCTGCAGCACTGGTGCCACGGTGGAACTCGTACTCGTAAATAACGCGATATTTCAAGTTTTTCATTTTGTAAATTAAGTGACGGAAAGAAAAAAAAACAAATGAATTATAATTTTCGAAACACAAATACATGAGTAAATAATAGCTGTATAAATTTGAATTTGGAATTCCTAACCAAAGAGAAGATATTTGAGATCAAAGTTGCCAGTACGGCAAAACGCCAATTTCATATGTAAGGACCTAATATTATATAAAGCAAGATTTGTCGTAGATTCGAACATTAATTCAATCCAGTTCAATCTCATATCAATTCTCTGAGCGAAGCCGGGTACCCAAGCAAGCAACAAATAAAAGAGGTACTATCCTTAACCTTTATCTAAAATTTACTCAAAAAACTTGTAAATAAATTGGTACGGAGATAAATTTGTTAGTTTTCGACGAACGTTAAGTTGCTACCAAAGTTTATCTTTACAGTTTAACACTGTTTTACTTAAACTATTTTTTTAGAAGTGGAATTAAATTTAAAATTTGGTTGAAGGCCGATCGTAAACTTTTATATAAACAAAAAGTTTTTTATAAATCAATAGACCTTTACATTACTTTTATATTTAAAATTCTCCTGGAACCGTTTATTAGATAACCAACGCCTCTGCCGTAGGTTACCCCAAATGGTTCACTACGTTTGGTCACTTAGCAGGAGTGCCCGGGTTCATGGGATGAGATTTTTCCAGGTATGATGCTTTTCACTGCGTATAGGGAGAGAGTATGTTTGAGAGAGAGCTTTTGACCTCTCCAGCCGGGCTCTCTCGACCCATCGCCTTGCACCGCAGTGGGAGAGATGGATTCTTACCCACCCGTAATATCTTTTTCCTTCCCAGAATTTCCTCTCCTTCCTTTCCCTAAAAAGACCCACCATACATTTTTTTTAAATTAGAGCCACACAGGAGGCCCTGAGAAAATAATTCCCCACAGGGCCCATGTCATCTTTGGGGATGCTTTGTGGAGGGTCTTTTTAGGAAAGGAAGGAGAGGAAGTTCTGGGAAGGAAAAGGGTGTTAGGGGTGAGTAGGAATCTGGGTCAGTTTGTCCAGGAGTGATGAACATGTGAATCCATCCCTCCCACTACGGTGCAAGGCTGTGCAAGAGAGTACGGCTGGAGAAGTCAAAGGGACTCTCTCAACCCGATTATCTCTCCCGATTCGGCCTGCCATACAGCTGGTGGACAGACGCATCCGCCGCCAAGACCCGGAAAAACCTTATCCCATGAACCCGGGCACCCCTGCTAAGTCACCAAATGTAGCGAACCACTTGGGGTAACCTATGGCAGAGGTGTTGATAATCCAATTGGTTCCCGGGGCGGCGGTACCCATACCCGCCTCCCAAATTATCATCCCTAAAGATGAACAACCCCCCCCCCCCCCGCCGCGCTGAGGGATTTTTTTACCTCAGGGCATCATGTATGGAGATAATGTAGAAAACCATATAAACACATCCATATCCGAAAGATTTTAACCAGCGATTCGTTAACATATCTGAAGTTAAAAAAATGATGTCATTTTGCTGTTCGATGACTAAAAACAATTACAAACAATTAAAAACTACAAAAACATGTTTCCTTTACACGTTCCAACCGAGTAGTCGAGTGTAGCCTAGCAGCGGGTCACGTGGTAAGCACTCCGCCTCTTTCCAGGAGCACGGTAACATACGATTTATTATTATAATATTTTTTTGTATGAATACCTCACAAGAGTCTCAGCTGCTCCCGTCTACAGCCAGTGAGTCTATTGCATCCCCAATCGGGGTATTTTGTGAGGCTGAAGGTAGTAGGAAGGGAAGGAGTAACACATTCTTTGAACAATAAACTATCGAAAAAAACATCATAACTTGTGTTTATTTGATGAATTATCAGGTTTATCGAAGTTTTGTGACCGACCATCGACTGACTTTGACAGTTGAATTCGCGGTAAAATGTATTCCACAGATATTAATTAATTTTAAAATATTCTGGTGTTACCAGGTGAATGAAACTTTTGACGGTATTGGGAGTACCATCGGCGCAAGCGATTCTGCCCTTGTTCTTGATATAGTTTCTTTATACATTAGGGTCAAAATCGCATATAAAATTTTTGTTTTTGAAAAATTTTACCGATCCCACCGGTGCACGAGCGGCCAAGGACCGGGCGCGGTATCCGTGCTCAAAAAGAAGAAGATGGAGAGATATGTAAATACGAATGATAGAGGAGCGAGCTAATATTTAAAGCGATAAAACCGATGCGAAAATTGTGAAAATGTTTAATAAAACACGACTCGTTTAAAATAGAGCGAAAATCTCGTGGAAGGTATCTTAAGTATCATTTAAAGAAACATTGTGAAATACAACTTGTAAAATAACTGAAACAAACGTATTCATAATAATTTTCGGAGCATAATAAGCGATCTTTTTCTATCCAGGAAATTTTATATAATTTGCGTTTCGGCGTGGAACACGTCTAGATATTATCTTAAAAAATAACGTATATATTTTTAAGAGCTTAATAACTTCAAATGTTTAAGGGAGATAATAATAATAATAATAACGTAGTATTTATATAGCGCAGTTTTGTGATATTTCACTTCAAGTGCGCTTGATTATAATAAACTTAAAATTAACCTATAGTGTTCCTTACAAGTCCTTAAAAAATTAATTAAATAATGTGAAATAACGAATATACAAAATATACAAAGCAATTCCTAAAGAACAATAATAACAACAATAGTGAGTGCTGTTTTGGCATAGGACAATATATAATGATAAACCATCACGGTGCCATTCAACAAGAATCATTTAAAATAAATTATATAGAATAGGAGGCATTTAGCATTTAGAAATAATACAAATAATACAAAATCAGAGTGCACATAAAACTATAGTAAGGAGGTAATCGAAACCAAACAATTACCAGAAACTTGAGGAACATGACTTATTATAATAGTAGATTGAAAAGGAGTTAAAATTCATGAAAGGTATGATTTCTTAAATAAGTTGGTTTTTAAAGCTCTTTTGAATTCAGCCAAGTTCTGGATATTAGTAAGAGCTGAGGGAAGTTTGTTCCAAATGAGCGGGCCAGTTACACGAAAAGATCGATCATAGTAAACGGCTCGATTTGACCTAGAAAGTTCGATTAAACGATTAGTAACATCTCGATCTGCTGACCTTAAAGTAAGCTGCCTATCGCTTAAGTTTTGTCGGACACATAGTTCCGATATATAGGCTGGCGCCATTCCTTGCAATGCTTTGAAGGTCATTAAGCAGATCTTGAACTCTATTCTTTCAGGGCATCGAAGCCAATGAAGATCCCTTAGAAGCGGGGTTATACGGCAATACTTATGAGATATGTAAGAATTCGGTAGAAATTCGGGTAGCGATGCCATAAGCTGTGGCCCACCCACAAATAATGACCTCTGCATAAGTGCGGTTTGAACTTACGCCCTGAATGATTACGTATCTTAATTGCTTTTTTACAGTTAAAAATATTTTATATTATAAACGTCAAAATTTCGGCACCTTTTAATTGACATTATAATTGTTGCACAAATATGTGACATCGTGCACTCAAGGTGTTAACAAGTGCTGGCAGAGTATTTGATTTGCCTTTGTGTGTCATTAGATAGTATAATATCTCCAATAGGTAAAAAATTGGGGTGGTGAAAGCTAAGTGTTAATTTAATTAATTTATTATTTTGATGACAAAGTTACCTAGCAGGTCTGTGATAAATGCTAAAACGGTATTTTTATTTTAATTTTATAAAATTTTTTATGTCGTCTTTCGTTATATCATGATCGGGGGGGTCAAGTGCAGAGAAATCGATAACTTTACATTATAGAATCGATAGGTGTAACTTCCGACGATTTTATATCGATATTAGCAGGGTTTTACTTCTTTCACGGTTGAACCTCTAGGAGGTTTAGCATGGAAGATCGATAAAACCCTATATCATCAATACTATGTTGACTAAATCATCATATATGGTCAGTTATCAATATTTGCGAGCACGACCAACGATTGATAACAAGATCAACGATTGATAACAGATATTCCGACCGACGATTGATAAATTTTAGCCCGGATCCAGAAAAGTAGTATCAGAAAAGTTTCGTTTGACTGTCAATATATGCTTCTTCAAACTTCGCAAATTTATTTTGTGGCATCATTTTTCATATAATGAATAACTTATTACTTTGTATAAAACCACTATATTTAAAACAATATCAACATGTTTCGACAACAATATTTTCTTCATCAGGATATGTTACTATAGTAACATATTACTATAGTAACATATCCTGATGAAGACAACATTGTTGTCGAAACATGTTGATATTGTTTTAAATATAGTGGTTTTATACAAAGTAATAAGTTATTCATTATATGTCAATATATGCATTTATTTTGAGAATGTCGTATGTTCGTTATGCAAAATTACTAGCTTATTATTGTACGGAGTTCAACTAACGAATCTTTTAGAAATTAAAGAAGTAAATAATGCATTTAAGACGCAATCAATTTATTCCGTTCGATCTTTCAGAAAAAAAAGTGGTTGAAATATGACTGAAGACCTCATTAACTCCCATTTAGTGTCAAAAATTAAAAGCAGACTACCGGTGCTTATATAGGTTTAAATTCAATTCAACATTGTCAATTCGAAGCAATTTATTGATATTTTTACGTAGTTGTTTGGCACTTGAGCGATACCAGCGTACATCGATTTCTTATTTATTCCCAGTCAATATCGGTTCGGCTGTCAAGGGTGAAAACGTGCTCGGGTCATCTATATAAAATCAAGGGAAATTACGTCGTATATCGTAAAGTAATCAATTTCACCAGCTAATTAGGTTTTATCTAACGATAAAAATGATTGCTATTCGTAATGCGAGATTATTTACTAATGGAATCGCAATACGGAGAACAAATAAAGCAATTTTTCGTAGAATCCTGGAATACAACTTCTTTATTTGGGTCACTTCTGATTAAAACCATATTCTAGAATTAGAAAAAGTACTTACAAGAGAAGTTTATGCGTTACCTGTACATGAGAAATAAAAGTATAAATAAACGCTTTTTCCTCAATTTTTTTTAAACATACATAATAAAATTAAGGGTTGGTTGTTTCACAGAACTTGAATAAATCATCAAATTTCAAAGTTAATATATATTCGCTTTCTGTGAAAGTTCTATCCTTTTCTATTATTATTATTTCAGTTTTGTGAAAAAACTGGCCAATGATGATATTATAACCACAGAACGTGAAAAGAATCCTGCAGAAATAGAAAATTAACTTGGAAATTGGATTAATTGTTAAAATTCTGTGATGAACCCTTAAGAGGGCATTACCAGAGAAAACCAGAAATATGTCATTTTCAAATCAGATTTTAGACGTATTGACTCTTTTCCACAAAAACATTATAAATGGATTTCGAAAGATTGTTCTTTTATCTAGCATTCGCATGTAATAAATTTTGAGAATTTTATTTTAATTTTTAGTATAATAAGGTTATTCCATAGGTCGTTGGCAGATTTGTTAAATTTTCAAAAAAGATTTTGTATTATACCACACCCATTTCAAATAATATAATCATGCAGTAAAATAAATCAATACATTATCTAGCAAACGCATGTTTTAGAATTTTAATTTTAGTTTCAATAAAATCATTAAAAAATATGTACGTACATGTGTTTCTTGACGAAAATTGGTCCATTTGTGTATTTATTTGCGCACTTACAAACTAATATATTTCAGATTTTTTTAACATTCATATTAAATTTAGACATTATTGAAAAATGATAAATACTTATAATCAAAAAATATTTACAAAAAGGATATTATTTTAAGAGTTTTATCATCACGCCTTTCAGCATTTTTGGATGAAGGTATAAATTAAAGCTAATTTGGATTGAAATAAATTCGATATTGAGTTATAATTGTAAAAAGCTGGTACGAAGAATAATTAATCTTTCTCATTGTAACCGCCCTGCACGGTCGTAAGAACAACTTTCGACGAAATGTGGATTTTCGTCCGCTGGCTGGTTAAACGCTCTTAATGTTGTTATGTACGTTAAAAAAATTGTGGAAAAAAACGTTTATTTTTACTGTGTAAAAGCGTGTCGTAAAATTGCTTTATTTTCATATTTCCGATTAGTACTGGTACTGTATTTATATACAGGAAAATTTCATAACAAATTACTTATTTATATTGTGAAGAACGCTAATTTAGCCCGAAAAAAAACTTTTGAATATTTTCGTATGACTCTTTTACTCGAATTAGGTAAATCACCCTAAAACGAATGCTCTGTGAAGCCTCAAGGGCGCTGTAAGGTTAAGATACTCGTATATAGTTATAATTTTAAGGATAATCTTCAAGGGGGCAGGATCATTCAAATATTCTTACGTTTTCTAAATTTTAAAATGGGTATTCTAGCAATTATGTTAAACTACAACACTATTTTAAATGATATGAATATGCTTAAATTGTCAGACAGAAGAATTTTCACTGATTTGGTATTTCTGTATAAAATTCTAAATGTTGATAGTCTGGTATTACTTGAATTGATAAGCTTCCGGATTTCACTACGTAATACCAGAAGTCAGGATTTATTTCAGTGCAGAAATTCTGGAACTAACTACCATATGAATTCCTCTTTGCCAGAATTCTAATGGAGGGAAATAATTATACCAAGTTCGTGGACATCTTCAATTTATCTTTAAACAAATACAAAATACTGTCACTGAGGCAGTTCAGTTATGTGCAATAAATACTATATATTTCGTTGCAAAATACAAGAAATATATAGTGTTTATATATTATTTAATCATGGTGTAATTTGTAAATTTCATACTTATGTAAAAGCCCCGAAAAAGGGCGTAAATTAATAAATAAAAAAATAATAAATAATATTTCAACAATCAAAAATAAAAATATTGCTAAATAAATAATTGTATAAAATCGTTGATATAAATATATTACAATTACTTATTATTAGAATAATACGAATATTTTCTCTGTAAAAATAACAGAATATTACAGCACAAGAATAAACCCAAATAAATAAAAAAAAAAACTTGAAAACTTTCGCTCGTTCTTCTAAATTCCAAATGCTAAGTGGTGGGGTCAAACGTTGACCCCTGGGGGTTGCCCCCGCCACCCCTCGTGACGCCACTGGGTCAAAAAACTACAAACAAGGAAGTCGCAGTGCAATGAACCAGCCCCCGACCCCGGCCCGGGGAACACGCAGGCCACTGGTAGGTCTTAACCCAACACCCAACAATTTCACTATTTTCTTTAATGTTGTCATGCTATACAAATCGATGAAATTAGGAAGGCAATCTAAAAAGTTCCTACTGTGTCTTATATTATAAATAAAGGAGTTTTGGCACACACTCCTTGCCTCGTTTACATTCATACATCGTTTCATACGTGCTCTTCTATTATTCTGACTCTTGACGTTGTCTGACTCAAGTATCTGATTCACTTGGTGGTGCGATGTTTTCTTTCTTCGACTTCTTCTACCAATCACATTTGCGCAATATATTCTCTTTACACGCCTTTCCTCGTTCATTCGCTTTACATGTCCAAACCATCAGAGCGTCCCATTCTTAATCTTACTCATTACGCTTACATCAACCTAGCATTTTTTGCGGATCTCCGCGTTTTTCACACGATCGTACACGGTTTTACCGCACATTCGCCTCAGGGATCTCATTTCAACAGCATTCAGCCTACTTTCATCCTTCCTCTGCTATACATCAGGGTAGGTACCAGCACTCCATTACGGACGGGCTTCGCTTCTTTGGATAGTTTTTTGTTGGCGCCAACGACGTTCAGTCCTCCATTAATGGAGTTTCCTGCATTTACCCTTTTTTCAATATCTCTATCAGCCTTCCCATCTTAGACCGAGTTGTTTGACTGTCCGTCCTCTCTGCCTACCCCTGCAGAAACGGCGTCATGGTTAGTTAGTTAGTTAGGATTTAACGCATTATGTTCGTGGCTTAAGATAATAGATGATTCATGATACGATGACGATTTTTTAATATTTAAGAGTGTGCAATGATTAATAACGTACACCCAGCTGTTTTGCAGAAATTCAAATTAACTTTGTTATCAAATTGTCATTCAGCGCCATTTTGTTTTTTTTTTTACATTTTAAAGGTCGTAAAGTCACTGTTAAGGCCAGATTTCCCGCATTTCTACCGATTTATTACATATTTCCTTATTTCTTCATTTTTAGAGGCGGGAATGGGTACCGCCGCCCCGGGAACCTTTATTGGATAACCAATAACTCTATCATAGGTCACCCCAAGTGGTTCGCTACGTTTGGTGATTTAGCAGGAGTGCCCGGGTTCATGGGGTGAGGTTTGTTTGTGAATGACCAGGATACACTGAACCCCAGATTTCTACTCACCCCTTAAACCCTTTTCCTTCCCAGAACTCTCCTCTCCTTCCTTTCCCTTAAAAAACCTTCCACACAGCATCCCCAAAGATAATATACGCCCTGAGGGAAATTATTTTCCTCAGAGCCTCCTTTGTGGAGCTCATGTAAAAAAAATGCTTTAAATTTTATAGCCCGTAAAAAAATATATGTTTTTCTTGAAGATAATATCTTTATATTCCCCACGCTGAAACGACAATTATATAAAATTCCCTCGATACGTTTTTTCAGTTATTTAAAAGTTACATGTATGAAAAAAATCACAGTATTTCTTTAAATGCTATTTTAGACATTCCCCACGAGATTTTTGCTCTATTTTAAACGAGTCGTGTTTTATTAAACATTTCCACAATTTTCCCTTAAATATTATCGTTTTTAAAATTAGCGCACTCTCTCTAACAGTCGTATTTACATATCTCTCCATCTTCTTTTTAGCGGGTATACCGCGCATTAACAACATGATAGCTCTCCTGTTCCTGCTCCGCAAATCACAATTTGTTTAAAAGCAAGAACGGACTTAGAAACGGCATCTGACGGGAATTTTTCAAACATAAAACAAAAACAAAACGGTGCTGAATTGCCATTTGATGACTTTTTCACACGTGAATTTCTGCGAAACAACTGGGCCTTGGCTAGCTCAAGCATGCACCCACGAAGCCTGGGTGGGAAGTCACAGCTTTGAAGCACTCGCCTACTAACGAGAAACAAGTAAAGAGCTTCTAGCGAAAATTGCGGGTAGTGAAATACATCACAAGAAAGGATCAGCTTGGATCAAAATTGGTAAAAATCATTATAACGATCCTTTGCACTTCAGACATAAAAATATTACGAAATCTGAGATTAAATTTATCCCAACATGGGATCGAATATGCATTTCTATCGATTTCCATTTTTTCCCTCCCCCGAACCCCCTACCCGAGTTCCCCCCCCCACTCCCACATTCCATACATTCATTCCCGGTACATTCAGTTATCAAACAGCTCGCGTGCCACCTATTGGAATTTTTTTAATACAATTTTCATACTGCTAGAGCTCACCAGCAGTTTTATACAAACATTGTCCTGACAATAACGAACACAACAAAAAAAGAATTATCTAATTTGGTGCAGTCGTTCGGAAGTTATGCGCGTACATACATTTCAACGATTCATTTTTATTTTTTTAAGATAGATTTAGCCGACCCGGTAATGCTTCGTTCCACGGGCGTACCCGACTTCTTCTATCATTCAGACCACTTTAAAAAGAAATCTAATATTTCTTTTGTATATTCAATTACTAAGTTTAACATTCACATCACATGTAGATGATATAACAAATAAGGCTTTAAAGATTCTTGGCTTCCTTTGATTTTAAGTGATTAACTAACTGATTTTAAGTCATTGGATTGAATGAACACACCCTACATTTTATTAGAAGAAGAAGTGGAGGGTTTTTTAAGGAAAGGAAGGAGGAAAGAGTTCTGGAAAGGAAAAGGGTTTTATTTATTTATTATTATTATTGTACAACAGAATAATTCTAATTACAGTACAATTTAGTTACCCTATCAGCATTTAGGCAAGTGACTCTTCAATAATATTTTAAGGCATATAAAGAACAGTCACTTACATCCAAATGGTTTGCAATTTCATTTAACAGCACCACTCCCCTCGTCATGCTATGCTTTGCCAAGACGTCTGTTCTGCCGTTCGGTACTTTAAATAAGTCATGATGTCGACTTCGGCTGTAGTGGTCTGGTACATATAAATCATAGCATCCCAAGAGAAATGGGCTATCGATGAAATTGTTCCAAATTTTGAAAGACAAAATAGCAAGACTTGCTTTCCGTCTAGTTTCTAGACTCACAGAATCAGTTTCCTCAAGTAAGTCAATATGGTGCATGAACCTTGGATAGGTTCCATGCTTCCGCATATAAACATACATGAGGAATTTCTTCTGGATTTGCTCTAACATATCAATGTACTTCTGGTGGTACGGTGCCCAAACATCGCTCGCGTGCTCGGGTTTAGGGGGTGGGTAGGAATCTGGGGTTCAGTGTGTCCTGGTCATCCACCTCACCCCATGAACCATCCAATAAATGTTCCCGGGGGCCTCCCAAATTGAATACATAGGTTCTTTACGTTTAAATTGATCATTTTCACTGTATTTAGCGAGATAACTCATTGTGAGATTTTCATGTCCGGCTAAACCGGCATAGAATTTCTCCGCTTGTGTAATGATTAACTCCTTTATCAGAGGAATGTTTGGGTCGTTATGAAGAGTGTGAACCCTGATCCACTTATAGTCCAGTCAAGTTAAACATGAAAATGGGGTTGTGCTTGCTAAAGGTCCGGTCATTCTGAATTTTTTATATGTTGTTAGGACCTAAACCAGTATTAAAATTAAAATTTTGCAACTTCGAAAGTGCTGTGCGAGCGGCGGTGGACCCAAAAAACTAGGAAATTTTCGGATTTCTTTCAGTTTTTGCTCAATATCTCAGTGAAGGAAGGGTCTGACCGGTGTAGTCAGTACACATACTTTTAAAGTAGACTAAATTTGCTATAATTTGAGACCCTTCCTTCACTGAGATATTGAGCAAAAACTGAAAGGAATCCGAAAATTTCCTGGATTTTTGGATCCAACGCCGCTCGCACAGCATTTTCGAAGTTGCATAATTTTATTTTTAATACTGGTTTAGGTCCTAACAACATGTAAAAAATTCAGAATGACTGGACCTCTTGCAAGCGCGGATGTACCTACATCTTGACTGGAGTATTAGGCGCAATCTGCGCTAGTCGAATGGCTTTGTGTATAATTTATTTATTTGTGTGTTGGCTGCGTGTATCCAAATCGTTGCAGCGTATGTAAAGCCCGGCCTTACGGTCGTCTTGTAAATGATAAGTTTATTGTCTGCTTGATAATCGAGTGTTTCTACCTAGTATGGGGCAGGCCCTGGCCAAATCCTTCCCACATATGTAACGGCGGGGCATGTAATTCAAAGCGTCCAGGACAGTCATTACTAAGTTTATAGAGATCGTCTTAACAGATCATCGATACAAAAGATACACATCTTGATTGATGTTCTAGTACGTGTGGTGAAATAAATTTGTAAAAATAGATATTTCTCCTTTTTACGAGAGGGGAAGAGTACAATGGCCTTACAAACTACGAGGTGCCTACGTTAATATACTTTTGGCATATTTTCTAAGTTTCTCTTCCTTCTCTTGAATATAGTATTAACAGGGTGTTGACGAACTAAATCCATTTTTTTCGTTATTTAATTGTAGTTAAGCCGGCTTTGTCCGAGATTTTATAATTTAAAAAATGATTATTCTAATTTTGGCATTTAAACGACATTGTATATATTTTTAATGGCTTTTCACCCCGAATGAGTGTTCTAGCCAGTGTCAATTATTATAGGTGATTGTGGAATATTTGTAAATGTGGAATTATCTTTGAGAAATATATACGAAATTAGTATCAATTACAAGTACCTACCTATCTACATGTGATGTCTTGGGATCGGGTAGTAATAACATCTGTTAATGTTACAATGTTTATTGGTTGCCAGATTAATATGGAGAGAGCGCTCAATAGCGGTACATCCCTTTTATACTTCCCATACTCGCTATCTCGCTCTCATGCCGTCACCCTCATACACATACGTCACACTACATTACATAATAATAACAATATATAAAATTCGCCATACAATCACGACACAGAATGTTATAGTTTGAAATTATAATGCGAAGTAAGTACCATTAATTAAGTTGGTGGTTACGCATCAATTCAAATTGAAATTTGAATTCCTAATTGGAAATATAACTTTGAACAAATGGAATCTAGCATTTCTTTTATTGTCCAAAACATACTAGGAAGAGAGGATTTTTTCATCGACAGTTCCAAGTAGAGAGCCAAAGAGTCCGGATGTTTCATAGGATTTAGCCTGTGAGAGAATGAGATAGTATAATTGGTTTTCTCTTTGTGCGGTGCTTCGTAGCCTCCCCACACTTCTCTACTTTAATTTTTTGAAGTCTTCACTTCTACGTATAATAATAATATGTGAATTGCACATAAATTTTTTTTTGTAAGTACTACAAATAAAAAATAAAATATTTTTTAATAAAAAACGTTAATAAAATTAACGTACAACCGCAACACCAACATCCACATTAATTAACGGTTAATAATTGCGAAGGTTGATGTTTTTGGCAACTAAATTAGTGAAATTCGGATTGATGTTGCTATTAAGTTATAATCTCAAACCGGATTCCACTTGTAATCTGTTTCTGTATTTGTTTGTAGTATAATATACAAGAGCAGAGAATACTTTTTCACAAAGGTATGTGGTTGAGAAAAGCAGAAAATGTTTCAGTATTTCTTCTGATATTTCCTTATTGTTCTTTCTTTACATCCACCCAAAAACTTGATAAAGAGGCTTCTTTGGAATTACGTATCAAAGCTGAATCACAAAATTTATTAATTGGTTTTCCTGCTTGGTTTTCCTGTGCCGTTGTCAAGCCAGTAATATCAGTAACATCTGTGTTGAAAGGGTCTAATATGCAATTTTTTTGTCGAGTACTGGAAAATAATCCGAAACGAAGACGCGTAGCGATTACGAGACTTTTGGTAGCATTTAATTGTAATTGTTAAATGGTCCAAATATGAGACTACGGACCCCCGTACATGTATGGACCACAGGTTAAGAAACGCTGCCTTAAGGGCCCGCAACCCGGATGTGTACCGATTTATTACATAATACCCTTAAACACGGTAAGTTTTAAAGCTCTTAAAAAAATATATGTTATTCTTGAAGATAATATCTAGACTTTGCCCGCGCCGAAACGCTAATTATATAAAACTAGCTGGTTCCCGGCATGCGTTGCTATGCTATTTAATAAAGAAATAGTTTCTCCCTGCGTGTCCTTTCCCATTCGTCCCGTTCTCCTTCCACCTCCACTTCCTCTCCCGCGTATTCCCACTCCGCCTCCTCCACTTTCCCTCTCCCCACTCCACACCCCCTTTCTCTGTGGATTCAGTTTTCAAACAGCTCGCGTGCCACCTATTACAATTTTTTTAATATAAATTTTATAATGCCAGAGCTTACCAGTAGTTTTATACAAACCTTGTCCTGATAATAACGAACACAACAAAAAAGAATTATCCAATTTGGTGCAGTCGTTCGGAAGTTATGCGCGTACATACATTTCGGCGATTCATTTTTATTTATATAGAAGATAGATAGATAGATAGATAGATAGATTTTCGCAATTTTCGCATTGATTTTGTCGTTGTAAATGTTAGCGCTCTCCTCTAACATTCGTAATTTCGTATCTCTCCATCTTATTCTTTTCGGGCCCGGTTGCAGAACCTTAAACTATAGTTTATTTACATAATATTTAGGGAAGGTGATTAGCAGAGGTGGTGTACAATAGTTTTATTCAAATTATATGGATTTTTCCGATCCACGTTGCTATAACGTGTTTTACGACTGCATTTCCAGTTATTTGGTTATTAGCAGTAGGTATAATTACCTCGGTACCACGGACATATGAATATATCTGGACCTGCCCTAAGTGATAAAAACGTATTATTTCCCCCTCCACATGGCGCCGGCTGTAGCTCCTCCTTGGAACCGGCTCTCTCCATGGGGAGGGGATATAGCCTCGCTTGAATCTAAAATGTGTGACGTCATCATTCTTGCCGTGAACAGCGAGAAGCTGACATCCATACATTTAACGAAATAACGGCAGCTTGTGCTATACAATATATCTACGTATCAATGTACACATAGCGAATGTGGGCGGTACTCCAATGTGCTCGTCGCTGGTTACAGGGGTAAGTAAATTATGAAACATTTGTAAAAGTGTTTTAACTAAACACGGAAACAAAATATTGATATGTGTATTGGCGCGAGTCTTTTTGGGGCGAGCATTTGGCCTTAGCAAATATGTTTTGAACCTGGCAAGCAATTCGCGCTCCCATGTAAAAAGGTCTATTCATTCAAAGCAGATTTTGCTTTTAAGAACTAAATGGTGATATTGTAATGCGAGATGCCTATATACTGTCAGATTGATTGTTCAACGAATGACAGTCATCTTTCCCCTCTTCGCTCTCCATAGTTTGGTTTTACCCCTCATCTGTAACTGCTTGTCTATCCATTTGGATGTCTATGCTCGGTACCATAAATAACTGTTATAACACATTATTATAATGGAATTTCACAAGTACCAAAATAGAAATTCGAAATACAAATTTAAGCCGTTGATTGAATAGAGACAAGACTTCATAATTTTGTCGACAGAAGGCAATAGGGATCCAATGTTGCAGAGGGGTAATATACCCAAACTGAGGAGCGGTTCGGTTTTTTTTGTGTCATTTTATATGATTTTCAATTGCTTTTTCTATGAGTGATGTCAGTTGTCGCCGATTGTAACTAGTTTGAAATACGAAATACTGTAAGTATACATGATTACTTATTTAAAGTATTTATTGGGCGAGGCAACTCCAGAAACTGTGTGAGGAAAGGATGGGACTGTCATGGACGGAGGCCGCACAATCAGCGCAAGACAGGGACGAATGGAGGCGCCTTGTCGATGCAGTGGGTCCCCGACCCGAATAGAACAAGGGGAAGAAGATGATGATAAAGTATTTATACGTTTAAAGTTGTAAATCATGGATTTTACATATGCAAAAAATAGGTTCTTAGTTTGGTCAAATTAAGTGTGTATTCATGCGTATATAGATTGAAACGAAACTTCGGAAATGTCAAATCCATGGTAAACAACTTAAAACGTACATTAAATTAAGAAACAATCATGTATACCTACTTACAGTAATTCGTGTTTTAAACGCTCTAAACTAAAATATGCGACAGCTGACATCTGAGATTGGCTCACGTGACCCATAGAAAAAGCAATTGAAAGTCGTAGAAAATCACACAAATTTGGGAACCAATTATATGGAACCTTTCACGTATTCACAAAAGACACAGAATCACTCCTCTGATCATGTTAGGGATGAATTTATTCGAATTGTTTATAGGACAACCAACCTTTATAGCTTTTGACGATAGTGAAAATATACTGAAAATAGTTGGGTTGTCTTAAAAAAAATTAAGAAATGTATAATCAAACAGTATTAATAGCCTAGCGTCTGTGGTACACACTCGATTCACAAATAGATACAAACGGAAGTGCGGCCATCTATTTTATTAATACGTTAAAAAGTTACGTTTGTAATTCGGTTTAGAATTCAAGAATTCGTCAAAGGATGGCGCCACTTACGTTAGCAGGTCTCACGAGGACATATAAGTAGGTACTCCCCCCCTAGATTTTTACTACGGATTTTTAGAATTTAAGTATCTCTCTGAATATGGAAAGATTGACGGCAATACTTAGAGCTGTGAATAATAGTATCACACGGCTATATATTGCATTTGACGTCATTGCCTGTCGCGGTTACTCTGTCCCGGTGACAGCTGTCACTGGATTACAGTGGATCCGAGGAAGCAGGTTCTTTTTGGAACCAGTTCCTATCGGATTACAAAATGGTCACCAGCACTCAAACTGGGCGAAGCCGAAACAGAAGCCGAAACAAATTTATTTATGTAACTAAAGTCACTAGAATCCAAAACCGTATAGGAACCAACGGAAAAAAGTCATTGTATTGGGTCATGATGTCTGGCGGTTGAAATTTTAACTATTAATAGCTTACAAATCTATTGTCTTTTCATTAGTATTTGTGATCACTCATATTATCTCATATTTGTAGGTATATACATAGAAATGTATGCTATTTTTCGCCATTTTTTCTAATCCACTCCAATGTGTTGGTTCCCAATTGTCTATGATTTTATTGACTATACCTTATTCCAAACAAGTCCTTTTTGACAGATTAATACGCCAGTAGAATGTTACTGAGATGCATACAAACTTTGTTTGCGTCTCAGTTTACATATAAGTTAGAAGACAGCTTTTTTATTGAGATTTTTGTACATTAAAATAATGCACATGGTGTATAAAAATTACTATTGATAATATTGAGCTGAATACACTATTATTTTATAAACGCAAAACTTTTGAAAATTTGACCGATATATCGATACATCGATATTTTTTCCTCAATATATCGACGTCGATGTTGATATTTTAATAAATATCGATACATCGATATATCGATATTTTTATTCACTTTTGACATCCCTACCGCACGAGCACACCGGGACTAGTTTATGCGCGTTATACTATATTTGCTTGGCTTATTTCTAATCCAAAAAGGCTTGATACTTTGTTACGTAGTCTGACAGTACCTTAAACTGTCTAAATTTCAGTTACTACTTATATCAAATAAATTCCAGTTATACAAATGATGTTTTTTTTAAATGTTAGTTCCACTCAGGATGTCCTCCTGAGGAAAATTATTCCCCTCAGGATCTATGTCACTTTTGGGAATGCTGTGTGGAGGGTCTTTTGAGGAAAGGAAGGAGATGAAATTCTGGCAAGGAAAAGGTTATTTTAAAGAAATGGATGGAGAAAACATTTTTGCAAGGAAAAACATTATGAATGAGGGGTGGGTAGGAATCTGAGGGTTAGTGTCAGCATATCACGCAGCTGTTGCTCACATGCATACACCGCCAAACCTCACCGGATGAACCCTTGCACCCTGTCACCAAGTCACCAAAGGTAACGAACCACGTGGGGTGACCAATGGCAGAGGTATTAGTTAATCAATAAATGCTATCGAAAGTGCAAAAAATATTTTCCCCACAGAAGAAATGATTTTACATTCTTCCATTGAGTTTTAGTCAATTGTCGGTAGGTGGTGTGTGTTAGGTTTATTGGGTTAACACCCCGCTTTAGCCCCAGCGCGTCTGGTGGCGACCACCCCCCCCCCCCCCCTTATGAGGTCAATGTCTCGCGGCGGTCAACAGCGCCGTAGGAAGGGATCGATTTACTTTCACTTATTTCCCAAATGTTATCCGCAGACTTTCACAACCCCCGGGGCTGACTTCACCGGCGGTAGGATGTAAAAGGGTGGTTTAAAGTGTGTCAATTTATGCAGGAAGTTAATTGTAAGTATAAATTTCATATCTGCGATGATGTCATGTATGTTTATAGAAAAATGATAGATGAATGAAATGCTCAGTATAGCCCAAGATAGCTTCAACATCATTACTATCCGTAATGTATTAAAAAAGTGATGCCGTCAGATGCTAGCCGGGAAAGTGCTTCTATCGATGGCCGACAGCAAACTACCCGAGTAGGCGGTGCCGCTGAGACTGGCTCTGGCCAGCCTACGGACCAGATCCACGCTTTTCCAAAGATGAACACAAATGATAATCTCTAAGGGTTTTAGTGATGGTAATAACGATTATTATAATAATCAAATATTTATTAAAACATTTTATAATATTTGATAATCTTATATATAAAAATGAATCGCTAAATTTGTTGCTAAGCGCAAATCTCGAGAGCAGCTGAACCGATTTCGCTAATTCTTTTTTTAGATTATTCCTTGAAGTACGACGATGGTTCTTACGGAGAGTAAAATTAAGAAAATTGCGCAGAAAATTGGATAATTTCAGAAAACCTATTACTAACCTAAAAGACTATCGCACGGTTGACAGTTCGCGCGTTTGAGAATGACATTTTGCAAAACAATGATTGTTCAATCAGGATTCTATTTTTGAAAATCTTTAAGTTGATAAATTTATTTAAAGTAGGTACTCCCCTAATAGTTCGAATTGAATCAAGAATTTTCGATATTATAAATAGGTACCTATGTTAAGTACCAAATTTAGTATACATGAAAAACGGAAATTTGAATAAAAATTGTAAAAGGTGGCACGCGGGCTGTTTAAAAGCTGAATGTACTGGGATTGAATATATGTAACGCGGGAGGAGGATTGGCGGGACGAGGGAGCCGGAAAGGGAAGAGGGAAGGCGGGGAAGGTGGAAGGGGAACGCGGGAGGGGAAGGTGACGTGTGAGGGGGGAGGGGAACTCGGGAGGGGGGTTCGCGGGACGGGGGAAGGGGGGGGAGTGGTGTGGGAAGAGGGAAGGTGGAGGTGACGGAGTGGGAACGCGAGAGGGGAAGAGGACGCAGGAGAAGAAGGTGAGGCGGAAGGGGAACGGGACGAATGGGAAACGACACTCAGGGAGAAACAATTTCTTTATTAAATGGCATAGCAACGCATGCCGGGACCAGCTAGTATTTAATAAGTTATAATACACTGAACGATTAATTTTTGATTTTAATATTTGAAATAAATTTCCAAATAGGAATAAGGAACTCCAGTCCAATTTTTTTTTTTTTTTTTTTTTTTAATGAATAATAATGACCTTCTAACTTAAATAACTACATATTTATTTTTTATTTTTAGAGTTAGTTGTAATTGAACTTTTACAAATAATTGTAAAAGTTTTAATTTTTCAAGATCCCCCGAAACCACTGTATGTGTAGTGAATCGTGTGACGTCATCACTCCCGAAAAGATATTATAAGATCGGACAATCAGCTGTTCAACTGGCGCCATTTGGAAATTCAGATTTCGATGTATTCTCCCAAGAGTAGCATTGCTATTTTTTTGTGCAGTAGTTTTTGAATATTTTCAATAATAGAGATAAACTAATAAGAGTGACCTTTATTTTTGAAACTGAATTATTTAGGCCTAAATAATGTCAATAAACACAACAACTAAATCTCTATAAATAGTATGTAAATAAACGAATAAGATGAAACGTTGTTAATACGATGGCTTGTGTCACACCTACATTCCCATATAATGACTTTGCGGTGTTCAGTGACGTCACCACTAAACATTTCAATAATACTAACTTGACGGCGTGTTTCTATGACCCGATTAAAAATGGACTTTTTAATATTTTTTAAAAAGCCAGTTTTAAATATTATTAAATAAAACTTATATATTCAGAATCAGCGTTTATTGGTCTATAAGAACATGTTTTTTAAAGCAATAATATTTTTCACTGGAGTTCCTTATTTTACAATTTATTGTCAAAAACGTTATAATCTCAATGAAAATTCTTTTTAATTAAATGAAGACAATATAAGCGAAACTCAATCGAAAATCTGAAAACAGAAAAATCAGAAAAAGATATTGACACATCTGGGACCCGAACCCAGGACCTCTCGCTTACCGGGCGAACGCGCTAACCACTGCGCCACCGTGTCGATATCCAATTCGGTCACTTTTAACTGTATCATACTTCGACTAAGAACCACCCACACTATCTTCATTTTTCTTAACGCATATACTATTGGCTGCTATCTTTATGTATGATTGCAAGATTCAAACCCGAACTAAATGCTCTCTAGATAGTGTCTGGATAAATCTTTATCCATTTTATTTAATATGCGACATCAATTGACTTTTCTGCAAGTCTAGGATGAATATTTTTATTTTTATTTTAACTTTATGAGTAAAACCTCAAATTGTAATATTTAATTAAATGAAGACAATATAAGCGAAACTCAATCGAAAATCTGAAAACAGAAAAAGATATTGACACATCTGGGACGCGAACCCAGGACCTCTCGCTTACCGGGCGAACGCGCTAACCACTGCGCCACCGTGTCGATATCCAATTCGGTCACTTTTAACTGTATCATACTTCGACTAAGAACCACCCACACTATCTTCATTTTTCTTAACGCATATACTATTGGCTGCTATCTTTATGTATGATTGCAAGATTCAAACCCGAACTAAATGCTCTCTAGATAGTGTCTGGATAAATCTTTATCCATTTTATTTAATATGCGACATCAATTGACTTTTCTGCAAGTCTAGGATGAATATTTTTATTTTTATTTTAACTTTATGAGTAAAACCTCAAATTGTAATATTTAATTAAATGAAGACAATATAAGCGAAACTCAATCGAAAATCTGAAAACAGAAAAATCAGAAAAATATTGTCTTCATTTAATTAAATATTACAATTTGAGGTTTTACTCATAAAGTTAAAATAAAAATAAAAATATTCATCCTAGACTTGCAGAAAAGTCAATTGATGTCGCATATTAAATAAAATGGATAAAGATTTATCCAGACACTATCTAGAGAGCATTTAGTTCGGGTTTGAATCTTGCAATCATACATAAAGATAGCAGCCAATAGTATATGCGTTAAGAAAAATGAAGATAGTGTGGGTGGTTCTTAGTCGAAGTATGATACAGTTAAAAGTGACCGAATTGGATATCGACACGGTGGCGCAGTGGTTAGCGCGTTCGCCCGGTAAGCGAGAGGTCCTGGGTTCGTGTCCCAGATGTGTCAATATCTTTTTCTGATTTTTCTGTTTTCAGATTTTCGATTGAGTTTCGCTTATATTGTCTTCATTTAATTAAATATTACAATTTGAGGTTTTACTCATAAAGTTAAAATAAAAATAAAAATAAAAAAGAAAATTCTTTTCTCAAATTTTATTCAAGCAGCCTTTTTTTTTTTTTTTTACATGAGCTCCACACAGGAGGCCCTGAGGAAAATAATTTCCCTCAGGGCCTATGTCATCTTTGAGGATGCTGTGTGGAGGGTTTTTTTAAGGAAAGGAAGGAGAGGAGAGTTCTGGGAAGGAAAAGGGTTTAAGGGGTGGGTAGGAATCTGGGGTTCAGTATGTCCTGGTTATCCGCCTCCAAGACCTAGACAAACCTCACCCCATGAACCCGGGCACCCCTGCTAAATCACCAAACGTAACGAACCACTTGGGGTGACCTATGGTAGAGGTGTTGGTTATCCAATAAAGGTTCCCGGGGCGGCGGTACCCATTCCCGCCTCCCAAATTGAGGCGGAAACCTATTATAATATTAAAATTAAATACGACGATATCACCATAACCATTAAAACGGTCACCATCTTGACTAGAAAACGGAACGTACAAATAAATTTACAGACGGAAGAAATACAAAACGGTCTAACTAAAATAGAACTTCGCTACGCTCAAACAATAATACAAGTATTAGAAAAATTCCAATCAACTTTATCCGAAAAACAAATTTCCAAACAACGTTTATTTACCCCTTACTAATAAACATGCCTTAAATTTTACGCAAATGATAAACAATAATTTTCCCAATATTAATTAATTGTTAAATACTACATCGTATCGGCGATTCAAACCAATATTGTATTTGTAAGCCTTTCTTGAAAGATTTTGGATTGTTTATGGACAAAACTGTTTATTCATATGCTTATTGCGCATGTACGGGCGCAAACAATCAATGCATCTTAATATTTTAAATCATAACATTAATTTATAAAAAGCTATGTTCATTCTTTTAACATAATGCTAATTTACTTCTTTTACCCCTTTCTATTTTCTACTTTTTATTTTTATTTTATTATTTTCAATTTTTAGCATCATTTATCTAGATCGATTTATTATGTTCACACTAGACTTCATATTTCATACAAAGTAACAATACTCCATTGGTCACCATGAAACAGGCAGCCGCCTAGTATGGTGATCTAATATATCTTCTTTATGTAAAAATATGTGTTAATTATGTATCATGTGTTTTATAAATAAATAAATAAATAAATAACTTATAAAAAAATGTTTTTCCTAAAATATTAGGTCCTTACATATGAAATTGGCGTTTTGTATGGTAGGAACATAGAGTCGATTTTTTTTAATATAATATATTTATTTAATCAAAGTATGTACCATTGCTATATATGCACTTTTGCCATCTCATAGGTAGTTCATCGATCCCTTTACTAAAAAAACCACTCGGACTGGAATCAATAAAATCTTTGAAGGCGGTTTGGACTGCCCCATTGGAAGTGAATTTTTTCCCTTGCACGAAGTTATCCAAATTTCGAAAAAAATGGTAATCTGTTGGGGCAAGGTCCGGTGGATGTCTTAGACATTCCAATTGAAGTTCCTCTAATTTGGTAGCCGTCTGTTGTGCAGTGTTTGGTCTAGCGTTCTAACGCGCGTTTGTTGATTTGCTTCACTCAATTCGTGAGGTACCCAGCTTTCAAGCTTTTTCACCTTCCCAATTGGCTTCAAGTGGATAAAAACAGTTTTATCACTAACACCGCAGCCTGCAGCTAACTCGGACGTGGTGTGCGATGGATCCGCTTCCACAATAGCCTTCAATTCTTCATTATCAACTTTGGTCTCCGGCCGTCCACGGGGCTCGTTCTTCTGGTTGAAATTTCCATAACGAAAACGTTGGAACCAAAAACGCACTGTGTTTTCTTTTGCGGCACCATCGCCATACACATCATCAATCCTTCGAGCCGTATCTGCAGCACTGGTGCCACGGTGGAACTCGTACTCGTAAATAACGCGATATTTCAAATTTTCCATTTTGTAAAGTGACGCAAAGAAAAAAAAATTATGGAAAAAACAAATGAATGATAATTTTCAAAACACAATACATGAGTAAATAGCTGTATAAATTTGAATTTGGAATTCCTAACCAAAGAGAAGATATTTGAGATCAAAGTTGCTGGTACGGCAAAACGCCAATTTTATATGTAAGGACCTAATATTATAATTGAACTCCCGCCATCTATAAAAGAGTAGATTATGAATAATTTTAAGTATCACCATAAAGAAAGAAAGTCAGTCTTTTCTAGGTGCTGAATATATTTTGATATTGAAACAAATTTTGTTCGGGAAAATTTCTGAAAGAAAATCTTTCAAACTCCAAGAAAATGAACTAAACTTCCATATTGGTACAATAAAACGAACCAACTTAAACCTTGCCATGTATTAAGTAAGAACCGACTCATGGGGTGGGGGGGGGGGGTAGGAGGGTACTTTCAGTTTCCCCTCGGAGGGAGGTCGGCGACTCCGGAAGTGAAAAAGCGCGCCAAACTGTTGAACCCACCCAGTGACGTCACGAGGTGTTTGCCTGATTGTCGATTTATCACGTGGTACGGCTAACGTTATTTTAAGAAATTATATTCTGTTAATCGTGTGTTTGATATTCTGAAATTTTTATTCAGTTGATATTGATGTTGTGTGTTAGTCTACCACGGAGTTCTGGTACCAGTACTGAGGTATGAAGTGAGTACGTACAGGAGGGTGGATGAAATTTGACAGAATGCTGCAGAAATGAAGTTCCTGAGACAAACGTATGGTTAAATAGTAATGTGTTACTTTTCGGTAATTGCGAATTTGCTTTGTCGCATCATTTTAAATACATAAAAATAATAAACTTTGTTTTAACCACTATTTAAGAAAAATTCTCAACGTGTTTCAAAACCACAGGATTCCTCACCAGGAATCAGGATACAAAGTATGCATTCTTGAGTAAATACTTTGAATGTATACTTTGTATGTATACTTTGCATGTAAACCTTGTTTGTACACCTTGAATGTGTACTTTGTGTGTATACTTTAAATGAATTTGGGAGGCGGGAATGGGTACCGCCGCCCCGGGAACCTTTATTGGATAACCAACACCTCTGCCATAGGTCATCCCAAGTGGTTCGCTACGTTTGGTGATTTAGCAGGGGTGCCCGGGTTCATGGGATGAGGTTTGTCTAGGTGTGATGATCTGGACACACTGAACCCCAGATTCCTACCCACCCCTTAAACCCTTTCCTTCCCAGACCTCTCCTCTCCTTCCTTTCCCTAAAAAAACCCTCCACACAGCATCCCCAAAGATGACATAGGCCCTCACGGAAATTATTTTCCTCAGGGCCTCCTGTAAAAAAAAAAACTCTGCATATATAGATAAGTTTTAAGATTTTCACGGCCAGAAGCATTTTCGTTATATGTTTTTGGGGTGTTGTGCCGTGTTGCGCTACCTCCTTCTTTAGCCAACGTTTCGGACATCGTTGCAGTGTCCATCATCAGGGCAGATCCGGCAGATCCGGTAGATGTAAAGAAGGAGGTAGCGCAACACGGCACAACACCCCAAAAACATATAACGAAAATCTGCATATATACTTTGAATGTATATTTTGAATGTATACTTTGTATGTACATTCAGTATACACATAAAGTACACTTTGAATGTATACTTTGCATATATACGACGAATGTATATTTTGAATGTGTACTGTGAATATATACTTTGTATGTATTCTTTGAACGTATACATTGAATGTATGTATTGTGTATATACTTTGTATGCATACTATTAACGTACTCTTTTTGTATGTACACTGATTAAAATGATATCACTTAGTAAATTTGCGATTATTAAGGAAGAAACTAGGCATTTTCTTTTACCTCTGATTCTGCTCACGTCACACTATGACGGTCTTCGTGGTCGAGGGGTAATAAGGCTCTTGACTCGCAATCCGAAGGTCGCGGAATCCAATCTCGGCGTTCGCAAATAATGTGTTATTTCACAACTGACTCATTAAAAATAATACGTATTAAATTTGCGGCACGTTCCAGACTGGAAGATACTCTCAGTATCGCCCTGGTGTAAGACCACCATTCAGAAATGGCTTTGGCCGTGTTTAGTGACCAAATCTGAATAACCAGGTCCCACCTCTTCCTCTCCCCATCTGCTTCCCCTCCCTACTACCTTCAAGCTCACAACACAATCTAATTGGGAATGCATAGTCTCACTGCCTCCAGACTGTTGGGAGCAGTTGGGACTCTTGTGCAATTTCACATAAAAATAAAATCTTTTTTAACAATTTTCGACATGGTAACACCAGCTTTGTCGGGAATCATTAAAATAAAGTTAATTTATGTATCAGCTCTTTTGTAAGAACATTTTGTAGCACGTTGCTCCCATAAATTCATATAATTTGAAAAACCTCACACCTACGAAAATGTTCATTTTAGGGCCGAGGACCTCAGTATATGAAATTCACAATTTTTTTATCTGATGTTGTTGATCCCATTCTATATCCTCGAAGTCTGGTGAATGAGGGAGAACAAATTCTTCAAAGTTAACGACCCTCCACAATTTACTACATCTAAGATTCAATCGAAGATCTAAAATTTAAGTTGTAAATCGCAAAAAACATTTTCTACCGATTTCCAATTTTTGTCCTAGGGTAAATAAAATCGAAATAACGATAATTATGATTTACCGACCACCCCGAATGATTAGGTAAATAAATTATAGTTTTGACGTAGATGTTCAGTTTAGGTTTTCACAATTTGGAAAGTGGGTATGGGAATATAACCAACACCTCTGCCGTAGGTAATCCCAAGTGGTTCGCTACGTTTGGTGACTTAGCAGGAGTGCCGAGTTCTTGGGGTGACGTTTGTTCGGATCTTGGCGGCAGATACGTCCACCAGAGACTGGTTGAGGAAGACTTTTTGACCTCTCCATCAGGATTCTCTTGAAACATCGCCTTGCACTGCAGTGGGAGGGATAGATTAATATATTCGTCACTTCTGGATACACTGACCCTCAGATTGCCACCCAATCCTCATATCTTTTTTCCTTTTCGGGATTTCCTGTCCTTCCTTTTCTTAAAATATCTTCCACACAGCATGATTAGCACAGGTTACATTCCTCTGGGCCTCCTGTGATGAGCTATGTAATTTTTTTTAAAGAAGGTAATATCACTATACTTGAAACAATGACAGAAACATATCAATAAAGCAATGAATAACAATGACAGAAACACGTCAAAATAGCAGTGAAGAACAATGACAGAAACATGTCAAAATAGCAGTGAAGAACAATGACAGAAACATGTAAATATAGTATTGCAGAACAATGACAAAAACATGTCAATCAAGCAATTATGAACAATTACAAAAACATGTCAATATAGCAATGAAGAACAATGATAGAAACATGTCAATATAGCAATGAAGACCGAGGACAGAAACATGACAAAATAGCAATGAAGAACCTTTACGGAAACATGTTAAAATACAATGAAGAAAAATGACAGAAACATGTCAATTTAGCAATTAAGAACAATGATAAAATCATGTCAATACAGCAAGAAAGAACAATGACAGAAAAATGTCAATATAACAATGAAGAAAAATGACTTAACTGTCAATATAGCAATGTAGAACAATTACAAAAATCTGTCAACATCACCCCATACTTTGGTGATATTGACATGTTTTATGTTACCTTTGATATATTAAAGCACTACTCCAATCCTATTCTTAAATCTTTGGATGTCTCTTTGTAAACCATGATCATTGTATTTTTAAAATATTTGTTTATTGTATTTTTATTTCATGTACATATTTATTATCCATATCCATCGTAATTCTTTTTTTTTCAATTTCTTACCATGTTCTAAATTATTTCTCATTTTAAAGTTATTCTGCCTGTATTTATGTAAAAGCCCTCTGGCGTAAAATAAATAAGTTTTTTTATTTTTTATTTTTACGTATAAGGCTCCGAGGAAAATGATTTCCCTCATGGCCCATATCATCTTTGGGGATGCTGTGTGGAGTAAAAATGGGTCATGAAGAGACCTACTAAAAATATTTTCAACGAATAACACAGGAATTTCATTTAGCTATTAATTTCTGGCATGGTCCTATGGGCGAAAAAACACTTTTTTTTCACAAATCTGAGGACTGATTAGATTAGATTTATTTTAAACCCTAAGTGAGAATTTAAGGTTCTAGTGCTGTCGACCCTAGGGTAGTTAGTTGCCAGTCACAAATAGGAGGCTCTGACCTCCCAAGGCCGTTCGTCGCTCTCGAGGTCAATGTCCTCCGAACTTCCCCAATTTGTCAATAGAGGGTAGAGGGTGGATTTCCCCAAAATAAATTGAATAAAATGAACGTTTGTCAGGACATTACAGTTTTATTACGAATGTGTTTCTAACGAGCTAATTTGTTGGTTATATAAATTGTAAAAGTTCTAATTGTACCTCGTGAAAAATAGAAAGGAGCTGCCAAGATGAAAACTGAGAAATTTTGTATGATTTTAGATTTTCACGGCCAAAAATATTTTTGTTATTTGTTTTTGGGGTGTTATGCCGTGTTGCGCTACCTCCTCCTTTAGCCAACGTTTTGGACAGCGTTACAGTCAGGGCAGATGTGTAAATGTTAGTTGTGAAATGTGTGCTTAAGTACTTCGAAGCAATACCGTGTCGCCAGCTCCATTCCACTGCGAGCTGGCATTACAGTATACTTGAAGATGGTTTTCTGCATTTAGCTTTGGTGTAGCCGTCAATTACCGGATACCAAGAACAATGATGATGGACACTGTAACGCTGTCCGAAACGTTCGCTAAAGGAGGAGGTAGCGCAACACGGCATAACACCCCAAAAACAAATAACCAAAAACTGAGAAATTTTGTTTGTGTAGACTAGACCCCATGGAATAACAAGGTTCCATCTGTCACAACAACGTCATACGGTAACGAACTCTAATGTAACTTATTGTAGATTCCATTGTCGCATGACGTTACCTTGACAGATAGAACCTTGTTATTCCAGAGGGTCGTAGTATAAAAAATAAACACTACAGTAATTCCAAGAGTGACTGTGGTGGGAGTTGTGACATTGATTTTTATGCAAATCTACTATGGCATCCCCAATTGGGGTATGTTGTGATGCTGAAGGTAGAGGGGAGGGAAAGGAGATGGGGAAGAGGAAGGTGAGGGGTATTCAGATCTGGTCACCAAACAAGGCTAAAGCCATTTCAAGCAACGTTTCAATTCTGAATGGTGGTCTTACACCTCAGAGAGTATCTTCCACTCTGGAACGCGCCGCAAATATACTATACATTATTTTAAATGAATTAATTGTGAAATAACACAAATCAATCAAATAAAATTTATTTACTCTCGCCGGGATTCCATCCCGCGCCCTTCGGATTACGAGTCAAGAGCCTTACCCCTTGACCACGCCGGCCGTCAAATTCATGATATTTTGATCCGAGATTGATGAAATTTTGCACACTTGACCTTCAAAACAAGGGAAAGGTCACTGTTTACTTGAGATTTCTAAAAACCATAAATTTTTAATAGATTGGTGGGCATTGCCTAATATTACGTATGTATATAAAAGTGGGTGAGGACGTTTGATTCCATACTGGCAATAAGATTCTTTCTCGTATTACGAAATCCAAAATCTCTAGCCCATACAAAGACATATGAATATTAGTAGATCTGCCCTAAGTGATAAAAGTATATTATTTCCCCCCCTCCTCATACTGGTTCCTTGGAACCGGCTGGGATTGAGTATGGCTTCGCGTGAATCTAAAAAATGTGACGTCATCATTCTTCTGCGAGCCAGCGTCGAGCGCTCATCGGTGCATTTTACGAAATAACACCGCAAAAAAGATGGTTTGTGTTTTGAAAACGTGTAAATATATTCTATCGAGATACATGGCGTGTGCTCGTCGATGTTTACGGGATAAGTAAATTATGAAACATTTGTAAAAGTGTCCTAACTAAATACGGCAAATAAACGAACTTTACTTTGCCGTATTTAGACTTCGCAAATTTGTTCAATACGCGGTGAGCAATTCGCGCTGCCATGTAAAAAGGTCTATTCATTCAAAAGCAGAGTTTACTTTTAAGAACTAAGTGGTGATATTATAATGCGAGATGTCTATATACTGTCATATTGAGTTATCGACGAATCACACATCTCCAAAGTCATCTTCACGCTCTGCGCCCCGCTGTAGTTGTTGTCTACCCCTCACCTTTATGTTCTGGTCTACTAATATTCATATGTCTATGAGCCCATACCTAATAACGTAAAGAAGTTTGAAAAAAAAGTAATTGACATGGTGACATTTCTTTGGACACATTGTATTTTGGCCATTAAAAACAAATTTTCCAATTTTTCCGTAAGGGTACCGCCGTTTATTGGATAACTGTTTAACCGATAACCAACACCACTGCCATAGGTCACCTATGTGGTTCACTGTGGTGACTTAGCAGGGGTGCCCTGGTTCATTAGGTGAGGTTAGTCTAAGTCTTGGTGGCTAATGCTTTGTCCACCTACTGCATGGCGCGCTGGATCGGGAGGGATTGTTTAAGGGAGACCTAACCTACATCTCTCCAGCCGGACTCTCCCGACCCATCGCCTTGTACCGCAGAGGGAGGGATAAACCTACGTCCGTCACTCCTGGACACTTTGGGTGACCGGACAAATCAGGATCTCTTTTGAAAAGAGTCCCAGCTGCTCCCGTCTGGAGACAGTGCGACAGTATGTTGTGAGGCTGAAGGCAATGGGGAGGGAAAGGAGATGGGGAAGAGGAAGGTGGGAAGTACCTGGCTATTCAGATCTGGTCACCAAATACGGCTAAAGCCATTTCAAGCAACGTTTCAATTCTGAATGGTAGTCTTGCACCAGGACGCGACGAACGTGATGTAAATGTAACTATAACGTGATGTAAATATAACTTATAAGTGAGTAAATTGAAATAATGATAATTAATCAAATAAAATTTACAAGCGCACGCCGGGATTTAAAACCGCGACCTCTGGATTGCTAGTCGAGAGCCTTGCCTCTCGACAAAGGAGGCTGTCGTATAATACCAGTATTAGCATAAATTAAAATTCATATTATAGTCGCGATGCAAGTGAGCTTTCCTATTTTTTTATTTTATTTTTTCAAAAATGAATTAAAAAAAAATTATAATGTTATTATCGAGTCCTACAAGAATCTTAGTATGTATTTTGGTTACAGCTGTTTCGGCTTTCAAGGCCATTTTCAAATTTCAAAATACTTGCAGAACTTGATAATAACATTATCAAATTTAAATCTATTGCGTTCGTTTGTCTCGCTAAAACTCGAGGACGGCTGGGCCGATTCAGCAGATTTTGGTTTTGAAATCATTGTCGTAGTCCAGGGAAGGTTTAAACGGTGAGAAAATATGGAAAAATTGCGGGGAAGATGGTAAAAACAACAATTTCATTTTCCCATATAAACTGTTCTACCTACTTTTCTGTCAATAATTTGACGTTCGTCCCTTCGGTACGGTAGACTTGGGTCCACTCGAATTGAAAAATTGAATTGAACCGGGAGTTTGAAAACTGAATGTATCGGGAATGAATGTATGGAATGCAGGAGGGGGAGGGGAACCGGGGAGGGCGGGGAACTCAGGAGGGGGGATGGGAACTCGGGAGGGGGATACGCGGGAGGGGGGGGGCGAATACGGGAGGGGGAGGGGAACTCGGGAGGGGGGGAGTAAAGTGAGAAGATGGGAAGTGGAGAAGGAGGAGTGGGAATACGAGAGGGGAAGGGGACGCGGGGGAGGAAGGGGAGGAGGAAGGTGAACGGGACGAATGGGAAAGGACGCGCAGGGAGAAACAATTTCTTTATTAAATGGCATAGCAACGCATGCCGGGTACCAGCTAGTTTAAAATAAATTAAATGGCATTCTTCGAATTAAACACGGTTCAATTTGGCAGCCACCTCTGGTCTGGGGCTCCAAAATACCTGAAAAATACCCTCGACTCTGTGCAGAAACGGGCGGTCCGTTTGATACATTCTCCCATCTTAACAGATGGATTGCAATCTTTAGAGCACAGGCGTCGGGTGGGAATGCTATCCTTGTTCTACCGGTATTACAATGGAAGATGCTCCGAGGAACTAGCATCATTGATCCCTGCGGCACCGGTGCATAGTCGGGAAACACTCCAAACGCGTGCCCAACATTTGTACACGGTTGACATTTGCCACATGAGAACGGGTCGTTTCTTCGACTCGTTCTTGTGTTCAACAGCTCGGCTGTGGAATGATTTGCCGGCCTCTGTGTTTCCTCCTTCCTACAACATGGGTCTCTTCAAGACCAATGTTCATTCCTTCCTCTCCTCAAAAAGACCCTCCACACAGCATCCTAGATGACATAGGCCCTGAGGGAAATTATTTTCCTCAGGGCCTCCTGCGTGTAGTTAACGTAAAAAAAAAAAAAACACAAAAACAATTAATAATTAGCTTTTTCGTTATTTGTTTTTGGGGTGTTATGCCGTGTTGCGCTACCTCCTTCTTTAGCCAACGTTTCGGACATCGTTGCAGTGTCCATCATCAGGGCAGATTCGGCAGATCCGGTAGATGTTCGGCCGGATCTGCCCTGATGATGGACACTACAACGATGTCCGAAACGTTGGCTAAAGAAGGAGGTAGCGCAACACGGCATAACACCCCAAAAAACAAATAACGACGATAAATAACAAATGCTTTTGCCGTGCAAATCTTAAAAATAATTAGCTTTACTACAAAAATATGTTCGCTCTTGGGCATCCACTGAGTTCGATTAAAATCACTTCTCACACGATGCGCTGTGTTGGTAATATCTTCACATTATTCCAAAGCGGTTTTCCATGCACACACAAGCAATCATTGAACTCTTCTCGGTATAATATCTCCCATCATACAGTGTATGTACAATGTGCAACTTACAGATATATAAGATGTATTTACGTTTAGCCTACAGTTCGCTTTCCGCGACCGTTACGTTCCGTGGCCTAGTGTGGTTGCCTAACGGGACCCAACCAACGGGACCTGTTCGGAACCCGACGAGCAGATTTACAACAAATAATAACATCATGATCATCATCAGGACCCTGGCTGGCTGAAGGTTGCAATAACAACAAGCAATAAGACAGTGTTAGAGCACCTATTCAGGCATTTTATCGTAATAGTTTATTAAAAGCTGGTTTTACGTCCGTATTATGAGAATGAGTGTGTATCATACGTTTGAAGTGAAAACTTCTTTAGCACTGTTTTGATTTAAAACTCGATGAAACGGAAGCGAGCGACACTAAAAAGAGTCACTAAAAACACATTCATCTATAAGATTTAGCCTGCAAGAGAATAATATAGCAATAAAATATTTATTTATTTCACGGTACTCAGTTCCAATATATTACGATAAATCCACGATCTTACGCAAGTCTTCTTTGATCTGGTGCAAAGATATTCAAATACAGAAGGAGATATGCTATGGTGTCCGCGCAACTGTCGCCGGACTACGCGCTAATTAGCGTAGTTTTCATACAAAAATAATTTATTCATTTCGTTGATTTTTAAAAAATGTGCATTAATATTGGTTAACAATATATTTTGAATAAGGAAAGAATTCGTTCATTTAGTTTAACGTTCGTTTGGTTTATTCGTTAATTATTTGTTATTTTAGTTTATTTGTTAATTGGTAAACAATATCGGCGACACCCGGAAGCGCAGACCCACATAGTAAAAACAGCAGATAGCACATCTACTTATTTATTTATTTATTTATTGTTTCTTTACACTGTAGGTAAAAATGTTTACAATACAATTTCTTACCTCACTAGGACAAGCCTGTGTTGAGGTTAACAATAATTATACAAGTTAACAAAATAACACAAAATTATACAGATTTTGAAAGAACAATATTGTTGTATTTCTTACAGATTGAGATTATGGGTACCCAGTACCCACTAAACTGATGGCGCTAGGTAGTACATTAATGTAGACTTTTAGGGTGACTATAGTTTTGAGATCTGATTCAAAATAAAATAAAGTATTTTTTTGTTAATAAATAAACTAACTATATAACTAAAAACTTATATTAATTAAATTTTATTACTTTAACTTATATTTCAATATCTTTGGTCTGGTGGTATAAAGCGTCTGAAGAACCTTAGCGGTCAGACATTCAGGGACCAAGGATAAAATCTTACGAAATGAAAATAAGTCTATATATATTTGTAAAAAGAATTAACTTTGTGGCTCGCCATAATTTACAATAAACACACATATAAATTTGTTGTAGACCACTTTTATTTTATAAACACTCTACCGGTTTCGGAAGCACCCTTCCGTCGTAAGAAGAAATGTTAAAAATGTGTTCAATTTCATCATATGAGTAGATACTCGCCTCTTTCAAAACCCAACCTCCGAGCAATTCCTCTTAGGAAACGATGTTGTATGGATTCGATGTGACAAATGTGAACAGCGTAGAAAAGAGACCAAATGAAACTAGCATATTCAAGGTGAGGGCGAACCAGCGTTAAGTCGTTCATGTGTTATTCTGGCAATCAACATTGGCACGTTGAGCTCACGCCTGTATAATTTCGTCACGTAACCTTCAAGATATCTTACAAGGTCTGCCCACTTCTAGATTAAGATATCTTATTAGGTTAGGTTTCCCTATAAGTTTAGGCAATATCTAAGTTTAGATCTATCTTATGGACATACATGAAAATAAAATAAATATATTTCAAATCTTACCTCTTATGGTGCTCGGCATTTTGGTAGAGTTAAATCCAAATTGTCACTAACAAACTTCACTTTTACCACTGATTCAATCACAAATATTATAAACTTTTCGTAAATAATTAATAAAAACGTCACTTTATAATATAAAAAATACTCGAGTGCATTATTATTGATAGCAAAATATTTTATTTTTAAAGGCAATGTGTAATAAAATTTATTTGTTTACGTTTTGAAGGCACACTTTAAAAGGTTTCAACCCAAATAAGTTGGTTTCGTAAAAAATATTTTCAGCTTCTATTTTTTTGTTTTACAGTTTTTATAAAAATAAAAAGTTTCCTTCTGTTTCTCTCCATGGACGGTCTATTTCTGAAACAAAAAAAAATTATTAATTATTTTTTAAATATTTTTAATGGTATTATAGACAACCCTGATTTACTAAGCCTAATTACCATCCATCTACCAACAAGAACTACTTTATTGCAACAACAATATTAGGACTGAGTTATTTTGATACTCGCTTGTACCTAGGTTGCATGCAGTTGGCAGTACTTTCTCGGAAGTAGTAGATGTGTTCAACTGCACAGAATATCAAGAATAAGAAGGCTATAACAACATACCTCAATAATAAAAATCAATTTTAGCATAATACCATTCTTCTGTATATAAATAGCTTATTTCTATTCATATTTGTAATAGCCCGTAGGTATAGGCGTATAAATAAATAAATTAGATTAATTTTTAGTAATTATTTGTTATTTTTAGTATTTCTTGTGATATTTTAAAGGCGTACATTTTGGATCTAGGTAAATTGACCGAATTGCAATTTTTCGAATTCAATTGTTCGAAATGCAATTTTTAGAACTTCAATTTTTCGAAAACATATTTTTCGGACATCAATTGATCGAAACACTAGTTTTTCGAATTGATATAAGTATGTACACAGTACGTACAATATTATTTTATTATAGGATGGTCAATATTAACTAAGGGAACGTACCCATACTACGTGACCCACTTTTTGCAATTTTTAACCCCCCCCCCCTCCTCCACGATGACCACCTGTGGTATATTCCAAGACCCCCCCCCCTCCCCCCACAGTTTTCACTTAGTAAATCATAAATATGGATTTGAATCATTTCTTACTAACAAAAAGTTTAAAAAAAATATATTTGGCTTATATTTGTCTTTATTAATACGGCGCTTGCTGCGTGACGGCAAGAGTGCACGCATACCTGTAATTACAAGTGTAATTTTTTTTTAAAAGTTAGTGGATATTATAAGAAATATAAAAAGATTTCTAGATTGACTACGTGATAAAAATCTAACCCCCCCCCCATTATGACCAAGCGTGGTATTTGGAAGATCCCCCCTAAACGGGTCACGTAGTATGGGTACGTTCCCTAACCTTTCCTAACAGTATCTCGTTAGTCATAATCAAGTGAAATATATATTTTAAAAGTTGATTAACAAATTCGAAAAATACATATTTCGGCCAATTGCTGTTCGAAAAATTTGAAAAATTGGATTCGAAAAACATGTCTGCTCCCGTACATTTTTGACCAGGTGTTTCAGATTCTTAATAAGACAAAATTAGAAGTATACTTTTTGGAAGCGAGTTCATACAGAACTACCATATAAAAATATGTAGTATATTTGCTACTAGTTCCAAAGTATCACCTTGAAAGACTACCATTTAGAATCAAAACGTTTCTTGAAATGGATTTAACCGTGTTAGGTGATAGTGATAAGATCCGATTCAGTCTCACAATCTACCGCAATAAGGGATGCCATATTTCTCCTGGCTCCGGTCAGTAAGAATTCTTGTATGGTATTTATATTAAAAAGATTTATTTTTATAATTTTTCCAGTTTGACAGCAAAAAGCGCGGCAAACATAATTCCCGTCACAACACACGATCTCAGTACCGGATTCCCGCGCATGTGCAGTTATCCCCCTCCACCCCCTCTTTTCCCTTTCCTTCACCGTTCTCTTCTTCTCTTGTATCTTCATCTTCCTTGCAGTACCTCACACGCCTATTACCGTAATCGAGTCTTACGTGGTTACGGTAATAGGTAACCCGCTCGGTCGAAGAACGTTTATTATAATATTAATTAATTAATTAATTTATTTATTTATTTACGCCCTTGGCGCATTTACATCAATCGTGTAATATAGTAATAATAAAAATTGAAACAATAAAACACTGCTACTGGACACCGTAACACTGGCTAAATAAAACGGCATAGCTACCCAAAAATTAATCATGGTAATAAAAAGCCGTGAACATCTTAAATCTTTGTAGGCATTTTTCAAAATTAATTTGCTGTGAAATCTAATAACAAAATTAAATGCCAAATGTTGACATCATTTTAAAATCAACTTTATATTGGCACACTTTTTTGAAACAAAGAATAAGAATGAATTCTGGAATTACAACCAACTCTACTAAACATTTAATTTTTTTATTTTTTTTTTTTATTTATTGAGTTAGTTTATACTACATGAATATAAACTAATAAGCACAATATAACATTTCATTTGATAAATTTAAATATTTTTACAGTAAGCATAACATTTCTTTTTAAATACATTCATTCTTTCTTCATTCTTCATACTTTCAGGCATTTCATCATACATCTTTAGTCCTGTGTACATTAGGCAGTTCTGTGATTTTGATTTCTTCATTTGTGGCAATCGAACTCTGTTTGTATTTCTTGTTTCGTAGTTATGAATGTCTCTATTAAAAACAATTTCATCCTTAAAGTATTTTGGCATTTGGTTTTTCATAATTTTATGCACAAAAATTAACACATTAAATAGTAGTCTCTTTTTTATTGGAATCCAATTTAGCTCCTCTCTCATTTGATTAATCCTTGCGTATTTGCCTTTCCCCAGTATACATCTCATAGCTTTGTTTTGTATAACTTCTAGTTTGTTCAAATTTCCTTCATTGGCCAAATATAACATCGTAGAGCAATTAGCATCTGAATTAAAAATCAAATTTGAAAAATTTGAATCAAAATTAAAATCAAATTGACTGATCATTGCATTTCCACCAATTAACGCTGGAATCTGAATTAAAATTAAATTGACTGACCATTGCATTTTTAACAATTCACACTGGAATTTGAATAAAAATATATTTTACTAATCATTATTTTTAACAATCCATATTTGAATTTAAATTAAAATCAATTTTACTGAACATTGTATTTTTTAACAATTTATACTGGAATCTGAATTAAAATCAAATTGACCGAACATTGCATTAATTAACCTTGACCATTGAGCGAACGTTGTATTAAAAATTACGCTGGAATTTGAATTAAAATCAAATTGACTGGTAATTGCATTTTTTAACAATTCATTTGGAATTTGAATGAAAATCAAATTGATTGAACATGGTATTTTTGAAAAATTCATGCTGCAATCTGAATTAAAATCAAATTGACTAAACATTGCATTTTTGCAACTAAGACCACAATTTGGGAGGCGGATATGGGTACCGCCGCCCCGGGAACCTCTGCCATATGCCAAGTGGTTTGCTACGTTTGGTGATTTAGCAGGTGTGCCCGGGCTCATGAGGTGAGGTTTGTCTAGATCTTGGAGGCGGATGACCAGGACACGCTGAACCCCAGATTCCTACCCACTCCTTAAACCCGTTTCCTTCCCAGAACTCTCCTCTCCTTCTTCCAAACCCTCCACGCCGAGTCCCCAAAGATGACATAGGCCCTGAGGGAAATTATTTTCCTCAGAGCCTCCTGTGTGGGGCTCATGTAAAAAAAAAAGACAGGAATCTGAATTAAAATCAAATTGACTGATCATTGCATTTTTGAACAATTCGCACCGGGATTTGAATTAAAATCAAATTGACTGCACTTTTTAGCAATTCCCACTGAATTCCGAAATCGGTATTCCACATCTTGTTTCAATCAATCGACAACAAAATCTGTACACAAATTCAAATTGACACAACATTGTAACATTTTAAACAATTGACACTGAATTTCAAATAGAAATTAAAATTGACGTTTCATCTTTACCTCCGGCAAGGAAAGTGTTAGTTTGTCCCGCTAGAGTACCGCTATATCGCATAACGGTCGCGTGACGCAACACCGCCGGCAGGTGGATCTCGGCACACGGAACACGTACAGCGTGTATTGTGAACACTCCCTAACCACTGATACCCGAACCTCTATAATACCTGTACCGCCTTCAGCACGTATAGAATATAGACACATAACGGACTGTGACGTGGCCGATAGTTGTATGGTGGAAGAATGGGAAGATGCGATGTGTGAATTTGTTTGTCGGTTGTTCTCAGAGAAATTTGATGGTGTTGGAGGACTCAGTTATACAAAAGAAACGCAAATTATTTTTGCGTGTTGTTCCAGAAAGAAAATGCCGCTTATTGCCAATGTGTATTGCCATTGTTATTATATGTATTTTATAAAATTTGAACGGAATATTGCAACTGATACCTTCAGAATTTGGTTCCAAATTTTAAGAGTTTTTCAAAGCCTTAATTTGAGAAAGCTGTTCTTAGAAAAAATGGACTTAATAACTCAGAATTGAAGCAGCAAGAACTGCGTTCATTAAAATGAAATCCCTCTTCTGCAATGACAATATCAGCTTAAAACTAAGGCAGAGAATGCTAAAATGTTATGTGTGGTCGGTCTTGCTCTATGGATGTGAAACATGGACGTTGAAAGTAAATACCATGAACAGGTTAGAGGCTTTTGAAATGTGACTTCACCGGAGAATGCTCAAGGTCCCATGGACCGACATGATCACCAACACGGAAATTCTCAGGCGGGCTAGAGCAGATAGAGAACTGCTTACATTAATAAAAATCAGGAAAATTTCATATCTGGGTCATATACTTCGAGGGGAGATGTATCATTTGATTCATTTAATATTGAAAGGCAAGATAAGGGTCGCCGAGGGCCTGGTAGGAGACAAATGTCTTGGTTGCGTAATATACGAGAGTGGCCGGCATTAGAAGTGTGGAGGAGCTATTCCGGGCAGCGCAAGACAGAGAGACATTCTCAAGAGTGATCGCCCACGTCGGGGGGACCTGATACGGCACACAAAGAAGAAGAATAACTTAGCCTTATTAGAAAAATGAAACATATGAAATGATCAACTAACCTCACACTCTCGAGAAGAGTTATTAATATAAAAATACAAAACACATACATATCCACCATTTTCACAATCCAAACTCATGTCTACAATACACGACATCTTTTTTCAACCCGATTGCAATTAGTGACCAAAGTAAACATTTTTCGCTTTACGCGATCGCTATTTTCATCCCTATTTTCATATCTACGATTTCAATTATCATCACTGCAAACAACACATGAACCATGCTGTTTGCTGTGATCCCAACTGAAATCGGAGATACGAACACAGAGATTAAAATAGCGATCGCGTAAAGCGAAAAATTTTGACTTTGGTCTCTAATTGGAATATGTCTGAAAAAAGATGTCATGTATTGTAGGCTAAACTAAACTCATTCTTATTAGAATTATGAAACGTACTATTCGATAAATTAAACGTACTCTTATTAGAAAAAACGCAAGGCAATATTTGACAAACCAAACAAACTTCTGTTAGAACAATTAAATGTAATATTTGATAAACTAAACTTACTCTTATTAGAACAATGAAACATATCTAACAATTTGACAATCTAAACTCTTTTTACTAGAACAATGGACTGTGATTTTTGACAATCTAAACGTTCTCTTCACCAAGCAGTCTTTTTAGTGTGAATTGCCTATTTAAAAAAAAACTTTCTCTTATCTAACACAGAAACGTAACATTTGATCAACTAAATTGACTCTTATTAGAATAATGAAACGTACTATTTTACAAACTAAATTTTCTCTATATAATGAATAACATATCACTTTGTTTAAACCACTATATTATACACAATATCTACATGTTTCGATAACAATGTTATCTTCATCAGGATATATCAATGTTAGAATAATATATAATATATGTTATATTAATATATCCCGATGAAGATAACATTGTTATCGAAACATGTAGATATTGTGTATAATATAGTGGTTTAAACAAAGTGATATGTTATTCATTATATAATTAATGATGCCACAAAGTAATTTTGCGAAGTTTGAAGAAGTAAATTTTCTCTAATTAGAAATAAGAAACATAAAACTTGACAAACTAAACTGACTCTTATTAGAACAATGAAACGTAGCATTTGACAAACTAAAGTGACTTATTAGATCAAAGAAACGTAGCATATGACAAACTTAAGTGACCCTTATTGGAACTAAGAAACGTAACAATTGACAAACTAAACACACCCTTACTAGAATAATGAAAAGTAACATTTGACAAACTAAACACACCCTCACTAGAACAATGAAAAGTAACTTTTGGCAAACTAAACACACCCTTATTAGAACAATGAAAAGTAACATTTGACAAACTAAACACACCCTTATTAGAACAATGAAAAGTAACATTTGACGAACTAAACACACCCTTACTAGAACAATGAAAAGTAACACTTAACAAACTAAACATACACTTATTAGAACAACGAAACGCGAAATTTTACTAACCATAATCATCTTTAAAAGAATAGTAAAACCGGAAAGAAACTAACTAAATACGTCCTTAGACATATTATGTCTTTTTAATCTTTGTTAAAGTACATACACCAATCAATAAAACACGTCCCTACCAATGTGACCTAACATTGGATTAACTTAATTTTATGACCGTAAGAACAGAAGAATCGGCGTTTGGACCATTCCAATGTCAATAATTCAAAATGGCGCTGATGCATGATGTGGCGATCACCATTTTCGAAACTACCCGTACCAACTACCAACCTAAGTTTGCCATCTTTCCTTGTCATGATTTTGCCAGTGATATCCATTGAAACATGTTCTTTCCAAGTTCTTTCTTCAGTACGTGTTAGCGTTAACCATACCCCGCAAGCGAAATAACGGAGACGTGACGTAGCCACGACCAAGAAGCATGTTGTATCGCTAAGTACCCCAGCATACCGCGCTGTCGGGGAAGGGGCATGCAGATAACGGGACCGCAGCAGACGGGGGTCAATTCACCGTCTTAATCGTGGGAGAGAGACGGAAGCCGTTGCAGAAGAAGAGGAACACTGTTTTATGGCGGAGATGTTATTGGCGGCGATATCAGTGAATTCACGGCGCTAACATTATACAATATACCAGCTAGATTGATATATGTACGAAAACATGGTTTGTGTAAAAATTTAACAGAGAAATTATTTTATTTTTAAGGTTTTCTTTTACATGTTAAATATTTTTATACTCTTTTTAGTCTTAAACTAAAAAAAAATAAATTATTTTGTTTATTCTTCGTCACAAGCACCCAGTAAACTGCGAAAGCAGTTTGTCATCAGGTCAATGTCACGATATTAATTATATTAAATAACGTACATAACGTGAAACCATAATACAGAACCACAATATAAATAGAAAAAAATGTATTCCGTAAAAATTATTATGTCAAAGATTTTTTGTACTAATCTCTGTTTTTCTTCTTTTCGTTTTAATGTTTTTCCATTATTAATATTTTTGTTCTTTATTTTTCATTAATGAGATTAATAATATTTTTTCAAAAAATATATGTAATGTAATAATGTGTATATTATACAAAGTGTCCGGAAACTCGTAGTACAAGCGGGAAACTGGAGAATCCACATCACATTTGGAGTCGATTTTGTGGTTTAACTTTTTTTGATTTGAGCTTTCGTTTTCGAGTAAATCGGGTCCGAAGTTGGAATTTTTTAGGTTAAATTTGAAAAAAAATTTCACTAGGGGGTTGATTTCAGCTGTGTAATGTCTTATAAAATGCAAAGAAGGGTAAACCGGGCTCAAAATTTTTTTTAACCCTTTAGTTGCCGAAAAAATGGAAAAATAGAAAAAAAATAATATTAAAATCGAAATGCTTAGATCGAAAAAAATAAGTTTTTTGGGTTCTCTACGTGATGTAGATTCACCAGTTTCCCGCTTGTACTACGAGTTTCCGGACACGTTGTATATAACTGTCTCAATTTAAAAAAGTAAATATTAATGATTTGTCAAGAATTCAGCCTGTTCCATATTTTTTTACAAGTTTGCGCTATAGTCCGTAATAAAAAAATAACACTAAAAATAATTGTTCACATACAGTGAATCTCTTGCACGTATTGCATAGAAAATAAAGCATGTAATTGAAATCCGCTACAATGCATTAATGTCTGATCTAAACCTACCACTTCTTTCTTCCAGGCGTACTATTAATGACATTCTTATACTTTTTAAATTACTGAACAATCTCATAGACTGCCCTCAAATGTTAAGTGTTATATATATTCGTGTCCCTGTTAAATCAACTCGACTCCACCACCTTTTCCACAGTGACAATCATAGTACTAACTATTCCTATCATTCACCGCTAGTGCGTTTTCACCGAACTGCCAATATGTATCTAGACCTTTTCGATATTTTCAATACCTCACCGTCTTGCATCAAAGCAAAAATAACTAGTTATTTATGTAACTGATATGTTTGTAAAATGATAAATATTTGTTGTACTAATATGCATTGTATATGTGTACTGTATGTTATTCTATATATATAATGTTTGTAAATGTTCGATACACCTGTATTATGTATGTAATAGCCTTATGTACGGGCGTTTAAATAATAAATAAATAAATAAAATAGAAAAAAAAAATTCACATGCCAAATTAGTTGTAATTTCAGTAGGTAAAATATCTCTTTTTTGGGATATCTCTCGACTTTCATATTAAAAAGAAACAAACGTTCTCGTTTTACGAATAACCTGAAAATATGTGAATTCTTTTTACTACCATAATTAAAAGCGAAAAATGGTGATTGTGCAATGCTTTTTTTATGTTAGCTCCACACAGTAGACAATAAAGAAATAATAATAATAATAATAATAAATTTGGACAACTTATATAGCGCTGTTTTTGCGAAAAATCGCCTCAAGAGCGCTGTAAATAAATCCCTCATGGCCTATGTCACTTAGGAGATGCTGTGTACAGGGTCCTTTAATTCAATTCAGTTTAATCATTTTAAAAACATTACAAAGTTAACATTTTGAAGCGTTTTTAAATGGTGATTAAAGGGTCCTTTAATTCAATTCAGTTTAATCATTTTAAAAACATTACAAAGTTAACATTTTGAAGCGTTTTTAAAAGAGAGAAAATATTTAAGATCAGATAATGTTTTAAACTAACAGCAACAATAAAGCATCGAAATTGTGCCTCATTGATGTTCAACATATCGATATTCGAAGTGATTCTATTTAACAACAAGACAGATTTCCCGATTGGCCTGATCAATGGCAAGTTAGTTCTGCAAGCCAGGAGATAAAACAGTCGATGCTGTCGGTGACGGAGATGACTATCGGGAACATAGAAACTAATGCTCTCCATGATAGTCGAGTTTTCGAACCATCCACGAATCAGTCTCAAGAAATGTGTTACAATGAGCACATCCCTTCTGTCCGTAGTTGGTTTATATCCAGCATGCCCAAGAGAAAGTCGGGGTGGTAGCCATACTCCCCAGAAAAAAAGGAAAAGGAAAGATAGGATGTTCTGAGAAGGAAAAGGGTATGAGGGGTAGGTAGGTAGGAGTGACGGAAGTTCAAATCCATCCCTCCCACTTTGGTGCAGGACGATGAATAAGGAGTGTCCGGCTGGAGAGGTCTAGGTTAGATTTAGATCTCTCTCAACCAGTTACTCCTGATCGTCTCAGTAGGTGAGCAAACGCATTCGTCGCCAAGACAAGACTCTAGAAAATAGATAAACCTCACCCCAGAACCCGGGCACTCCTATTAAAGCAACCTAACATTGCCACTTGGGGTGACCTACGGCAGGGGTGTCAGTGATCTTATAAGTGGTTCCCGGGGCGGCAGTACCCACACCCACGCACCCACGAAAGTTAGCAAAAGATTGAACCGAGACTCCCAAGAAAGAGGGGTATGTAAAGATAGATAGATTGGTATAACCCTAAGTGACCAGCTCAGGTATGGGGGCTCCATCGAAGCCGAGTAAAATTAGCCTCCCAAAAACTGGGCGTACTGTACAAGGCCCGCAGATACTTTAATAGTACACAACTGCTGATCCTGTACAAATCACAAGTGCGTCCCACGGTTGAATTTGGCAACCACCTCTGGTCTGGGCGGTCCGTTTAATAGATTCTCCCATCTTAACAGCCGGATTGCAATATTTAGAGCACAGGCGTCGGGTGGGAATGCTATCCTTGTTCTACAGGTACTACAATGGAAGATGCTCCGAGGAACTAGCATTATTGATCCCTTCGGCACCGGTGCATAGTCGGGAGACACGCTAAACGCGTGCCCAACATTTGTACACGGTTGACATTTTTCACATGAGAACGGGTCGTTTCTTCGACTCGTTCTTGTGTTCAACAGCTCGGCTGTGTAATGATTTGCCGGCCTCTGTCTTTCCTCCTTCCTACAACGTGGGTCTCTTCAAGACCAATGTTCATTCCTTCCTCTCCTCAAAGAGACCCTTTACACAGCATCCCAGTTGACATAGGCCCTGAGGGAAATTATTTTCCTCAGGGCCTCCTGTGTGGAGTTAATGTAAAAAAAGATATAGATTATAACATTAAACTTTTTCCCCTGCTTATTTTTCTATCCAATATTTTTCTAATATGATTAATGAGTACTTAATAAATCTTAAACACCGACTGTTGTATTTCAACATTGTGTGATTACTCCGTTACAGTCAGGTTTAATTCTTTTATTCCCATCGTTCATACAACGGTACTAATTTGTCTACAGTTTGCAAACACATCTGTGCTTTTACTGTAAAAGCTGTCAGGTAAGCTAGTGGTAACGTTACTGTCTTTTAATAACTTAATAGTCCTGATCTAATGATAATTACACGTTAATTTATTTGTAGAATATGTCTATTGTCATATTATACCTATAGGTGTCACTAATTCCCGTTTTAACTACGGATTTGCAGTTAAATTTGGCTTATTTCAATATTGGTTTGTCCATTATTATATTCTGTAACACCGTTGTAATTTGAACCTGGATGTAACGAAAAATAGTGACAGTCAAAAGATTACACATACATCTACAGGATTCAGTCTGCGAGAGAATGGGATAGGAAAATCGGTCTCCTCTTTGTGCGGTGCTTCCTAGCTTGTCAGTCTTCTGTTTGCGCGGCGCTTCGTAGCCTTCCCATACTTGACTACTTTAGCATTCTGAAGCTTTCACTTCTACTGCGCGAGAATTGGACTCTGATTTTTTTATAACTCGTAACCTACCACTATAGGGGTATGTCTTGTGGCAGAAGGGTATTGGGAGGGGAAAGGGGGGGGGGGGGAAGAGGAAGGTTGGAAAGTATCTGACTATCCAGATCTGGTCACTGAATACGATTAAAGCCATTTTAAGCATTGTTGACAGCTTAAATTCAATAAAATGTTGTACACTTTCAGATGCAAGGAAATTTTTTGTTGTTGTTCTGAATACCGCACAAGAGTCCCTATTACCCCCGACCGTCTGGAGCCAGTGAGACTATGGCATATGTTGGGAGGCTGAAGGTAGTATTGGCAGGGCCGGATCTACGAAATCTGGCGCCCTGTGCAGTAGGTACCGATGGCGCCCCCCCCCCCAACATTTTTATTTTGATTAAAAATTCATTCACCCCATTTTATTTTATTTTTTACACTAATTTATCAAATAAAATCAAGACATATAAAGGGTGTAACTTTTCCAAGTGACCTGGCGGTAGCTCTCACACACGATTTTTTAAAAGAGAGAATCTGCAGGAGCCCTATACTCTCTGAATCTATTGGGTAAGCGTAAAATTATGGTGCTATTTTCATTATTTTATGAAAAACTCTTTTTGCAAGTTATGCTTTAAAATAATACAACGAATTGTTTGTTTGTGCCCGTACCATGATTTAAAATATAGGTTACGAGACAATGCAGGTGGTTTCGCTGAACTAGGTCCATTAGACATTCTTGAGATTTACTTTTTTAAGTTTTAAAATGAGTTTTTTTTAAAATTATTATTCTATTCATTGTAATCCACAGAACTTTTATAACCTCTAACTACCAATAGAAATTTAGTTATAAATTTAAAAATCTTATAAGAATATAACCTCAAATTTGTACCTTGCAATTTCCCCTGAGTTTAGCGAACAAACACCAAATTGAGCGAACAAACACCATACAAACACTAAAGACTGGCGTATGGTATCAACGGCTTACGAAAGACGATTGACACCGTAAAATAACAAAACTAATAGATATTAATTATACATTTAACGAACTTCAAATAATATGTCAAATCAATAATCAATTTCAACCTGCAAACCGTGCGATGCTTTTGTTAGTGGAATTTAAAGAAGATTTCATAAGAAAATGGTCTTTAACTACCTTCTCCTAGAGACTTAAATCGTACAAAATAAAACAATAGCGAGCGTACGGACGACACACTAACTAAAATTGTGAGCATTTTGAAAGGCGCAAGTTGGTTTGTTTGATTCACTAGAACAAAAATACCGCGCTGTGATTGGTATTTGAATTTGGATCGCACCCATTCGTCGTAAAAGATATATGGAAAAATAGATCTTACGTTTAAACTAAATATATGGAATTTGTAAAAAAATTCTGTAACTGACTATAAATTCGTAAGCCGTTGATACCAACCTGATGCGTGCGCATTCTGTTTCTTTGGAAAGTGTTGCTAGAGCGTAATAATTATTTCGTACTATGGGTAATTTTTAAACGATTCAGGGAATATTATAACAAAATTTTAATACAATATTTATTTTCTCACGGCGCCCCTTCGGAGTTGGCGCCAGGTTTTTGCACGTTTTTGAACGTATGGCAGATCCGGCGCTGAGTATTGGGTTAGGGGATGAGAAGAGGAAGGTAAAGGAATTGCCTAGCTATTCAGATCTGGCTACCAAACACGACTAAAGCCGTTACAAGTAATGTTTCTATAATCAATGGTGGTCTTACACCAGGGCGATGCTGAGATTTTCTTCCACTCCGAAACGTGCCACAAATATACTACATATAATTTTGAGTTTATAAATTGTAAAGCAACACAAATCCATTAAATAAAATTATCTTCAGTACGCCGAGATTTTATGTCTCCATGTTAGAATTCGAAGGTATGATTTTATTATTATTAATGTTATTATTAAGGCGAAAAATTTTAAAAATGATCTTCTGAAAACTTCAAGCAAACGGAGACAAAAGATTTAAAATGCTCTGTAGCCCCCCTCCCCCTCTACAACCCTTAAAATTTCAGTCAAAATATTACGAAATATAAAATCTATCTATCTATTTTATTTTTTTTTTTAAAAGAAAGTCAAACATTCCCGGGTTACGAATAACCCAACAATGTTTGAAAATCTCCTACTACCATCACAGAAAGCCGAAAATGTCGCTTGTGTTGTGTTGGACGACTTAGCCAGCCGAGGAATCGAACACGCGACGCTCGGGTGGGACCCAAGCGCTATGCCCACTCAACCGCTGACCGGTCGAATCTATCTATCTTCTTCTATCTATCTTCTTTTTTATTATTATTAATATATATGTATATTATTATATATTATTTATATAAATAAACATAAATCGCCGAAATGTATGAACGCGCAAAACTTTAGAGCGACTGCACCAAATTGGATAATTCTTTATTGTACTCGGTGTTGTCAAGACAAGGTTTGTATAAAACTACTGATGAGCTCTGGCATTATGAAATTTGTGTAAAAAATTGCAATAGGTGGCACGCAAGCTGTTTGAAACTGAATGTACCGGTACTGAATGAAATGCGGGAGTAGGAAGGGGAACTCAGGAGGGGAATTCTCGGGACGAGAGAAGGGGGGAATGTAGTTGGGAGAGGGAAGGTGGAGGAGGCGGTGTGGGAATGCGAGAGGGGAAGGGGACGCGGGAGAGGAAGGGGAGGAAGGGGAACGGGACGAATGGGATAGAACACGCAGTGAGGAAAAAATTATTTATTAAATGGCATAGTAACGCATGCCATTTAATAAATAATTACGAATACGAATCGAATAATATAGACCTGAAATTGAGAATACTCCTCATCAAGATCTATGTATGGAGTATCTTGATGTACGGCTGCGAAACATGGTGCCATCCGAAAGAGATAAACGGAGATTAGAGGCTTTTGAGATGTGGTCCTATAGAAGACTACTAGGAATTTCCTGGAGAGACCACATCACAAATGAGGAGGTTCTTCAAAGAATCGAAGGAGGAAGGCACCTGCTCAGGACCTTGTCCGAAAGGCGCGCAAGATGGATCGGCCATGCAATAAGACAAGAAGGCCTCTTGCATGCCATAATGGAGGATATGACCGAGGGGACAAATGCTAGGGGACGCCCACGCCGAGAGTACCTGGAGGATCTGCTGGTGGACGTGCGCTGCTTATCATATACAGACTTCAAAAGAGCCGCACAAGACAGGGAAGAGTGGAAGAAACGAATAGATGAAATTGCTGCAAACCAATCCCAGGATTGAAACCAGAGAGAGAGAACGCATGCCGGGAACCAGCTAGTATAAAAATAAACGACGACAGAAAAATTACATTACTCCAAGAATGGATGACTAGTGGAATTTGGCGCCTGCCAAATGGATTTTAGGCAATTCACATAGCACAAGACGGAGCATTAACCTTTCCAAAACAATATGAGACTTGATTAAGATGTAAAATTTACATTTCAATGGGTGAAAGGTAACATTTTGTGACAGGTGTTTAATTTATTTGGTGTCAGAGAGCGTCAAAGTTTAGATATTTGGAAATTTACTTTTAGAGGCAGGGGAGAGAAAATGCTGCTTTTGGAGGTTGGAGAGGGAAAATGCTGCTTTTGGAGGTTGGAGAGGGAAAATGCTGCTTTTGGAGGTTGGAGAGGGAAAATGCTGCTTTTGGAGGTTGGAGAGGGAAAATGCTGCTTTTGGAGGTTGGAGAGGGAAAATGCTGCTTTTGGAGGCAGGATAGGAAACATGCTGCTATTGGATAGGTTACTTTCGGAAGAGAGGGAAAATATAATTTTTTGAGGCAGGTGAGGAAAAAAGTAGTTTGAAAATGTTACTTATGGGGATTTTAGTTAATTTCTGACCTTGATAGGCATCCTTGAGGTGAAATTTAACCAAAATTTCACAAAAATTTAGCCAAGCACTTACATTAAGGCTCTGCAACCGGGCCCGAAAAGAAGAAGATGGAAAGATACGAAATTACGAATGTTAGAGGAGAGCGCTAACATTTACAGCGACAAAATCGAAGCGAAAAATGCGAAAATGTTTAATAAAACACGAATCGTTTAAAATAGAGCAAAACTCTCGCGGGCATTATCTTAAACAGCATTTAAAGAAACACTGTGAATTTTTTCATACATATAACTTGTAAAATAACCGAAACAAACGTGTTAATAATAATTTTTGGAGCATACTTTGCGATTTTTTTCTATCGAGAGAATTTTATATAATTAGCGTTTCGGCGCGCGCAAAGTCTAGATATTATCTTCAAGAATAACACATATTTTTTTAAGAGCATTAAAACTTACCATGTTTAAGGGAAATATGAAATACATCGGTACAAATCCGTGTTGCGGGCCCTTAAGTATTATTATTCGGAATCAGGAGATGAAAAATCATTATTATTCCTGTTATGGACAACATACCCCAAAAAAAATAATCTTCAATTTGGGAGGCGGGAATGGGTACTGCCGCTCCGGGAACCTTTATTGGATAACCAACACCTCTGCCGTAGGTCACCCCAAGTGGTTCGCTACGTTTGGTGATTTAGCAGGGGTGCCCGGGTTCATGGGGTGAGGTCTGTCTAGGTGTTGGAGGTGGATGACCAGGACACACAGAACCCCAGATTCCTACCCACCCCTTAAATCTTTTTCTTTCTCAGAACTCTCCTTTCCTTCCTTTCCTTTAAAAAAACTCCTCCACACAGCATCCCCAAAGATGACATAGGCCCTGATGGAAATTATTCTATGTGTGGAGCTCATGTAAAAAAAAAATCAGGAATTGCATTTAAAGATATGAAAAACTATGTTTCGTAAAGATTTTATCCCATTTTTAAGATGTGATCCCGCAGAATAGTTCCCACTGCTCGAGGCTATGGCAAAAAGCTTTTGCAACTCAAGTTCGAGGAGATCCATAAAAAAAAGTGAGTGAATGGTAGGATAAATGGCAGAGAAAGGAAGGGATCTATTCAGCTATTCTGATCAACCTAGCTAAAGTCGTTGAAAATCACTTTTCGATCATGGCAAGTGGTGTCCACTCTGGTGCGTGGTTATAATATGTAAAATAAATTAGTATATGGAAAATGGTATGATATGGAAAATAAATTAGTTGAAGATAATATTGTTAATTCTGAAATTTGAAATATGAGATTGACTATTATGACGGTTTGACAGTAGTAGGGTGCAATTGCGGAATTGGTAAACGCACGTCCCGGACAGACGAGAGGTTGGGTTCGAGTCCCATCTGCATATCTTTTTCTGTTTATCTGTGTCTTATTCTCTTCCATATTTTCATTTAGATTATTATTACTATCTTCTTCTTCAATGATAATATGTATGTACTATATAATTAATTTTAAATAGTGTATCTGAAAAAATCAGTATAACCCACAAATTTGTAATTTATGCCTCGCCGGGTTTCTAACCGGCAATCTTTGAATCCTGGGCCAATGAGCCTATCGCCCAGCCACGGGGTCGCCATGAAACAGTAAAACAAATTCGTTTTAGATTCTTTAAGGACTGTCGCTTTATAGAATTCTAAAGAAATAGGCCTTAAAATCAAGTGCCTTATCTTGTCAGTTTAGAAGCATCAAGTACAAGCATTAGTACGAATCCTTTCTTTCTAACCATTTCCATTCTGTTCTATTAAAAAAGTCTTAGATGATTCACGTGTCGAGCTTTAATTTCTCTGCCTACATCTTCCGCGAATTGACAGTAAGGAATGTGTATCGATTTCTATATGTTGTGAAATGTTTGAAGTTTAAGGTCATTGAACTGCTGTGATGTGTAATTTGAACTGATTGAGCGCTTTTGATTTTTCGTGGTGCATGTTTCAATAACCTCTTCTTATACAGTTTATCACCTTAGGGAACGTACCCATACTACGTGACACGTTTAGGGGGGGGGTCTTCAAAATGCCACGCTCCATACAAATGAGCCGCGAATTGCTTAGGATTTTGGTCACCGGGGGGGGGGGGGGGGGGGGGGGGGGGGGGGTTAAAAATTTCAAAAAGTTGGTCACGTAGTATGGGTACGTTCCCTTATGTGTGATGAAATTTACGCCTCTGTATATTGAATCCCAAACATAAATGCAATTGATGTAATAGTTTTTTGTGATTTGAATGAATTAATCCTAACAAACTTTCACATATAAAACATGAAATAATATTGATATTTTACGTAGACAGCTCACACATCAACCCAACAATTTTACAACTGTACAAGTAGGCAAAGAGGACAGATACACGATCTTGAAACTTCTTCCACACCCTTTCTTAAATTCGTAATATCAGGGCTTTATAAATAACAGGAAGAAATAATCCATAATTTTTATATGTTAACAAAGATTTTTGTTATTATTTAAGGCTAAAAAAGTTCATTTACATGTCGTAAATCTATACCATCAACTTACATTGATTTAAGTTGTAATCTTTTATATTTTACCCCTGAATAAGTAGATATACATCGTGTAGATATGGACAATGTCCACTAATTTATTAAAACCCTTAAAGATTCAAATATTTGCAGGTTATGTCCTGCGAGGAAAATGCATCAAGGACACTTCCCAATGACCTTGAGAGAAATGCACAGAATTTTAAAGTTTCAAAATTCGATGTTCTTTTATTTATGTTAATTATAATAAATAAGTATTTAAATACCTTGTACACAGTTGCAAAAATCCAAAATTAAAAATATATCATACGATGCTCACAAAGTATTCATGTAATTTATTCACTTTTTGTTACAAATAATCACAATAATTCATAATTGAATGTGCGTATATAAACTAATTCACTACGGTATTAAAATTATTATATAATAACAATTGTGTTTCGAAAAATCAATCCACAAACAATCACAACAACATAGAGTTTAAAAATAAAATATTTGTTTATTACTTTTATTATAAAAAATTACAAAATTAAGAACTTTTTTTTGAGTATCTTCACATTTTTTGCCGATTTTTTTGTTAACGGTGAAATGTAGATTTTGAACCGGCGGATGTGATGTTATTGTACGGAGCGTTTGTAAACCCGTTTGAACCGCGAATTTCGGTCTTGTTGGTCGTGACCGCTCGGCACCGTGCTTGGGAACATACTAAGGAAGATAACTGTTACCCCAAACGCAAAGGTTCAACCTCGCTCCGCAAAGAGGCTCTACTGCGGTCGTTGAATTCAACCACCCAGTAAAAGGGAGTTTTTGTTCGGTGTGGCGTTCAGGCGGGAATTCTCGTGGTTTCTCGTTGGAATTTGATCAAGTTGGATTTGAGATATAATATCAGGATTCTTTCTTTTGTAAATTGTATTAAAGTATGCTTAGAATTCAATCTAAATGGTGTGAGTACTCGTCACTAATACATTGATGAAATGAACACAAATCACTTTTTATACACCTGTTATTTAATCAAAATTGTCAATATGTTTCGAAACCAATGGTTTCTTCGTCAGGATAAATTAACAATAATAGCAATAAACGTATAAGCATAAATATATATTTTTTTACATAAGCTCCACACAGGAGGCCCTGAGGAAAATAATTTATTTATTTTACATCTATGTATATTTCAGTTTTCACCTTATTAATAACATTTTTACACATGTAATATATTTTGAAAATCTTTTTAGATATTAATTATGCATTTCATTATGTTGGGTGTAAGGTAGGTTTGAGAAGGTGAAACTGTTGGTTGGTGATATTGTATGTTTCGTGAACACCTCACTAGGAGAACCTGTGCTGAGGTGTTTACGTGTTTATGATTAAGTGTGACAAGTACAAGTATTTATGTGTCGTAGTAGAAAGTTTTTTTTTTCTTTTTTTAGATTTTAATAATTATTCAGAAAAAAATAATAAGTATATGTATATATATGTATATATAGGTACATAGTACATATGAATAATTGGTAAATTCTTGAAAGACATGTTTATTCATTTTCCACTTTTTATAGTTTGGTTATATTTGGTTAGGAATTAAATGAATTAAAGTTTGTAGATGTATTTGCAGTAAGTATTTGTTTCAGAGTAATGGGCATAAAATTAAAAAGTTTGATTGCATAATACTGAAAATGTCTTCGTCCGTATGTTGTGTGTATTTTAGGTATGTTCAGGGTTATATTTGTTAAGGACCTGGTTTTTCCTCTCAGGGTCTGTGTCATCTTTGAGGATGTTGTGTGGGGTCTTTTTAGGAAATGAAGGAGAGGAAGTTATGGGAAGGAAAAGGGTATGAGGGGTGGGTAGGAATCTGAGGGTCAGTGTGTCCAGGAGTGACGGACGAATGAGACCCTCCCATTGCGGTGCAAGGCGATATTCCGAGACAATACGCTGGAGAATTCAAAGCGTCTCCCTCAACCATTCTCTCTCGATCCGGCCTGCATGCTAATTCACCGAACCCGGGCGCGTATTTACAATCCCTACCGCGTTTCAGTCGCTTTAAATTTTCAAAATCAAAATTTAAATATTTAGAAATAAAATTATTAATTTCTAATATACAGATTGGAAAGATTATTTTATCTAGATTTTAGAACAATTTTTGTTTTTGCAAAGTGATAAAAAATTATCAATGTAGAGGTGTATTTACAATTTATGGGAATAATATAAAAATTTAAATATTTAGAAATAAAATTATTAATTTCTAATATACACACCAGAAAGATTATTTTATCTAGATTTTAGAACAATTTTTGTTTTTGCAATGTGATAAAAAATAACCAATATAGAGGTATATTTAAAATGTAAATTGTCGTTACCGCGACTGAATCGGTATAGGTTTGCGAACCACTTGGGGTGACCTACGGCAGAGATAAAATAAGTACACAAAAACTTTACATTGTATTGTTATTTGTTAAATTTCATTTTATCCTGACGAAAAACCATTGGTTTCGAAACGTGTTGATAAATTTATTTATTATAATTAAGTGGTGTATACGAAATGATTTGTTTTTATTTACTTAAGGAGGGAATAACCAGACAAAACCGGAAATATGTAATATTAAATCAAATTTTAGACTTTTTTCCACAAAAATTATAAATTGATTTCGAAAGATTGTTCTTTTATCTAGTAAAGCCATGTTTTAAATTTTGAGATGTTTTTTTAGTACAATAAGGTTTTACCTTAGGTCGTTGGCAGATTTGATAAATTTTCAAACAAAATTATGTATTATACAACACACATTTCAAATCATATAATCATGTAGTACAATAAATCAATAAATTTTCTGGTAAAGCTATGTTCCAGAATTTAAATTTTAGTTTAAATAAAATCATTTAAAAAAATATCCGCACACATTTTGTGACAAAAATACTTCAGTTTGTCTATTTATTTATGATCTAACAAACTAATATATTTAAGATTTTTTAAAAATTCTTATTTGCTTAGACATTATTGAAAAATTATAAATTCTTATGATATAAAAATATTAACAAAAAGTACATAATTTCAATAGTTTTATCATCACGCCTTTCCGCATTTTTGACTGAAGGTAGAAATTAAAGCAAATTTTGAATGAAATAAAATCGAAATTGAGTTATTATTTCAAAAAGCTGGTACGGGGAATAATTAATCTTTCTCATTGGAACCGCCCTGTACGATTGTAAGAACGTCTTTCAACGAAATATGAATACTCGACCGCTGGCTGGTTAATGGCCCTTAAAAATAAATTCATCTTTTAAATGTAAATTATTTTTGAACAATTTGGGGATGCTGTGTGGAGGGTCTTTTAAGGAAAGGAAGGATAGGAGAGTTACGGGAAGGAAAAGGGTTTAAGGGGTGGGTAGAAATCTGGGGTTCAGTATGTCCTGGTCATCCGCCTCCAAGACATAGACAAACCTCACCCCATGACAAAAGTATAACACGTATTTCCATTCAAATGCATTAAGGAAAAAACTACTTGTCTCTGTACTGTACATATCATATACTATCGCACAAATACAAAAAATCGGCACTATAAATAAATTTGTTTGATATCCAATTTGGGAGGCAGGAATGGGTACCGCCGCCCTGGGTTGGTTCTGGTTAGCTACGTTTGGTGACTTAGCAGGGGTGCCCGGGTTCATGGGGTGGGATTTGTCTGGATCTAGCGGCTGACATTGGCACACTGAGCCCTAGATTCCTACCCACCCCTCATTATCTTTTTCCTTCCCAGTACTTCCTCTCCTTCCTTTCCTTAAAAATATCCTCCACACAGCATCCCCAAAGATGATATAGGTACTGAGGGAAATTTAATTTTCCAGGGCCTCCTGTGTGGAGCTAATATAAAAAAATATTGCCAAATTTTTATTAAGATTTGACTTTGGTAAAAAATGCACTAAAATATAATTTCATAATAATTATTATTTCGTGTGGCCAACTATCGGGGCACCATGAAAAAAATAACCTAATTTTTTCATATTTAAAAGAAAATATAAAAAAATATGTATGTTTATCTTAGACCACAAGCAAAACGTTATTTTCAGTTTTATTAAATAAATAAAATATTTTCTACTTTTTAATGTAGCTATAACTTCGTTGTTATCCTTTAAAGATAAATGAAATAATGTTACTTTGTTTGAACCACTTGTATATTTGTTTAAAGCCGACCGGTTTCGGAACGACCGTTCCTTCCTCAGGGCAAACGTATACTGTTTTGACAATTACAAAATAGTGGGTGGGAACAATATATTATTTTATTACTAAGGGTTGTGGTAGAGGTAGGGCGTTGCTAGGGATTAATGAAGAGTGGGTGGGGAACATGATTTGGCTGTACGATAATATTTTTTGTTTGTTGATAATAGATTCATTATTTTTAAGGGATTTTTAAAATTTATTTTCAAGGCTTCTAATGAGCGTTTTCCTTTATGGTTGAATATGAAGAATATTTATCCCCGTATTTTTCAAAACTATGGTTATTTTATTTTATTTTAAAGGATATGGTTAGTGAACTAAACATAAACGACTTACAAATAATACAGAACAAAGTTAATAAAAACTCTTCAACCCAGACACTCCCACAAAAAAAACTATACCAGGAAATGAACCTTTTGAAAATAAGAACATTGTACGAATATAACATGTGTCTTTTAATCTACAAAATACAAAATGGACTTATACACACAGACACAACATTTATAAAAACAACACAAGTACACGAACATTATACTAGACAACACAATAAATTGTACACAAATACTGTCAAGACTGAAAGTGGCAAGAAAAGTATGGGCCACGAGGGAGTTCAAATATATAATCTCCTTCCAGATAACCTAAAAACGGAAAAGAATATAAAAACCTTAAAAAAAAAACTATTTAAACTTAAGATGTCGGAACAAAATTAAAAATATAACTACTGTACTTGTACTACTATACTTTATATGCTCTGTATTTAAGTTAAGAAAGGGAAATATTATATTTCTTTTAACTTATTAATAATAAAAAAAAAAAAAAAAAAAAAAAAAAAACTCAGAAAATTATTATTAATAATAAAAAAAAAACTCAGAAAATTATTATTATTAAGACACATTATATGTTCTTTGATTTCAAAATAACGAATTGTTTTTCGCTAAAGAAGGAACGCTCGTTCCGAAACCAGTCGGCTTTAAGGCTCCGCAACCGGGATCGAAAAGAAGAAGATGGAGAGATACGAAATTACGAATGTTAGAGGAGAGCGCTAACATTTACAGCTACAAAATCGATGCGAAAATTGCGAAGATGTTTAATAAAACACGACTCTTTTTTGTTATTGGTTTTTCGGATATTATGCCGTGTTGCGCTACCTCCTTTTTTAGCCAACGTTTCGGTCAGCGTTTCAGTGTCCATCATCAGGGCAGATGTGTGAGACGCAAGCGAAACGTTGGCTAAAGAAGGAGGTAGCGCAACACGGCATAATATCCCAAAAACCAATAACAAAAACACTTTTGGCCTTGAAAATGTAAAATCGTATCAAAACACGACTCGTTTAAAATACAGCAAAAATCTCGTGGGGGCTGTATCAAGTACACTTTAAAGAAACATTGTGAATTTTTTTCATACATATAACTTTTAAAAAAACCGAAACAGACTTGAAAAAAATAATTTTTGGAGCATACCTTGCGATTTTTTTCTATCGCGGGAATTTCATATAATTTGCGTTTCGGCGCGTGGGGAATGTATAGATATTATCTTCGAAAATAACATATATTTTTTTAAGAGCTTAAAAACTTCAAATATTTAAGGGGAATATGCAAGAAATCGGTTGAAATTCGGGTTGCGGGCCCGTAAACAAATATATAGTGGTTCAAACAAAGCAACATTGTTTAATTTATTTATTAAAATATTTTCTATCGGCACCTTTTTACTCCGCCATCTTTGCGGTACATAAACATTCTAGTGGTTCCTATTAGCCGTGATCTTGTGCCGCGACAGCCTTCTAACTGTTAATGCCGTACAGCGCTCTGCCTTACCACTGGGACATGGACCAGTCTCCAGCCTCTTCCTCTGTTTCTTCTCATCAGACCACCTCTTCACCTACCCCGTCTCCCTCTCCCGCGGCCCCTGCCCGGGTAGCGGTCACCGAGATGCAATTATTGTTATTATTATTTAACGGTTCCGTGAGCCATTCAAAAGATTCATTATTAGCTCGCGAGATAAATGTTAATTGGGTTTTTTGATTTGCTTTTTTAATTGAGTTGTAGATTATTGGTCTCTACGAAGGTGGCAAATTATAAACTGACCGATATATCAATTTTTAGCACTGTTGTGATTAATTTGAAACTCGATGAAATGAAAAATAGCGACACTAAAAAGTGACAAACATACACATCTATAGGATTAAAATATCTGAATTATGCGTCACGGAAAATACTGGTCCGCGGCAATTAACCTTTAGATCAGCAACTTAATCGGCTGTAAGCAGTCTAATAGAATCGAAACGAAAGTCAAATACTAAGTTTGGAGATCGTGCTTTAGGAGTATCTGACCTAAGGCTTGGAATAGACTCTCTTCCGGAATTAAGACGCATACCAAGCCCAATAGAATTTAGGTCCATACTAAAAACCTACCGTTTTGGGCTCTAATACACTCAATTTAAATAAACCTATCTGAGAGTATCATACTTGTCTTAATCACACTTTTTTTTTACTGAATTAAAATTACTCGAATCTTTACACATCAATCTGTTTCTTGACGAATCACATTTAGGAATATCAAATTCTTGTACTACTGTACCGCCCACCATTAAATGTTGCTATTACTTTCCAAAATACACTCATTAAAGAAAATTATTACCACGTTGACATTTTTAACTCAACTTTACGTGACATAAAACGAAAACTCAGCAAGCACCATGACTCAAACTAGAAAGTTCAATCCCTATATATATTCCCGTCCTTTGCCTCTTAATCCTATTCCTATGTTCCTCCTCACTCCCCCCCCCTTTTTATATTTTGTAACTAAAAAATAAAACTTACATATCACACTTTATTATTATAATTATCATCAGTGGAAAGTTCATAATTGGCATAAATAACATCCTATTATTTTATTATTTTGTAATTTCTGATTTGCTGTCAACTTTCACTAAAATAAAAAAATTAAAATAAAATAAAATATATTATTTATTAATATTAAAATATTTTTGAATTTTTTATAACATGTGTTTACAATTATGTTCTCTGCGAGCGAATTCTATCTAAATTTCTTTAAATAGACAATAAACAGTGTTATTTTAAAGCGCCCACCCAGGTATGTATGGTCCTGTATTCATTCATTTTTAGGCAGCATCGCGTTCATTGGTCAAAACATTGTACATTTATTTTCGTAACGGTGATCAATGAACCGGTGTATGCAATTTTTAGCCATAAGTGCGCCCTTGAGGTGATTTTTCACAAAACGGCGCTTTATAAATCAACCGAATATTATTATTATTTAAAAAAGACACACGCTTTTGTCTTGGATTTAGCTTGCCATGAATAAAATGTTTATTTAGTTCATGGATACTCGGTTCCAATATAATACGATAAATACACGGTCCCACGCAAGTCTCCTTTGGTCTAGTAGTATATGGCGCCTGACGAACCTTAGCGGCCATTCATTCAGCAGACCAAAGTTAGCATCCTGCAAAATAATAAAAAAAAATGTTAAATCAATATCCAATCTTCAAAACATTCCAAACTTAACAGGCAAAGAAAACACAAAAGATAGCGACATCTAGCGACTCCGAAGAAGAAAACACAAATACTAATAAGATGACCAAATATATAAGAAAAGGTGCACTGAAATTCGACGACAAAAATGGTGACAGGACAACTCAGAATTAAACCAACTCAGAAGCACCTCAGAAAGGTCATACAAAAAGAGTGTTGATAAAAAAATATTAAAAAATTGGTTAAATAGGTTCTTTTTAAAATTATTTTTTCATAGCTTTTAATGACCTTTCTGAGGTGTTTCTGAGTTGGTTTCATACTGAGTTGGCAGGGAATCGACAAAAATTTGGAAAAAATCATCCTTCTCATTGATAGAGAAAGTGCTTCGTCGTCTCCCCACTCTTATCTAATTTAGTTTTCTGAAGGTTTCACTTCTAACGCGTAATTGCACACTATAATTTTTTTAAAGTATACTTTATTTAAGACCATAAATTGACTAATTCCGGAATATATAAACTCAAATGTAATGATTGTCCCTCATTTTACATTGGAAAAACAAGTCGTAATTTTGAAATTAGAATCAAAGAACATTTAAGATGTCTTAATAATAATTTTTCTGAGTTCGCTAACATATTGAAAATAACCATAGTTTTGAAAAAAAAATACGGAGATAAATTAAATATTCTTCATTTTAATCATAAAGGAAAACGTTTAGATAACTTAGTAGCCTTGGAAATAAAAAAAATCCCTTAAAAATAATGAATCTGTTATCAACAAACAAAAAATATTGTCTTATAGCCCAATCATAGATATGTTCCCCTACCCACCCACTCTACATTAATACCTAGCAACGGCTCCACCCCTACCATAATAATACATTGTACCCATACATATTTCAAAACTGTCAAATCAGCATACATTTGCCCTGAAGAAGGAACGTTCGTTCTGAAACCGGTCGGATTTACTCAAGTATAAAAGTGGTTCAAACAAAGTTAAGGCGATCCAATAGTTCAGGAAAAAATCGAAATCGGAATTCACGCCCTTTATGGGAGGAGTTTAAAAATACTTGAGAAAAAGCTTTTGGAAAGGTTGGAAAAGGTATTTGAGATTTTTTTTAACAGGTTGATTTCGTAAAGGCCTGTAAAAAATATTAATTCCTTTTTTACGCATTGTTTATTGTAAGAAAACAGATATTTAAAATTAATTTCACGAAACTAAGCGACGCGGAGTAACGCGTGCATGGTTCTTGTGCCCATGCCATAAGGGTCACTTCAAGAATCCAAATTTGTAAAGTGCGGGCCGTATTGATTGATGTCAAAAATAACAACGAGAAAATGCATATTTTATTTTATTTTGTGAAGTTCGAGGGTAAATATTCATTTTTTGCGATTATTATAAAAGAAACTAAATTTGCCACATCGTACAATAAAACCAAATCCGAAAAGGGGTTTATAGACAGGAAACTATGGACTTAAAAATGTTTTTTATAGACCTTATACTTTATTTTTTTATAGGATTATTAAAAGATTTATAAAAAAATGACCGATATTTTTAAGGGCCAAGGTGTGTTCTACACGCAGTATTTAATTGAAGCATCTATCGCAGATTTCACGGTGCCTCGAGTTGAGAATATCTTCAAGAAAAATGCAATTATCCAAATTTACAAAGATAATATCATCAAGAAATTTGAAACTCACCAAACAAAAAGATAGGAAGACAACATAAAAATACCAAAATTTAATACCAAACTAATGCAAAACAATTATATCTATTTAGGAATAAAGTTTTTCAACAACCTTCCCATTGAAATAAAAAAAAAAAAAAGACATCAATAAACTGAAACTCAAACTGAAGCTACACTTCATCAGGAATAATTAACTAAATAATTACCTGTTTCTCTCTTTCTTTCTATTTATTTTTAATACATATTCATCTCTATTTTATTTAGATTTTTCGAATTTCTCCTAAGTGCACAATAACCGTATGTAACCGTATCCTATGTATGTACACCTACACATATAGATGATCCAGAAGTCTCAAATTATCCTATTATATACTTACTTATTACATAATGTTGTTCTATTTCAGTTATAGTTAGTGTAACTCGCTCATCAAGCACAAGAACTAGCTTCTTCTTTGGTGAGATTGCAATGTTTAAATAATTTCTGTACCGCTATGTAATTTCCATAACTCCACTGTACAATTATATAACTACATTAAATAAAAAAAAAATAAAAAAAATCTATAATACTTCTAAGCCATTAAATTTTCAAAACAAAAACATATGATTTTGTATGATTTTGCATTATTTAGTATGGCTTCATCTTAAATTGTTTTTATTTATATATACTTTATATAGTTATCCACTGGAGCGCTTTTTGCCACAATATGGCACTATTTAAAATACCTTGGATTGCTTTGCTGGCAGTTTTAGGCAAATTTTCCCTAAATGCATTTGTACTTAATTTGAATTATTAAGTTAAGATATGATTTTTTTTAATGTGGGCGGAAAATATTCAAAACGATCACCAAAAAATCACGAGCAATCCGAGGAAAAGGGTTTTGAATTGGTATGTCGCTCGAGTGGTTATAAAATGTTTACATCTCATATCTAATATATTCTCTTCTAAAATTACTATAATATTATTCTACGACCTACGTACACACATTTGGACTTCACAAAATTGAGACATAACCCACGAAAAACTGAAAGACTTTTAGCATTCTTAATATTTGCTGGGAGTTCATTGAGCATTTTAACCCCTCGGGCCCTGACCATATTCTTTCAGAGATCAGCATATTTTCGTTTTGCAATAAAATCCAAATTAATTGAATGTTCGTAAACGTATCCGAAAACTAAATACTATTCCGAAAGATGAAATACGCTTTCAAATTTCTTTTTTTTTACATGAGCTCCACATAGGAGGCCCTGAGGAAAATAATTTCCCTCAGGGCCTATGTCATCTTTGGGGATGCTTGTGAAGAGTTTTTTTAAGGAAAGGAGGTAGAGGAGACTTCTTGGAAGGAAAAGGGTTTAAGAGCGTTTAACCAGCCAGCGGACGAAAATCCACATTTCGTCGAAAGTTGTTCTTACGATCGTGCAGGGCGGTTACAATGAGAAAAAATAATTATTCTCCGTACCAGCTTTTTTAATTTATAACTCAATATCGAATTTATTTCATTCCAAATTAGCTTTAATTTATACCTTCATCCAAAAATGCTGAAAGGCGTGATGATAAAACTATTAAAATAATGTACTTTTTGTAATTATTTTTTGATTATAAATATTTATCATTTTTCAATAATGTCTAAATTTAATAAGAATGTTAAAAAAATCTGAAATACATTATTTTGTAAGTGCGCAAATAAATATACAAATAGACCAATTTTCGTCAAGAAACACATGTACGTACATATTTTTTAATGATTTTATTGAAACTAAAATTAAAATTCTAAAACATACCTTTGCTAGATAATGTGTTGATTTATTTTACTGGATGATTATATTATTTGAAATGGGTGTGGTATAATACAAAAACTTTTTTGAAAATTTAACTAATCTGCCAACGACCTATGGAATAACCTTATTATACTAAAAATTAAAAATAAATCTCAAAATTTATTACATACGAATGCTAGATCAAAGAACAATCTTTCGAAATCCATTTATAATTTTTTGAGGAAAAGAGTCAATACGTCTAAAATCTGATTTGAAAATGACATATTTCTGGTTTTCTCTGGTAATGCCCTCTTAAGGGGTGGGTAGGAATCTGGGGTTCAGTATCTGGTCATCCGCCTCCAAGACCTAGACAAACCTCACCCCATGAACCCGGGCACCCCTGCTAAATCACAAAACGTAGCGAACCACTTGGGGTGACCTATGGCAGAGGTGTTGGTTATCCAATAAAGGTTCCCGGAGCGGAGGTACCCATTCCCGCCTCCCAAATTGTTAATTGTTGTTAGAAATAACCAAGTAATGTTTTTAATTATGAAAATTTGAATGCAAACTTTAAAAAGTTTTAAAAATGGCTCAATTGGAATGCCGCTTATTAAAAACTAGCAGGTTCCCGGCATGCGTTGCAAAGAAATACAAAGAAATACATTGTTTTTCCCTGAATCACCTTTCCCGTGCGTCCCCGTTCCCCTCCCGCGTCCCCTTCCGAGCTAGCTTTAAAAATTATAATCTACATGTTATTCAGATGTACGAATTATTGTAAAGTTTCCTTAAAAACCATTCAGTAGTTGTGCGTGAAAGAATAACAAATACATATACACCCATACAAACTTTCGCGTTTATAATATTACTACACGTTGCTGTGGCTAACGAAACACAACGCCATTACACAACCTTTATAAAATCCACACCAGCTACCCGTTGCCCGCTGCCTGAATTGAATATTTGAATTACTCGACTTATCTCTACTATAATAAGCACGTATAATACAGATAAACCTTCCTCTTGAATCGCTCTATCTATTGGTGAAAACCGCACGCAAATCCGTTGCGTAGTTTAAAAGATCTAATTTTGAGCGACTTCATTTTATACTATGTAATGATTAAGATATCCAGTAAGATTTGTTTTATTGTTTGGGTTAAGGGTTCGCAACCTGGATTTGTACCGATTTATTACATATTTCCCTTAAATACAGTATGTTTTAAAGCTCTTAAAAATATATGTTATTCTTGAAGATAATATCTAGACTTTGCCGGCGCCGAAACGCAAATCATATAAAATTCCCTCGATAGAAAAAAATCGCAAAGTATGCTCCAAAAATGATTATTAACACATTTGTTTCAGTTATTTTAGAAGTCATATGTATGAAAATATTCACAGTGTTTCTTTAAATTCTGTTTAAGATAATGCCCGCGAGATTTTTGCTCTATTTTAAACGAGTCGTGTTTTATTAAACATTTTCGCAATTTTCGCATTAATTTTGTCGCTGTAAATGTTAGCGCTCTCCTCTAACATTCGTAATTTCGTATCTCTCCATTTTCTTCTTTTCGGGCCCGGTTGCAGAGCCTTAACCAAATAAAAATTGTGGAACTTAGGTACATAAAAAATCGCTATTTTTTACCATTTCTCTAATTAAAATACATTTGTTATATAATTTAACTTTTCCACCGTCTAGGTATAATTAAAAAGGTACGTTACGTTCCTACTTGTTAAATCCTCCGCTTTTACCCACCTCTATTAATCTCCTTTTTGTACTTACCCTTCTACACCTAAAAGCAATAAATTTTAATTTATATAACTTAGTTAATATAACATAAATCACGGGTTCTCAAACTTATTTCGACCACCGCAAAATTTCCGATTAAAAAAAAACTGTCGTAAAAATAGTTATTGAAAATATAATTATTAAACATGCATTATTTTATGGATAGGTTAGATAGGGTGTGATCCATATCATCTACAGGGTGTTAAGGGACGTACTTGACTTACTTTATCCAGTGTTTCCTGACGTTATTTGCAGTAAAAAATGTAAATGAAATTTTGGTCTCCGGTGACTTTTATTTTGTCAAAAATTTTTTCTTCAAAATCAAACAAAAAAAAATTCTTCCGCATGTCGTCACTGGTCACTCAGCCGAGTAACCGACTAACCCCTAACCCCGCCTCCAACTGTCCAACACCTACCATTTTTTTATGTTTTTGTAGAAAAAATAAATCGAAAAAAAACTGGAATCTGGAGATAAGTGTGTCCAGAAGTGACGGACGTATGAATCCATCCCTCTCACTGCGGTGCAAGGCGATATTCCGAGAGAGTACGGCTGGAGAAGTAAAAAGTTCTCCGACCATTCTCTCTCGATCCGGCCTGCCATGCAGCTGGTGGGCAGACGCATCCGCCGCCAAGGCCCGGACATACCTCACCCCATGAACCCGGGTACCTCTGCTAAGTCACCAAACGTAGCGAATCACTTGGGGTGACCTATGGCAGAGGTGTTGGTTATCCGATAAATGGTTCCCAGGACGGCGGTACCCATACCCGCTTTTCAAATTGTAATTTTGAGATCTATGTTTCATATATTTCGATGTGCTTGGTGTAACTCTAAGTGACCAGCTCAGGTACGGGGGCTCCATCGAAACCAGAGTTAAGTTAGCCTCTCAGAAACTGGGTGTACTGTACAGGGCCCGCAGATACTTTAATAGTACACAACTGCTAACCTTGTACAAATCGCAAGTGCGCCCCACGGTTGAATTTGGCAGCCACCTCTGGTCTGGAGCTCCAAAATACCAAAAAAAACCCTTGACTCTGTGCAGAAACGGGCGGTCCGTTTGATAGATTCTCCCATCTTAACAGACGGAGTGCAATCTTTAGAGCACAGGCGTTAGGTGGGAATGCTGTCCTTGTTCTACCGGTATTACAATGGAAGATGCTCCGAGGAACTAGGGTCATTGATCCCCTCGGCACCGGTGCATAGTCGGGAAACACGCCAAACACGCGCCCAACATTTGTAAACGGTTGACATTAGTCACATGAGAACGGGTCGTTTCTATGACTCGTTCTTGAGTTCAACGGCTCGGCTGTGGAACGATTTGCCGGCCTCTTTAAGACCCGTGTTGTCTTCAAGACTCCTTCCTTTCCTCAAAAAGACCCTCCACACAGCATCTTCAAAGATGACATAGGCCCTGAGGGAAGTTATTTTCCTCAGGGCTTCCTGTGTGGAGTTAATGTAAAAAAAATAAATTATAAAATGAGAGGAAAACATACTTAATCATGTTTAGAAGTATTTTTAGTGACCGACCGAAGGTTTGGTTTCGGTTCACGAAAACCTGCGTTCGTAGATTATCGAGCGTTGTTCGGCTGACTTCGGGTGAGTTCGTGGCTCGTGTGTCACTCGCCATCATCAGCTGAGTTCGCAGGCCGGTCCGGCGTGATTGTGTTGTGAGTTTATGTGTTAATTATGAATTATATATTATGTAAATTTTTATGAAAAAAAAAATCTGAAATCACAGACAATTTTATTTTGTTACCAAGGGGTTACATGAGTTTCGTAGCCAAGAAAAAAAGCACATTTTCTCGATTTTTCAAAAATGTAATATATGAATTATTTTAATCGAAGTGTTGAGCACATACAAGAACAACTTCTCAATAATATGAAAAAAAAATGTCTTAAAAAATTCGGAAAATTCAGCCGGCGGGGCCTCATGATTCATGACAGCTTCATCTGAAATTAAAAAAACGAATTTTTTTCTATTAGTAAATAAGTATAAACTGTCCCTGAATGAAGGATTTCTCAAAAAATTGAAATTTTAATTTTTTGCAGAGTTGTATGCAAAATAATAAAAATTTGGTACAATTTACACTACCTATCTTATATAAACAAAAATTTTAACAAAACAAAAAAACGACTTCAAAAAATGCACTAAAAAGTAAAAAAATAATTTCGTATTCTTCTACAACTTTATAATCAACTTATCTTTTCTACTCATCAATATGTAGGTACGATTATTATTTTTGGAGTCGGTGTCAACCAAGGTACCCGCGGCCCGGCGTGTTCACTTGACAGCTCCTCTCCCGCCGACACCGACTCCAAAAATAACAATCGTACCTACACATTGATGAGTAGAAAAGGTAAGTTGATTATAAAGTTGTAGAAGAATACGAAATTATATTTTTACTTTTTAGTGTTTTTTTTTAAGTCGTTTTTTTGTTTTGTTAAAATTTTTGTTTATTTTTTGATTTTTAGTGAATCTTAAGTACACTAACTAATTCGATTAAGATTCGGCCGAGTATCGTAAATTTGTTCTTCAGAATTGGAGAGTTCCGTTACTCTGTCATGGATCCCATAATCAGAACCTTACCAAACTCTCATCAAACTACCCTTGAAGTACATCCTTTCCAATAAAAAAATAATCATCAAAATCGGTTAGTGTGATATTGAGTTATTCGTCCATTTGTCGCGCACATACTTGATGCAAATTTAAGACTTATATGATTTTCTCATGGATGCCATTGTCAGAACTGGACCAAATTAAAATGGGACTACACGGGAAGCACCAGCTTTCAAATAAAAAAAGAATCATCAATATCGGTTCACACAGTCGAAAGTTCTGAGGTAACAAAAACCTCCTCCTTTTCGAAGTCGTTTAAAAATTATTTTTAGTCAAAAAAATAAAAATCCTTCGTTCAGGGATTGGTAAATGCTATTTTGAAGAAGTGTTCAATGAGATCGGTGCATTGGTTTCTGAGAAATATTGCCTACCTACTTCAAAAATGGTTCCGAGATAAACGCGATTGAAGTTTTCCCAACGGGGCGGGGGATACGCAAAGGCTCTGTCTCCTAGACTTTTACTCCGATTAACTCGAAACTTAAGGAGAATATTCTAGACATATTGTAGGTACTACTAGATAAAGGGAATTTTTTTTCAAATTTTCGGATCCACGTAACCCCACAACGGACTACATCCATGAAATATATAAACAAAAATTTTAACAAAACAAAAAAAACGACTTCAAAAAATGCACTAAAAAGTAAAAAAATAATTTCGTATTCTTCTACAACTTTATAATCAACTTACTTTTTCTACTCATCAATATGTATCTAGGTACGATTGTTACTTTTGAAGTTGGTATCAGCCAAAGGTAGGTTTGTAACTACATACATATAAGTGAGATGTGCTTGTGTCGCACAAGCGACTTGCTGACACCGACTCCAAAAATAACAATCGTACCTACATATTGATGATTAGAAAAAGTAAGTTGATTATAAAGTTGTAGAAGAATACGAAATTATTTTTTTACTTTTTAGTGCATTTTTTGAAGTCGTTTTTTTGTTTTGTTAAAATTTTTGTTTATTTTTTGATTTTTAGTGAATCTGAAGTACACTTACTAATTTGTCTGAATATGGGTAGACCTACTAAACGTGCTGCTCATATGAGACAGATATAATTTGACTATAACGACGTTAGGGTCAAATTAAGAGATTCGGCCGAGTTTCGTTAATTTGTCATGGATCCGATAATCAAAACCTAACCAAACTCTCATCAAATTACCCTTGAAGTACATCCTTTCTAATAAAAAAAGAATCATCGAAATTGGTTGACGTGATATTGAGTTATTCGTCCATTTGTCGCGCACATACTTAATGCAGATTTAAGACTTATATGGTTTTCTCATGGATGCCATTGTCGGAACTGGACCAAATTAAAATGGGACCACATGGGAAGCACCAGCTTTCAAATAAAAAAAGAATCATCAATATCGGTTCACCCAGTCAAAAGTTTTGAGGTAACAAACATAAAAAAAAAAAAAAATAAAAAAAATTACAGTCGAATTGAGAACCTCCTCCTTTTTGAAGTCGTTTAAAAAATGCATCTAAACATGTTAAATGCATAAGCGACCCTAATATAACCGTCTATAGGAGACTCCAAGAATTTAAGTAGAAGACGCATCTCACGTGTTGTCATGTCAAGATTCCGTCGGATTTTATGGATAGAATTTGTCTGCCATCGTTCCTCTAGATTTCCTTAACGCCCCCTAAGTTTCTTTGAGCCTTCTACTGACCCCCCTGAAAGACTTCACTGTCCACAAGGGGGCGTTATCGTCCACCTCAAGAAGGACTGACTTAAATGATATAAGTAATATTAATTTTAATAAAACAAAAAATATCTTTGCTGATATAACACTAGGTGCGAAAGATTTTTTTTTCGTAAGCACGAGTCTTCATATCACATAAAGATGGTAATATAAACAATTTTATTTATTAAAAAAAATATGTATTTATTGTTTTTGTACCTTCCTACCGCTTTTTTCAACGATATAAGGAAAATCTATAAAAATACACAAACTTCATACTTTTATTCATTGGATCACGTCATTGTGCGTTCTGACGAAGGCACTTAATTTTTTTTACGTGAATACCACACAAGAGTCCCATCATGTGGCATCCCCTGTTGGGGTATGCTGTGAGACTGAAGGTAGTGGGAAGGGGAAGGAGATGGGGAAGATGAATGTGGGGAAGTAACTGGCTATTCAGATCTGATCACCAAAGATATTTCAACAACTAATGGCCGGTACACACGACATCTTTTTTCAGCCCGATTCCAATTAGACAAAAAAGTCAACATTTTTGGCTCTACGCGATCGCTATTTTCATCTCTATTTTAATATCTACGATTTCAATTGTCATCACTGCAAACAACACATGAACCGTGCTGTTTGATGTGATGCCAACTAAAATCGTAGATGTGAAAATAGAGATGAACATAGCGATCGCGTAGAGCGAAAAATGTTGACTTTTTTGTCTAATTCTTTTTATTCCTGTATATATATTATACTTCGTGTTCCCTGAGGCTTCAGACTATTATATCTAATTTTTGTAATCATTTTTTCGTGATCAGATTGATTTTGAATTCTTCCGCAGCATTAACTTCCGCGTAAAAGTCATTTGAAATTACCAAATCAACCATGGTTTTAAAGTTTTTTCATATTCTTGTATAATTTTTGACAAGTTGCTTCCAACCTAGGCAATTTATGATGATTTGTAATCTTGTGCTTTTGTATTGAATATTAAAATCTCCACAGATGATTTATTTATTTGCTAATTGCACCATTCTTCAAAAAAATCTAAGAATTTTGTATCATTTTGATTTGGGGAATGACAAATAGCTGCATAGGTTCCCAGCTTAAAATCCTTCAATAGCCAGTAGGTATCCAGGTATTATTTTTATCTAGTACCGCATTTGTTGTGACTTTGTAAGAGATATTGTTTACACACTCACACAAATACACTACAGAATTAATGTGATAACTCCCCCTGTATGCCTGCTAAATGAGTCGTATCTAATTGTCGAATAGCCCTGAAATGTTGTTTCATTTTGGTTAATTTCTTCGGTAATACAGGTTTCGCTCATCATCACCAAGTGCAGTTCGTATTCTTTTAGCATGTCTTCGACTTCTTCGATATGTGCTAGTAAACTAGCTATGGGTTTCTCTGGGTCTCCAACCACCCCCCTGAAAGTCTGAAACGCCCCCCAATTTTCTCTTTGCCTTCTACCGCCCCCCTGAAGGTCTGAAACGCCCCCAAGGGGGCGTTATCGCCCACGTTGGGAACCTATGGACTAGATGATCATTTGGGAAGTGTGTGAAAGGGTTTAGTTTTTCCTGTGGGGAAAATTTAACCCGGACATTTAAATCTGGTGCGTAAAATAATAAACATCCAGCTAAAATTTTATCTCTTTTATTGACCAACAAAACTGTGTTTCCATTAATTTAGTATTAGTTTGGGGGATGTCAACCTCATATTTAGTCCTTTTGCTAATTCTAGTTTAATTTTTTTCGGAATTATTTTCTTTTTATGTACGAATTTCATAGTTGCAGTATAAATAATTTATGGATATTAAATAATTTAATCACTTTGTGAAAGACGACAATATACCCTAAAATATATTCAGAATCTTAACGACGTAAGTAAAGAAACCGTGTATACAAATTGCGACTTGCGATCCGTGCACAGGACGGACCTACTATCGAATTTGCCGTATCAAATAAAAGAAGAAGAAAATTAATAATGTGGGAATCTTAACGACGTAATTAAGAGGGCATTACCAGAGAAAACCGGAAATACGTCATTTTCAAAAAAGTTTTTAGACGTATTGACTCTTTTCCACAAAAAATTATAAATGGATTTCGAAAGATTGTTCTTTCATTCGTATGTAATAAAATTTGAGATTTTTTTTTAATTTTTAGTATAATAAGGTTATTCCATAGGTCGTTGGCAGATTTGTTCAATTTTCTTTCAAGTTTTTGTATTATACCATACCCATTTCAAATAATAAAATCATGCAGTAAAATAAATCAATACATTACATAGCAAACGTACGTTTTAGAATTTTAATTTTAGTTTCAATAAAATCATTAAAAAATATGTACGTACATGTGTTTCTTGGCGAAAATTGGTCCGTTTGTGTATTTATTTGCGCACTTACAAACTAATATATTTCAGATTTTTTTTACATTCTTATTAAATTTAGACATTATTGAAAAATGATAAATACTTATAATAAAAAAATAACTACAAAAAGTACATTATTTTAATAGTTTTATCATCACGCCTTTCAGCATTTTTGGATGAAGGTATAAATTAAAGCTAATTTGAATTGAAATAAATTCGATATTGAGTTATAATTTAAAAAAGCTGGTACGGAGAATAATTAATCTTTCTAATTGTAACCGCCCTGCACGATCGTAAGAACAACTTTCGACGAAATGTGGATTTTCGTCCGCTGGCTGGTTAAACGCTCTTAAGAAAGCGTGTAAACATATATACGCCGCGGCACGGCGTATTGTACGTACGTACGGTCGAATTCACCCACCAGACCTGGAGATTCGACCTTTCTGCCGCGTTCATTTTAATTAATTTTGAAGAACGTGCTACAAATATTTAAAATGCGTCTCCATGTTGTCCTTCCGAAATTATTAATTCATCGTCTAGAAAAATAAAATCTGGTGTATACCGCTAAATTTATAGTTGAAAAACGGGTTATATAGTTTTGAAATCATTGTACGTAAAATATATTAATGGTAAGGTACTGTTTTTATTAATGTAATATATAAATAACTCGCATTTCTTGTGCGGCATGGAAATTAAAAAGTTATTATAGTTACGGATTCGCCGGAAATGATTAAAATGTGAGTTTTGAGCGTAAAAAAATTATTAGGATTGTGTACCGCCTTTTTGAGAGACTTGTTTAGGCTTGATAAATTCATCATCCTCACCACCCCATCCTAAAATGTCATAGATGATGGAAGATTGTACCAGGGAAAAATAGATCATTTTCATATAATGAATAACTTATTACTTTGTATAAAACCACTATTTTTAAACAAGAATCATAGTAACATATCCTGATGAAGACAACATTGTTGTCGAAACATGTTGATATTGTTTTAAAAATAGTGGTTTTATACAAAGTAATAAGTTATTCATTATATGAAAAATGATGCCACAAAATAAATTTGCGAAGTTTGAAGAAGATCATTTTCAATTTATCAATATTGAATAATTTCTTTAGTCTATTAGATATGTCTTAATTTCGAGATGGTTTTATAAATTTGCGTTTTTCTATTACGATTTGTGACCTAAATATTTAATATTTTCAAATTTTCACATGTAGCGAACACTTTTTGGGTGTACATAATTATAATAATGACAATAAAATAATTAAATGAAGACAATACGAGCGGAACTCAATAAAAAAAAAAGAAAACTGAAAAATCAGAAAAAGATACGGTTACATCTGAGACTCGAACCCAGGACCTTCGCCTTACCGGGGCGTAACTCTACCAACCGAGCTAATGTGTCCCTATCCGATTTGGTCATATAATTCGACTAAGAACTACCAACTAGTGCACAACTGCTAACCCCGTACAAATCGCAAGTGCGCCCCACGGTTGAATTTGGCAGCCACCTCTGGTCTGGAGCTCCAAAATACCTGAAAAATACCCTCGACTCTGTGCAGAAACGGGCGGTCCGTTTGATAGATTCTCCCATCTTAACAGACGGATTGCAATCTTTAGAGGTATTACAATGGAAGATGCTCCGAGGAACTAGCATCATTGATCCCTTGGTGGGTATCATCATATGGCACCGGTGCATATTCGGGAAACACAACATTTGTACAACCGTGTACAAAATTTGTACACGGTTGACATTTGTCATATGAGAACGGGTCGTTTCTTCGACTCGTTCTTATGTTCAACAGCTCGGCTGTGGAATGATTTGCCGGCCTCTGTGTTTCCTCCTTCCTACAACATGGGTCTCTCCAAGACCATTTCATTCCTTCCTCTCCTCAAAAAGACCCTCCACACAGCATCCCACATGACATGGGCCCCGAGGGAAATTATTTTCCTCAAGGCCTCCTGTGTGGAGTTAATGTAAAAAAAAAACAACATCTTTATTTTCTTAACGCATAATTTTTTTGGCTTCTATTTTTACGTATGACTGCAAGATTCAAACCCGAACTAAATGCTATCTAGATGGTGTCGTGGATATTTTTTTTTCCATTTTTATTTTTAATATGCGACATCTTTTGACTTTTCTGCAAGTCTAGGATAAATATTTATTTTTATTTTTAATTTAATGAGTAAAACTTCAAATTCTAATATTTAATTAAAGACAATATCAACGGAAGTCAACCGAAAATCTGAAAACTTTTTGTGTAACACAAAAACAGTTTTCCCGAAAATTCACCAACTATAAACTCAAAGTTTTAAACTCCCCAAAGCCGGTCTTCTATAGTTTTCATTTAATTTTTTATATCTCAACCACATTAATTATGAAAAGTATTTTAATTATTAAATCATCTGCCAAATGAACCGTTGCAACTACGGTCGGCCAATTACCCTATGTTCGCTTACCTTGGTAAGTCCTACTTGTTAAATTGCCTCCAAGCTACGTACTATCCGCACCGCATACCCCCTCGGGATCACTGTCAAAAATTTGAATACAGAATCTAAAGGTGACTGTTGGAACTATGCGCCGATGGCACACACATTTAATGCCAGTATTGTTTAGTGACCGACCGAAGGTTCGGTTTAGGTTTCGGCAAGTTTCGGCAAAAAATCTAGTTTCGGCATCGAAAACGAAAATTCGGCCAAAACCGAAACTGAAACTTTTTTAGGCATGTTAAAAATCGATTATTTACAGTTATGTGAGTTAAAACGTGTTAAAATAAATAAAGTAATCAATAATTGAAAAATTGGATTTTATTATTTTATTTTTGTATTACTTCTACAAAACAAATAAACTTTATAAAAAATAACAAAACATGTTACCTACTTTTAGGAACTTCTCGTTCGACTGACTTCGGGTGAGTTCGTGTCTCGTATGTCACCCGCTATCATCAGCAAAATACTCAATTAATGAGGTCCTTCCTTTAAGTGTTGATTATTGACAAATGTATGTTCCAAGAAGTAGTTAACATGTTTGTTAATTTTGATTTGTTTTATAGCAGTATTAACATTTTTTTTTACATACTTCAATTATTTTTTTTTAATTCATTTAACGCAAAAAAAATTAAATACTCAATTAATGCCCGAAAAGAAGACAATGGAGAGATATGAAATTACGAATTTTAGAGGAGAGCGCTAACATTTACAGCAAAATTGCGAAAAATAAAATACGACTCGTTTCAAATAGGGCAAAAACTCGCGGGCATTGTCTTAAACAGCATTTAAAGAAATGCTGTGATGTTTTTCATACATATAACTTATGAACATATACTATACATACATATACTATATGAAACAAACTTGTTTATAATAATTTTTGGAGCATACTTTGCGATTTTTTTCTATCGAGGGAATTTTATATAATTTGGGTTTCGGCGCGGGCAATGTCTAGATATTATCTTATAACATATATTTTTTTAAGAGCTTTAAAACTTAACGTATTTAACGAAATCGATAGTAATTCGGGTAGCGGGCCCTTAATGAGGTCCTTCCCATATAGTGTAAGTGTTGATTATTGACAAATTTTTGTTCCAAGAAGTAGTTGACATGTTTTGTTATTTTTTATAAATGTTGTTTGTTTTATATAAGTAATTTAATTTTTTTTTTCACATACTCCAATTATTGTTTTTTTTTTAAATTTATTTAATTTAACACGTGTTAACCGTCTGAATAAGTGTAAAAAATAAGCCAAATAACAGTAAACAATCGATTTTTAAGATGTCTAAAAAAGTTTCGGTTTCGGCCGAAACTGAGACAGACACCAAAGATTCGGTTTCGGTTTCGGTGGAAAGTCCTATTTCGATCGGACATTAGTAATATATACATATATAAAAATCAAAATATGCTTGCTTGGGTGTACATGAGTTGTCTATGCGTTGCTAAACCATTCATCCGATTGCGATGAAGCTTTGGGGATTTGTTTCTATCTACCTCTCGTATCATGAAATTATGCGTTCCTAAATAGTTCATCCGTTTGCGATGAAACTTTGGTGAGTTGATGTGAGCACGCCCGCAAAGGTTTCTGTATACACTGGAGAGCTGTGGCATTATGAACTTTGTATTAAAAAATTGCAATAGTTGGCACGCGAATTGTTTGAAAACTGAATGTACCGAGACTAATTGTATGGAATGCGGGGGGGGGGAACTCGGGAGGGGGGTTCGCGGGACGGGCGAAGCGGGAGAGGGGAGTGGGGAGAGGGACGAATGGGATAGGACGCGCAGGGAGAAACAATTTCTTTATTAAGTGGCATAGCAACGCGTGCCGGGAATTCGCTGGTAAATTATAAAAATACAATAGTGTTCTGAACTTAAAATTAAGAACGGTAGGAAACAGTAGAATCCGAGAATTAAAATCCGTTGGGTGCTTTTAGTATTCCCAAAAATGGCAAAGCACCTATGTTCATCATCACAATAATGCTGCAGCTCTTTCTTACAGATTAAATAATAGTGAGATAAAGGATGGGACAAACGATGTATGTATATCCTTTTGTTTTTGTTTTATGTAAATCCCTTACAAGAGTCCCAGCTGCTCCCGTCTGGAGCCAGTTAGACTATGGTATCCCCAATTGGGGTATTTTATGTGGTATAAAGATGTGGAGAGTAAGACGGTGAAGTACCTGGTTATTCAGATCTGGTTACTAAACACTGCTAGAGACATTTCACGCAACGTTTCAATCTTGAATGGAGGTTTTACACCAGGTACTGAGAGTATCTTCCACTCTGGAACGTGCCGCTAATATACTATATGATAATCCATTACAATACAATCAAATGAATTAATTGTATTTTAATGAATTATTGTGAAATAACACAAACTAAGCAAATAAAATTTATTTGCGCACGTCTGTGTTTGTTTCTTTTTAGTGTCGCTATTTTTCGTTTCATCGAGTTTCAACTGTGCTAAAGAAGTTTTCACTTCAATAAACTTTTTATTATAATAAAAGTTTGTAATAATAAACATTAATTATAATAAATACGATGTACGTAATGTATAATGTTTCATAATAATAAACATTTATTGTAATAAATACAAAGTATAAACCAAGTTTAAATTTTCAACAAAGTATAAACAAAATAAATAAAAAAAAAACAAAGAAGAAAAAAAGCACAAAGATGAAATAAAGTGCCAAACTTAATATACGACTTCAAGATATGTAATAATTGTGATATCATATAATTAAAATGACTAAGTTGACCTCATGATAATCATCTCAGAAAACAAATTATTATTCAGAAAATGTTTTTGATAACCGTTATAATTATTAGATAGTATCTTTTGATTATTGTATAAAGCATAAAAAAAGAATCGGCGCACAGTTCCCTAAAAATTCCATTCTGACTGGTCCAAAATGTCAATGACCGAACACAACGGTAAAGCGTCCTTTACCCAACGCTTCTCGCCGCACGAACAAACTATTTCCTATCTCTCTCTCACGTAAAAAAAACTGACAACCACTTGAACGCCTGTCTCACTCGCACCTACTGCATTTTCCACGCTTAAAAAACATACATGTCTCGCTTTAAGGCTGCCATAGGAAAACAGGCTTGACTTGCTAGCAGCGATGAATCATAAAATACTTCGATCTCTTTCGCACTAATTGATTTTAGCATCTTCTGGTGGTTTCAAGACATCGTAGCTATAAAAGACGTGACGAGATTTTTGTTCTTTTTTTTTCTCTTGTTAATTGTATATTGCTGCCTCGCTCTTATCTGCTGTTACTAGTATTATGCCATAATATGACGTAAGAAATTTCCTGTTATTCTGTTGGCTCTTTCTAACTCGTATAATCGGAACCTGTCTGTTTCATGCGATGTTTTAAAGAGATTGCACATACGTTTAAGGCTTTGTTTTAAATAATGATTTCTTAACTCCCTTGCGCTTCATGGATTAGATACATATTTATGAATAGTTTGTCTCTTTCTTGAGATTTACAGTAAAGTTGTTTTATTATTAAAAAGATTTTTATAAAAAATCATCCATAAGAAAATAATGAGGATATTAAAATAATGAGATTTGGTACAGAGATTTCACGTAATAATTCAAGATGGCTACCTTTCAGTAGCTTCCTACGAATTATAACAATGGTCCCGGCATGCGTTGCTATGCCATTTAATAAAGAAATTGTTTCTCCCTGAGTGCCCTTTCCCATTCGTCCCGTTCCCCTTCCGCCTCCCCTTTTTTTCTCCCGTTCCCACTCCGTCACCTCCACCTTCCCTCTCCCCACACCACTCCCCCCCCTTCCCCCGTCCAGCGAAACCCCCTCCCGAGTTAATGACTGTTTAACAATTTTTCCCAAATTTTTTACTGCTGCTTTTTTAAATGATCATAAAGTTCTAAAGAAGTGGTTCGAATCCCAGCTACCTTTTATTTTTCTATATATTTTCGTTTAAATTTAATACCTTCTTCTCTTATATTTTATAATTATTACACTTTTCTTAAATAGATTTCTTTTTTACATTAAATTCCTATCCATGAAGCTTAAAAAATGGTATGCATTGTTAGACGTTATGGCTTATAGTCATTTAAATGCTAAATAAATATTACAAAATACGTGGGAAAGATTTTTATTATCTTGTCCGCATGACTGTTACCGCCATCTAGCGATTTTACGATCTTTAGTTTGAATGAACTTCTGGGAAATTCCGATAGGTGATGTAGAAAATTAAAACTTTTTAGAATAATAATTAAAAATTACAATAAATTAGTTAACTTTGCAGGCGGCCAAAACGAGGAACAAAAGAAGTAGGTAAGTAATAATAATTAGCAGAAAGTTATTATGTATTTTTATAAAATTGACATATTATCCAGGGATACAAATAAACTGTCGATTTTAGAATTTCTCCTACTACAATATTTTCATAGTGGGAAAATTTTGCTTGTACAATGATGGTGAACTTAATTAGAAGATTAAACCTGCGACACTTGCATGTGAGCCCGACGCACTTTGGCTACTTTCCGGTTTTAAAATTAAAATCTCGGTCAACTATTAAATTATTTTGTCAGCATGTATACAATGATAACGATTGCATTGCAGTTGATCCTCGGCGTACGTACATACAATATGCACTCGGTTTAGGTAAAATAGGTATACCTACTTTCACAAAATTTAACTAAGTTTCCTGGTGTGCAGAGATTATGTACCGTCGAATTACAAAAGTATAAAAAATATTGGGACTAATATTTAAACATTGAAATGCATCAAGCATAAAAAAACTTGTCTATAGTATACTGTGTGTACTAACGTAGGAGTACAAAAAATCGACATCGTAAATTAATTCCTGTGAATACTAAAGGGCCATTCATAAATTACATACGAATTTATGATTTTTTGACCCCCTCCCCCGTCCCTGTCACTCATCGTCACATTTGTAAGACCCTCTTCCCTCCGACGGAGGGGGCGTGATGAGATACCACGACGGAGGGGGATGGGAATATATTTTTTTTGGCGTAATGGGATAGGGAATATATTTTTGTGTTGGTCGCATATATTGCAGTCGTTTTGTGCATATGACGTCACAAAACTCATCCCCCCCATACCCCTTGTCACACTTCTCTATTCGCCCCCCCCCCCCCTTAAGGTGTGACTTAATTTATTGATGGCCCCTAAGTTATTATTAAAGGTATTTTTGAAGTCGATTTTAGTTTTGAAATTTTGGTAAATAGTGCAGAATTTTTGTTTTTGTTTTAATAATTTAAATTTTGGGTGTCCAACTGTCGGGGGATCAACTGTAGGGTCATCAATGACAACGTTATAAGTCTCAAATTTGCAGTCGCGCGTGCGACACAAGCACATCTCACCTATAACTATGTATGTAGTTACAAACCTACCTTGGCTGACACCGACTCCAAAAATAACAATCGTACCTACATATTGATGAGTAGAAAAAGTAAGTTGATTATTAAGTTGTAGAAGAATACGCAAATATTTTTTAACTTTTTAGTGCATATTATTTTGTTTTGAAATTTTTTTTTCCGTTGAATTTTTGGACAGCGCTATCAATATACTATACAACTCGGCGAACTGCATCGAATAGTGCTATTGCCGACGAGTTTGCGTTTAGTTGGTACATAACAAATAATTAAAAAAATTTAAAAAAATCAAGGACTGTACCATGTGGCCTGGACAAGCCACAACTTGATTCTTTTTCTCGGCACAAACATGTTCCTTCTTTTAAATTCGAAGCAGTTGGGTGGTAGACACATACGCCGTCAAGACCCGGACAAACTTTACCCCATGAACACAGGCACCCCTGCTAAGTTACCAATCGTAGCGAACCACGTGGGGTGACCTATGGCAGAGTTCATGGTCATGCAATAAATGGATCCCATACCCGGTGTACGGTGTACCGCCATACCATGGCGGTACCTATACCCGCCTCTTAAAGTTAATTTTCAAATTCTGTTAAAGTTCTATTCAAGTTCTGTTATTGTTTCACTTTTGTTAAGCAACCTATCCATAGTGATATAACAATAGAACTTGAGTAGAACTATCATTGAAAAATAAGTTTGAAATATGATAAAGTGTTCAAATTCTGTGAAATAACCCGCACTGCAACTAATTGATATTTGTGTAAGAGATTTCATATTATTAAGAGGAATAATTTCATATTATTAACAGAGGCTAATAATTAAAATCATATTAAAAAAACCTTCTGACTACCCAACGGATCAATTATTTAAGGAATTTCAAGTACCATCTTTCAAAGATCTATACAATAGAAATGCATTGATTCAAATTATAAAAGAAAAAGAAAAATATCAATTTATAACTGAAAACCGTACTAGACATAAATATATTTTAACACTTCCTTTGCACAAAATTATTATACTTATCAAGGAAGACTTATTTTCAACCGATTACCGGATAAAATTAGAAAAATTCATGATAAAATCCAATTAATAAACACTGTAAAAAAATATTTTAAAGATAATCTCAAAAAAAAAAACAGTTTCCGACTAATCTAATCTACTTATAACTCAGTTTCCAAGTGATACTCCATTCTTCAAATAAGTTAAATTTTGTATTGTTTTTAGCAACTAATTACAATAATTCTGGACACATTATCCAAACAGTAAAATTGTTTTGATAGTAGATAAATACTTATAATTACATATCACCGAACTTACAACTTATTGTTTTTTACATTCACATTGTAATTTAAGAACTTAAATATAGCATTAAAAAATGTACACTACTCTTCCAGACACAAGCTAACGCTTCCATGGAAGAGTGGTATTAACATATTTGAATATGAACATGTAAGCAAATTAATACATCATCTAAATGTACATTATATTTTATATGCTAAAAAATAATTTAAAAAAAAAAAATAAAAATAAAAATAAACACTAGAAATATTTCGAATCTCACGCCTGCAAAATTTTAAAATCGAGCGTCTTTTTGCACGAGGCAAGTAAGCGAAAAAGTTGTTTTTATTTATTTTGTGCATAATTTTATAAGAACGAAAAAAGTTAGAACATGGAAAACCTTAAAAATAGTCTCAGCCATGAAGGGGTATTTTTTAAAAATTGTTTCTTGTATTACTTCATAGTTAAGTCATGAAAAAACATTTTTTTTGGTGGTTTACGCTTATATTTTTTGTTACGTAAATAAAAATTTTATTGTAATTCCAATACATAGAAAAGCTAGTAAAAGCTTCGATTTATCCGTAGCATATTTTTTGATGTTCATACTGTAAGCCGATTCGTCGTAAAGATTAATCAAAATAGTATCTAAATAGGATGTCACGTATATATTCACCTTAATCATCATCTCTCTATACCTGCGGAGAAAGGTTTTTACTGATTATAATATTATGCCTTAATTGAAATTAATCTTTTTTTTAATATTTTTTTTGGGTTGTTTTTGGAAAACATTGATAAACACTGATCTTAAAAAATTGATAAGAAGTATTATGAAAAATACTAATGTAGGCTTTTAAATAAGGAAGGCTCCATCGATTTTCATTAAATATTTAAAATGAGCGAACGAATAAGCTACTAGAATATTCAACAGATTAGCAAAATTATTCAAACGTAAAGAGTCGAACCAAAGAATATGCGATTATTGATCTGTATTTTAACTTTTTAGTGTTTGTATTATTATGCAATAAACATAATTACCCTTGTTGCATTTTTTTATCCCAAGGAAATAAAATTATTAGAAATACCCAAATAAAATATTATGGTTTTGTGTCAAACCAATCGATGAAATACATTTTTTTATGTTCTGGCGCATTACGTTTTATTGACTATTAGCTGGTCCCGGCATGCGTTGATATGCCATTTAATAAATAAATTGTTTCTCCCTGAGTGTCCTTTTCCATTCGTCCCGTTCCCCTTCCGCCTCCCCTTCTTCTTCTGCGTTCTCTTCCCCTCTCGCGTTCCCACTCCGTCACTTCCACCTTCACTCTCCCTACTCCACTCCCCCCCCCTTCCCCCGTCCCGCGAACCCCCCTCCCGACTTCCCCTCCCCCCTCCCAGGTCCCCTCCTGCGTTCCCCTTCCACCTTCCCCGCCTTCCCTCTTCCCTTTCCCACTCCCTCATCCCGCCAATCCTCCTCCCGCGTTCCATATATTCAATCCCAGTACATTCAGTTTTAAAACAGCCCGCGTGCCACCTTTTACAATTTTTATTAAAATTTCCATTTTTCATGTATATTAAATTTGGTACCTGACATAGGTACCTATTTAAAATATCTAAAATTCTTGATTCGATTCAAACTATTAGGGGAGTACCTACTTTAAATAAATTTATCAACTTACAGATTTTCAAAAATAGAATCCTTGTTTAACAATCATTGATTTGCAAAATGTCATTCACAAACACGCGAACTGTCAAACGTGCGATAGTCGTTTAGGTTAGTAATAGGTTTTCTGAAATTATCCAATTTTATGAGCAATTTTCTTAATTTTTCTCTCCTTAAGAACCATCCTCGTACTTCAAGGAATATTCTAAAAAAAGAATCAGCAAAATCGGTTTAGCTGATCTCGAGATTTGCGCTTAGCAACACATTTAGCGATTCATTTTTATATATAAGATGGTCAAACTTGATATCGCGTATTGAAGGAAAGATCCTTAGAAAGGAAGAACAAACTTGATATGGTTTATTGAATGATCTTAAAAAGGAAGAAAAACCTTGATATCGTGTATTGAAAAACCTAGGACAGAAGAAAAAACTTGATATCGTGTATTGAAGAACCTTGGAAAGGAAGAACAAACTTGATATCGTGTATTGAAGGACTTAGAAAGCAAGAACAAACTTGATATCGTATTTTGTAGAACCTTAGAAAGGAAGAACAAACTTGATATCGTGTATTGAAGGACTTAGAAAGGAAGAACAAACTTGATATCATGTATTGAAGGACTTAGAAAGGAAGAACAAACTTGAGATCGTGTATTGAAGTACCTTAGATTGTGTAAAAATATAAGCAAATTCTTGTTTTAAGCTTTTGTAAAGGTCATTTCATGAAAATCTCCTGCCCTAAAAAGTCCAAAATTTTCTAATCTTTCAATATAAATATCAACTCGGCCCCTTAGGGTCAAAAAAACGTATCTCATTTTTCTCTACTTTACAGGAGAGCAAAAAAACATAGTTCTCAATCAATCAATGTTGTCTACTTTTAAACAAATGGAACATATTAATTATTTCTTCTCGTTTCGTTAAAGGGTGGTATTTTGTGCTTCTAAATCATCTTTTAAATATAAAATGGTAATTCATTTTCATATGTTTTTTTAAATTTAAGTGCAGCTATATCTCAGTTATGTTTCTTTGATCCTAACCAAAGTGAAAATTGCAACCACTGAACTCAAGTTACGAAAAACTTCCTTCGATATTTGACCTTTTTTACACCCGAAAATTTGTAAAGATGATTTTTAGGAATTAGGATAGTGGTGGAACAGTAATAAAAATATTTCAAGTCTAGAAATTTTTATTGAAAAACTTATTTAAAACAGAAAAACATATAAAATATTTAGGTAACTATTTTCCAACTGATACTATTGTCAAAAAAAACTTAATATGCTACATAATATTGTAACTTGCTTAAAAAACTGGAATCTTGTACCTGACTAACTACCTAACTAACCATCACGCCGTTTCTCCGCAGGGCTAGGCAGAGAGGACGGACCGCCAAACAACTCAGTCTTAGCACACATTCTTTGCTTCACTCACTTTACTTCAACCAACACCTCTTCCATAGGTCACTCCAAGGGGTTCGCTACGTTTGGTGATTTAGAAGGTGTGCCCTGGTTCATGGGGTGAGATTTTTCTAGGTCAAGACATAGAAAAACCTAAGGAGGCGGATGACCAGGAGACACTGAACCCCAGATTCCTACCCACCCCTAAAACCCTTTTCCTTCCCAGAATTCTCCTCTCCTTTATTTCCTAACAAAAAACCTCCTCACAGCATCCCCAAAGATGAAATAGGACCTGAGGTAAATTATTTTCCTCAGGGCCTCCTGTGTGGAGCGCATGTAAAAAAATAAGTTCAACTCATTTCCTTGTTTTAGGAACTTAATAAATATGGTCAGGATCTTCTTTTGAATGTGATTTTTAACTAGTTTACATCAATGCCATTTTTCTGTCTCTTTGTTTTTAAATAATTGTTTCCTCAAGTTGATGAAACTGAAGAAATAGTCTTGTCCCATCTCAATGACATCATATTTGGATTTTCTGGAAGCTAATCTAACTGCTGGGTACCACCATGAAGGATCAAATATATTTATTTTCTTTGTAGAAGTTTTGATATATCAATAGGTATCACTCATCAGAATGAACTTCTTTCAATTAGCATTAGCTACCAAATACTTATACATACATGAAGCGATTTTATCTGAGCCACGACCAGCCACTCATTCATGTCACATGTAATTTCTAGCTTCATTGTTCCGAACATTAAACAAAGTTTAATTATAAACTGCCAGGTGTCGTCTATAAAAAATTATCTTCGAACGTATTCTAAATTAAACTCGATGAAATTAACAGTGGATTCAGAAGCAAGGGTTTTAGATTGGATTTTACAATTCTGTACAGCAATTTTGCGTTGTCTGTGGCGATCATACTCATCCAAAAGAGATATTTTTCTTCCGTATTAGCATTTTCGTATTTAACACACGAGTCGCACATATCTTCGCGTGGTTGTTGGAACTATAGGTTACAGGTGTTAAATATGTTTCGGTTTAACCATGTTTTTTCAGGAACATAATTTGTATCCTTACACAATTCAACATACATAGTGTACATTACGTATGTGTAATGTCAAATCGGCGGCTAAATATTTAAATGAAGTGTTCGCCCTACAGTAATGTGACGGTACTGTTGGAAAAGAAGTTTTTTTAGATTCTTCTGGTCTTTTATCTCCAGGTAAATATTTTCCCCTTTTGTTTTGTAGAACTTTTCCATTTTCCAAGCAATTATTAATTATATTTCTAAAAAAGGTTTCAGTAATATCCAATGTAATCAAAAAAAAATCTTGCCATTCTTGGATGAAGAAAGAAGAAGAACTCTTGACTTTTGGCATCGTGAATCCTGATTTTCTGCTATTTTTATTTTGGTAGCAGTTGTCGTAACATCAATTTTGTTTTTGGGGATGCTATGTAGAGTCTTTTTAGGGGAAGGAAGGATAAGAAATTCTTAGAAGGAATAAGTTATAAGGGGTGGTTAGGAATTTGGGGGCCAGTGTGACGGACGAATGAATCAATCCTCTCCACTGCGATGCAAGAGAATGTTCAGAGAGAGTCCTGCTGGAGAGGTCAAAAGATCTCCCTCAGTCTCTCCCGACCCGGCCTGCCACGCTGTTGATGGCAGACACATCTGCCGTCAAGATCCGGACAGATCTGACCCCATAAACCCGGGTACCCCTGCTAAGTCACCAAACGTTATCCAATAAATGATTCCCGGGGCGGCGGTACCCATACCCGCCCCTCAAATAAGATATTTTTGGCACTTGAAGAATCTTCCTTATTATTCAACAATGCCGCTTCCATTATTCACTGAATCCGTGTTTTGTGTGTTTTCCTTTCCATATTCGATTTATATTGGGTCAAAACACACAAAAAATAACCAAACTAATATTCAAACCACTCGTTAAAATAAAAAATGCCGCAAACACAACTGCCAAATCGTAAATGAATGACGCGTAAGTGACATTTCGGTAAAACAGTTGCATAATCTATGCGGGTGAATCGAACGTAACTAAAGATGCGTTTCTTTGACTCGCAAGCAAATATCTTTTTATTCAAGTTTAAAAAACGCAAGTAACGATACACTCTACTGACATTAATAATAAATGGTTTTCTGTAGATACGCAACGATGTAAATTTGTAACCGTTGAACCTATCGATACGTGTCTTTGTCACTTAACGTAATGTGTTATTTTGTGTCTAGTACCATCCGTAACTCAAAATCGATAAAAATTGAGATACGTTTCTTTGACTCTAAGGGGCCGAACTCAACTTTGGCTTTAATCTTCTTATAAATGTAAAACCAACAGTGATGAGGGTAGCAAAGGTAAAATCGTGCATTGTCCAGTGTTTTTAAATATAATGTCCTCCACGTGCAAAGTCGCATCTTTCCCAAGCATAAACTTTCTAATAAAGTGTGTTTATCGGAAGTGTCCTGCAGGTTATTTGTAAATAATACAATTAGATAGAGCCTAAGAATTCATAATAAATTGTAAAGCGCCCTTGAAGTGATTTTTCACTATACAAATTTTCCAATTATTATTTATTATTATTATTAGAGAGAAAGAACACACTCGATATCGTGTATTGAAGGACCTTAGAAAGGAAGAACAAACTTGATATCGTGTATTGAAGGACCTTAAAAAGGAAGAACAAAGTTGATATCATGTATTAAAGGACCTTAGAAAGAAATAACAAACTTGATGTCGTGTATTGAAGGACCTTAGAAAGAAAGCACAAACTTGGTATCGGGTATTGAAGGACTTTAGAAAGGAAGAACAAGCTTGATGTTGGGCATTGAAGGACCTTAGAAAGGAAGAACAAACTTGATATCGTGTATTGAAGGGCCTAACAAAGACAATTTTAACAGAGTAGCCTTGAAGAATTGAAGAGGCATTTAAGTGCCACACATTACCTGCTATAATATGTATATATCTCATGTTACTATTTACCTTTTTCTTTAATTTATCCATAAATGTGTGGTTCGTGTCACATGTGTATTGTAAATGGACACACAGTTATATTTTATACAATGAAAAAAAGAACAAACTTGATATAGCGAGGACACATTTTTTTAAACACATTTAAAGGAGTGCATTTGCAGAGTGGAAGTTACTTATGTGTGAAACCACTATTCGGAACTGAAAAAGTGCTTTAAGAGGAAGCCAAAAACCAAAAATGGCCCGGCAGATCCGGTAGATGTGTGATCTGCCGGATCTGCCCTGATGATGAACACTGCAACGATGTCCGAAACGTTGGCTAAAGAAGGAGGTAGCGCAACACGGCATAACACCCCCAAAACCAATAACGAAAATGCTTTTGGCCGTGAAAATCTTAAAACGTATCTGAAATAAACGTGTTTATAATAATTTTCGGAGCATACTTCGCGATTTTTGTTCTATCGAGGGAATTTTATATAATTTGCGTTTTGGCGCGGAACGCGTCTAGATATTATCTTCAAAAATAACATATATTTTTTTAAGAGCTTAAAAACTTCAAGTGTTTAAGGGAGATATGTAAGAAATCGATAGAAATTCGGGTAGCGGTGGCTTAACCCTTAATGTACCAAGAAATCCACTATGGATTTCTGAAGTTAGTACCTGTAGTTTGCCGAAGAATCCACTGTAGATTCGCTAGTAGATCACCGCACGTTTTATTTATATTTATTTTATATTCGCCTGGCAAAGAATAAAGTATGTAATATTTTTTAAGCTCTTGTTTCGTTACATACAATTATATTAATTTTATTTTTAAGTTTGTATATTTATGAAAAAGAAAAAAATTGCAATTTTCAAAGCCATAGTACTGTATTTATTTGCATAAAAGCCTAATATAATTTATTTTTTATAGAGATTGCTTGATAGAAAATATGGTAAAACCGAAGAATATTTTCGTATTCTATTTTTTTACAACATTAAAAATCTAACTTAAGAGCGTTTAACCAGCCAGCGGACGAAAATCCACATTTCGTCGAAAAGTTGTTCTTACGATCGTGCAGGGCGGTTACAACGAGAAAGATTAATTATTCTCTGTACCAGCTTTTTTAAATTATAACTCAATATCGAATTTATTTCAAATCAAATTAGCTTTATTTTATACCTTCATCCAAAAATGCTGAAAGGCGTGATGATAAAACTATTAAAATAATGTACTTTTTGTAATTATTTTTTGATTATAAGTATTTATCATTTTTCAGTAATGTCTAAATTTAATAAGAATGTTAAAAAAATCTGAAATATATTAGTTTGTAAGTGCGCAAATAAATACACAAATGGACCAATTTTCGTCAACAAACACATGTACGTACATATTTTTTAATGATTTTAATGAAACTAAAATTAAAAATTCTAAATCATGCGTTTGCTAGATAATGTATTGATTTATTTTACTGCATGTTATATTATTTGAAATGGGTGTGGTATAATACAAAATCTTTTTTGAAAATTTAACAAATCTGCCAACGACCTATGGAATAACCTTATTGTACTAAAAATTCAAATATTGTAAAAAAAAATTATAAAAGAAGATCCTTTCGACATTCATTTATAATTTTTTGTGGAAAAGAGTCAATACGTCTAAAATCTGATTTGAAAATGACATATTTCTGGTTTTCTCTGGTAATGCCCTCTTAGTTATCAGTATTTAAAAAAAATTAATGTCCGCTTAACACGTATTTATAGATGGGTTTTATGCTTCGTAAAACCGGACACGATTTTATTGTTGGAGAGTATAGAATTTATTAGTTTTTATTAACCCAATATCACTTTTATTATTCTGAATCGACGTTTGTCAAAAATATAATGATGTATGTTTATTGTTTCTTGCATAAAAAAAACCGTTAAAAAATAACTGACTTCAAAAGAAGCATTAAGATGGATTATGGACATGGGAGAGAAGAATATAGATTCAATTTTGCAACCTAAAAATGATTAAAGCTTGTATTGTGCTTTCCTTAAGATGTAACTTTATATTTTTTCTCTTGTAATATTTTAACATAGGTATTTAGTGTATTTACTTATGAATTATACTTACACGAAAACATGTACAATGTGACCTTAGAACGGGGTACCCCAGTAAGGACACATTTTTTTCTAAAAATTTGTTAAACAAAAAAAAAAAAAAAATTTTTGAACGTAGCTATTACTTTGTGGTTATCCATTATAGAAAAATGAAATAATTGAACTTTGTATAAACCACTTATATGATGTGCAAATCCGACCGGTTTCGGAACAAACGTTCCTTCGTCAGGGAAAGCTTACACCCAGATATATAGCTACCCACCCACTCTACACTAATACCTACCCACCCAATCTACATTATTAATTAGCAACGGCTCCACCCCTATCATAATAAAACATTGTTCGAAACTGTCAAATTAGTATAAGCTTTCCCTGACGAAGGAACGTTTGTTCCGAAACCGGTCGGATTTGCGCATCATATAATTATACAAAGTTCAATTATTTCATTTTTCTAAAAAAATATATAATAAAAAAATGCTTATTAAATCAAAACTCAACGATTTTAATCAGCGATTTGTGAGCATAAAAAATAGAGATGTCCGATTATATAATATTATCGGTCAGTGGTTGAGTGGGCATCGCGTTCGGGTCCCACCCAGGCGTTCCGTGTTCGATTCCTCGACTGGCTAAGTCCTCCATCACGACTCAAGCAACATTTTTGGCTTACTGTGGTGGTAGTAGGAGATTTTCAAATATTGTCGGATTATTTGTAACCCGGGAATGTTTGTATTTCTTTTTGAAAATTAAAAAAGGTTAAAAGTCACATACGTTATAATCTACGCATTCACAGATGGCACCAATTAAATTATTGGAGGTTTTTAACACTTTTTGCACGTTATGCTTTAAAATGCGAAGGTGAATTAATTGTTTGCGCCCGTACATATTTATTATGAACTATAATAAATAGTTTTGTCCATAAACAAACCCAAATCTGACTGAAAGAAAGGCTGACAAATCAAAGTTTTTATCAGTGACTCAATCCAATATTAGATTTGTCAGCCTTTCTTGAAAGATTTGGGTTTGTTTATGGACAAAACTATTCATTCTAGTTCATAATAAATATGTATTATATTATATAAATATAAATATGTATATGTATAACCATTTTACTGTGGTAATACTACGACCAGGGCACAATTCAATATACCTACCACTACACAGAATCCAACACTTGGGCAATATGTATTCGCACACAGATGTATGGAATATGTAACTGACACAATTTAAAAATGAAATAATGAAATCATTTATCCGTGATACAAGTACTCACTAAGGAATTCTTTGGTAAATTTAATAAACTACTCGTTCATCGACAAATTTGCTAAACTATCTCTACCTATCCTATTAATGTAATTAAATGTAATGTCTTAGTAAAATCATTGTAATATGTAATCATCATAACCTGTAGTATTATTTAGTTATATTAAAAAATATATTATTTAATTTTTACTGTAATATTAAAATCCAAATTGGAGTTCTGAACCCCTGCAACTTGCAGAGGTACTGGAGGTACCATCGATGTAGCGGTTTGCCACTTTGCGTTTTATTAGACATGGTTAATGTTGCAATTTTGTAAACCTGTGATCACCTTACTTAAAATATTTTGATGTTTGTATTTTTATATCATGTATGTATTTTTATCGTAACTTATCGTTATTATATCTTACTGTAATTTAAATTTTTGTTGCTTATATTTTTATTTAACTAATGTACTTTTTTTATTTCTATTGTAATTTTATTTATGTTATTTCCTTATCATGTTAAAGATGTACTGCCTTTATTTATTTATGTAAAAGCCCTCTGGGCGTATAATAAAACAAATAAATAAATAAATAATAAATATGTACGGGCGCAAATAATTAATTCACTTTCAGATTTTAAAGCATAAGGGTAAAAAGTGTTAAAAACCCACAATAATTTTATTGGCGCCATCTGTGAATGCGTAGATTCAAATAAACACCATCGGTCAGCAAAATGACACCTACGTTTGAACCCCAAATATACCCAGGTATTTTGCTGGTTAAAATTCTTCCGCTTTGTTCTGACTGCACCTACTACTACGTGGCGGGTCAGATCGAGAGAGACTGGTTAAATGAAGCCTTTTGACCTCTCCAGCCATACTCTCTTGACCCAGCACCACAATGAGAGGGATGGATTCATATGTCCGTCACTTCAATAGGGAAGATGGAGGAGGTGGAGTGGGAACCCACCTAATAATATGCGAGCGAAGCCGGGAGCAAAAGCTCTCTTCTTCTTTTTCTTCTTCTTTTTCTTTGCCACTTCCCACTTTAAGTGGGGTCGGCTCTCCTAATCAATCTGCGCCAAGACGACCGGTCTTGGGTTGTTGGATTGGGGAAATTTTGAGCTATTTTTGCCATGCTGGTCCACCATGTCAGAGGGGGGCGTCCTCTTCCTCTTTTTATTTCAGGTATAGCTAGCGCTTTATGGCACACGTGTTCTTTGTCTCTTCTCATTACATGACCATACCACCGTAAGCGACTTTCTGTTAGTTTTTCAGGAAGGGGGGCTACCTTGAAACTACCTCTTATATGTTCGTTTCGTATTTTGTCCAGTTTCGTAACCCCACCTGACCATCTAAGCATTTTCATTTCTGCAACGTGCAGTTTTTGGACGTGATTTTCCTTCACTTCAGCCCCATACAGCATTGCTGGTCTCACTATATCGCTGGAGCAAAAGCTATATTTTATAAATATTAAAATATGGTTCAATTGTAAATTGTTATAAAAAAATTGAAAGTACAGTTTTCAATGCTCTATACATTCTTATCCCTGATAACACCACTAACATCACATTTTTTTCTGCAATGCACAATATTGTTGTACACATGGCGATGTAGAGAATCTCACGAAAGAAAAGACGATGTTGGATTCGAGGGTGCTTATCAAGGAAGCGTCTGGCTGCAATGCAGAAAATCACTGAATCAGCGGATGAAGAGAGCTCTTTGAGCCTGGAGCCAGTGAGACCCATTTGGTGTATGTTGTGAGGCTGAAGGCAGTGGGAATGGGATGGAGATGGGGAAGAGGAAAGTGGGGAAGTACCTGGCTATCTAAATCTGGTCCCAAACACGGCTAGAGCCATTTCAAGCAACGGGTACATGCGGTGAGCTTGTCTCCATAGTCTTGCATGGTATTTGGAGGGACGGTTCATACGTTCGTCACTCCTCGACACCTTCACCCCCAAATTCCTACACACCTCCCAGAATTTCCTCTCCTTCGTTTTCCTGAAAAGATCCTCCACACAGAATTCCCAAAGATGACATTGGTTCTCAGGGAGTTTTTTCCTCAGGGCCTCCTGTGTGGAGCTAATCTAAAAAAAGATCTGAACGGCCAGGTCACACTCAACTTTCTTTACTGCCTACCCTTCCGTTCCCCAATCCCACAGCCTCATAATTAGCCCAAATTTGAATTTCTAGAGTGCCACCAGTTTTTTTTTTTTACCAAGTTTTTATTCTCAAAATTACACACAACTACCGTGTATGGAATACAGTGTGGTTATAAGTTATAGAATTATGAATTAAGTGGATCTACGTCATAAATTGTATCGATTATTCACGTCCACCCGGTAGTTCCCTCTACGTGGACGAATCGTCTTGCTCCACGTTCACTTCTCCAACCTTCATCCACCGCGGGAAATGATATAACATTTATACGCCTTCAATAATTCACCGCTAATGTGCCCCATAAGGCGGCACTACCATACACCCTCTTATTAAGCCATTTGATATTCTAATTTCCCAGAGAACCACCAGATGTAAACAATAATCTATTATCCACAAGAAATACAATTTTATTAACATTACTAGCCATTTCCCGGCATGTGTTGTAATGACATTTAATAAAGAAATTGTTTCTCCCTGCGTGTTTCCATTTTCGCCGCTCCTTCCCACTCCATGTCCCGTTCCCTTCACGCGTTCCCCCTCCACCTTTCCCGCCTTCCCTTTCCTTTCTCCCGCTCCCTCGTCCCGCGAACCCGCCTCTCGCCTCCCCCTCCCCTCTCTTGCGTTCCATATATTCAGTCCCGGTACGTTCAGTTTTCAAACAGCATTTTCATTTTTCATGTATTACAAACATTCATTTTTGTATATTATAAGAACAATCAATCAAAATTTGATACGTAATATAGGAACCGATTTAAAATACCCATAATTCTTGATTAGATTTAAAGTATTAAATTTTGGTTAGTATCACACTCGTAAGAAATTCATGAATTTAAAGAGTTTATTCGAAAATTAAATTTTGATTGAACAATCGATGGTTTGTAAAATGTCATTCTCAAATTGTGATATTTTTGACAGTTTTGTAAGAGTTTTTGTAAAGATTAAAAAACCTTTTTAGATGTATTGTCATGTGGTTGTAATACTCCAGAAACCTTCGCGAGGGTGAAAAGAAGGTATTCTGAAAGTTTCAAACATTTCCTTAACATAGCAATACATAAACAACAAACAAAATACATTCACACGTGCATGCATACATGCAAGCTAGCAAACATACATTAATTTTTATATATGTAGATTTTGTCTTTTTGCTTACGCGTATTCATTAACCTTCACTTTACCAAGTGTTGCCGACTCCAAGATGACACACAGCGTTACCTTTATGAAAAATCTCCTTGTGGAAAAGGTTTTGAAAATATATTTTTTTTTTAACAAAACAAAAAACGACTTAAAAAAATGCACTAAATTGTAAAAAAAATATTTCGTATTCTTCTACAACTTAATAATCAACTTACTTTTTTTACTCATCAATATGTAGGTACGATTGTTATTTTTGGAGTCGGTGTCAGCCGAATTTTATGTTTTATGCTTTATATCTGCATTTTTTTTTGTTATATCATCTCTATCCTAGGTACCTTTATCTTATTCTATTATATACATTTTGTTCCTATTTCTTTTATTTTTGTGTGACTTATCTATTTTTTTGGCTTATTTTATTTCTTTTCACATGGTTTTCTTTTAGATTTAACTAAGCTATGCTAGACGATGTTTTATCGAGATACCTCTGTTTATTATTTTTATAATTTTTCATCATTTTTGTGTAATTTTCTTTTTTTTTCCAGCTTCATATTCAAAGAAACACTATTGATTTAACTCACATACTCGACTTTGTTTATTTTTATTTTGTTTTGGTTTCTTTGTTCTCTTTTTCTTTTTAGTCTCAATGCTAATTTGCTTCGCTCAGAAGGCTGAACTGAACTGCATCTATTTATTTTGTTATGTTTCTTTTCCCCTTCTGGGGGTGCGCTAGACCTCGTCCTTGCATCAACAGGAGTCGTTGGACGATGGCACGGTGCCCTCTAAAATTAATTGCGCCACCCCCAGCAACATGTGCAGGCCTTGGATTTGGGGGGGGGCGACCTCGGCTCTCCTTCGCCTTGCCTCCGGCTACTCGACGCTGAATTCCTTAGGGTCGTCGGGTATTTCCCCCCAATCTCCCATTTACTTTTCTTTGAGGCATCACCGAGGAACCGGCTAAGGGGCGCGGAAGCTGAGTGTGGTTCACGACTAGACCTAACGTCATGCGCATTCTTGCTGGGACTGCCAATCGATTGGAGAGGACTCCCAACCGTTTGCCATGCCCTTATTACTTATCTACTGTGTCTTCCTCCCAAACAGGTGCTTGTAGGATACGCTGGATACAATCACCCAGCGCTTGCCACCGCGTGGACTTTCACCAACCTGACCCATTGTCTTGTCTATACTTTGTCATACTAACACATATTGTATCTGTATTTCCCGCTAAGCACTTGCATACTGCTTGCTAACAAAGTATGCAGGGACATTGGAGGTCTAGTTTCATTTTCAAATATAGAGTCGTTTTTACCAAAAAAATTAGAGTCCTTGCAAGAGCCTTGAAGGGGTAACCATCTGTTACCTATACCAGGGCGGGTAAGTGGTGGGTCCTCCAATGATGAGTTGATTATTAAGTTGTAGAAGAATACGAAATTATTTTTTTACTTTTTAGTGCATTTTTTGAAGTTTTTTTTTGTTTTGTTAAAATTTTTGTTTATTTTTTGATTTTTAGTGAATCTGAAGTACACTAACTAATTCGATTAAGATTCGGCCTAGTATCGTTAATTTGCTCTTAAGAATTGGAGAGTTCCGTTACTTTGTCATGGATCTCATAATCAGAACCTAACCAAACTCTCATCAAACTACCTTTGAAGTATATCCTTTCCAATAAAAAAAGAATCATCGAAATCGGTTGGCGTGATATTGAGTTATTTGTCCATTTGTCGCGAACATACTTGATGCAAATTTAAGACTTTTATGATTTTCTCATGAATGGCATTGTCAGAAGTGGACCAAATTAAAATGGGACCACACGGGAAGCACCAACTTTCCAATAAAAAAGAATCATCAATATCGGTTCACCCAGTCAAAAGTTCTGAGGTAACAAACATAAAAAAAAAATATTAAAAAATACAGTCGAATTGAGAACCTCCTCCTTTTCGAAGTCGTTTAATAAGAATACATTCATTTTTAAACGACTTCAAAAAGGAGGAGGTTCTCAATTCGACTGAATTTTGTTTTTTTTTTTTTTTTTTTTTTTTTAATTTCTTTAAACTTTGCTTTACCCAGTTATAAATCATGTTAAATTCTAGATGAGAACAACCCTGATGTAAACACTCATTTAATTTTCAAATAACAGACAATCTTTTTAAACAATAATTACATGGGTATTATTTAAGATTTCCACGGCCAAAAGTACGTCGTTATTTATTTTTGGGTTATGCCGTGTTGCACCACCTCTTTCTTTTAACCAACGTTTTGGACAGCGTTTCAGTGTCCATCGTCTCACACGTCTGCCGTGATGATGGACACTGTAACGCTGTCCGAATCGTTGGACAAAGAAGGAAAGAGTGCAACTCTGCATAACAACCCAAAAATAAATTAAGAAAATTTTTCATGTTAAAACCTGCTTGCAACTTCAATATTAAAAAAAAAAAACAAGATACATCGTAATGTTTGAGTTATTTACAAATTTTTCCATAAAAAACGTTTATTAATAACGAAAGAATATGTTTTTTTATTTTTATTTTTTTTAAAGAAAGACAAACATTCCCGGGTTATGAATAACCCCACAATGTATAAAAATCTCCGACTACCACCACAGAAAACCGAAAATATTGACCGGTCGCTTTAACCACGTTTTAACCACACAATCGAATTTGTTCGCTTTTCGAAACAACTCCACAGGTCTTATAGAAATCGTTGTGTTTCCCTTACTATTATGATAACATCACGCATTATTTTCAAATCTAAAAATTAACCACAAAAGAGTTCAATGTAAAAAGTTGGTTTGTTTATGAAATCAAAATTTCCGACCGCAAATGGAAAAAAAAACATGTTTTAAATTTTTTGTTTGATTGTATTTACACAAAACGACAAAAGTGAGTTAACGAAAACGTTTATACTACACTAGCAGTTCAAAAACCGCTTCACAGGTTTTTGCTGCTAGGTCCTGCGGGCGTTTTTTAGTTCCCCTCCCCGCTCCTGAGTTCCCCTCCTCCCCCTCCCCTCCGCACCCTTCTGAGTTCCCCTTTTCCCCTTCCCTCACCCCTCTCCCCCTGACCCTCCCCCAACCCCTCCATCCTTCCCCCACCCTCTCCACCCTCCCCCCTTCCCTCTTCCTCCCTCTCCCCCTTCCTATCCCTACTTCCCTCTCCCCCCTCCCCACGCCACCCTCCCGTTCCCCCTCCCAACTGCTCCCTACAAATCCCCAAATTTTAATCGCAATCCGATGAACGGTTTAGCAATGCATAATTTCATGATGCCAGAGCTCACTATTGTATAGGGTCATAGGGGGCAGAGTGAAACACCTACAATAACTCTGTCCCTATCTTACATTTCGATTGTTTTTATTAAAATCATGTCATTTTATAAAACTAAATTCCGATTGTAATCTACCTCCACCGGTTGAGTGTGGCTTTATCGCGGTTATATCCATAAAAAAATTACGGGGATAGTGGTCATAATAATATATTTATGTGACACCACTTTGAAATAGAATTTCACTTCTGAAAGTACTTAGTCTACTACCCCCCCAGTTCAGTCGTTTTGTAGACACTGGAAGAGGCGGTTGTTCCACGGATTGTGTTAGTGAAATAAGCAGAAATACGTATCGAGCTATTTTATAATAGGAAATTTATCGATCGTTATTCAAGAGTAAATATCAGTCGACAGTACGAAGCCAACACAGGTGATTACAAGTAGTTGGAATTCAGATCGTGTGTGTTTTTTGTTTACATTTTGTGCTTTTGTTTACGATGTATGTGAACTGATTGTTATCATGACATTGTTGTTTAAGTAATATCTCTGTTGGGTCGTTAGTTTGTGTGAAAAATAACTTTTTGTTTTTTTATTTAATGACCAGTCAATGGCTGAGTTTACATCGCGTTTGGGTCCCTCCAGAGCGTCGCGTGTTCGATTCCTCGGCTGGCTAAGTCCTCCATCACGATACAAGCAATATTTTTCGCTTAGTGCATTACCATTACCTTAATTCATTACCCGGGGATGTTTGTCTTTCTTTAAAAAAAATATATGTGAATATCGCACAAGAGTCCTAAATGCTCCCAACCGCCTGCAGCCAGTGAGACTATGACATCCCTAATTGGGATGTGTTGTGAGGCTGAAGGTAGTGCAGTGGGAAAGGAGATGGGGAAGGGGAATATGAGGGAAGTACCTGGCTATTCAGATCTAGTCAATAAACACGGCTAAAGCCTTTTCAAGCAACGTTTTAATTCTGAATGGTTGACTTACACCAGGGCGATACTGTACTCTTGTTTTTTACTTAAGTTTTAGTCGTATTATTGACTAGATGTGAGAGGATATAACACCAAATTATAGCATTCATGTGAGTGATTTTTTGATTGTTTTATATTATTTTTAATAATGTTCAGATCGCCAAACTTCATGGGATGATTTTTAAAATAACGATTTTAAGGAAAACGTTTTTATTTTTTGTCAAAAATCGTTGTGTTAGCACGTGTTCGCGTAGCCGTTTCAAAAGCGGGCATGATTTGTGCAAAATAATTAACAATTCGCTTTGCAATTCTTTATAAAATATTTTATTTATGCCTAAAAAAGTATTTTTTTCGCTGTACGCACATGAAACATGTTGAATTGTTCTATATCAATAATTATACTTTACGCTTTTTTGTTCGAGAGCTAAGTAGTTTATAATAACAATGATTCTTTTGACTCGGCATCCCGAATTTCTACCAATTTATAACATACTTTCCTAGAACATTTTAAGATTATAAGCTCTTAAAAAAATATATGTTATTCTTGGAGATAATATGTATCCATTTGCCTCGCCGAAATGGTAATTACATGAAATTCCTTCGATAGAAAAAAATCACAAGGTATGCTCCGAAAATTATTAAAAACACGTTTTTTCTGCTTTTTACAAGTTATATGTACGAAAAAATTCACAGTGTTTCTTTAAATGCTACTTAAGATATTTTCCACGAGATTTTTGCTTTATTTTAAAAGAGTCGTATTTTATTAAACATTTTCGCAATTTTCACTTAAATATTATCGTTTTTAATATCAGCGCGCTTCCTCTAACATTCGTATTTACATATATCTCCTTATTTTTAACGCTCGCCTACTGGGCTTTATAACGCCAGAATTCGTTCGGAGCGTCTTATGATTAGAAACCGGAAAAATGCAATATGCATTTTTGCAACGTTAATGATTTTTTGCTTAATAAGTGCAACTTGTTGGGATTTATCCTTAGAGTAAGTTCAGTTTTCAAAAATCCACAAACATTTAAGACTCTCTAAATATCCTATGTTAGAAGCCACCTGGAGTACGCTTCTACAGTGTGGAACCCCCATTGTTCTACATATGAAGCAAATATATAAAGAGTTCAGAAAAAGTTTATGAAATATGTCTCTTATCGCGTGCGAAATGATGAAAACTAGGTCCCCGTAAACCTTAAATTCTTGATCAACGCCGAGATATCAGAGACCTATTAATGCTCTATAAGATTATTCATAACTTCATTGATAGCCCATAATTACTATAAAATATTCATTTCAGATGTCCATTAAGAGTTACTTGATCTCCGGACACTTTTTATATCCCTAAGAGCAAGACAAATTATCTTGAAAATGTATTTATAAAAGAAGCTGTAGCACATTAACAGATTATGCCCAAATATTGATGTGTTTAACACAAACCTTGATAAATTCACAGCATGCATAAAAAATAACACTATTGAATATTACATATTTAACTAATAACATAATATTTCATTGATTTCTGTATTTCTCTTTTTTATTTTTAGTAAATAAAATCACTTCCTGAAAGATATTATTGATATCCATCAAAATTGAATACCCTTGAAAAATTTCACTTATCACTTTTTGTAGATTTAAGTAAGAAGTAAGTGTTGTGTATTTTGTATTATGGTTCTAATTTTCAATTTGTCGATATTTTATTGGTCAATGACATAATATTATTATCACTGTCATTTATGAATTTATGCATACTGTTTATAACGCTAACAAATAAAATAAAAACAAAATAAAACTTGTACATTTTTCAGCTAAAAAGACAGATTGTAATGCTAATTATTAACTATCCCCTCTGGCTAATTTGGTAAGAAATATGACCTAAATGGAGTTACAACAGAAAACACTACGTTTTACATATAAATTTTAGTTAATCACGGAAGAATTAAAATATTCACCTATGTTAAAAAAAAGTAAAGTTGACCGCAATTTGAACACAAAATTTGATACTTTGTGACTTTTTTAAAAAATTATTTATATATGAAACGACAAAAAAGTGAGGCGACAAAAACGTTTAGAATATATTTATCTACACAAGTTTACTAACAAAAGGTACAATTTTCCCCGGGAAAACTTGGAAAAATTCTTTATTGTAAGGCATGATATAAATTTAAGGTTTAAATATTGTTTTTTTACTGTTCTGTTTACTGTGTTTTTGAAATAAATAAACCACACTTTTAGAAATGCAATTCTTTATGAATCAATGGTCACTTTCATAGAATTTACCTTCGACGAAACTCAAAAGTTCAAAACCAAATTAATTATTATTCCTAACATAAAAATCGTTAAATGAAAAACGAACAAAATTTTAAAGATTTCTTGTATTTTTTTCCAAACCTTTGAATTTTTTGTCATGTTTCAATTAATTTCAATTTTCCGATTTTTAGTGATAATAATTTTATTTATTTTTCTACAGATACAAATCTTATGTATTCAGAAACGATGTTTGTTGTTCCATGTGAATATATTTTCCATTGGATTTCGTAATTAATTTAGTACATTTGTTACAAAATTTATAAGTCACTTGTCACGAAATAATAACGTGATTTTCAGCATTGTAACTAATTTATTACATTTTTTGAAGCCATGTGCTGCCAAGCTGAGGATCTGCAGATCTTAAAGTCACATACTAGTGATGTCACCTGCCTCGACTTTTCACTGGACTGTCTCCTGGTCACTGGTTCAGGGTAAGATGTGTCCATTTTTGACATTTGATATCACAGTTATAGTTTTTTTTTTGCCAAATGAAACTATTAAATATTGCATTATTTTTATGTTCTCTCGTTTCATCCAGTTATTTGTTAGTTATTAAATACCTTTGTTTTATACTTCTCCCTTGAACTCAATAAAAACACAACATTACATGTTGTATTATTATTATTTTCTCTCCTTTAATCTTTATTGTATAGTTATTGTTTAGTTCATACCTACCTTTGTTTTACACTTACTTTTATCTTGAACTCAATGAGTTACATCGTATGTTATTTTATTATCATTTTCTCTCGTGTCACCTTCATTGTACAGTTATTTATCAGTTCAAACCGACCTTTGTTTTATACTTCTATCTTGAACTCAATGAGTTACATTGTATGTTGTGTTATTATTGTTTTCTCTCGTTTCTTGTTCATTGTACAGTTATTTATTAGTTCATACCTACCTTTGTTTTATACTTCTATCTTGAACTCAATGAGTTACATTGTATGTTGTGTTATTATTGTTTTCTCTCGTTTCTTCTTCATTGTACAGTTATTTATTAGTTCATACCTACCTTTGTTTTATACTTCTATCTTGAACTCAATGAGTTACATTGTATGTTGTGTTATTATTGTTTTCTCTCGTTTCTTCTTCATTGTACAGTTATTTATTAGTTCATACCTACCTTTGTTTTATACTTCTATCTTGAACTCAATGAGTTACATTGTATGTTGTGTTATTATTGTTTTCTCTCGTTTCTTCTTCATTGTACAGTTATTTATTAGTTCATACCTACCTTTGTTTTATACTTCTATCTTGAACTCAATGAGTTACATTGTATGTTGTGTTATTATTGTTTTCTCTCGTTTCTTCTTCATTGTACAGTTATTTATTAGTTCATACCTACCTTTGTTTTATACTTCTATCTTGAACTCAATGAGTTACATTGTATGTTGTGTTATTATTGTTTTCTCTCGTTTCTTCTTCATTGTACAGTTATTTATTAGTTCATACCTACCTTTGTTTTATACTTCTATCTTGAACTCAATGAGTTACATTGTATGTTGTGTTATTATTGTTTTCTCTCGTTTCTTCTTCATTGTACAGTTATTTATTAGTTCATACCTACCTTTGTTTTATACTTCTATCTTGAACTCAATGAGTTACATTGTATGTTGTGTTATTATTGTTTTCTCTCGTTTCTTCTTCATTGTACAGTTATTTATTAGTTCATACCTACCTTTGTTTTATACTTCTATCTTGAAACTCATTGAGTTACATTACATGTTGTATTATTATTGTTTTCTTTCGTTTCTTCTTCATTGTACAGTTATTTATTAGTTCATACGGTTCATATTTTATATATATATATATTTTTTTTTTAATGTTAGCTCCACACAGGAAGCCCTAGAGAACATAATTCTCCTCAAGGTCTATGTCATATTTGGGGATGTGTGTGGAGATTCTTTTGGGGAAAGGAAGGAGAGGAAGTTCTGAGAAGGAAAAAGGAATGACGGGTGGTACTGCGCGATTTCATCCCGCGACATAATATTCCTTACACAATATACTCCGACAAAATATCCCTCGATATAATGTCCTAATAACAAAATATCCTCGAACAAAATATGTACTAAAACCTAACCTAACCTAACTTAACCTAATCTAACCTAACCTAACCTTATTTAACATTTTACTATTTTTAAATAATAATTTATTATCTTTACAGGATATCTGTATTATTTTGTCCCATTTTACTATTTTTGAACAATAATTTATTGTTTTTGCAGGTTGTCTGTATTATTTTTGTCCCATTTTCTGTTTGGGTAGGTTTTAGTAAATATTTTGTTGGGGGATGTAACGTCCGTAGGATATTTTGTCTGCAGGATAGTTTGTCGGGGATATTTTGTCGGGGGGTTTTTTTCGCGGGATAAAAAGTCGCGGAACCATGACGGGTGGGTAGGAATCTGGGGGTAAGTGACGAACGAATGAATTTATCCCTTCCACTGCGGTCCAAATCCTACTGAGAGTCCTGCATCCTTCTATCTTGAACTCAATTAATTATATTACATGTTTTATTATTATTGTTTTCTCTCGTTTCATCTTCACTGTACAGTTATTTATTAGTTCATACCTACCTTTGTTTTATACTTCTACTTTGAACTCAATGAGTTACATTATATATTCTGTAATTATTATTTTATCTCGTTTTATCTTCACTGTACCAACAGATATTTATTAGTTCATACCTACCTTTGTTTTATACTTCTACTTTGAACTCAATGAGTTACATTATATATTCTGTAATTATTATTTTATCTCGTTTTATCTTCACTGTACCAACAGATATTTATTAGTTCATACCTACCTTTGTTTTATACTTCTAGCTTGAACTCATTGAGTTACATTATATATTGTACAATTATTATTTTATGTCGTTTTATCTTCGTTGTACAGTTACATTAAATATTAGTTATTATATTAGTTCATACCTACCTTTGTTTTATACTTCTACTTTGAACTCAATGAGTTACATTATATATTCTGGAATTGCACAGTTATTTATTAGTTTATACCTACCTTCGTTTTATACATCTATCTTGAACTCAAGAGTCAAATTATATATTGTATAATTATTATTTTATGTCGTTTCATCTTCATTGTACAGTTATTTATTAGTTCATACCTACCTTCGTTTTATACTTCTATCTTGAACTCAATGAGTTACATTATATGCTATAGATATTATTATTTTCTCTCATTTCGTCTTCACTGTACATTTATTTATCACTTCGTACTTACATTTGTTTTCTACTTCACTTACGAGTATATTAAGCAGGCATATAATAATATACTCGTAAGTGAAGCAGAAAACAAATGTTAAGTATGAAGTGATAAATAAATGTACAGTGAAGACGAAATTTTTTTTTCTTTTAAATTTTTTTCTTTCATTTCGTCTTCACTGTACATTTATTTATCACTTCGTACTTACATTTGTTTTCTACTTCACTTGCGAGTATATTAAGCAGGCATCCATTAAATAGGTATCTATATTATTTTGAATTATTATTATTATTTTAACTCGTTTCATCTACCTTGTACGTTTATATTACTTCCTTCTTAATTTTGAACTCACTTCGCACTATGAATTTATTTCACTTATTTTATTAATTCGTAATATTATTATTTCAACTCTTTTCATCTTCCTCGTACATAATATCAGCACTAGACCCAATCATAAAGGCACAGAAAACTATTATAAAATTAATTCTTAGACTAGATACCTCTAATTACAGACTCGAACTTAATTTTCAATATTATGAATGTGTTTGACGTTCGGCAGATATATGCAAAAACAATCCTCACTCATCTATATACAAATATACACAAATACTTTGAAAAAAGATTAAATACTCGCTGTACTCGAAACAATAACAAAGATTTACTACAAATTCCCATAACTCATACTACTTCTGGTCAACGAAGCTTCAGATACCTTGCAACAAGGCTTTACAACATTCTTCCAATTAGTATTAAAAAATGTGATTCACAAAAAAATTAAAAAAAAACATAAAAATTTGGATAAAAAATAATGATAGAGCATTTACCGGTGCACTCACCCAAATTCAAAATTAGTATTGAACCAATGCTGTTATTATTGTACCAATTGTTATTAATATTGTTATTATTAATGCAACCATTGTATTGCGTGATTTTATTCTAATATAAGTGTAGGTATGTTCACAGTATAATAAATTGACGTAAAATTACTGCCTCAATACAGGCTAGCCTAGTGAGGCAGGTTACGAGAAACCTAAATTTATAATTATAAATCTCTATTGTTTAAGTACCTACTGGATATATGTATTTTGTTTTCTGTTATTAACTTTTGTACTCATCCAACTTTTAAACTGTACTTTTACTGTACTTATGATGTACTTTTTGTTTTTGTAATTATAAATCTTAATTTTTTTGTTCAATAAAGATACATTATTATTATTATATATTTATAACTTCAAATACACTTCGGTTTCTACTTCTATCTTGAGCTCATTCCCTAATATGGGATACGTTATATTTTTTGTAAAATTATTACTCAATTTGGGAGGCGGGTACGTACTGTCGCCCCGGGAACCATTTATTGGATAACCAACACCTCTGCCATAGGTCACCCCAAGTGGTTCGCTACGTTTGGTGACTTAGCAGGAATGCCCGGATTCATGGGGTGAGGTTTGTCCGGGTCTTGGCGGCGGAACTTGAAGGCCAGATCGAGAGAGGATGGTTGAGGCGGTCCTTTTTTCTTCTCCAGCCGTACTTTATTAATATCGCTTTGCACCGCAGTGGGAGTTCATACGTCCGTCACTCCTGGGCACACTGACCCACAGATTTCCACCCACTCCTCATACCCCCTTTCCTTATCAGAACTTCCTCTCCTTTCTTTCGTAAAAAGACTCTCCACACAGCATTCCTAAAGAAGACGTAGGCCCTGAGGGGAATTATTTTCCTCAGGGCCTCCTGTGTGGAGCTAACATTAACATACTCGTCACAGTAAAAAAAAAACATCTAGTGACATTTATTTATTAGTTCATACGTATCTTTGTTTTCTACTCGTACTTCTATCTTGGACTCACTTTCCACTTATCCTAGGACAGGGATGGCGAACCTTTACGTATCAACGTGCCATTTTTTTTAAAGAAATGTTTAATGAGGTCATAGACGTACCATCAAATAATTTTGACTTTGTGATTATTGGTAAAAAAATAATAATAAATACTTACTATCAATTAAAAACTCTTTATTTACTACAGGAACATACTATTATATATAGTATAGGAACATTTACATAATACGCGTAATTTAAATTAAAGCAAATTAGTGTGACTTTTGTCGTTGCAGGTTAGATGACAAATAACATATGTTAGGGTTGTAAGATGTTACTTTTAGCAGAATGCATGTTGAACTGGAGTCATCTGTCGAACGGTTAATAACCGATTCTTTAATATTATTTATCTCTGAAAAATAATGACTCGCAAGCATAGGTTCATGAAAATATTGTTAAAATAGCATGAGCCAGCTTCTTCAAACAATTAAATGTGTCTGGTAACACATTCCATGTTTCCAAAATTTTGTTATTAGCATTTTCACTTACACTACCTATCAATCTTCCTGTTTCAATTAATTCTAACTCTCTCCTTGTTTCAACAAATTTTTGAATCCATATTGAACTAAACTGGAAATCAATCAGCTGCATTTCAAATTCATCCATTTTTTTCGTCGTTCATAATAAATTTTGTCATCACTGATCAGTGATGTGCCCAAAATATTGTGTCGCGTGCCATTAATGGCACGCGTGCCATTGGTTCGCCATCCCTGTCCTAGGACAATCACGTGCCAATACCAATAGAAAATATGTAAATTAAAAAAAATAAAGTATAAATCCATTTTTTACGAATGTTAATGAATAATTGTAATCTAAAATAGGTCTACGATGTCAATTAGGTAATCCATTTTTTTTTGTAATTTTAAGTAATATTTCTAAGCATTCCTTCATTGGGGTTGAGTAAAATAGCCTAATGACGTACTTGACCGCTGTAATTGCAAGGGCGGATACAGCTTTGGCGCCAGGGGGGTGGGGTCACATAGTCGTGGTCAAGTCACAAGAAGTTATAATTTAATTTTGAGAATAATAGATACAAGTAAAAAGTAGGTAGGTAATTTTGATAATAATAGATACAAAAAATATATAAAAACATTACGTTTAACAATTTTAATTAGTGGTCCAATTAGGTCCTGGACCCAGCCCAGGGCGGGGTCATGACCCCCCTGGATCCGCCCTTGAGTAATTGTGTTCATATTTGGAACGTAATATATTATGTGTTTTTAGTTTTTTAACATACTCAGTTGTTTTAGCTATTTTTAAAACTTTTTTATGTTTGCATTCAAAATTTTAATATTTCAAAAATTAACTAACTACCCATCACATCGTCTCCCCGCAGGGGTTGGCAGAGAGGACGGATCGCTAAACAGCTCCGTCTTGGCACGTACTCTTTGCCTCACTCACATTCATACTCACTTATCATACTCACATTCATACTCGTCTCATACACACTTATCTTTTATTCTGAGTTTTGACATGGCCCGACTCAAGTATCTGATTCAACAATTTCAATAAAACTAAAAACAGACGATCTTGAATATGACCGTGCCATGTCTTCCTCGGGCGTACCCAACATCTTCTACCATTCACATTTGCGTCATATTCTTCTTACACTACTTTCTTGGTTCATTAGCTCTACATGCTCAAACCATCTGAAGGTCCATTTGTTAATCTTACTCATTATGCTTACTTTAGCCTTGCGGATATTTGCGGATCCTCACATTTCGCATACGATCAAATATGGTATTACCACACGTACGTCTCTGGGATCTCATTTCAACAGCATTCAGTTTACTTTCATCCTTCCTCTGTCAGTTCCATGTTTCACTGCCATACATCAGGGTAGGTACCAGAACTCCATTGTGGACTGCTAGCTTCGCTCCTTTTGACAGTTTATTATTAGCGCCAACGGCATTCAGTCCTCCGTCACGTTACCTGCTCTTCTTTCAATTATGTTTTTATTTTTTGTAATAATAATATTTCAAAGCTTATAACATCATCATCATCATCGTCATCACTATTGGCTCTACAACCCCTGGTGGGTCTTGGCCTCCTCAAGAGTCTTCCTCCACTCATCACGGTTTTGTGCCAGCTCTCTCCAGTTTAGAAGCTCCAAAGTAGATATGTATTTGAGGACGTTGTCGCTCCATCTTAATCTTGGTCTTCCCAGGCTCCTTCGCCCTATTGGTCTTGAGTTCAGCAGGGACTTTGGTGCTTAATGCTCGGTCATTCTCTCCACATGACCCAGCCACCGAAGTCTTCCCAGTTTTATGAATTTTGCGACGTTTAGCTCCTTAAACAAAGTATAGAGCTCATTATTGTAACGTCTGCACCAAAATCACTTTTTCTAGAACCAGTCCGAAGATGCACGTCAAAATTTTCAAAACGTCCAGTGCTCGCTCATTTCTCTTAGTTAGTACCCAAGTCTCAGCTGCGTACGTGATTACTGGTCTGTTAAGTGTTTTGTACACTAATATCTTCGTGTTTCTGGATAGCAGTCTGGATTTTATTTGGTTTTGTAGGCGGTAATAACAGCGATTTACGTGACTCCAGATACTAATATCTACAGCCTGTTTGTCGGACGAATATCTACAGCTCATATGTTGGACTAATATCTATGAACTTCAGAGTGAGGACTAATTTCTACAGAGCTAAGGTCGGACGAATATCTATGACGGTCCCAGTGGTGACTAATATCTACAGAGGGCAGCTGAGCAAGAGGTTGTACGGAAAAACATAAATTACTTCAATTACGTAATTATTAATTACGTAAAGGCTTAAACGTTTAAAGTACGTACATGAAGTGTTTGCATAATATTACGTTTACGAGGACAATAATTTATTGAACAAACATGGAGGTCATAATACAAAGATATTTATTTATTTCGAAATACACGGCACCACAACCTAACTATAACCTAACCTAACCTAACCCACATAGAAATGGTCATGGTAACAGACTAAATAATTTAGAAACATTCGAGGTAAAGAAAGCTGTTAAAATAATTAGCTAAATGTGTCCAATAGTCCGAAATTAGGGATTTTTACATACATAAATCATACATACATAAATTAAGTTTTTTAAACTGCATACGCAAAATTACGTTATTTCAATATGCTATACATAATTGCAAATCCAACCTCTGCCAGTGCTGTAGATATTCGTCCACACTTTGGTTCTCATAGATATTAGTCAGCAGTTTGAGCTGTAGATATTCGTCCTCACTTTGGTTCTCATAGATATTTGTCAGCAGTTTGAGCTGTAGATATTCGTCCTCACTTTGATTCTCATAGATATTAGTTCGATTTGTTCAGTTTTTGGAATTCCTGTAGATATTAGTAGACGCCTCCATTTGCGTTCACTATGCGCTTCTGGATCTCATCTGTGGGGAGGCGTCTACTAATATCTACAGGAATTCCAAAAACTGAAAAAATCGAACTAATATCTATGAGAACCAAAGTGTTGACGAATATCTACAGCTCAAACTGCTGACTAATATCTATGAGAACCAAAGTGTTGACGAATATCTACAGCACTGGCAGAGGTTGGATTTGCAATTATGTATAGCATATTGGAATAACGTAATATTGCGTATGCAGTTTAAAAAATTTAATTTATGTATGTGTGTATGTAAAAATCCCTAATATCGGACTATTGGACACATTTAGCTGATTAGTCCAACCTACGCTCTGTAGATATTAGTTCAACCTTAGCTCTGTAGATATTAGTCAACACACTGAAGTTCGTAGATATTAGTTCAACATATGAGCTGTAGATATTCGTCCGACATACAGGCTGTAGATATTAGTATCTGGAGTAATCTGTAGTATTATTGTCGTTATGTAATATCAAAACCTTCCAAGTTTTAGTTTTCGGATACGTTCAGAAATATTCGATTTACTTGGATTTTATTGCAAAACGGAAATACTGAGACCTTCTGACAAAATATGCTAAATATAGGTTAAACATTTATTTTTATTTAATTTAAAATGATGCCACAAAATAAATGTGATTACTTTATTTAGGGCGCGTAAGCTTTAAATAATGAATTAATTATTTCTCTAGGGATAAAACAGTTCGTGTTTGGGGGTGGAAACCTGGACTAGGATACGTGGAACTGGACTTCTCACCACTGAAAGGTCACAAGTATGGTGTCACCAGTGTCGGATTTTCACCACAGGTATAAGAAACATCCATTATTGATTGTAAATTTGTTTGTGTGTTCCGTTTCCGTGTTAAGATGAAGGCGCTTTAATGGTTCATTAAAGATTATTTTTCAAATGTGAAATCGAAGTGTTTATTTCTACTTTTTATTAGCATTTTTTTCAATATTTTATTAAAATATTTTTATTCTCCTTAAATAAAATGTTCTCTGTTATTACAACATTGATATTATTTTTTTAGTATGGTTACCGTAATTTAGTAACAAATAATAGTATCCTATACCTAAATACTTGCTTTTATCATATACACACGGTGATTTAGCAGGGGTGCCCGGGTTCATGGGGTGAGGTTTGTCTAGGTCTTGGAGGCGGATGACCAGGACATACTAAACCCAAGATTCCTACCCACCCCTTAAACCCTTTTCCTTCCCAGAACTCTCCTCTCCTTCCTTTCCTTAAAAAACCCTCCACACAGCATCCCCAAAGATGACATAGGCCCTGAGGGAAATTATTTTCCTCAGGGCCTCCTGTGTGGATCTCATGTAAAAAAAAAACACACACACTTTGTTAAAAGTACATTCTTATTTTGTTACTATTGTAATACTTAAAATAATGGTTAATAATGGTTCTAATATAATAATTTTTAATAATGGTTCTCAGTGCTTTTTTTGTAGGTTTATAATTATATTTTCATTAAGTTCATATGTATGTTTTTTGTTTAAATTACATTGTAAAACTGCATATCTCGATACAGGAATGCCCTAGTGAGATATGCAGCGTATGTTTTTCATGTATTTCTTCTTATTTTTCAATAAATAAATAAATACTGATACTCTCCTGTGAAAGACCTTGAGGTGATTTTTCACAAAAACGGCGTTCTACAAATTATCCAAATATTAATATTATTATTATTATTATTTTTATTTTATTTTTTTTATTTAAATTAATAAATTACTTCGTTTTTACCACTTTTATTATTTACAAAACCAACATGTTTCGTGAGCAATGCTCACTTCTTCAGGGTTTTTTATTGATACTAATTATAAATAATAGACGTAGACAATGGTGTCAATTGAAAAAGAATGGACATAGACAATGGTATCAATGAAAATATGAGAGTGGGTAGAGGAGAGAGGGGCAATGGGAGACAATTTACAAAGGGAACAGGTTTAATATTGGGTCATTTAAGAACAATTTTTGGTTATTAATAATTATAATAAAGGGTGGCGCAATAGAACGTACATATTGCGTCATCTTTTTTTGTGGGGTATTTGGCGCGTAGGCGGGGGGAGCATAGCACGATTGAATAGAGGTACTCATGCAGTTTTAGTAGCCATGAGTCAGTTTGACGGGAAGCGTCGCGCATTTTGCGTTCGCGCGTTTCACGAGAACAGTCGTTCGTACATCTTTGCAAGGCGACTATATTATACTGAATATGGATTACAACAAAATCGCGAAGCCTCGAGTCAAAGTTAATTAAAATATGGATAAAGCGTTTTGAAGAAACCGGTTCAACGTTTAAGCCACGAGCTGAAGCTCGTCCAAAAACATCAAGGACTGGAGACAATATTGAAAGAGCAAAACTTCGGAGCAAGGTTGGCGTTTGCTGAAGAAATGCTGCTCCGATTTTCCAATTTTGACAAAATCCTTTTTTTCTGACGAGGCTCATTTTCATTTAAATGGGTTCGTAAACCGTTAAAATTGTCATTATTGGAGCAGTGTAAAGCCGAAACTCTGAAAAAGTGACTGCATGGGCAGCAATCTCGAGCAAAGGAATTATCGTTCCTTTCTTTTTTGAAGATTCTCGAGGAGGAAACGTCACTGTTAACACCGACTGATATATTGCGATGTTAGAAGGATTTTTGACTCCAGAACTAGAAAAATCAAGAATAGTGAATTCAAGGACTTGGTTTCAACAAGACGGAGCTACCAGTCACACATCAAATGACTCTATGGCGGTTGTGAGACAGATGTTCCCAGCCAGACTAATTTCTACCAGCATTACTGAAGAGAGTTTTCACTAATCTCGCGCTCGCGATTAGAGGAGTGACATTTCGGAGAGAGCCGTCATTTAGACGACGTTATTTGAAAAAATAATAATTTAATTACCTTATAATTCCTATATTTTATTTCAACTATCCTTATAGTATTTATTTTTTTACCAATGTTTAAAATATGCACGTTTTATTACGCCACCCTGTATAATTATTGGTTGGTTGTAAATAATAAAAGTAAATAAAGATTGTAAATAATTGGTTTTGTAAATAATAAAAGTGGTAAAAACGAAGTAATTTATTAATTTAAATCAAAATGGTGCCACAAAATAAGTTTGCTGTGTTAGAAGAATTAATATTATTATTACTCACTGTGTAATCTCATGTATGGCTTGAATGCAAAAGCCATTTTATGGCGTTTAAATAAATAAATATTATGATACCTAACCGCATGAAGAACATTTGAAAAAAGTGTCATTGAGATAGTGATGTTTCTTTGGACAAACAATATTCTTCATTTCCTAGTTGGAATAAAAAAGTTACCTACATAAAATATATGGTTTATAATTAAGTAGGTACTCATAGGTAGGTAATTATGAACACATTTACAAAGTTTACAGAGGATTTCAGAGGAAATTTTGGTTTTGATTTATTAAATAAGAGAAAATTAGAAACATGCTTTTTTGGACGTGTTGTGTACTGTTCACATACTACTTTACAATTTGGGAGGCAGATATGGGTACCGCCGCCTCAGGAACCAATTATTGGATAATCAACACCTCTGCCATAGGTCACCTAAAGTGGTTCGCTATGTTTGGTGACTTAGCAGGGGTGCCCAGGTTCATCGTCTGAGGTATGTTCAGTTGCAGCTGGTTAAGGAAGATCTTTTGCATCTTCAGCTAGACTCTCTCGACCTATCGCCTTGGAACGCAGCGGGAGAGATGAATTCTTACGTCCGTCACTCCTGGACATACTGACCCTCAGATTCTTACCCACCCCTCCCTTATACCCTTTTCCTTCCCAAAATTTCCCTTTCTTTCCTTTCTTTCCTTTCCGTCAAAAGACCCTCCACACAGCATCCCCTAAGATGACATAGGAATTTATTTTCCTCAGGGCCTACTACCTACTACGTAAAAAAAACGAATTGTATATTTTACATCATCACTCATGGCGTCTCATTGATTGGCGTGAATTTAACATTTAATTACCCAAATAACTACTTAGGGTTTGTTGTTTTAAACTTTCGTCAGATTTGGTGTACTTACAAAAAATACACTGTTTGAGCTTATACAGGGTGTTAAGGGACGTACTTGACTTACTTTAACCAGTGATTTAAGTAGTCAAGTCAAGTACGTCCCTTAACACCCTGTATAATACATAAAATACGTAAAGAAAGAGACAAAACATAAGATAAAGGAACATGTAATAGAGTGAAAGAAACAGACTTATACATAATGGTTACTATATCATACCTACATGGACAAAACGTCACTTGTACCTACAGGGACAAAGCGTTACTAAGACTTGTCCATTATGTATACGCCTGTCTCTTTATCTCTATTACTTGTTCCTTTATCTTTTGTTTTGTCTTTTTCTTTATGTACGTATGTATAAGCACATATAATGTATTTTTTGATCAGTTCAATATATACCCTGATGATGCTTGTGTCAGTATTAAAAGAATTAAATAAATGAATTGTGGTTATAATAAAGAAAATGTTTTATTTCATTAAATATGTCCAACCACAGAGTGACTTCTTTCTACTAAAATATATTTTCAGGGTACCATGCTGGCGTCCTCCAGTATTGATGGAAGTACTATGCTTTGGAGTGCCCGCACTGGCAAAAAGATCCATAAGTTTATTCAGGTGAACGGGGATCCTGTCAGAATATGCAGGTATTCCACGTTTTTATTCATTTCAACATTAGAATGTTTCACTAAAATGTTATTGTTATCAACATTAGAACATTTCACTAAAATGTTATTGTTTCAATCACTTAACCTGACTTAACCGCATTTGGTGCAGCCACAATCACTGTGCGTACATGGTGCACAAATTGATTCTAACTAGCGATGTGGAATGAATCAGCTGGAGTGGGCTCTTGAACTCGGATTCTTCACGGGAAGTGGATCTTACTCCTTTTTCAAATTGACTACTCCCAGAAAACCCGGTCCCGAGAAACCTCGAACCCAAACCCGGAACTCGGAGCCGGACTCAGAGCCAGAACCCGAATGCTTCCACCGGCATCCTCGTGTTCGCGGGCCGAGTCACTCGCGAATCGGGAGCAGGTCCCGGATTCGAGTTCATTTGCGGGTTGTGTCTCGAAGGCCTCCGGCAAAATGCAGAACTTACCGTTCTCTTGTTCTAACCACTGGAACGTTAGACTGTACAATCGGTTTCAACCTCGAGCCCTTGAGAATTTTACAGCCTTCGGTTTGGAAATTTCCCGACGTCTTTCAAAAAATCATGCCTCTGAATTTTAATATTGTGACAAAAAAACTTTTTATAATGTTAGAGAGCCATTGAATGCACCTAAATTTAACCAATTATCCCATATTTTTTAGCATTCATACAAAAATCGTTAAATTTAGGTACATTACCTGTTAGGAGAATATTAAATATAATGACATGTATATATGTTGTATATAACCTAGTTGATAAACAAAGATATAATTTTTAATTATAACATGCATTTTTTGATATATATGAACACATGATCGATGATTTGTAAGAAAAAATATTTCAATAATTTCGGTTCGCAAAAAAAATGTCGATAACAAATAATTCGGAAGAGGTATGAGACATATCTTGTTAAAAAATGAAAGTACTAAGTTGTCTTTGTGATTAATTAAAGTATTAAATGCGCGGAAACTCTGAAATAGTTCTAATAAATGTTTTTAAATATTTCTTCAAATTGACCACATTTTGGCAAGCGAACGCTCGAGGGTATTTGCAAATTGGCCAAAATGTGGTCAAAAACGCCCCAGTGGAAAGAAATTTGAATCATTTAATTGTGGATAAATTCAAACAATAGAACACAATATTGTTGAAGAATGTCCGTTTCATCAGTTTTCCGGAGCAACATTTAGAATTTCACTTCGACCTCCAGCAATTCTATTCTACCGTATAAAGAAGAAAATCGAAGTAGCTAACAACTATGTATAACGCTATTTTCAGGTTCAATAACGATAGCTGCACTTTTGTAACAGCAGGGGACAACGGGGTTGTTTGCATCTGGGATCTGGTCAACCGAACATTGCTCAGGTACCAACATAGACCTATTTACATTACAAATACCTTCTTCTGCTTGCTCTATTCATTCCCTGGCAGGATTGATGAGGTCCACAGGGCCACGCCAGAGGTCCAAGTCTGGCACTAAGGTCTAGACGTCCCCCTCTGACCCTCCCACCATACGAAAGAAGAAGTCAAAAATCATAGAAGTGTAACTGACAATCAGGAATTCACAAGAACGGTTGGAATGGATTTTATTTTGCTGAATACTTACGTAAAACTTAAAAAAAAGAAGGTCAAGATCAAGTTCTAATCTCAGTGTCAGACCGACTTATACAAGGTGTCCGGAAACTCGTAGTACAAGCGGGAAACTGAAGAATCCACATCACATTTGGAGTCGATTTTGTGGTTTAACTTTTTTTGATTTGAGCTTTCGTTTTCGAGTAAATCGGGTCCGAAGTTGGAATTTTTTAGGTTAAATTTGAAAATTTTTTTCACTAGGGGGTTGATTTCAGCTGTGTAATGTCTTATAAAATGCAACTAAGGGTAAACCGGGCTCAAAATTTTTTTTAACCCTTTAGTTGCCGAAAAAATGGAAAAATAGAAAAAAAATAATATTAAAATCGAAATGCTTAGATCGAAAAAATAAGTTTTTTGGGTTCTCTACGTGATGTAGATTCACCAGTTTCCCGCTTGTACTACGAGTTTCCGGACACGTTGTATATGAAAAAATAATGCTTATTTGTTTGCCCCTTATTCTTTCTTATACCATTCATCCGTTTGCGATGAAACTTTGGCGATTTGTTGTGCACACCAGCAAATATGTCTATGGTCAGTTCTGGCATTACAAAAATTGTTAAAATTTTTACAATAGGTTGTTGTGTGAAAAATATGTGTATTTTATATAGTTTATCTTTCAACGGTAGCAATCTTCCGAACAGGCCCTCCATTGATATGCTTGGTGTAACCCTAAGTTACCAGCTCAGATATGGGGGCTCCATCGAAGTCAAAGTAAAGTTAGCCTCCCAAAAACTGGGCGTACTGTACAGGGACCGCAGATACTTTAATAGTACACAACTGCTAACCCTGTACAAATCACAAGTACGCCCCACGGTTGAATTTGGCAGCCACCTCTGGTCTGGAGCTCCAAAATACCTGAAAAATACCCTCTACTCTGTAGAAACAGGCGATCCGTTTAATAGATTCTCCCATCTTAACAGACGGATTGCAATCTTTAGAGCACAGGCGTGGGAATGCTATCCTTGTTCTACCGGTATTACAATGGAAGATTTTATTTTTTTATTTATCAAAAGTATACAATACAGAATATAGTATATTATATAAAGCATTGTACTGCCAGGAGTTAATAAACTCATTGCGGGAATGATACGCATTACATGAAACATATAGCTGTATGTATTAAATGGACATATGATGGGGACATACACAACATTATTATTTCAGAAAGTCATTAATAAGATGAAGTTTGAGCATGTTAGTTTGGGTCTTTTTACATTGACTTGCACATTTGATCTCGTTGGGTAGTTGATTATATTTTGTGTGAGATATGTATTCTAGGGATCTTAGTCCATATTTTGTTGATTTGATTTTTGGTATATGAAGTTTGTTGTGATTTCTTGTGTTGTGTTGGTGTACGTCGCAATTGTAATATAGTGTAGTGTTGGAATGTGCCGAGTGTTGAATTACTTGTAATATAGTTTTCGTTATTTCAAAAGTGGGAAGCTCCAAAGAACTAGCGTCATTGATCCCTTTGGCACCGATGCATAGTCGGGAAACACGCCAAATGCGTGCCCAACATTTGTACTCGGTTGACATTTGTCACATGAGAACGGGTCGTTTCTTCGACTCGTTCTTGTGTTAGCTCGGCTGTGGAATGATTTGCCGGCCTCTGTGTTTCCTCCTTCCTACAACATGGGTCTCTTCAAGACCAATGGTTATTCTTTCCTCTCCTCAAAAAGACCCTCTACACAGCATCCCAGATGACATAGGCCCTGAGGGAAATTATTTTCCTCAGGGCCTCCAGTGTGGAGTTAGTGTAAAAAAAAAAAAAAAGTTTAGCGGCAGGGAGGGAAGTCGGAAAGGAACGTGAGAGGAACGAATCAGGAGGGGGGGGTTAGTGGGAGGTGGAACGAGGGGGGGGTGAAAGGCAGGGAAGGTGGGAGGGGGAGGTGAGGCAGGAGGGGAACAGGGACGCATGGGAAAGAACAAGCAGGGAAAAAACAATTTCTTTCTTTTATTAGTGACATTGCAACGCATGCCGGGTACTCACTAGTAATGCATAAAAATAATTATTCTTTATTGTAACATGCAACCCACTGTTATTTTTTAAGGACTATTCAACATCACGAGGATGCAATATTTAGCCTGGCATTCACACCAGATTCCAATTACTTACTGACATCTTGCAACCAAGGAACCATCAAACTGTACAACTTCTCAGGTATGAGATTTTTTGTTTTGAATAATGTTCATTCAGAAGAATGAAAATTTTGGTCCCTCCTTAAAAATTAATAAAATCCAATTGATGAGTTCATTAAAATATTAGGTCCTTACATACGAAATTGGCGTTTTGCCGTACTGGCAACTTTGATCTCAAATATCTTCTCTTTGGTTAGGAATTCCAAATTCAAATTTATACAGCTATTTACTCATGTATTTGTTTTTCGAAAATTATAATTCATTTGTTTTTTCCTTAATTGTTTTTTTTCTTTGCGTCACTTAGTTTACAAAATAGAAAACTTGAAATATCGCGATATTTACGAGTACGAGTTCCACCGTGGCACCAGTGCTGCAGAAACGGCTCGAAGGATTAATGATGTGTATGGCGACGGTGCCGCAAAAGAAAACTGAGTACGTTTTTGGTTCCAACGTTTTCTTTCTGGAAATTTCGACCTGCAGAACAAGCCCCGTGGACGGCCAGAGACCAAAGTTGATAATGAAGAATTGAAGGCTATTGTGGAAGCGGATCCATCGCAAACCACGTCCGAGTTAGCTGCAGGCTGCTATGTTAGTGATAAAACTGCTTTAATCCACTTGAAGCAAATTGGGAAGGTGAAAAAGCTTGAAAGGTGGACACCTCACGAATTGAGTGAAGCAAATCAACAAACGCGCGTTAGAACGCTAGACCACACACTGCACAACAGACGGCTACCAAATTAGAGGAGCTTCAATTGGAATGTCTAAGATATCCACCGTACTCTCCGGACCTTGCCCCAACAGATTACCATTTTTTTTAAATTTGGATAACTTCTTGCAAGGGAAAAAATTCAACTCCGATGGGGCAGTCCAAACCGCCTTCAAAGATTTTATTGATTACCGTTCGAATGGTTTTTTTAGTAAAGGGATCGATGATTTACCTATGAGATGGCAAAAGTGCATAGACAGCAATGGTACATACTTTGATTAAATAAATATATTATATTTAAAAAAAATCGACTTTATGTTCCTCCCATACAAAACGCCAATTTCAAGGACCTAATATTATGATTCTTGATCAAAAGTGATGAGAAAACTGTTTTCTTTGCTTCAAGATCTTCGAGACACTACTGTTGAAGATGCAGCTCCTTTGGTATCAGTGGATGATGCTCATGACTTAGGGGTCCTCTGTTGCGACTTTTCAAGTGTCATCAAAATGGATGGTACGTTATTATTGCACCTACATCTAAATACGTACATATGTAATTTGGGAGGCGGGTGTGGGTATTTATACTCTAAGTAGTTCGCTACCTCTGGTGACCAGGGGTGCCCGAGTTCATGGAGTGAGGTTTGTCTAGGTCTTGGCGGCGGATATATCTGTCCACTTATTACGTGGTGGGCTGGATCGAGAGAGACTGGTGAAGGGAGGCCTTTTGATTTCTCGAACTGGACTCTTTCGACCATTCACCTTACTCTGCAGTTGAAGGGATGGATTCATACGTCTGTCACTTCTGGATACACTGACCCTCAGATTCTTACCCCTCTCATACTTTTTCCTTCCCAGAACTTCCTCTCCTTCCTTTCCTTTAAAATATCCTCCATGTGCTACAAAACGTAATTTAAAAGTTCACAAGCTGACTGACAGTGGAGAAAAACCCATTTCATGTTCCGACTGCAACTATTCAAATTCTACAAAAAGTAATTTGTATCTATATCACAATGAAATTATTTTCATCAGGGCCTCCTGTGTGGAGCTAATTAGATTGAGAGACTACTCTTTTTTTCATATACATATAAAGAGTTTTTGTCGCCTTAGTTCGTATTTGTCCAACAGACCACAGGTTTTCTTTCATTATTTCAATGAAACATTATGATTGGTAGGTGTTTAAGATAAAGCTATTTCCGTAAAGGTAAAAGTATCATTAGTTTAAATAATCCTTAGTTAAATAATTAACTATCCTTTTTTATACTTAATTTTTAATTATAAGATGGAGATTGAACACAAACTAAAATGTTCTGTTGGACAAATACGAACTGAGGCGATGTTTTGTCTCCCCATCACAGATAACACAATGGGAAATTGTCTTTGGAACCTTCTTATTGAAAATCTCTCATCCTTCTTCTCCTTTCTTCACAAAGTGAACAAGGACAAATTGCAGGGTTCTTCGCAGAAAGTTGTTGGTAGAGAGTCACGCATTTTATCTAACAAATCTCAATTTCAGATGATGACCCCCAATGTTGTATTTACTCGTTGGTAACAAGTGGAAATGACCAGTGTCTTCGCCAGTGGACGGTTCGTTGTCTCTCTGAGGGCAAGCAGAGGGAGTGCAGTGGGACTCTTGTGCAAGTCACTAACAATGCGCACTCAAGCGCTATAACTTGTGCCAGGTAAGGTTACCCACTACTTTCTTTCTATTAAGGTACGTTCACATTGATCAAGTAGTAAGTCAAGTAGCGAGTATACTTGACTTACTACTTGATCAATGTGACGCGCCGAAAAACGTTCGCATTACTTTCAAGTAGAGTACATTTGTGCCCCCCCATTGCAAGATGACGGTGGATGACGGGTTGCTACAAAGCAAAGAAATACGCTAATTAAGTTAATGCTTATTTTAATGTTTATTTTAGAAGAGGTGGAAGAATAATTTAGTAAGATGAAAATAAATAAACTATGGACACGAAAAGAGATTAATAGCAGCATAAATAAATAAATTTCGGGTAGCATCTTCGCTCTATCTATCACCATGACATTTCCGCACGTTCACAAATGAACATTCCTAAAACGGTCGGTTCGCGCCTGTCAGTGGACAGGCACGTGTTGACGGGGTACTTACTCACCCAAAAAATAGAAAGAAATGGATTGAATCTAATAAAGAGCTGACTCACCCACTCTATTAAAGTTACGGTGTTCGGACACGTTTAGTTACTACTGTACTCTCCACTCGACTAAAATACTTGCTCAATTAGAACGGGGCTTTAGAGTCCAGATGATTACCAGTATTAAAGATAAGTACTTAAGTTTGTTGAAGGTGCTCTGAGCGATATCATCAAAAAGCATGCCATAATCTGTGGCTAATTAATTAGTTAGCTTTTCTTCGGCATTGACCACAGTCTTGTTTTGCCCTTTCAATCTCTTGGTGAAACTCACAATCATCACTGATGAAGTTGAAGAAGTCTAACACGTTAATACAACCTCACAATTCTCAAATTTGTATGCGGCACAGTACATTCATTATTGACTTTTGCATGGGAGGTAATGATCGTGATACTGGGAATGACAGAATAAAACAATGGTATTTTTGCAACGTCTAATAATGTTCCTATTGTAATCCTAAGGTTCAATCATCGTGGCGACATGATCTGCAGCTCATCTTTGGATAAGACAGTGAAAATTTGGAACCTTGACGGAAAGTGCCTCTTGAATTTGGATGCTCACAACAGATATGTCAACTGCGTCAGTTTTTCTAAGAATGGAGACTTTCTTTGCTCAGGTAACTTCTGCGATAAAGTAACCTAAATATCTTACCATTCTTGGACTTTTGGTGACCTGCTTATGGCATCAGTTAAAAATGTCTCCATTTTGGTGATTTTTGGCGGCTTACACCTATCCGAAGTCCGAAGCGTCAACATATTATCAAAATCGAAAGAAATTACTACATCATCCTTAAAACTGCGTTTCGTGGTTCCCCCCAGAATGCTTTGAGGATTTGTCAGAGGCTTAAAAGACCTTCCTAGATTGCTTATAAGCTATATCATAAGTTTTCCTAGGATTCTTCCAGGTAATTTGGTGGCCATATGATGGTTTTTCGATGAAACTTCCCAGCGATTTTTTGTGCTATTTTAAAAATTTATGAATACAGAAGTGAAATCAGATCTCTGTGATATTCAATTGTGTGTGGAAGAATAAATAACACGACCGCTGCTCGATGGTTGAGGTCGTAAAATAATAATCCATTCGATTTCAGGTTCAAACGACAAGACAGTGAGGATTTGGGATATGACAGGTGGAGCTATCACAGTGGACTCAGAACTGGTGAAGCCGTGCAGTGTACTTAGTCATTTTGGATGTGGAGATTTGAAGGTCAGTGAATCAAGCGATATCTTTCCCCTTAAAACAATCCTTGGGGTTTTATCAAAATGGTTTAGTTTTTAACAACCATTAATTTTCTTTTATATTTCACCAGGGTATTTCCATGGTCCAAGAAGATGACATAGTCCTCTTTAAGGGAGACAACAGCGACAATGAAATGCTTCTCTTGCAAACATTTGACAATCTGCACACGGCGGCTATCAACTGCCTAGAGTTCAACAAGGAGGGACTCTTGGCCACTGCCAGTGGGTAAGATAGCAAGATAGTCTCTTTATTTTGTGTTTATGCTGAATTAACAATAGAAGAATCTAATACCAACCCTGATGTATGTTTGGGCATGTAGAGCGAATGAACGAAGAAAGTATTGAACGAGAATGTAGAACTCAAAAGTTAATGGCAGAATAAGTAGGAGACGCCTGAGAAGGACATGACATAGACAAGTGAATCAAACACTTGTACAATCTAGTACAATGCATGCAATTTCTTCATCAGTGATAAAACAGTCCGACTCTTCAAGCCACAAGAAGAATCTGAGCTGCTTGTAGAGGCAGAGAATTCCCCGTTTTTGAGCCACAGCTACCAGGTCAACACCCTGACCTTCACAAATCAGGACCTTCTGGCGTCCGGCTCCTTGGACGGAAGCATCATGTTTTGGAGGCCGTACAGGGTAAGAGTTTTCATATGATTCAATTTCATCCGGCACTGCAGAAAGAAATAGAAAGGGTCTAGGAAGAGGAACGGGGCTTACCACAGGGAACATGAAATAGGCCACTTTTAAATATAAGTCTTACGCAAAAGCCTTCTCCAGATTAAAAACTGGATACGTTTTATTTTTATAACATCTACGTCGCCACTTTCTTCTTGTGAAAATTTTTGTGAAATATTTTCAATGATTTTTAGACTTTAGATATATGTCAAAAACCTTGAAAAGGTTTAGGTAAAGTAAAAATCTTGAAAAGCATTCAGCGGAAACCTTCCAGGTGGAATATATACACCTACTACAGATCATGGTTAATTAGAACTAATCTTCTTCTACTTCTTTGAGATTGGAAATTAATAATAATCTTCACCCAGCTGACGACGGTAGTTTCGGTAGATATGATGTTAGATTTTCACGGCCAAAAGTGTTTTCATTATTTATTTTTGGGGTGTTATGCTGTGGGGCGTTATGTTTTTGGGGTGGATAGAAGACATATTATGATAGGAAAGTCTAGTCAAATGCAGTCAGTCTATGGATTATGTTAGGTTGGGTTTGCACAAACAAAAGCCAATTTATGTATAGTTGTTACCATGACTGAAATGGTATGGGTTTAGTAAAAAAAGCTACTCTGTTTCAGTCGTCACCATGATTGAAATGGTATATGTTTTTACGCTCCCTGGGCGAGAAAGGAGGGTGTTAACGAGTGTAATAAAAAAGGATTTGAAGAATTGTGCAAAAATAAGATTTTCTTTCTTCTGTGATGGGCTAAGCTTCAGAATCTATCTTTCTTCCAGCATGAAAAACGTCCGCTCCTTTCCCTCATCACGCACCAGTTGGCGGGAGTGCGTTGTGTCCGAGTTACAGGAAACTGGATGCTAGCAGCGTACGACGATGGCACTGCTGCAGTCTGGTCTCTCGAACCGCTCAACGCTACTCCGTTGATGTAAGTTCTTCATGTACCTATTCCTAAGATGCTTAGATAGTATACAGGTTGGCATCGCACGAATCAGGATCGTATATAACAGATTTATTAAGAGTAATGCGTAAGTTTTGCTCTTCTTTAATGTATCAGCCGGTACATACCAAAACATCCTTTGGACAAAGAAGTTTTTCATATAAAGCTCCGTTGCTTTATAATATGCTCAATGAAAAAATAAAAACTATTGGTACATTACATTTATTCAAGAAAATGGTCAAAATATGTATAATAACTGAGAGTGATGGTTTTGGATTACCCATGTTGTCGCTTGTATCATAAATCATTCTGGAATTCAGCTATATTTCATACAATCCAAATTTAATAACTTAACTTATATAATATTATGTACTTTTTAATTTGCTTATTGTTATAGTATCTAATTTGCTTATTGTTATGTTATCTTTAATTTGCTTATTGTTATATTTTTTTTATATGTTTATAATTATATTTTTATTTAGTTCATATGTATGTTTTTTGTTTAAATTACAATGTAAAACTGCATATCTCGATACAGGAATGCCCTAGTGAGATATGCAGCTTACGTTTCTCATGTACTTCTTATTTTTTCAATAAATAAATAAATAAATAAATAAATAAATAGTATGTTCTTTGTATTCGGATTGCCGACGCAACGTCCATTTGCTATTTTAGAGTTTCAACTTTAGCATTCAGATTTTCGTAGCGACCGGATGAATTGCGCACATATGTCAAGCAGATTGCCGAGTCCACTGGATCGGCAATCCGCATGATATCGTCGGCACGTATCGGAATAGTTGCCCCTCCGAGAATTCTAAAATCCGTTTGATGCGATCTATACGAAGCGGACCTTTCTACGCTTATCTTTCTTTGGGAAGAAAGAATGCATAAAAAATTGCTAAAATAGTGTTTAAATCCATTACGATTTGTATGCCATGTTTTAGTGCGGTGGAGAAAAACTATGGAAGCAATTATGAATAATGGTCTATTCTGTGATTACAAATTTCTTGCAGGGTATATCCAGAACATGCTGACGCAACCACATCCTGTGCTTGCTCGCCTGATGGGAGACTGGTATCGTCAGGATCTCATAATGCGGATTTTAGAATTTATGCCCTACCTGATAACGGAATGTCCTTTAACAATGAGGCCATACACATTCAGGACTGCGCACATGATCTGGGTAAAATTGCCATTTTTGGAAAATTTCATTCACATCGAAGCAAAGTTTCATTAATGTACTGTGTACGTGCCTTTCTGTAATATTTTAATTTTTATCTTTCAGGTGTTCAAGGAATGGATTTTGCTCCAACACCCGAAGAACTTCCCCTACAAATTCCAGAAGACAAGACCTGCCATCTATTGGCGACTTGTGGTAACGACTGTCTGGTCAAAATCTGGAAGATTGTAATCCCAAAGGTATAACACATTATTGATATTCAACGAAATTGTTGATATAAAGAAAACTTAAGGAATTTGTTGCTTTCAATGCTTTGTCCATGTCAACAGCCATTTTTCCAGGCTGGCAGCCCCCACAACAATTCGAGCGTCTCCGAGTGGAGAATTTTGGCAGGACACGGCAGCAGTGTTACAAGTGTCAGATTCCCATCCAATAGATCGGATCTCATCTGCACCACTTCAACTGATAAACAAGCAAGGTCTGTTTATTTTAATGTTAGTGATGTTTCTTCCAATACGAGTATTAACTTTGGTTTTCTTAAATTTTATTGGACTGTATTGAAGTTCATTTTTCTTTTTCCCAACCTACAGGATCTGGTCAATATACCCCGGGCAGTGCCTTCACGTACTGGAGCACGAATCCCTAGTGGCTACTTCTTCCTTTGGACCCCGTGGCGCTTTGCTGGCTACTGGCTGCCTGTCTGGTCAACTGTGTATCTGGAAACTGCCGAGGCATTTGGTAAAAAATCAAATTATTAGAAGTTAAGATGAGCTAATAATATCTACATCAATCATTTTCTTTTATTACAGTCCTCTCTTGCCACAGATTTTTTTTTGTTATTCCTGCTATTGAATGTATTTACCGTTAACTACTTCATTATCGTGACGATTGATTGCCCCAGTATGGGATTCGGCTACCTTCTAAAAGGTTCTCCATAGGATCTGGTCTGTGGTCACTCATCCCCAGTCCTCAGGTCTTCCTACCCTGTTTAGTCCTACCAATCTTCCATCTCTTTTACGTTCTGCCTCTGGGTCACATCTACTGGGTGCCTTGTACACTTGTACCTTGATGATTTTCAGAATCAAGTCTGGCAGTCAAGGGTCTTAACTTAATCATTAAGTGAAAGATATCTATAGTGAAAGATACCCCCACACCCGTTGTCCCCACATGTTGAGATGGGGGTTCCTAAAGAATCGGCGATATGCGAATGCGGTGCGGTGCAGACTACCGAACATGTGGTCAACGAATTCCCTAGCGAAATTAATGAGGTCCACAGGATGACTCTGAGGCCTTAGATATAAAGGATCTGGCCTGCTATCACACGAAAGAAGAACATTCTTTAAAGAAATCTTATATATAAAAATCAAAATATGTTTATTTCTGGGTTTGTATGTATGTATGTATGTATTTATGTCCGCTATGCACTGCTAAACCATTTGTCTGATTGCAATTGAAATTTGGTTATTTCATGTGCGCATGCCCGCGATGGTTTCTGTATACAATAGTGAGCTCTGGCATCATGAAATTATGCATTGCTAAAGCGTTCATCTGATTGCGTTGAAACTTTGGGGATTTGATGTGCGCATGCCGGCGATGGTTTCTGTATAAAATAGTGAGCTCTGGCATCATGAAATTATGCATTGCTAAACCGTTCATCCGATTGCGATGAAACTTGGGGATTTGATGTGCGCATATCTGCGATGGTTTCCAGCGCCGGATCTGCCATACGTTCAAAAACGTGCAAAAAACCTGGCGCCAACTCCGAAGGGGCGCCGTAAGAAAATAAATATTGTATTAAAAATTTGTTATAATATTCCCTGAAACGTTTAAAAATTACCCATAGTACGAAATAATTATTACGCTCTAGCAACACTTTCCAAAGATACAGACTGCGGACGCATCTGGTTTTAATTCAACGAAATTCAACGATTTACGAATTTATAGTCAGTTACAGAATTTTTTTACAAATTCCATATATTTAGTTTAAACGTAAGATGTATTTTTCCATATATCTTTTACTGTCTTTTACGACGAATGAGTGCGATCCAAATTCATTAACCAATCACAGCGCCGTACTTTTATTCAACAGAACAAACAAACCGACGGCGCCTTTCAAAGTGCTTTTGCACGATTTAAGTCTCTAGGAGAATGTGGTTAAAGACCATTTTCTTATGAAATCTTCAGTAAATTCAAAATTCCATTAGCATAAACATCGCACGGTTTGCAAGGTTGCAACTTGTTAACAGTTTCATCATTGTTATGACAGTTGAAGTTCCTTAAATGTACGTATAATTAATTTCTATTAGATTTGTTATTTTACAGTCAGTAATAATCAGTGTAAGCGTCTTTCGTAAGCCGTTGATACCATAGATACGTTCGTGTTTGTTCGCTCAACACAGAACACAGGGGAAATGAAAATGCAAGGTACAAATTTGAGGTTATATTATTAGATATTTTAATTTTTAACTACATTTCTATTGGTTGTTAGAGGTTGTGGATTGTGGATTACAATGAATAGAAAAACAATTAAAAAAAACTTTCAGGCTCACAGAATCTAAAACTTAGAATTAAAGAGCATAATGACATAAAAAAACTCGTTTCCAAAGGGGATTTTTTAATTCCAATTTCTCCAGCACCGATAAAAAATGATGTCCCGCGCAATGACGTTACAATGGTCCCGAGCACATCTAAACAGATATCTATCGCACAAATTCCTCCGGTCGAATTATTAGAAGATAAAAATAACGTTACTGATAGCAGTTTAAATTTAATTCTGTTTTCAGAGCTTGAATTGAAAGATCCCGGATGCCGGCCAAAGTTATCTCAAAATTCCATTAGTTTATTAGTTCAGGAAGGTCCTGTACAATTGAAAGCTTTTAATTTTCCTATTACGAACAAGCGTAAATTTAATACTAAGTATTATTACAAGAAACTGCCTAATGGAGAAGAATTACATAGATCGTGGCTTATTTATTCGAAAACTTTAGATAGGGTTACACCCTTTATATGTCTTGATTTTATTTGATAAATTAGTGTAAAAAAAAAAAATTAAAAAAAAATTGGGGTAAACGAATTTTTAATCAAAATAAAAATGTAGGGGGTGGGGGCGCCATCGGTACCTACTGCACAGGGCGCTAGATTTCGTAGATCCGGCCCTGATGGTTTCTGTATACAATAGTGAGCTCTGCCGTCATGAAATTATTAGTTAAAGCCGCCCTCAGGGCCTAGCAACAAAAACCTGCAGAGCGGGTTTTTAACTGCTTATAATATATATAATTTTATTATTTGCAGGTATTTGAATCGGATCCTGGTCAACTCATTATTTCATCAAACAAAAACCCCATGGAGTGGTCTGGTGAGGATCTGTTGGATTGGCTACGAGATCTTTACCCTGCTGTGAGTATATTATATATGTGAATATAGTATACTAAGAGGAAGATTCAAAACTAATAAATGCTTTCACAGCATCGACCAAAAATTATCCAGACAGGGCTTGTGAACCTTAAAATTGAAATCGGTTGAAGAATGCGTATATAAAAAAGAAAGTGCATTATCATGCAGTCGACAGATGAGAAGAAGCACCGCCTTTTACCCTTTTTTGGTCCACATGGAGCAAATTTGTAAACGAGCAAGTTCGTCCGAACGCTCAATGGACTAGTTGTGAAGTTCATTTTTCAATCACAAATTTGAGACAGTTAGAAATATTTTAGGCGAACTTTATCATTCATAATTTAATTAGCTGTCTGAATATAAAAAAAATATATAGGATACCTTATAAATAGGATGGAGGCAGTGATTTCAAGCGTCGATGACACACGGCGAGTTTAAAAGCTACTATCTGGGAAATTCACTATCTGTTCGTAAACTCGCCCAGTGTCATCGTGTTACTTGCTAACTAGCAGTGACTAGCAGATTGTTGACAATCTACGAAATAAAGTTGAAAGGTCGTCAACTTTACTCGCTTACATGCTTGCTCCGCTTGCTCGTGATTGGTTTATTTGTGTTTCCAACATGACTTCCGATAAACAGCTGATTTCGACTGTCAAATATCTGAAGAATTAGTTTACGTAGGCGTCGTTATTCTTGTTACTGGCGCTAGCAGAAACCTCAGTTTCCTACGCTTCTGAGCGAGTGGACAGTTTCCTGTGTCATCATGACAATCTCACTCGCCGATTTACCCGCTTTTAAACTTAGTAGATAGTAGCTTGTAAACTCGCCGTGTGTCATCGACGCTTAAGTAATAATTGATAAAAATCTTACATTTATTTATAGCAAAACATCCACGCCACGCAAAAAATTACAACAACACTTTTGTTACAAAATGAACGGTATACGTTTTTATAGGCTTGTACAACAAGTTTTCATGAAGATGGAAAGTTGTATTATGAAATTACTCTTAGCGGCTGGAGTGACCACGTGAAATAAATAAATTTGCCTCGTTTGCTCGAGATTTCCTAGAAGATCATTTTTTTAAATTGTTCGCCAACATTAAAAACATCATACCTTCGAATTTTAACATGGAGACATAAAACTTATTATAGTGCCATATAGTCAATGAATTAACCCGTATTTTACCGTTTATCTCATATTTGTAGAATTTATTAAAAAACTATTAATAAATCTTTAAGTTTATAACCGAACGAATTCGGCAAATTTTTTACTTTGAAACTGCCATGAGGGGTACTATTCGAGTGTTCACGGGTATCCAAAGATTGACGAGCGGGCTCTCGGTACATGAAAACAGCTGACGGGCCTGCCGCTCTCAGATCCATTCTAGAAGCCTTAGTAAACAGTCGCTACTATTGACATAAATACAATACTACTTGAATCTTTATAATATTACCAGTAAACTGAGACATCGAACTTACGTTGTAATCCTTATTATTGTGGGCTAGTAAGCCACTAATTAAAGAACATTACAACATAGAATATCTTCGATTTTTGTATGTTGTCTGTCATCTGTTGTCTTGATAATAAAAGTTGCATATCTATGGAAAAAGGACTTTAATGTTAACCATAATAGTTGACCAAAAATTCGGCGGAAAAAAATATTTAAAAAATGTAAATCTACAAAGTTCGGATTTGCGACATCTATGGTCATAATAGATTTCAATAGCTTCGTTTAAAGTTCGTTCAAAATAAATGGCTGGCAATGGAAATGTTTTAAATAATTACATTAAATGTTTTACGAATGGTACGAAAATGTGGTCTAATTTTGGACCGCTATCAATCGCAGAAAAATAAAAATGGTCCATTTTTCGACCATAATCGCTCCAGTGGTTAGGAGGTGTTATTTTTAGATTAAAATTAGACATTATGAGAGGGTTCATTGTTTTTATATACCGGTGCTTCACAGTAGTTTGATTGAATTGACAACTGATACACTCATTATTTCATAGGACCAGGAAGAAACCAACGACTTGATGCGGAAGATCAGTGTGAAGCTTCTGACCAGAAACCTCAAAGGAAGGGAATCCATTCCAGCTGCAGAAGAGATTTTGCAAATGATAATAGAAGCAGGTAATCAAATCATTGAAAACGTACAAAGGCTTTCTGAGAAGTTTTTTGTTACACATCATTGCTGTATACAGACTTGGATAATTTAAAAATTGATGTACCAAGTCTAGACAATCCTACGCTGATGATTCCTACCACTAAGCAAACACATGTAGCTGACCTTAATAATTGAATAATAATTTACAGCTCAGTCAAGTATTATTAATTTGGGCTGTGTGATTTTACAAGTTTAAAGATTAAAAAATGATGTTGCGAGGTTGGTGGTTAAGTGCTGCAGAGCGAAGCCCTATGCAACCCCCGAAGGACCAGTCCCGAAACTACTTAATCACTAAGTTATAGGGACGATTAAATATGCGTACACTTGCAAAACCGTGATGGATAGTCATTGGAGGGGACCCCACCACTTTCCCAACGGCGTTATAAGGAAACACATGGTTTCCTCCTTCACCGCACACGTCAAGACTCTTCAATGTTCATGCATACGGGGGCTAGTAAGCAGTATGCAAGTACTTACATTAACATTATGCAAAAGATAAATGGAAGTAGCAGTCCGTGGAATAATTCTTCTGAAATAGGTAACATCAAAAAGAGATAATAGTGTTAGTAAAAGAAAAAGAAAAATAACGGCTATAACCAGTCGAGGAAACCTTCTGAAAATAAAATAAGTAATGAAGAAAAAACAGTTATATGATTATGTATAATGTAAGTAATGATGGATAGTCAGTCGATGGTTCAGATCTGGGCTTCTGGAAAATAAGATAAGCCCAGATTGGAAAAAGGAAAAAAAGGACTCACCATTGTAGATGGGGCCTCACTGGTCTCCAGGTTCTGGTGTACACTTCACAATCTTAAATTTAATTTTGAAACCATAATATTTCTTCTATACCTCTGTTATGATATATGCACCCTGTCTGAGATATTAATTTGCACTGAGCTCCCGTGAGCACACTGTCACCTCTTCAGAGTAAAGTACTTTTCTTGCAACAATGTAAGTAATGATGGATAGTCAGTCGATGGTTCAGACCTGGGCTTCTGGAAAATAAGATAAGCCCAGATTGGAAAAAGGAAAAAAGGACTCACCATTGTAGATGGGGCCTCACTGGTCTCCAGGTTCTGGTGTACACTTCACAATCTTAAATTTAATTTTGAAACCATAATATTTCTTCTACACATTGGGCATGGTGACATTTTAAGGATTGGAAAATGGTAGGTGGGATGATTGCAGGATTTTGACATTTGCTATCCACCAAGTCTGCGAATGAATATTTTGATTTTTGATTTTTGATTTTATGGATTCTTTCTAGATCCTCTAACTAGCTAGGGCTTATAACAATACCCTTCATGTTTCTAGCTGACTAGTACTACGGTTCATTTGGCCGTATTACTATTACCATCTGATGGTTGTATTTAATTGACTGAGTTTACTACACATTATTGTGCTTTATGAGGAAAAATTCTTTACTGGATAAAAAACCTCATACAAATTAAAAGAAAAAGAAAACATTAAGTTCTGAATTTTTACTCAATTTTACCATTTAATTTATTGAATGTAAATATTTCATTGCTTGTCTGTGTCCGCTACTGTGGTCTAATGTTGTTTGATATCTACATGTGGGCATAAAAAACCTATAACATGGAGTGCATTTTTCGAATTCCACTTTGGCGGTCCTAACCAATCCCATATATATAATGCGCGAACAAAATGGTTTTCCAAGTTTGCGATTTAAAGTTTTAATGATTTTACTAGTTTACAATAACATGATTATTAGATTTCATGATATTATCCATCCATATCCATATTATCCATCCTATTCCAAAGAAGGGTGACCGCTCCAACCCGGCCAACTACCGCCCCATAGCGATCACATCAGTTCTGTCGAAGGTGATGGAACGTGTGATCAACGACAAACTGCTCACATACCTCGAGAAGAACAAAATTATTAACGACCGTCAATACGGATTCCGGCGGAACCGCTCGTGCGGTGATCTTCTCGCGTATGTGACGCATGTTTGGGGGCGATGCCTGGAACGTTTCGGTGAGACCCAAACGGTTGCACTGGATATCTCCAAGGCCTTTGACCGGGTTTGGCACCGAGGACTTGTCAACAAACTGCATTCTTACGGACTTCCCGCATCCTTGTGTACGTGGATTGCCGACTTCTTGAGGGAGAGGTCGATTCAGACGGTAGTCGATGGTTTCACCTCTTCCTCACACTCGATAAATGCTGGCGTCCCGCAGGGATCGGTTCTGCCTCCGACTTTGTTTTGTTGCACAACAACGACCTTTTGTCATGTGCACCAATTCATTGTTACGCGGATGACAGTACAGTTCATGATAGCTTTTTGTTTGACAAGCCCCCAAAGGGCTCACAAACGCCAACAGCTCGTAGGGCTTTGAAGCAAATAATGGACGGTTTCCTCGAGAGTGTTTTCTCTTGGGGTAAAAATGATCTCGTTGAATTTAATGTTTCAAAGACCCAATCTTGTCTGATTACGTCTAAAAGGGATCGAAATGAAAATCTAGTCTCTTTCAATGAAAACAATCTTCCGAACAGGCCCTCCACCGAAATGCTTGGTGTAACCCTAAGTGACCAGCTCAGGTATGGGGGCTCTATCGAAGCCAGAGTAAAGTTAGCCTCCCAAAAACTGGGCATACTGTACAGGGCCCGCAGATACTTTAATAGTACACAACTGCTAACCCTGTACAAATCACAAGTGCGCCCCACGGTTGAATTTGGCAGCCATCTCTGGTCTGGAGCTCCAAAATACCTGAAAAATACCCTCGACTCTGTGCAGAAACGGGCGGTCCGTTTGATAGATTCTCCCATCTTAACAGACGGATTGCAATCTTTAGAGCACAGGCGTCGGGTGGGAATGCTATCCTTGTTCTACCGGTATTACAATGGAAGATGCTCCGAGAAACTAGCATAATTGATCCCTTGGGCACCGGTGCATAGTCGGGAAACACGCCAAACGCGTGCCCAACATTTGTACACGGTTGACATTTGCCACATGAGAACGGGTTGTTTCTTCGACTCGTTCTTGTGTTCAACAGCTCGGCTGTGGAATGATTTGCCGGCCTCTGCGTTTCCTCCTTCCTACAACATGGGTCTCTTCAAGACCAATGTTCATTCCTTCCTCTCCTCAAAAAGACCCTCCACACAGCATCCCAGATGACAAAGGCCCTGAGGGGAATTATTTTCCTCAGGGCCTCCCGTGTGGAGTTAAGGTAAAAAAAAATTGAACAATTTAATAATTTTACGATTATAGGTTTTTACGATATTTATAATTTTATCTTATCCCCTTCCAGACCCAAACAACTCCCCTGCGCACACCATGGCTCAGGAACTTCGCTGGCTGCGCTTGAGCGCCTCTCTGTCCCCCTCCAGCGGGCCTACAGGGGCGGGCTCCCGGGCCCCGGAGCACCACATGCTGTGTCCCATCACACACTGCCTCATGCTGGAGCCCGTCAAGTGTGCGGACGGTTTCACTTATGAGAAGAAAGCCATTAATGAGTGGTTCTTGAGTGGAGGTACAAAAATTTATAATTCAATACACCGCAATCATATTTTTTATAATTATTGGCCGAATCATAATTAAAATGGCGGCTAGTGGAGGTGACCGGTCATTTGTCCCTTTGTCACTTTGTTTAGACAGGGTTCTAATTTCACTTTACCTCGTTCTGAGATACAAGGTGTCAAAGTTTGCAAAGACGATTTATAAATATCTATTTAACGATTTCTGATTTTGAGGTTGAATCTTGTGTAAAATATTTTAGTTTAACAAATTTTAACCGGTCACCAACTTAAGCAGATTTATGCGTTAGAAATACGACAGCAGTCAAGTACAATAAGCGTGTTTATACATCAACGCGTGTGTCTCCATAGAAATCGTTCTAACTCCGTTATTCTTTTAGTGACATCCCTAAAACAAAAAGTAAAAGGTTGATAGTGGAACAAGCTGTACATCCCTATTCAAGTTGTCCATAGAAATACATAACAAGAATATTCTGTCATTCGCGCAATCTGACACATAATTTTTCTGGCCAACTATGTTAATTCGACTCCGCTCGACTATGTTAATTTTTATTAAATATTTTTATATGAAATGATAAAAAATGAGGTGACTTAAGTGTTTATTATACATTTATACAATGGAATAAGTATTGTTGTTTACATAATCTGTGATTTTAGTACCGTTTTTACATAAAAACATCACGTGAGTCATTTTTATATTTTGTTTAATGTTTGCATTCTAAATTTTAATATTTACAAATATTAATATTTATTTGTAATACAATAAATCAAAAGCTTATTTTGTAACCTTTCTAAAACAGTTTTTAGTATTCGGCTACGTTCAGAAATGTTTCATTTATAGAGCTTTAATTGTGAAGCGGTAATAACACAAAGTTTTCGTAAAATGTCATTTCGTTTGAGACATCTCAAGCGAATATTCGCGAATTCGGATGGGTTAAAGGACAACTACGATCGGTCAATGGCTGAGTTGGCATCGCTTTTGGGTCCCACCTAGGCATCCCGTGTTCGATTCCTCGGCTGGCTAAGTCGTCCATCACGTCACAAGCAACATTTTCTGCTTACTGTGGTGGTAATAGGAGATTTTCAAATATTGTTGGGTTATTCGTAACCCGGGAATTAGAACATTTTAGATCATACCTAAATGTGCAAATAGAACTTAGATCTTATTATTATTTATTTATTTTATTTCATATAATATCTAACATTTTTAAATGCAATTCAGCAATGTCGGCCTCACTGGGTAGCTCACCTGTACTGAGGCCTCCATTTTAAAAAACACCAATTTATACATCAAAAATAATGCTGTATAAAAAAAAGCTAAAATTAAATTAAAAATGAAAATAAATAATTTAGGTAAAATGCATTTTTTTAATGATGTGTTTAATATTTGTTTTTTTTTGTCTTTTGTCTTTGTATTTTTTGTTCTTTAATCCATTTTTCAATTTTGAGTATGAATTTATTTTTGTTTTCTTCTATTTTATTTTCAAGGGTAAGACTGTTGAATGCTTTTATAGCATGATATTTATGGTGCCTTTGTCCTTTATCTTGAGGTTAAATCTTGTGTAAAGTGTTTTAAAATAGATTTTAAAAGGAAAATATTTAAATGGGACGTATTCTTACCATTTTAGAACATACCCCAATGTGCAGATAGAACCATATGCAATCAGCGAGAGCATAATAATTAATTGCATAAGGTTCTTACTACATGTCTACATATGCCTAATGCCGTTCGATACCAAGGTCACGTTCCAATCAAATATTTCCCTTATATGTTTTAAAAAAAGATTGAAACTCAAAATCAGAAATTGTTAAATACTAGACAAACCTCACCCTAAATCACCAAACTTAGGGAACGTTTCCCATACTACGTGACCAACTTTTTGCAATTTTTAACCCCCCCCCCCCCCCCCCCGTGACCAAAAACCTAAGCAACCCGCCGCTCATTTGTACCAAGCGTGACATTTTGAAGACCCCCCCCCCCCTAAACGTGTCACGTAGTATGGGTACGTTCCCTTAGCAAACCACTCGGGGTGACTTTTGGCAGAGGTTGGTTATAAATACAATAAATGGTTCTTGGGGCGGCGGTACTCATAACCACCTCAAAAGAGTGTTAAGTGTTTTGACATTCTAAATTTAAAACAAATAAATGCCAAGAATATTCTTATACACCATTTTAAAAACAGAAAATCTCCTAATGAAACTCGGATACATGACACAAGAGCCTCAAAAAAGGATATACGAGATGTTCCAAAATTCAAGACAAGTTTTGGTCAAAGATACCACATATATCTGGCAACCAAACTTTACAACATCCTTCCTCCAAGTTTGAAAAAGATGGAATAGATAAATAAGTTTAAGGAAAAAATCAAAACATGTGTGAAAGAAATTAATGCAGACATACTAGAGAATGTATTATAAACTTCATAGAAACTAAATAACGGAAAATCAAATAAATCTACCAGTCCGCCTCAGCACAGGACCACCTAGTGAGGAGGACTGAGAACAAACAGATGAAATATTTATCTTGTAATTCTCATCAAACTTGTAATTAAATAGTCAGTAATAAAAAAAATTGAAATGTAAGTTAGTGTATGGGCGCAAATAATTAATTCATCTTAATATTTTAAAGCATATCTTGCAAAAAATTGTTTTTCTTAAATTATGAAACTAGCGCCATCTACGAAAGAGCAGAATAAGAATTCTCTTAAGAATCACCTGGCGTCAGTTAATGTAATTATTTTCCGTTAGATGGCACTTATAAATTATAGTGAATTATGGGATTCTTTAAAGTTTGTGACCTTTTTCAACAGGTGGCAGTAATAAACATAATGAATAATTATTGTGACCTCATTTGGATAGGATTCTAACTGACATTTTTTTCAAAAATGACCGTTGTAAGCCAAAGCATTTCTTTTGCTCATTTCTATCCCCAAAATAATTTTCAGAACCGTCTGTGTTGTGTTTTCGTAGATATTATAGTCCTTACATATGAATTGGCATTTTGTATGGGAGGAACATAAAGTCTTTTTTTTTTTTTAATATGATATATTTATTTAATCAAAGTATGTACCATTGCTATCTATGCACTTTTGCCATCTCACAGGTAGTTCATCGAACCCTTTACTAAAAAAACCATTCTGACGGGAATCAATAAAATCTTTGAAGGCGGTTTGGACTGCACCATCGGAGTTGAATTTTTTCTCTTGCAAGAAGTTATCCAAATTTCGAAAAAAATGGTAATCTGTTGGGGCAAGGTCCGGAGAGTACGGTGGATGTCGTGATGTCTTAGACATTCCAATTGAAGCTCCTCTAATTTGGTAGCCGTCTGTTGAGCAGTGGGTGGTCTAGCGTTCTAACGCGCGTTTGTTGATTTGCTTCACTCAATTAGTGAGTTACCCACCTTTCAAGCTTTTTCACCTTCCCAATTTGCTTCAAGTGGATTAAAACAGTTTTATCACTAACACCGCAGCCTGTAGCTAACTGGAACGTGGTTTGCGATGGATCCGCTTCCACAATTATTCATTTTGTATTAACTCTCACTATTGTATTAACATTCACTATTCACTATTCACATTTTCTATTAACATTCACTATTGTATTAACTCTTATAACGATCTAGAAAAACTAAAAAAATACAATATTTCCATCAATAACGCTTAGAACATAACAGTAACTTTCAAATTAACTATATTGTATCTTAAAATGGATTCTTTAGAATTGTACTATCAAAACACAAGAGGTCTCAGAACTAAAACGAATTATTTTCTTCAAAATGTACTATTAAACAACTATGACATTATATGTCTCAGTGAAACATGGCTTAACAATTCAATCTTTAATGAGGAACTATTCGATCCAAGATATCAGGTTTACAGACGAGATAGAGATTACCATAACCTTAATCAGAATCGCGGTGTTGGAGTTTTAATTGCAGTAAAAAATAAATTTATTTCTGATCAAAAAATAGAACGGAGCTCTGAGGCGGAAGACATATGGGTAACGCTTTCACTTCCTGGTAAAAAAATTCACATATGCACCTCATATATTGCACCTGATAGTAAGCACCTCATAAATATTACGTCTCACATAAACAAAACTTCACAAATTATGACAGATAACAATAATGATAGTTTCATTTTGGTTGGGGATTACAATTTACCTCACTTACATTGGCTACCAATTGATGAAAACTGTGATTATATGTGTAGTGAACCGATCAATTCATTAAACCCAGCCCGTTTGAACTTTACAGAATTTTTGTCATTTAATAAAATCGGACTTCGAGCATCGTCTGCGGTTGGGCCGATAGCTATACGTATTCTCATTGGGACTGCCCGGTGGTCAATGGGATACTTTCTCTGGCTCTTCTTTTTATATATTTTATTTTCTTTCCGCTACTATAGTAATTACTTACATTATAACATAATCATATAACTGTTTTTTCCTCATTACTTATTTTATTTACAGAAGGTTTCTTCGACTGGTCTAGCCGTTATTTTTATTTTTATTTTTCTTTTACTAACACTGTTTTCTCTTATTGATGTTACCTATTTCAGAAGAATTATTCCACGGGTTGCTACTTCTATTTATGTAAGTACTTGCATACTGCTTACTAACCCCGTATGCATGGACATTGGAGGGTCTAGAGTCGTTCAAATAAATGTAGCTTCGTTCAAAAAAAAAGTAGAGTCTTGAGGTGTGCGGTGAAGGAGGAAACCATATGTTTCCTTATAACGCCGTTGGGAAAGTGGTGGGTCCCCTCCAATGTCATTTAATAATCTGAAACAATATAACTCTCAGAGTAATAGTATAAATAATCGCATTCTTGACTTAGCTGTGAGCAACATACTACTGAAAATTACGTCTAATAATATCTCATTAGTACCAGAGGATGTTTATCATAAAACACTGCTAATTTCAATTCGTATTAAAAAAATAAATAAAAACCTGAAAACTAACGAAAATCAAATATTTCTATACAGAAAAGCAGATTATTCAATAATAAACACAAAACTAAATGAAATTGATTGGGATCATAAACTTAACCATTTGAATACTCAACCCGCAACTGACATCTTCTACGATATATTGAACAATATTAAAATAAATTATGTACCAACTAAACCGGCTAAAAACTGTAATTATCCACCATGGTATACGTCATCTCTCATAAAAATAATTAAAGAAAAAAATAAATATCTAAAAATTTTAAAAAATTTCAAAATCCACGTGACTACCAAACGTTTTCACTCTTAAGATCTAGACAAAAACGAATTGCACAACAACTCTACATTAATTATATACATACTGCTGAAAGTAACATGAATGGCAATCCTAAACTCTTCTGGAATCATTTCAATAACATGAAAAAAACACAATCGTCTCTTCCAAGGACAATGCACCTAGATGACAAAAAGCAGATAATGGCCAAGACATATGCAATATTTTCATGGAATATTTCCAATCAGTTTACATAAATGATAATAACCTACCAACATTAGATATACCAGAAAATACAAATAATATAAATATCACCACAGTCAAATTCTCACGTGAAATAGTCTTAAAAGAAATAAAAGCTCTTGACATAAACACAAGCGCGGGGTGTGATGACATTCCCTCATACTTTATAGTTAATTGCGCGGAAACACTTGCAAAACCTCTCTGCATTATATATAATAAATCAATGAACGAAGGCACGGTACCTGAAATTTGGAAAAGAGCCTATGTAACACCAATCCACAAAAATGGTGAAAAAAATAATGTTAAAAACTATCGGCCGATTTCAAAACTAACAATATTCAGTAAGTTAATGGAAAAAATTGTTTACAAATATATAAGTCCACAACTGAATCACATCATTACAACAAAGCAACATGGTTTTACAAAAGGCAGAAATGTGGAAAGTAACCTCGTTCTTCATTCATTGTCGATCACATGGACAACCGCACTCAAGTAGATATCATATATACAGACTTTGCCAAAGCATTTGAGAAAATTAATCAAAAACTATTACTCAGAAAACTTTGGTCATTAGGTATACGTGGTAATTTATTTCGTTGGGTTACATCTTATATACTTAAGAGATCACAGGCAGTAGCAATACAGGGTTTCGAATCAGATTTCAGTGAAATTTCCTCTGGGATCCAACAGGGTTCTCATCTCGGACCATTGTTTTTCATTTTATATATCAATGATTTGGTCAATGTTGTTAAATACTCTGAAATAGAATTATTTGCTGATGATGCCAAGCTATACAAACCAATAAAAAGTCTAAACGATTGTGTCAATTTACAACATGATTTAAACAATATATTTACCTATTGCCAACATAATCAACTATTTCTAAATGTCTCAAAATGTCATCATATTACCTTTTCAAGAAATAAAAATAAAACATTATTTAATTATTCTATAAATAACAACAACATTGCAACAGTCTCAGATATTCGTGATCTTGGAATAACCCTTGATAGTAAACTACAATATAACCTTCATATACAACAAATCATAAATAAAGCTTCTAAAATGTTAGGTTTCATCATAAGAAACACAAAACTTTTTAATAGCATCAATATCATTAAGCAACTCTACTTTGCCTATGTACGGAGTCATTTGGAGTTTGCATCAGTTGTTTGGTCTCCATTTTACAAAATCCATATAAACAAAATCGAGGCTATTCAAAACAAATTCCTAAAATATCTTTGTTACAAGTCGTTTGTAAGATTTAATAATTATGTAGAGGCAGCTTCACACTTTAAAATTGATTCATTGAGTGTACGAAGGCATCATATGGATGCACTATTCCTGTATAAAGTAGTCAACAATAATATTCAATGCCCAGAGTTGCTAAATAAAATTCAATTCAATGTACCTGCACGTTCAACATGCTCTTCTGTCCTGTTCAGGGTGGATCAATGCAAGACAAACTGTAAGCAGAATTCTTGCCTGAACCGACTATGCAGTAGTTATAATAGCGTATTTTCCAATGTGGACATTTTCAATTGCAAACTTACTGATTATAAAAGGTCCATAAAAGAGTGTTTCTCTAATGGTTCTTGAATAATGTTATGTTTTTATTGTTTGTATTTCTGTTATGATTTGATTTATATGTACAACCTCTCTCCATGGCTACCAATGTTTTGATAGATTTTTTTTGTTTTGTAATTTTTCATTTTATATTTAAAAAAAAATGTTTTGAGTATACATATATATATTTTTTGTTTTATATAATTTTAGATTCATATTCCTTTTTATAAAACTAATTTACTTATTCTTATTATGCTGTCTCAGTAGAAGTAAAGTCACAAGGAGGAAATCCGTAATTGGTTTTATTTTGGCTATTTAATACTATGTACAAACTGAAATAAATATAAACTGTCGATTTCCCGAAAATTAATAAATAAATAAATAAATAAATAAATTTTACGGTGGAACTCGTAATCGTAAATAACGCGATATTTCAAGTTTTCCATTTTGTAAACTAAGTGACGCAAAGAAAAAAAACAATTAAGGAAAAACAAATGAATTATAATTTTCGAAACACAAATACGTGTGCTGTATAAATTTAAATTTGGAATTCCTAACCAAAGAGAAGATATTTGAGATCAAAGTTGCCAGTACGGCAAAACGCCAATTTCATATGTAAGGCCCCAGTATATGTATGCCAAAGTTCTAACATCAACCATTTTAAATAATCATTAATTTTACAAGGTTCTAACATCACTTACACTCTCCATTTTATTTGTATCTGACAGTTGGTCGACGCGCGTTATGGTTCGCCACTTTGGTTGGATATGGTTCTAACTTCACTTCACCTTGTTCTGAGATATGATGTGTCAAAGTTTGCAAAGACATGCACACATTATCTATTTACCAATTTCCGACTTGGACCCAGAAAAATGAATAATTATAATTTTTATTTTGTAGAAATTATAGTAATGCCTAATTGGTTTTAACTTTCAGGTAAATACGTCTCCCCAATGACAAACCAGCCACTCCTGAACAATATAGTGACACCTAATCGCGAGCTGAGAAAGGAGATTATGAAATATCTTTTTGATGAGCCAATTTAAAAAGACAACACCAATCTGTAAAAAAAACTTTTTTTTTCACTATAATCATTTTCAATTTTCGATCTAGTTGCGCTATCTTCTTTTTGGCCGGCTGGTTGCATATTTAAAGAATTTTTTTTTTGGTCTGGCAGAGGATTGAACCTTCCTCCCCAGGGACTGGATTCAATACCGCTAAAGGGCTTCGGAGACTATCAAGCCGCTTGATGGCAAGCATGTAAATTTGTTGTCTATTATTGTCGATTATTGTATACTAGCTGGTCCCCGACATGCGTTGCAATGCCATTTAAAGAAATAAATTGCTTCTCCCTGCATGTCCTTTCCCGTGCGTCCCCATTCCCTTCCATCTTCCCCGCCTTCCCCCTCCCTCATCTCTTCCCTCTCCGCGAACCCCACCTCCCCGTTCCCTTTTTCCCTGCCTATCCTCCCTGCCGCTAAAATGTATGAAATACTCACATTTTCATTTATACAAATTTCATAATGCCAGAGCTTACCATTATATATAGCCGTTGTGTTATTTAGATGTATGAGCTATATTATAGTAAAGTTTCATTAAAATTCATGCAGTAGTTTTTACGTGAAAGAGTAACAATCACACATATGTACATCCATATAAACTTTCGCGTTCATAATATTAGTAAGATGTTATAATATTACTGTTTTGCTTCTTCTTTGTGTGCCGTATCAGGTCCCCCCGACGTTGGCGATCACTCTTCAAAATGTCTCTCTGTCTTGCGCTGCCCGGAATAGCTCCTCCACACTTCTAATGCCGGTCCACTCTCGTATATTTCGCAGCCAAGACATTTGTCTACTACCAGGCCCTCGGCGACCCTCTATCTTGCCTTTCAATATTAGATGGAGCAAGTGATACTAACTTCTCCCCTCGAAGTATATGACCCAGATATGAAATTTTCCTGATTTTTATTAATGTAAGCAGTTCTCTATCTGCTCTAGCCCGCCTGAGAATTTCTGTGTTGGTGATCATGTCGTTCCATGGGACCTTGAGCATTCTCCGGTGAAGCCACATTTCAAAAGCCTCTAACCTGTTCATGGTATTTACTTTCAAGATCCATGTTTCACATCCATACAGCAAGACTGACCACACATAACATTTTAGCATTCTCTGCCTTAGTTTTAAGCTGATATTGTCATTGCAGAAGAGGGATTTCATTTTAATGAACGCAGTTCTTGCTGCTTCAATTCTGCACCTAACCTCTACATCTGGATCAAGAGTCTCCGTGAGAATACTGCCGAGGTATCTAAATCTTTCCACCTTTTCGACATTGCAACCATTTAACTGTATCACTGATTCCGAGTGATCTAGTCGTCCAAATGTCATCCATTTAGTTTTATTGACGTTGATTGTTAGGCCCAGTTGCTCACCAGCATTATTAACAAGATTTAATAGGTCTTGGAGGTCATCGATACAGTCAGCTAGTAATACAGTATCATCTGCGTATCTTATGTTATTAATGACAACTCCGTTGATCTTCAGACCCTTCTCAGTATTACTTAGGGCTCTTTTAAAGACATGGTTGGAATAGAATCTTTTAAAGACATAGTTAGAATAATAACTGCTTTACATGATACGTAATATCGAAAATCACCACTCATTGTAAGTTAATTGTCTATTCCCAAGAAAATATAAATTCGCATCAAGCCTGCTGCCAGCACGTAGATTATTGTGCAATGCTTGTGACAAGCCACAAGCATCTTCCGGAGGCGGTCAAAATGCTAGCCAAAGACGAGAAACTATGTGCTTATGACAAGCCGCTTGATAGTGTCCAGAGCTCAACAGGTCAATAGCCCGAAAATGAATAAACAAATAAATATATTATTAGGAAAATTAATGTTTTTTTTCAAATTTCAATCATATTTTTGAAGTCTGATATCAAGTTTGAAAATGTTGTACGCAAATTAATTGTTTTTAATTAGTAAATGTACTACGTTCTGGCCAACCATGGTTCCTATACCTGTAGGTACAGTACACGCCAAAATTTAACACCGACCTTACGTTGATACAGAAATCGTTGAAACAGGCTAGTTTAAGGTCCAAAAACTGGCATGCCCCATGCCTTTCTCTGTCGCACATATGTTTTCATGCATCTTTCTTTTTTGCTTACGGTCATTGTAAAAACAGTTAATTGACTGTACCTATGCGAGAATGGATCGTATCAAGTTCAGGTCGGCATTAAGTTTGGCACGTACTATACACTTATTTCAATTAGTTGATTTTTTCATGTTTAATTCTGGATGTTGATTTTTTAATAAAAGATAATAAAGATGTTGATAAGTCATAATTCGATTGCGTTGCATTTATTATAGATGTTTTGAATTATTTACCTACATATATGTGTCAGCTGTGAGAAAATTTATAAAAAAAAATGTATATAGATAATGTACGATGTCCGGAAACTCGACCTAATTGGACAAGCGACTGATTTTTTCAAATTTGACCTAAAAATTCCAATTCGGAATCGATTTACTCAAAGTCAATAAAAGTTATACCACAAAATGTGCTCTAAATTCACCGGTTTCCGGCTTGTATAACGAATTTCCAGACACCGTGTATATATATCAATTTATAGAACTACCTTACCAATGGTGATGAATCTGGGAAGATTCACTAGATTAATTAACTGTCTCGCAGGAAATTTGGATATTTTCCACACATTGGAAGTTTGTATTAATTCTTGTTATTTCTTAGTATTTTTGGATAACTTGTCTGTTGTGTGTGTACATTACAAATAAAAACAAATACTTACATGTTCATATTATGTATATTGTAAACTGTGCCTGCTCTCATCATAGGATTTCCTAGCGAGACAGGCGCAGCACATCACCTATATAATAGTGTATTTTTATACATAAACAAATAAAATAAAAACGAACTAAATAGAATTATTGCTTGTAACAAAATTATATAGGGAATACTTTCATAAATAATAGGATAATTTGCTTCAGTGTCCTGACCGCGTATTTACAAAACCTATACCGATTCAGTCGCGGTAACGACAATTTACATTTTAAATATACCTCTTTATTGGTTATTTTTTGTCACATTGCAAAAACAAAAATTGTTCCAAAATCTAGATAAAATAATCTTTATGATGTATATATTAGAAATTAATAATTTTATTTCTAAATATTTAAATTTTAATATTATTCCCATATGTTGTAAATACACCTCTATATTGATAATTTTTTATCACTTTGCAAAAACAAAAATTGTTCTAAAATCTAGATAAAATAATCTTTCCAATGTGTATATTAGAAATTAATAATTTTAATTCTAAATATTTAAATTTTGATATTGAAAATTTAAAGCGACTGAAACACGGTAGGGATTGTAAATACGCGTCCTGACCTCAGTCGAGGTGGTTTTGGCGAAAGTGATGATTAAATGGTTTGGACATGTGGATTTAAATGCAGAGAAGATGGACGGAGAAAGAAAACTAAATGAGTTTAAATGAATAAATGAAGACATCGTGGATGCCTCAGATGGACATGGCAAAATCATGCCAAGAGCCGGACTGACAGAAGAATGGAACCCACGTTTGAAAATGTTAGTGTTGGAGTGCGTGCCAAAACAGTTTTGAGTTTTGTGTGTTCATCTTCTCTGTCTAACTCTGCTGAGAAGTGAACACGCCTTTAGTAAGTTAGTCAGTAGGTGATTGATTTATATTTTTACATTTTTAATCATTTGTATTCTTAGATGTTAGAAGTACATTTTTATAGTTGTTTAATAGTTTTGTTTTCAGTAATATAATATATAAAACGACCAAAAATTGTAGTAAAAGGAAATATCTATTGTAAAACAAATAAAGGGTTGTTTTATGTCTAATTTTAATAAATAAACACATTATAAATAATAGAACAGTTACTTTATTCATAGTTTTTGTTAAAACATTAGGTACACATACAAATATTTGAAGGTTAATTATAAATATTCAGAATAAATTGGACATTCGACCAAATATTGGCCAGACACAAAGTTGTTGATATTCCGCTAAGAACACAAACATTCAATCGAGCAGAGCGGCAACGACAAGTGTACAAAAACTTATTTCAGATTTTAAATATACCTGTATATAAATAATTACAAGATGTCGTTGAACGCGATCATCTATCTATATATATATAAAAATCAAAATATGCTCGCTTGGGTGTATATGAGTAGGTATATGAGATGTCTATGCATTGCTAAACCAGGATAACTTTACACAGACACACTCGGGCCGATTCACAAGATCTACATTACAACATACATTCCACCAACCTTCAACTAAAACGACTTTTGGACAAAGAAATATGCTACTTAGAAATACTTCTCTATAAAATTATTTAATTTACTCCCTCTTGCAATAAAAACCATTAGAAAAATAACCGACTTCAAAAGAAGCATAAAAATAAGGATTTTGGACATGGGAAGGAAGAATATAGATACAATTTTGCAACCTAACAAAGATTAATGCTTGTATTGTACTTCTTTTAGATTTAACTTTATAATTTTCCTCTGTAATATTTTAACATAGGTATACTTATCTTTCAAACAAGAAAACTTGTACAATGTGTCCTTAGAATGGGGTACCCCAGTAAGGACACATTTTTCTCTAAAAAACTGTAAAACAAAGAAAAAAAAAATTCATCCGATTGCGATGAAACTTTGGGGATTTAATGTGCGCATGCCCGCGATGGTGTCTATACAATACAATAGTGAGCTCTGTTTTCATGAAATTATGCATTGCTAAACCGTTCATCCGATTACAATGAAACTTTGGTGAGTTGTTGTGAGCACGCCCGCGAAGGTTTCTATATATATACAGGTAAGCTATGACATTACGAAATTTTAATAAAAAATTTGCAATGTTTGAAAACTGAATGCACCGGGACTGAATTAATGGTATACAGGAGGGGGGAGGGGAACTCTGGAGGGGGGTTCGCGGGACGGGGAAAGCGAGAGAGGGGAGTGGGGAGAGGGAAGGCGGAGAAGACGGAGTGAGGTCACATGGGGGAAGGGGATACGAGAGATGAAGGGAAGGCAAGAGGAACGGGATGAATGGGAAAGGACACGCAGGGAGAAACAATTTCTTTATGCCGGGAACTCGCTAGTGTTATATATATAACGGCCGGCGTAGTCCAGCGGTAAGGCTCTTGACTAGCACTCCGAAGGTCGCGGGATCGAATCCCGGCGTGGCAAATAAATTTCATTTGTTTAATTTGTGTTATTTCACAAATAATTCATTAAAAATAATACATGGTATATTTGCGCACGTTCCAGAGTGGATGATACTCTCAGTATCGCCCTGGTGTAAGACCACCATTCAGAATTGAAACGTTGCTTGAAATGGCTTTAGCCGTGTTTGGTGACCAGATCTGAAGAGCCAGGTACTTCCTCACCCCCTCTTTCCTATCTCCTTCCCCTCCCCACTACCTTCAGCCTCACAACATACCCCAATTGGGGATGCCATAGTCCCACTGGCTCCAGACGGGAGCAGTTGGGACTCTTGTGCAGTATTCATGTAAAAAAAAAAACATATATATAATCGTTCTAACGAATTGTATTAATCTCGCGGTGTGCACTATGTGATCGGCGAGGATTAATAGAATTCTGTTTGATTAGATGACGCAACTATCTCTAGAAAAAAAAACAATTCCTTAGAGTCACAATTGCCCGGAGCTAGTAGGATTACAGCATCTCCAATCTGGTGTTTGTTGTGAGGCTGGAAGAAGTGGTGAAGGGAAGAAGTTGAGAAAGAAATGCACTAAGGTTTATCAAGATATAATATTGGATATATTATGAATATATATATACGTGATTAAGGAATATGATATCCTCTAAAACAAAAACTATCCGAAAGCACACGCAAACCAAATTTAGTAATAAAAAGGTTAGAATTTAGACAGTTGTCGTTCCCGCAATGTAAGATTCAATTTCTATCTATGTACCTAATCTATACCTAAAGTCAAGTTAATTTTAATATATTTGAGGTAAACTGTGTAAGGAATCTCGAAAAATGCGCTGTGTAATAAAAATTGTAATTTTACAAGGATCAAGACTTTCGTTCTGTCTGCTCTAAAGGAGACGAGATCTGTGATGGAAACAAGTCAATTTTATTGAAAACTTGGTGGATTTAAGATGGCACCAGTAAAATACATAGGTATATATTAATATCAACTAAGCAGCACTTTATAATAAATCTTTTCATCATTTTTTTTAAAATTATATTATGTGGCAATAATTCCAATAAGCTTATAATATATAAAAAAATAAATTAATGGATCTCGTTGTACACTGAACTGCCGAGCGATTCTATATCCTTTGTAGTAACTTTTTTTGTGAGATCCCTATCAGATTGTGTGATTTTCTATGGCTGTTATTTGCTTTTTCTATGTGATTTCAACTGTGATCTGTCACAAATCGGCGAAGCTGGCCTGATACCCATAGAAAAAGCAATTGACACATTGACAGCCATAGAAAATCACACAAATCTGACAGGAGATCTCACAAAATAGATCCCACAAAAGATATAGAATAGCTCGGCTGGTTGGTGGAAAAAGTTTTAAAAAAAATGTATACAATATTGAAAAATTTGCCCCCGCGCCACGCAGAAAAGTCTCACAGTGAACTGCCCTGTAAACCGCTATCTTACTTTCGGTCTTTACTTTTCTGTGCGGTGGCCTGAAGTGGCACGTGGCACAATCACTCCGAAGTGTCTATATGGGGGGTGTTACTGAACTTCAAATTTAAATATTTTCACATTTCAATAATCACCCACTTGAATTGTAAAAGAAATTCTATATAATTTAAATGAGCCCAGCAATATATTAAAAAAGTTTTAGCAAATATCATAGTATAATTTCACTACATTGCAATATAAGTAGTAATCTTCCACACATTAAATAAAATTTGCTTCTAATTCAACTTCACACACCTTATGCCTACTGACCATTCATAACACAAAGAAAATAAAATTTCAAAAATTTTCTGTTTTGTTAGCTTGGAAAAAGGTTTCAGTTAAATTTTAACAGCTTTGCATTGGCGCTTAACAAATCTTCCTTGTTCTAGTGATATTATATCCTTGTGCTCAAAAGAAAGACCTCAGCAACACGAAAATGAAAGCCTTATGAATAGGACCCGAATTCTCCTGCATAAACAGAGACTTATAGAAAAAATATATTAAAAATAAATACAAAAACAATACACGTAAAGGTTCACGGCGAGTTCATCGAAAATCAATTCATCGAAAGCAAATTCTTCTAAAACGAGTTTATCAAAAACGATTTCATCGAAAACCAATTCATCGAAGGATCAATTTAGTGAATCGCCAATTCATCTGTGAATAAGGATTTTCTGTGAATTACACCAATCCAATGCCTCGATTACATTGAGCGTACAAGCGAGTTTACAAGCTCCTAGCCAGCAACCTTAAAAGTGGGCGATAGTAATGATGACACACAAAACTTTCCTCTCGCTCAGTAACGAATTAGCTACGACTCAATAACGACTAAATAACGACTTCCGTGCGAAATAATATTATAGAAAACTGAGATACTCGCAGTTAGCTCACTAGCAACTATGATGACACAAGGTTAGTTTACTAGCAAACAAACCCACACGCTAGCGAGTAGCGAGCAAAGTAGACCCCCTTTTCAATTTTTTTCATATATTGTTCACAATCTGCTAGTTGGCTAGTAAATATGATTATACTGAGCAAGTTTACTAGCAGATGTGAAATCGTAATGTAATCGAGGCTTAGGCTGCATATATACACTTGTGCCAAACCATGAATTGTTGGAAAGGAACGAAGCAATCACAAACTGTGCGAAACACCGCTTGCGGTTGCTTCATTCCTTTCCCATAACTCGTGGCTCAGCTCCCCCTGATGTCCGCATATTACGCAGCATAGATATATTTTTAATATTTCTCAACAATCATGTAAATAATCTAAAAACAGTCATTACGCATGATTTAAAAAAATTAAATGTGACATAGGTAATTGTGGTGTATCATAAAAGCTTCCGCCTTGTAGACACAGATGGCGGTGATATCATCTATCGTTAGATTCCGCTAGATGGCAGGCAGCGTAGTGCATAAGTTCTCCGGCAGGGGATCGGAGAAGCTGAGAGGGTGTGCTTCAGTTATCACTGGCCAGAACCATTATAACTAGCTTCTAGTTAGGTAGACTACCGCAGGTCCCAATTGTATACGCGAAGTAAAAATAAATCCAGATAACAACAAGAATCTATTCATTCCTACAAAGTAATCTCCATCCAAGTATTTGGAGAGTCTGTCCACTAAATAACAGAACACTACAGTAATTAATTTTCTAAGTCTCGTTTTTAGCTTTTAGTATTCGGGTCCTAAGATAAGCATTGAAGAGCTGGATTTAAAGCAGGCAACAAACTTTTTTGATAAATATGTAAGAATATTTTTGGCACTCTTTATTATAAAGAGATACCTACACTTTTCTTAAAATATTTTCCTACCCATTAATCGTCTAACAGCTCAATTTATACGGGTCAGTGAATTGTTCAGAATCTCAAGTACATACAACCTATTTAATTGCATATTGTATTAATATTTTCGATATTTCTAAAATAGTACGGTAACCTATTTTTCCCGTTTTTATCTAAGATTCTGAACAGGAATCTGAACCGTTTAAAATGGGCTTATGAAGCGTTTTCCAACACATTGACTTAAAAACTATTTATAATATATTACTGTTCTTATAATATCATATATTACGTATATTATTTATAAATTTTACATAATTAAACACAGGCACTAAGCGTCTAAGGCTAAAAAAGACGGATTTACATATCAAGTCTTGTAAATGATTTGTAATTACAAATTCAGTTTTTTTTTACAATTATTTTGACTCGGTTTTTGATAGTTTATAAATAATGGAATATGGGGCTTGTTCCATTTTAAACAACAACCCTCTATCGTGTTATGGTAAAGGACACTGGCGTAATGCATAATTTGTGGTATTGACATTTAATCACTTCCACTACCATTTACATTCCTCAGGTAATAAGATCATAATATGGTAATATTCCTCAGGTAATAAGATCATAATATGGTAATATTCCTAAGGTAATAAGATCATAATATGGTAAGATTCCTCAAGTAACAAGATCATAATATAATAATATTCCTCAGGCAATAAGATCATAATATGGTATTATTCCTCAGGTAATGAGATAGTAATATGATAATATTCCTCAGGTAATAAGATCATAATACGGTAAGATTCCTCAGGTAACAAGATCATAATATACATAGTAATATTCCTCAGGTAATAAGATCATAATATGGTATTATTCCTCAGGTAATAAGATCGTAATGTGGTAATATTCCTCAGGCAATAAGATCATAATATGGTATTATTCCTCAGGTAATAAGATAGTAATATGATAATATTCCTCAGGTAATAAGATCATAATACGGTAAGATTCCTCAGGTAACAAGATCATAATATACATAGTAATATTCCTCAGGTAATAAGATCATAATATGGTATTATTCCTCAGGTAATAAGATCGTAATATGGTAATATTCCTTAGGTAATAAGATCATAATATGGTATTATTCCTCAGGTAATAAGATAGTAATATAATAATATTCCTCAGGTAATAAGATCATAATACGGTAATATTCCTCAGGTAACAAGATCATAATATACATACATAGCAATATTCCTCTGGTAATAAGATCATCATAATATGGTATTATTCCTCAGGTAATAAGATCGTAATGTGGTAATATTCCTCAGGCAACAAGATCATAATATGGTAATATTCCTCAAGTAATAAGATAATCATCAGAAGAATAATATTGTCACCTCAATTATTAATAAATCTCATAACAATCATTGATGTTTTTAATTCCACATTTTAGCCTTTTTTACAATTTTGGAAAATCAACACCCCTGCCATAGGTGGTTCGCTAGTGATTTAGCAGGGGTACCGGGTTCATGTAGTGAGGTTTGTCTAGGTCTTGACGGCCGATGCGTTTACCCACATACTGAGGAAACTGGGTGAGGGAGACCTTTTGACCTCTCCGGTCGGACTCTCTCGAAGCATCGCCTTGGAATCGCAATCGCAAGGAATGAATTCATATATTCGTCACTCTGGATGCACTGCCCTGCCTCAGATTCCTACAAAAGACGCTAATACATTTTTTTTCTCAGAAGTTCCTCTGCTTCCTTTTCCTAAAAAGACCATCCACACAGCATCCCCAAAGATGTCAACGGCTCTGAGTGAAATTGTTTTCCTCAGGGCCTCCTGTGCGGAGCTATAGTTAAAAAAAAATATGCGTTACTACGTAAACCTCACATCTGAGTAAATATAAATGTCCAGACAAAAACATCAATTTAAAAAAAAAATCACACTTCTTAAATATTATTTTCTTGGTACAGAATTATTCTGATAGTGAAGTTTAATTGATTAGAATCAAAGATATTGAAATATAAGACATGTGTTATCCGCAGTCTTCACTGGGTGGGAATGTGTTTCCTGGCGTTGCTGATATTGTTAACCAATACTACTGTACACCTTAAAAAAATCAACTAAATGAATGAATTTTTTCCGTATTCAAACTATTCCCATTAAACGGTAGTCCGCCGACGGTCGAGCGGCCATCATAGCATATCTCTTGTATTTCAATATCTTTGATTAGAATAGTAAATACAAACATCCAGTTGAATAAAACAGTCATATTTTTTTTTAAATCATACATGTGAAAATATGTTCAATTCCATGTAACATGTTTGGTTTTGAGACTTAGTTGAATTGAATTTAAAAACATTAATTGCACGTGGTGACAAAAATTCTACAATAAACAACTCTACGGTGATTGATTGAGGATTGTTAATCCATAAACAATGTTTAGTGGTTGATTTATCTGGAGGCGTCTACTAATATCTACAGGAATTCCAAAAACTGAACAAATCGGACTAATATCGATGAGAACCAAAGTGCTTACGCATATCTACAGCTCAAACTGCTGACTAATATCTATCAGAATCAAAGTGCGTACAAATATCTACAGCTAAAACTGCTGATTAATATCTATGAGAACCAAAGTGTGGACGAATATCTACAGCACTGACAGAGGTTGGATTTGCAATTATGTATAGCATATTGGAATAACGTAATATTGCGTATGCAGTTTAAAAAATTTAATTTATGTATGTATATATGTAAACATCCCTAATATCGGACTATTGGACACATTTAGCTGATTATTAAGGATTTGGGTTTTTGTTTTAACAGCTTTCTTTATTTAGAGTGCTATTACCGTGACCATTTCTACGTCGTTAGGTTAGGTTGTGGTGCCGTGTATTTCGAAATAAAAAAATATCTTTGTATCATGACCTCCACGTTTGTTCAATAAATACGTAATATTATGCAAAAACTTCATGTACGTACTTTAAACGTTTAAGCCTTTAAGTAATTAGTAATTGAAGTATTTTATGCTTTTCCGTACAACCTCTTGCTCAGCTGCCCTCTGTAGAAATTAGTACAACCTATGCTCCATAGATATTAGTCACCACTGGGACCGTCACAGATATTCGTCCGACTTTAGCTCTGTAGATATTAGTCACAACTCTGAAGTTCGTAGATATTAGTCCAACATATGAGCTGTAGATATTCGTCAGACATACAGGCTGTAGATATTAGTATCTGGAGTCGATTTATCTGTGGATTAATCATTAAGTAATAATTCTATGGTGGTTTATTAAGGATTACAATCATTATCAAATTCTACAGCCATTGTTGATCATTAAAAAAATTATTTGGCAATTGTTTGAGGATTTTTAATCGTAAAACAATTCGATAGTGGTTGATCGAGGATTACAATCATTACACAATTATTCTATAGTCGTCTGTAAATCATTAATTGTGGTTGTTATTAATCATTAATCAATTATGTAGTGGTTTATTGATGATCACATCATTAAACAATTCTGCAGTCATTGCGTATGTATCATAATTCATTTCCATAGTGATTATTTGAGGTTTAGAAATCATTAAACAATTCTCTAGATTTTACACGAATGTTTCTAATCAATACAAAATTTCCATAGTGATTATTTGAGGTTTAGAAATCATTAAACAATTCTCTAGATTTTACGCGAATGTTTCTGATCAATACAAAATTTCTGTGATATATGCAATTATATCGCATTTGTATCTATGTAGTAATTCGGGAATGCTCGGGTCGCCGAACATTGCCGATCGGGCATACGAGCCGGGACAGCGGTCCGGTGTACGGCCGCGGCCAGAACCATTCTAACTTCCAGTATAATCAGTCGCTACCGAGACAAATAATATTACTTATTGAATCCATTGTACTCTTACAATAAAGACGAGAACTTACGTTTAACATATTTATTATTATTGTGTGGCTAGTGTGGCCACAATAAAAGTACATTACAATTGGCGCAGCCGTATTAAAGTACAATATTGGATTACCAAATTGGATCACAAAAAAAAAATTACCAAAGCGGGGAGAGCTAAGTCACCCCGAAAAATTTTTCAAGGCTACCTACAGCCGAGGCGGAACATTGGAGTATTTTTTGGGTTTGTCTGACCGAGTGAAAGGACCGGCAGAACAAACCGAGGATATCTCTGGCTATTCCTGGAGCCACAGTCAGAGTTCTGGAGTACCATCCAAGGGTACTCAGAAGCAAGAGGCGGTGGTCGTTTTTGGGGCTCAACAGAGCCTTTCCACGAAGGTGAAGTTCCGAGGGAGTGCCGAGGGAAGGCATTCTTACAAGGCAAACAGTGCTAGTGTCGAGGAAGGTCACTCACTCATCAAGAGGAAACAATCTGGAGACGTTGCAACCGCAATTTCTAAGATAGGTTTTTCTTTTCTTTCTTGTGGAGGATTTGTCTGGGTTTTTTGTAATTTTTTCCGGGGTAGTATTGTTGTCGTAGCTTCGCGTGATTATTTTTTTTCCTTTTGTGAAGATGGAATCGGCGAGAATTCCACCGTTCTCTCACATAAACGGAGATTGGGATGTGTTTCAACTCAGATTAGAGCAGTTTCTCGTGTTACATGATGACATTACCGAGATTAAGAAAAAGGCTTATCTGATAAACTCGCTTGAAACGGAGACCTTGACTCTTCTGTCCAACTTATGTTTCCCGATTAAAATCACAGATGTTACGTTTGAGAAATTAATTGAGTTGCTAAAAAAACATTGTGGTAAATGTAGATCTCTTTTTCAAGAGCGGGAATCATTTTTCCAAGCTAAACAGAATCATAACGAATCGATAAGGGATTTCGCCGCAAGAATTCGAGGGCTCAGCTCATTCTGTCAGTTCGGAAACAGGCTGGAGGATAATCTTGTAGACGTGTTTGCAATCGATCTACTTCCGGGCCCTGTACGGGTAAAATTGTTTGTTGAAGGGCCTAAACAAAACTTTAATCAACTAGTTGAACTTGCAGTGACCGCGAAAGGTCCTGAGGTCGATTCAATCAAGATGAAGTTGGAAGTAAATTCGGTAAAGGAATTTGGAAGATCGGCTTCTCCGGCGCGAGAAATAAATTCGATAAAGAGATTTGGAAAATCGGCTTCTCCGGCGCGAAAACTTTATTATCGGTCGAATAGTTCCGATTCATGTAGGTCGGATAAACAAGTTAAAACCGGTTCATCACTAAAAAAGTGTAAGATCTGTGGGAAATCAAATCATGACACTCATAACTGTAAGTTTAAGCAAGCTAAATGTTATTCTTGCGGTAAATTGGGTCATTTACAGAGATTTTGTAAAAACGGGTCAGTAAAATCAGTTATGAATTGTAATGATGAAAATATTGAAATTGTAGCTTTTGTTAAGGCAATCAAGGCACAATTGAAATTAAATGGGAAATCCTTCGAAGCGATGATTGATTCAGGATCATCAGTTTGTGTCATTCCGGAGACATTGTTTTGTAAACATTTCAGTAATATAGAGTTGTCACCCGAAACACGAAAAATTTCAGGTTACGACGGGAATATGTTGACTGTTGTGGGTAATGCAAATTTCAAGGTCGAATACAATAATCTAGTTAGGTTAATAACCTTTATCGTTGTAACAAGCGGTTCGGAGATGATTGTGGGAAGAGATTTCATGGAAATATTTAACCTCAACATTGTTTCAAAACAAAATTCTATTAATTCGGTTTCGTTCGCGAATAGGAACAAATTTCAGAAAATGGGGAACGTAAAACCATATTTTTCAGGGTATGGAAGTTCTAATCTTAGGGAATATAAAACCATGTTTAAAGGGCATGGTAGTTCATCTGCAAATAAAAGGAATGTAAAACCTTATTTAAAGAATACGGTAGTTCAGTTGCAAAGATTACTTTCTGGGAAACCGATGAAATCAGGTGGAAACCAGGCAGATTTTCTGTCTCGGTTTCTGTTAAAGAACAAAGTTGAGAATTCTAAGGTAGAATTTAAAGATTACTGCGGTTCAGATTTCGTAAGTTTTGTTAGCAATTGTGAACATCTTGACGTTAATTCGATTAGGGAAGCCACTAAAGTAGATACGGTCATTCAAGGCGTAATGACGTGTTTAAGGCAAGGGTGGCCCAAACGTGTTAAACGCGAGGAGGAATTATGGAAATTCTGGATAAAAAGGAACGAACTTTCGATTGTTAAGGATTGTTTATTTTGGCAACATAGAATTATTGTTCCAAGTTCGTTGCATAAAAAAGTGTTAGAGCTCGTGCATCGTTCACACTTAGGTATTGTTAAGATGAAAGGGTTAGCAAAGGGTTATTTCTGGTGGTCATCGCTGAGCAAAGATTTAGAGAAAATTGTTCAGGAATGTCCAGAATGCGCGTCGACGAAACAATCTCCGCCAAAGAGTCAATTATCGGTATGGCCTAATTCTGGGAAGGTCTGGAGTAGGTTACACCTGGATTATAGTGGACCGCTGGCAGGGAAAATGTTTCTGGTCATCTGCGACTCATTCACTAAATGGGTTGACTGTATTGAAGTTCAAAGGGCAGATTCAGCTAATACTATATTTGAATTGAGGAAATTATTTTCAAATTTTGGCTACCCTGAACTCATAGTGTCAGATAACGGAACTTGTTTTACGAGTGAAATTTTCCAACAGTTTCTTCGGGAAAACAATATTAAATTCATGTCATCTCCAGTTATGCACCCAAAAAGTAATGGGATCGCTGAAAATTCAGTGAAAACTACTAAGAGTTTTCTTAAAAAACTTATGGTAGGAAATAAATTTCAGGTTGATTACAAGGATAAATTGTTACATTTTTTGTCCGATTATAGAAATACTCCACATTGTACGACGGGAGTCGAGCCAGCAGTTTTATTGTTTGGTAGGAAACTTAGATCTACTTTTGACAGTCTCATTCCGAAAGAGAATGAACGGGTTGTGTCAAAACAACATGATTTGGCGAATAAGAATATTGAGGCAAATCAACGTAAACAATCTAAGTATTATGGTGGTGTAAAAACAAGAAATTTTATTGTGGGACAAAAATGTTTAGTTAAAGATTTCAGGAAGAATAATAAATTTACATGGGTAAAGGGAATTGTTACAGATAAAATTGGAAAAAAATTATATTTGGTAAAAACTTGTGATTCTCAATTAATTTGGAAACGTCATGTGGATCAGATGAGGAACTTATCAGTGTCTTGGAGTGATGTTGAGTCAGATTTGCCAGATTCCGCGTCTGATGACACGAGGACTGAGCACTCTGAGAAAGAGTTATCCAATCTGTGGAGTGAGTTAACGGTGTTTTCTCCTGATTTCAGATTTGCGGAGGGGGGAGAGAGGTCACCGGAGGTCACAGACACGGCAATCGCTGGTCCAAGTCAAAGTTCAAATCCCTGGTTGGGGAGACTCCGCCCAAGATAGTCCACAAGGAAGGAACGGAAAGCCTTCTAACTTAATATAATTTTGTGTGAAATATTAATAATGATGTGTTTATGAAAAAACATTATAAGAACTTGAGTGAAATATCAGTATAATATTTACAGTGTTTGAATTATATAGAATCATGAAATACTTGAAATACTTAAATATGTAGTGACTGATTTACAGGGGGAAGGGTGTGATATATGCAATTATATCGCATTTGTATCTATGTAGTAATTCGGGAATGCTCGGGTCGCCGAACATTGCCGATCGGGCATACGAGCCGGGACAGCGGTCCGGTGTACGGCCGCGGCCAGAACCATTCTAACTTCCAGTATAATCAGTCGCTACCGAGACAAATAATATTACTTATTGAATCCATTGTACTCTTACAATAAAGACGAGAACTTACGTTTAACATATTTATTATTATTGTGTGGCTAGTGTGGCCACAATAAAAGTACATTACAATTTCCATAGTGATTATTTGAGGTTTAGAAATCATTAAACAATTCTCTAGATTTTACGCGAATGTTTCTGATCAATACAAAATTTCCATAGTAATTATTTGAGGTTTAGAAATCATTAAACAATTCTCTAGATTTTACGCGAATGTTTCTGATCAATACAAAATTTCCGTAGTGATTTTTTGAAGATTCTTAATCATGGAACAATAATTCTATAGTGATTGATTAAGGATTGTTTATAATTTATCATTTCTAAGGTGCTTGATTGAGGATTGTAAAAAAGGTGTAGAGTACAAAATTTCTAAAATGTGATTAAAAATTATATTCTATTATTATTAGAGTGGTTAGGTTTTATGATTTGGCAGTGTTTTATTGTAAGACTATGGATCATATAATATGTTACCAGGTATTTGTATTTTGGTATTGATAATTTCTTTTGCAAGACGATTAGTGATAATTTGATTTACATTTAAGTCGGAGTAGGTACTTCTAACACAGTATAAAATATCTACACTTTGGTAGTTACTAAAATATTTTTCTATTCCTAGTATATAATATAATTTCATAGACACATTTCTAATAAAAAAATTGTTTAACTGGCCGGCGACTGTGTATCGCAGTAATTAAAAAAATTAATAGATAACTACATACATTATCTATAATATAATATATTGTATTAACTAAATGGCACATTTATTAGAATAAAATACATATGAAACAAAATTATTTGTCTTTATTTCTTAAATATTTTTATCTGTATATTTCAAGTGCAACACTCCGTATATGTACTTTTTAATTTATTACAAAAGCGTATTTACTTTATTATATTATTTTAGAATAATATATTTTCTATCTAAAAGTATAAAAGTAACATTTAGAGATATGTACACTATAATATCGAACCTCTAAAGTCAATTCGTAGTATAGGTAAATTCCATTTTCAATAGAATTATGTTACTATTTCCTATGTTTGGAGTTATTCGGTTCGTCTTAAAATCTATAGATAGAATGATTTGAATGTCGTATGACATTTTTTCTATCCCAGACTAGACTTGATGCGACATTCGCACATCCCATTGAAGAGTGTTGTTAGTCAAAAAAGTAAATTTTACAGGAGAGTGAAAACAAATCGAGAAAGTTTTCTCTTGGGGTAAAAATAATTTCAAAGACTAAATCACTTCTGATTACATTTAAAAGGGATCGAAATGAAAATCTAGTCTCCTTCAACGGAAGCAATCTTCCATTGATATACCGAAGGGATCATGACGCTAGTTCCTCAGAGCATCTTCCATTGTAATACATGGTAGAATGAGGACAGCATTTCCATCTGACGCCTATGCTCTAAAGATTGCAGTCCGTCTGTTAAGATGGAAGACCGCCCGTTTCTGCACAGAGTCAAGGATTTTTTTTAGGTGTTTTGGATCTCCAGACCAGAGATGGTAGCTGCCAAATTCAACCTTGGGGCGCACTTGCGATTTGTACAGGGTAAGCAGTTGTGTACTATTAAAGTATCTGCGGGCACTGTACAGTGCGCCCAGTTTTTGAGAGGCTAACTTAACTCTGGTTTCGATGGATCCCCGGTACCTGGGCTGGTCACTTAGAGATACACCAAGCATACAAACGAACTTACACAAAAAGGAGTCGAAGAAACGACCCATTCTTGTGAAGTCAACATCGACTGTGAATGGGTGCTACGCTTGTGTCCGTTGATATTCATGCATGTGCACCGGTGTACCGAGGATCAATGCTGCTAGCTCCTTAGAGCGGGGCCTATTAAAACACCCGCAGAAAAGACTCAGCATGCCTACATTGCGTCCGTGCATTATAGATGGCAATCGGTCGGTTAACAATGGATTGTCGATCAGACGGACCACCCTCGTATTGTAGAGCTGCAGCCCAGAGGTGGCTATCAAATTTAATTGTTGGGCGAGCTTTAGATTTGTTCAGGGTTTTTAGCAGCTGGTCCACTATTGAAGATTCTGCTAGCCCTGTACAAGGCGTCCAGTTTCTTGGAAACCAGATTTACTAGGGCTTCCACCCCGATATTCAAGCCGGTCTGACATACTTACTCTGAGCATTTCAATGGAGTCTTTATTAGGGAGGATGATTATTATTAGAAGTTAATTTGTTCTGTAATCCCTAAAAATGAGATATTCCACCCGTATCACAGATACAGATACTCATCAAATTATTACAAGGTGATCATATCTTACTAACTGTTGATAATTGGCACTATGTGATCTCTTTTGCTTAGTATTAGGTCCGCCGATATTTCGCATCAAGTGCCAAAACCGGCTTAAGTACACTCAGTCTCGAGGTGTAATGTTTTATCATAATACGATATAATCGTAAAACGATTTTATCATAATAAAAATATTATTACGTTAGGTATATTATAAAGGTAGCACAGATTAATTTTTAAGCCTAGTAAAAAAAAAAGTATTTTCCAACGGCACCGACCCTCCACACTGGCGACCAAATCTTCAAAACACCGTTGTATTTAATTTTCAGTATGTCCATCAGAGCCGTTTTCGATTTTTTCATGACATCCTATCGGGTGTTGTAATGCGTCCTGCGGAGCAGTTTTTTGAGTCGATTGAATAGGAAAAAGTCACAGGGAGCCAGATCAGGTGAATTCAAAAGCTGCTGAATAGTATTTGTGTTGTTTTTAATCAAAAACTCATGGATAAGGATTGCATTGTGGGACGGTGTGTTGTCATGGTGCAAAAATCATGCCAAATGAGGAAGTGTCAATGACAGATATGCCCCTGGGAGGCCAAGGGGACACCGGTGTACCCTATGAAATAAAAAAAAAACTTTTTATATGCGATTTTGACCCTTATGTATAAAGAAACTCTATGAAAACAAGGTCAAAATCGCTTGCACCAATATCTCTGCAGGTAGGGTAAAAAATTTCATTCATGTGGCAACTCTAGAATTTTTGTAATTAATTTATCTGTGACTTCAGACCGCTGTTAAAATCGAAAAGTCGAAAGTTTTAGCATTTTTGTTCCTTTTTCAAATGCATATAAAGGTATTTATTTATTATCTATCACCTATGAAATGTGTTTTTTCACGTAGGATGTCTATTCAGGTTTATGTAAAAATAACAATATCAGTTCATTTTCGTATTTATACGGATATTTAAGCAAAATTCGGGAAGTCAAATTTTCGCACCTTTGTTCTTGGCTTCCAAGGGGACCTAACAAAAAAAAGAATTCCGATCGGGTGACTGACAGCACCACACGGTGGCCGATCCTGAAACTTTTGGATCAAGGTGGTATAGATTTTGTATTTCTTTTTCAAGAATTTATTCGCTAGTGTATGGAGGGTCGATATATTTAAAATCCACGTCGAATATTTGTCTTTTTCGATGTAAAATAAGAATAACATACTAATTTATATTGAGTCACAAAGCTTATAGCACAACCAATTATATGCAGATATAATATACATGATATTTACACTGATTTGCAATAATTCAAAGCAATAATACAGTCGTTAGTCGTTTACAAATACATGATTTCCATTTTTTGGTATTGTGTTTGTAAAATTCCATTATTTAAAAAAAAATTAAGGTAAACCAAATTTAATACATAATATTTAATACTAATATGATCTGCAAGTATTCAGTTTTTTTATTATTGTGAAAGGAATCGAAAAAACCAAAGACTTGCACAAAAGAGTAAAATTCACTATGGTGTGCAGCTCAGCCTTTGTGGAACCTTTTTGCATAGGGCTCCTGTTTTGTCGATTCCTTATCATTAAGAGCAGTGGGACAACGGGAATCTTATTTTTTTTTAAAGTAAGTCGTAGGAAAATAACAACCACTTCAATGTGTAGGTAGCCCATTCCGATACTTAAAAAAATTAGTTAAAAAAAAGGGCTTACTAAAATAAATTTATTTTTCGCGTAAACAAAGCATCCAGAGGGAAAACGCAGTATCTTCGAGATGTGATAAAAAAGAAAAATAGCTTTTTTTAATGCCAATTTTTGTAAATAAAAAAGTCATACCTACTAAAAATCTGTAGTATAAGGACGAAATTACCTCAAGTAACAACTTCCCACGTTTGTATCTGATCTGTATCCACGCAAACCACGAACAAACAATAATTAAGCATCGGCCACGCGTTAAAAGCGCGATCACTTATCTGTTGTACCGTAACCGCTTATGTGTTGTACCGTCACACTACGCTATGAAAGATTTCTTCCTATGGTAGGAGAGGAGATCAGTTGAATTAGGGAGCTCATTTCTTTATACTGGATCTGTCAACAGCTGTCATCCGCACGTTTACGCAGCTCCGTAATTAAATTGACACCCTTTCTTGTTTACGGCGGAGAGGGGGTCGCACAACTTTTCGCATGTTGCGTGAGCAGTAGTTACGGAGTATAATGTTGAACTTAGTGCCTCTGTTCACGGAGATACTTACAATATACTTGATCCTCGTGCGCGTATCATACGCACCGATCGTAAGTACCCCCGTACGATTTTGCTGGTGACCGTTCACGGTGCTACGCGGTGGCTGTCAGTTTCCAATTAATATCACGATACCGACAGTGCTGATCGCACGCGACGCGTCGCATCATTTGTGTCTGATACTTATTCGTTTGACGTTTGACAGAATGGCGTCGGAACATGAAAGTAATGTTAAATTTGTTCTGGAAGTGGAAAAAATGCATGTTTATATAACTATACTTTACCAGAATACGTAAGAAAGGATTTAGTAGAGAAGGCATGGATTGATGTTGGAAAAAAAGTCATACGACATCGCATGACAGCGTGTTAACTCCACGGCTACACGTGAAAAATGATCAAGTTCAGTATATTTCGGATAGCGCCGTGTACGGAGACTAGCATTAAAACGTAGTATATCAGCAGGGTTTGTGGTTTCGTCACAATTACGTAGATTGTAAGTATCTCCATGAACGGAGGGCCTTAAAGCGCATCATCTGCTTAGGTGTGACGGGTCTGAGTTTGTATTTGCGGGATTGTATGGCGACCGATATTGTACGTGCAATGATCGTTTATCTTTTAAAGCTGATTCTGTCGGCCCCATAAATGAGAGGTTAACCATTAAAACAATTGGACAATCAAACCCCTTTCTCTGAAAGTACCCTTATAAGATCATATTATAGAAACAACTCTCGAAGTTACTACCGCCGAAAGTCTTGTATTAGAAACGCTTCTAACTTGTAGAACTATTAGGTTGCGTGTTGGAAGTCTTTATTGAGTTCTACTAAAATCACAATTTGCAAATAAATTCAGGAATGGATAGCGAAACAGATTTACACAACTACCGGCACTTAAAAAAAAACCAAACGAACGTCGTTTAACCGTCAAGGTTAACTGCGGTTCAATATCGATGGTTCTGCTTTCAAACATTTTAATATGGGCGACGCTTCTGGAAAGATCGCTATTTTTCGGAAACAATCCAAAGCATGAGGTAGCAGAGGCCGGCTGCTACAAACTTATACATTAATCAAATAACTTCAATGTTTCCAAGATGTTTTTGTTTTCACATAATATATTTAAAAAAATTTTAACCAAACAAAAAACGACTTCAAAAAACGCACTAAAAAGTAAAAAAATAATTTCGTATTCTTCTACAACTTCATAATCAACTTATTTTTTCTACTCATCAATATGTAGGTACGATTGATATTTTTGGAGTCGGTGTCAGTCAAGGTAGGTTTGTAACTACATACATAGTTATAGGTGAGATGTGCTTGTGTCGCACAAGAGACTTGACGAGGCGAGAGCGGGCCGCGGCGTGAGGGGATCTCTCAAGTGAACTCGTCGGGCCGGGTACCTTTGCTGACACCGACTCCAAAAATAACAACCGTACCTACATATTGATGAGTAGAAAAAATAGGTTGATTATGAAGTTGTAGAAGAATACGAAATTATTTTTTTACTTTTTAGTGCGTTTTTTGAAGTCGTTTTTTGTTTTGTTAAAATTTTTGTTTATTTTTTGATTTTTAGTGAATCTGAAGTACACTTACTAATTTGTCTAAATATAGGTAGACCTACTAAACGTGCTGCTCATATGAGAAAGACATAATTTGACCATAGTTTCATTAATTTTCCCCTAAGAGTTCCGTTATTTTGTCATGGATCCGATAATCAGAACCTAACCAAACTCTCATCAAACTACCCTTGAAGTACATCCTTTCCAATAAAAAAAGAATCATCGAAATCAATTGGCGTGATATTGAGTTATTCGTCCATTTGTCGCGCACATACTTGATGCAAATTTAAGACTTATATGATTTTCTCATGGATGCCATTGTCAGAACTGGACCAAATTAAAGTGGGACCACACGGGAAGCACCAGCTTTCAAATAAAAAAAGAATCATCAATATCGGTTCACCCAGTCGAAAGTTCTGAGGTAACAAAAAAAAAAAAAAAAAAAATACAGTCGAATTGAGAACCTCCTCCTTTTCGAAGTCGTTTAAAAATGGACACAATTGTTACTTTTAACGAGAGTGACTGCACTTTAACGTTCCTTAATTACTAATACATTTCCTCTCGTCTCTAGACATAAATTTTGCTATCTAAGTACATACAATTTTTTTTCTTTAGCATAGGTAAATATTTTTACCATATTTTTTGTGGACTCTTACAATAATTTTCAACAACGATAATATTTTTATTTCTGTGTTGTATTTAACTAATCATCGCAATTACATTATTAGCATGGTTGATTTGAATGATATTATTTATAAAACTTACAATTTCACACTGCCTTGTAAATTCTATTTTTAGGCTTGGTAAAAACAACTAAAAAACATATTTAGTACATTTTTTTCTTTCATTGATCATCAGGAGTTAACATTTACATTTTGGACATTTCTAGTCTGGGTTTTGTCATGTTAATAATTGTAAAGATTGATAGGCCTTACAAAAGTAGGTTTGCACTGTTTACGGCAGATGAGGTGTCAATAAAAAACCATGTTCATAAAATGAAACCAATAGAAGCTGACGCGGATTTTATCTTACCAATAGTAAGGAGAAGTTTGCTTTTAATTCAATAGAAACTAATAATTCAATGCTTTATGTTAAGTTTGGTCTTAAAATAATGGCAAATAAATGCTTATACACGGTGTCCGGAAATTCGTAGTACAAGCGGGAAACTGGTAAATCTACATCACATTCGAAGTCGATTTGTGATGTAACTTTTTTGATTTGAGCTTTCGTTTTCAAGTAAATCGGGTCCGAAGTTGGAATTTTTTTGGTTAAGTTTGAAAAAATTGTTCACTAGGGGGTTGATTTCAACTGTGTAATGTCTTATAAAATGCATCGAAGGGTAAACCGGGCTCAAAAGTTTTTTTAACCGTTTAGTTGCCGAAAAAATTGAAAAATAGAAAAAAAATAATATTAAAATCGAAATGCTGAGATCGAAAAAAATAAGTTTTTTGGGTTCTCTACGTGATGTATATTCACCAGTTTCCCGCTTATACTACGAGTTTCCGGACACGTTGTATAATTACCGTTAAAAAAATAAACATACGTTCTTTATCGTTATGATGCTGCAGCTCTTTCTTACACATTAAATAACGGTGAGACAAAAGATGAGATACACTAAATACGTGTGTACCTATGTTTCTTCCAAAAGTACTACATACGTTTTTCCTTTGAAGGAAACTGATATCTTATTACGGTTCGGCCACGGCGACGGGAATCGCATTTCATTTTCTCTATACGTGTGAGGGAGATGTATGATAATGATAGCATGTTTCCTTTGGGGGGGTGCAGACATATTCGTATGTTCACCGTTTGTCTCGTTTTCGACTGTTGTTATTTAATGTGTAAGAAAGAGCTAAAGCATTATATGCTTAAGACAAAAGCAAAACCATCAGAATTACCTTTGGAGGTAATAGAACTATGCACAATGTGTATCTCATCTTTTGAAAGAGCTGCAAGCATTATTGTGAAAAGGTACGTATGTTTATTGCCCTTTTTTACGCCGTCACGGTAATTATAAAAGGGTCTAATGGATTCAATCTGAAATATAAACTATGGTTTTCACTTTATGGAGATGTTTCTTTTTTCTTTGACACTTACTCGCTGTCTTAGGCAACGTTGATAAATAAACAAATATATAAAAGTTGCGATTATGAGTTTCGACATCAACAATTTTTAACATACGATTAGCATAGTGAGTAGGAAATATGGCATCCATTCTGGGTCAGTTTTTTAAATTCCTCACCATTGAATATTACTGACACTTGATTCTATGTCTTCGATAGAGTAAAATTTTTTCGTTTGTTTCCGCAGTTATTGTGGATATAACAAATTACTCCATCAGCTACAAGCTACCTTCTAAGGTAGTCTGAACGTGAAGGCTAACAGTGCGGCAGAAACCTGAGCAGTCCCTTGTTTCTTTCTTGAGGTGGTGCCATCAGCATTGGTACTTGATTTCGATGTGTGATGTTAATCTGAAAAATACATTTTATTATAACCAAATATTATAAAATGGTCCCCCCATTAAACACTATTTATACAAACACATACCAACCAAAACAGTTGGTAAAATTTCGCAAATAGATGAGTTGTCGTGTTGTACTCCTCGAGATACTGAGGCGGCAACCGCAGCTTACTTATCACATTCCACACATCAATGAAGGTTTCCTAATGTATTCCTAAGATTATATTAATGCCTTAATTTCTTACCGACGCTTTTGCTTTGTATTTACATTTTATCCAGGGGTAAGGTTCTCGACAAGCGATCCGGAGGTTGCCCAAGTAAATTTTATTTGACTTGTTTCACAATTTAATCATTCACAAATAATCAATATATATTTTCGTTATTTGTTTTTGGGGTGTTGTGCCGTGTTGCGCTACCTCCATCTTTAGCCAACGTTTCAGACAGATGGTAGATGTGTACATCTACCGGATCTGCCCAGATGATGGACATTGCAACGCTGTCTGAAACATTGGCTAAAGAAGGAGGTAGTGCAACACGGCATAAAATCTTAAAACATATCCAAGTAATATGTATATTATGAAAGAAAGTGTATGAAAGTGTGCGGTTCGCAATAAACTCAGAAACCAGTCCCGGTACGGTCAAGGGAGTTATATGGTGTGTGGTAGATCTCTTACCCTCTTCCAGGATGAAGTTTCCCGTTTTTACCTAAAGGGCGTGCTTTTGAAGATATAAGGACTGGAAGTTTCGCCCTCTTGAAATTTCTAGAACAGTCTTCCGGAAAGTTCTAGAAGGTTCCATAGAGCTCTAGAAAGTTCTGGAAGGAGTGGCGGAGTATTTAGTGGAATTTTTGAGAATAGGGAATCGGGAAGATCATTGTGGAACATTCCAGAACACTCTCGAATGTTGTCCTGAGCGAAGCCGGGTGACCCAGCTAGTATAAAATATATTTGTAGCACTTTCCAGAGTGGAAGTTACTATCAATGTTGTTTAAAATAGATTTGGTTGTGTTTGGTGACTTGATATTAATAACCAGCCAACCTTCCTTTTCCCCATCTCCTTCCCTTCCCCATTACCTTCAGCCTCACAATATACCCCAATTGGGGATGCCGCAGTCTCACTAGCTCCAGAAGGGAGCAGCTGGGACTCTGGTGACGTATTCAAATAAAAAAAAAAACTTAATATGTTGATATTAATTCACTAAATGTGATTTTTTTGAATTATGTAAGGGATGTAATGAAAATATTACCTGACACGGAGATTGCATCCACGGCTCTCCATCAATCTGCATCGGCAGAGTCTTCCTGGTGACTATAGTTACTGCCCTGCACTGGGCCAGACGTTGCCCCGAGGCTCGGAGACCTGTGGTGACAAATGAAACAGATCCTAATATAAAGATGTTGCAAATTTTTTTAAGGAGTCAATATTATCATTGGATTGAAAAAAATATTTACATTTGCCAAACTGTCCAAGTTTTGTCTAATTTGATCAGTGAATGCATTATTTTTAAAAATATATTTCTACACAATATTTTTGCAGGACGTTGCAAAAGCTATTTATTCCTATAGAAAAATAACTTTTAAAATGGCTGTTTCTTGCAAACTTGCCTTATTCCACCCAATGTTTACTATCAAGACAGGCTTATTCCATTTCAGCCAATAGAAATTTCACATTTCATCACGTGACAAAATGGTAGCCTATTCTATGAAAGTTGCTCTCAGTCGAATTATTAAAGTAATCTATTTCTAAAAAAAACACTTATGAAATCACATAGGTATTTGACAACCGTATCAGTTTTTTAGATTTCCCAACAAAACGTTCAGTTGGAATAAGTCAGTTTTGCAAAACCCCCCATTTGTACTATGCTTTAACCCACATTAAGTTTTAAAAGCTAAATCATTTTCTATGCGTTTGGAGTTGTATAAAATCATTGAATCTATGATTCTACTCCCTTCTACTGCAAGGTTTCAATTTGTTTCTTTCTTACCTGTTCTGACTTGTCCCATGTGCAGACAGTTCTCCAGTCCAATCACCTCTATTAACTTGTCACCAATATCTGGAACAGTGGAGAAAATTAGTATAAATAAATTGTAAGCTGAGAGCTTTTATGAGTTTGTAACAGTTTGTTAACAGTGAGAATACTCCACTGCTGTCGATGTACTATGTATTAAATGACACAAAAATAGCCAAGAGGTTAAGTAGTTACCTTGAACGGCCTGCGATAGGGTGACGGGGGCCGGCTGGGGCCTGCGGCGTCCCCTCCTGCGCGGCGGGGGGTCACCCCAAAGGTTGGAGCCCCCATGCGCAAAGGGGATGTTGAGCAGGGCTACCCCCTGCAGCCGGGAGCCCTTAGACAGGTCGAGGGGGACTCCGTCACACTGGTAATAAAGATATATTGTGGTTATCATTTCATTGAGCTGATGTGGAAAAACATGCATTAAGCGTTCTTTGCTTAGTGAACCCTATGCAATTTCTTAATTTTCTAGTCACAACGTGGATAAAGTCCAAAGCCAGCTCTAACCGACATCACTCATAAAAGAATTAGTATAGGAACTCAGGAAAAGCCTTGTATTTCCCATTTCATAAAGCACTGATTAAGGCCCTCCGTTCATGGAGATACTTTCAATCTACGTAATTGTGACGAAACCACAAGTACCCTGCTGATATACTACTTTTTAATACTAGTCTCCGTACACGGCGCTATCCGAAATATACTGAACTTGATCATTTTTCACCTGCAGCCGTGGAGTTAACACGCTGTCAAGCGATGTCATATGACTTTTTTTCCAACATCAATCTGTGCCTTCTCCACTAAATCCTTTCTTACGTATTCTGGTAACGTATAGTTTTATAAACATGGATTTTTTCCACTTTCAGAACAAATCTAACATTACTTTCATATTCCACGACATTTTTGTCAAACGTCAAACGAATAAGTATCAGACACAAATGATGCGACGCGTCGTGTGCGATCAGCACTGTCGGTATCGTGATACTGATTGGAAACCGACAGCCACCGCGTAGCGCAGTGAACGGGCATCAGCAAAATCGTACGGGGGTACTTACGATCGGCGCGTATGATACATACAAGGATCGAGTATCTTGTAAGTATCTCCGTGAACGGAGGCACTAAGTATTACAAGAAACTGGAATTCAAATTAATTTTAAACTCAGATACACAATATATTAGTTGTTTTATCATTCAAAAGATTTCGACCTTTAATATTTGATTGACTTATCAATTTATAATATTTCATTTGGGCAACTTACAACAATATCAATATGTTCCTGAAGGTTCTTGCAAGAGGCAGCGAATTGCTCAGTGGTTGCGTACTCAAAGTACCACAGCTTGTTCTTCATTCGAGAACTGAATTTTTCGGGATTCTTTTCCCGCTCCACGTGAAACTTCACACAGATGGCAGCATCCTTGAAAACAGATAAACATTACAGCATTAATTGGTAGAGATATCGGATATTAGCTCAACTATTTGAAAGGACACTATTTCATAGACAAATCGCAGATAAAATGACTTGAGCCTTAAATATTTAGAATGCCAGAAGACCGACTTCAGTTGCTAGTGACTGACCAAAAGGTTTGGTTTCGGCAAATCTGCCGAACCTTCGGCCTCACTGAAACTCTGCGTTCGTGAATTATCGCACGTCGTTCGATTGACTTTGGGTGAGTTCGTGGCTCGTGTGCCACTCGCCATCATTAGCTGAGTTCACTTGCCGGTCCGGCGTGATTGTGTTGTGAGTGTATGTGTTAATTTTAACATTTTTTGTTTGTTTTGTAGCAGTAATATCAAAAAAATAAATAATTATTTTTACACATACTTCAATTTTTATATTTTATTTCATTATCAACACGTGTAATAAGAAAGTTGAGATAGTAAATGTAATTAAAATCAAATACTCAAGCCGCCATAGCTCAGTGGTCAAGAGCAGCTGACCGGCAATCAGAAGGACACGGGTTCAAGTCCCGTTGGCGGCAAGTATCTTTTCTCGGAAGATTTTTCAATGTAGATGAGTGTTTCAGGCTGATAATTATTGCTTATAATAATTGTTACCCTTTGTGCTATGCATAAAAAAAATCTTGTCTAAACGTTAGTTTATAAATTAAAAAAATAATAATAAATTCTCAATTAGTGAAGTCCTTCCTTTGTAAGTGTTGATTATTGACAATTTTTTTTCCAAGAAGTAGTTAACACGTTTTGTTATTTTTTTATAATTTTTGTTTGTTTTATAGCAGTAATATAAAAAAAAAATTATTATCACATACTTCAATCATTGTATTTTATTTCATTTAACACGTCTTAACTGTCTGTGTAAGTGTAAAAAATAAGCCAAATTTTAGTAAACAATAGATTTTTAACATGTCTAAAAAAATTTTGGTTTCGGTTTCGGTTTCGGCCGAAACTTAGACAGATACCGAAGATTCGGTTTCGGTTTCGGTAGAAAGTCATGTTTCGGTCGGACAGTACCAGAAACTCTACGAGGAGAGACTGGGACAATGACCGGAGATCGCTAAAGTAGTTCAGGACAAGGACGCCTGGAGGCGTCTTGCTGAACCAATTGTTCCTTGACCGAAGGGAAGAAGATCATTATGGACATTAGGCGATTTAGAACTTCAAATATGTTGAAATTGAATCTGGATAAAACTATTGAATTATTTGACTTACCACTCCAATAGAGAAGTAATTGTTGATGATATTGTAGGGCGCTACAGATGGAGCCCGTCTTGCACAAGTTTCCGAAGGAGTTGATGGCATTTCAGTCTGTAAAAGAAGAAAGAGTGTAAAGTAATGGAATATGAAAAAATATTCAGAGAAACAGATTGAATTCTCTTGGGCATTAATATGATCATAAAAGGAAGCATAATGGACTCTCACAGTTTCAGCAGGAAGTACTTCTATCTGCCATCTGTCCATCATCACGGTACTAGACTTCTCCACTCTGTCTAATATCTTGGGTAATGCTTCTCTTTCATAGCTGAAACAATATAAAAAATATTATTAACGGAACTTAAACCTTTCGAGAAAATAAATAATAGAAGAGGCTCTGGATGGGTGCCTTGTGGAACACCCTTAATTTTTACAGTAAAGCCGAACTTTCTCTGAAGCAGCGCTAAAACTCTCAAACGGCATGCTCTGGTGTGCACAGCATATATACTGTCTTATTGAATTATGAAAATTATAGGCCTACACAATTACATTTTATGCTTGCAACCCATTTTCTATAGTATTACCTGAGCTTTAAAACATCTAATAAATTGTAAAAAATATTGTTGTTTTATAAATTTATGGCAGAATCGGTAGTAAATAAATTGCAATTATAATTAAACAATGATTGCTTACCCTCCTCCCCAGCGTAAACACCTCGCTAGATCATTTCCAGTACCCAAAGGAATGACTCCCACAGCAGGTTGAACCTCAAATGGCACCTTATCTGAAAAGCCAAATATCAGATTGATTTAACAGGAAAACATTCAAACTTAAAAGATGGTCTGATATGACTGTGAAGGAACACCGTTTAAATGATATATTAGTTTGAACCCACCCATAGTTTCCAGGACCCAGCCAACGGTTCCATCACCTCCACAGCAAATGACTTTGAAGTTTTGAACATCTTTGAACATGGCAAGACCTAAAACGAAATAGGAGGGATTATTTTATTAAAAGTGTGGAGTGTCCAGTGTGGAATAAAGTGTCTGGGTGAAGTTTTTGAGAAGAAAATTTATTTGCAGAACACACATTATTTTTGTCAAGGATTAATAACTAATATCATAAGACTTCAGATACTAATATCTACAGCCTGTATGTCGGACAAATATCTACAGCTCATATGTTGAACTAATATCTACAAACTTCAGAGTGTTGACTAATATCTACAGAGCTAAGGTCGGACGAATATCTATGACGGTCCCAGTGTTGACTAATATCAACAGAGCGTAGGTTGAACTAATATCTACAGAGCGTAGGTTGGACTAATCAGCTAAATGTGTCCAGTAGTCCGATATTAGGGATTTTTACATACATACTTACATAAATTAAGTTTGCTGCTGCATACGCAATATTACGTTATTCCAATATGCTATACATAATTGCAAATCCAACCTCTGCCAGTGCTGTAGATATTCGTCAACACTTTGGTTCTCATAGATATTAGTCAACAGTTTGTGCTGTAGATATTCGTCAACACTTTGGTTCTCGTAGATATTAGTTCGATTTTTCAGTTTTTGGAATTCCTGTAGATATTAGTAGACGCCTCCATATCATAATACATATTTAACAACCAAAAAGAGTGGGGCTATGCAAAACAAAATGTACAAGAGAAGTCTGTGAGACTGAGATATATCTTCCAAAAGATGTTCTAAACAAAAATAAGGATACAAACATGTCGAAGTTGTTCATCAAATAGGCTGCCAAAACTAAATTGAAAAGTAAGAAAGTTTAAAAATCTAGATCACTAGCGATAAATGCAAAGATTACGCAATTGAAAATAAAAAGGAAGATTGACGTAGGTCATTTTTTATAGAAAGACAAACATTTCCGGGTTATGAATAACCTGATAGTATTTGAATCCCACTTGTTACAATAATTATAAGCGGAAAACTGTCGTTGTGCAATGATGGAGGACTTATCTAGCGGGTAATCCACTTTGCCTTGGTAGATATGGTTGAGATACACTTTTTTGGTTTCCATGCCAACTCAGAATGAAACCAACTCGAAAACACTTCAGAAAAGTCATTAAAAGCTATGAAAAAATAATTTTTAAATATCCGGTAACCCTAACCTAACTTAACATATTTAACCATTTTTTTCGTTTTTTTATCATCATTCTTAATGACCTTTCTGAGGTTATTCTGAGTTGGTTTCATTCTGACTTGTCCGGTCACCACTTTTTTTATTATATGAATACCTCACAAGGGCCCAGTCGCTCCCATCTGGAGCCAGTGAGACTACGGCATCTTCAATTGGGTATGTTGTGAGGCTGAAGGTAGTGGAAAGAGGAAGGAGATGGGGAAAAGGATGGTGGGGAAGTACCTGGCTATTCAGATCTGGTCACCAAAAACGGCTAAAGCCACTTTAAGCAACTTTCCAATTCTGAATGGTGGTCTTACACCAGGGCGATATTGAGTATCGTCCACTTTAGAATGTGCCGCATATATTGTAATAAATTAATTAATTGAGAAATATCACAAATCAATCAAATAATATTTATTTGCGCACGCCGGAATTCGACTCCGCGATCTTTGGATTGCGAGTCGAGAGTCTTACCCCTCGACCACGCCGGCCGTCAAATCATCATCAGGATCAGAATACATCAGGAAAAGGACGCCGCACCTTGTGGCTTTGAAACTAAATATCCGATAAAAGAGAGAGAGAAAGCATCCAAATAAGGAAAGTAATAATAACTCACCATTTGCTGGTCCTCCCTTACTCAAATCGTGCACTTGTCTCGGATTCAGGATATACTGGAACTTCCTCATGATTCTTGCTCCTTGCCTTCCGCCACTCTTGGGGTTGACGAACACTAGCAATGGACAGCCGGGCGGGCGGGAGGCTGCGACGAAGGCCGCCGGAGGGGGGCGGACATTCGTGGGGGTGATGGGCATGGATTGGGAGGTGGTCATGCATAGACCGGGAGAGGGGCAAATCTGGAAATAAAATAATGTAAAGGATTAATAAAACGAGTTAAAAAAGGAAAAAATGTATGGATGAGGGAAGGTGGTTATCAGCATAATTAAAAGAAATCAGTACACGCCCTTTACATAACCCACTAATTCTTCGAAATGTTTATCGTTCACCAGTTTCCGCTTATACTAATTTATATTATCAGTTCACAATAAATTTATATTAGGCGACAAATATTGTCACAAGTAAACATTAACACAGTGTTTACTTTCTATGAACATTTTTTGTAATAAAAATTCTCTACAACTTACAGATTATGTTATGGTTATTTTGGAAAGCTCAGGGCTGCAATTCTTCGATAACGATCAAGAGTTACTCTTTTCGCGCCCTCTACTCGTCGTCTCTACGAACTTTGTCGAATGTTTCATTTTTATGTTTTCTTCATCTTCGTCAAAGGGTTGAAGGGATGATTATAATATTGTCTATGTTTCAGATATTATTGACATTTCTATGGTGTGAATTTGAAATTACGAGCGCACTTTATTCTAATGGCTGGCAGGTATATTACTCAAAACCAAAAACAGCTGGTCACCACCGCGGAAAAGAAATTGAATGCAGCTGACACGTGCAAAACGACAGTAAAAAATATGAATTATTAAGTTAATTTTCATCTGAAAACTGTCTACCTTCCGGCAAAATATTCTTGTCTCAAAGCATTTGCTTCAGTTTGCCCTACTTTATGAATTGCAGCCAATATCGTCGATAAATCAGACGCTGTAATGAACTTTTTTTAAAAACAATTTTGTAAAAATATACGATGCTTAATAATAATTAGAGTGCGCACGGGAAACGATCTTAGGTTAGGATGCAATAATACTAGATTTTGACTGTTTTGGAGAAGACAACTTGGTGTCGATTGGTTCGACCCACTCATTATTTGAGTGGAATGACTTTTGATGTTTGGCGTCTAAGTATGTACATTTGATGAGACTCAAGAATAACAAAGTCGACCAATGTACGTACTTTCAACGGCTATTGCGAGCAGCCTCAATTGGAGAATCGAGTCCCAGGTGTGTTCATAATGTAATATTTTGCATTAAAATAACTACTGAGAGCGTTTTGGTCACATTTTGCAAACACCCTAGAACGACTGGCCAAAATGTGGATAATTTGAAGACACATTTTAAAATTTGTTGGAATTATTTTAAAAGTTCTCGCATGTTGTATACTTCCAATAATCACAAAGATAACTTAGTATTTTCTCTTTTTAACAAGAGATGTCTCGTATCTATTCTGAATTATTTGTTGTTGACATTTCTCAAACCAAAAATAATAACTGACATATTTTTTCTTACAAATCTTTGATCATGTGTTACATATTAAAACATGAATGTTCGAATTAAAATGTTCTATCTGTGATTATCAACTACTAGCCTACAGACAACATATAGAAGTCATAATATTTAATATTCTCCAAACCAGTACTACGTAAGCCAATTTTTGAGATTTTATAATTTTTTTATGAATCCTAAAATATGGGATAAACGGTAATATAAGAGCATTAAATGGCTGTCTAACACTATAGGCAGTTTTTATGTCTTCTAGTTAAGATTTGGAGTTATGATTTTTTTAATGATGACGGAAAATTTCCAAACCGAAGACTTAAAAATTTCTAAGCATTTAAGGTTGAAATTGATCATAATGCGGAACACTACAGTGGTTAAAAATAAATGTTCAAAAATATTATTTTTGCAATAAATTAAATCATTTTTTTATTACATTAACTCCACACAGGAGGCCCTGAGGAAAATAATTTCCCTCAGGGCCTATGTCATCTTTGAAGATGCTGTGTGGAGGGTCTTTTTGAGGAAAGGAAGGAGTGAACATGGGCCTTGAAGAGACCCATGTTGTAGAAGGGAGGAAACACAGAGGCCGGCAAATCGTTCCACAGCCGAACCGTTGAACTCAAGAACGAGTCATAGAAACAACCCGTTCTCATGTGACTAATGTCAACCGTGTACAAATGTTGGGCATGCGTTTGGCGTGTTTCCCGACTGCACCAGTGCCGAAGGGATCAATGATGCTAGTTCCTCGGAGAATCTTCCATTGTAATACCGGTAGAACAAGGACAGCATTCCCACCTGACGCCTATGCTCTAAAGATTGCAGTCCGTCTGCTAAGATGGGAGAATCTATCAAACGGACCGCCCATTTCTGCACAGAGTCAAGGGTTTTTTTTTAGGTATTTCGGAACTCCAGACCAGAGGTGGAAGCCAAATTAAGCCGTGGGGCGCACTTGCGATTTGTACAGGGTTAGCAGTTGTGTACTATCTGCAGTATCTGCGGGCCCTGTACAGTACGCCCAGTTTCTGAGAGGCTAACTTAACTCTGGTTTTGATGGAGCCCCCGTACCTGAGCTGGTTACTTAGAGTTACACCAAGCGCATCGATGGAGGTCCTGTTCGGAAGATTGATTTGTAAGAGTTATCCAGAATTAACTGTTTTAAAAAATGGAGTTTAGCATATCAGCTGGTATTTCAAAATGTCTTACGTCTGAAGGCGTAGGTGGTGGAAGACTTCTCTGCCTGTCCAACACCCGGGGGTAGAGACAACCTGGAGGTAGCACGTGCATGGCGTGAGGGCCTAAACTGCACTCCACCTTGATGCCACCACTGCATCTATTGTGGACCTGCAAATATATATTGAAAGATAAGAAAAAAGGGTAACTGTGAAAAGAGAATACTCTAATGAGGTAGAGGCCATCCAACGATTGAATAATTTTACTGAAAAATAAATTGGCAACTTGAAACAGAAGTGAAAGTTAATTTGAGAGTTGGATCATTGTCAACTATAGTCAATCATAAAAGTAGTGCTGCCATCTTGTGGTGAATCTTTAGATCGGTCAAAAGACTTGTTTCTAAAAATTTTACTGAAATCCATGAAAACCACAAAACGTCGCCTTAGTTCGTATTTGTCCAACAGACCATTAGAAAATTTTACAGGAGTTGAAGGTTTTCTTTCATTATTTCAATAAAACATCATGAGAGGTGTTTAAGATAAAGCTATATCCGTAAAGGTAAATGTCTTATTGGTTTAAATAATTATTAGTTAAGTGATTAACTATCAATTTTTATACTTTATTTTTAATTTTAAAATGGAGATTGAACAAAAACTAAAATGGTCTGTTGGACAAATAAGAACTGGGGCGACGAAAAATTAAATGAGGGAGGCCAGTTTCCAAAGCTGAACGCAAGAAATCACATGAAAAAAGAAGTCATCAGCACTCATCAACACTCATCAGTTTTTGCTCTATTACAAGTAAATGTATGTCTAAAATGTTTTCAGTTTTACCAGCATTCTTTTATTTTCAATTTGGGAGTAGGGTATGATTACCGCTGCCCAGGGAATCATTTATTAGAGTCATCCCAAGTTCGTTAAGTTTGGTGACTTCGAAGGCCGCTTTCAAAATACCCCTCACAAGGAATTCCTGTGTAGAGTTAATGTTAAAAAAATTGACTCACCAAAGTCTGGCACCACCGACACCTCACCCCCGCAACCCCTCCCTGCATGGGGGCCCTGCACCTGGCGCATCGACCCCTGCAGTTGCCTCCCACCCAGTGGTGTCTCGGGGGCCCCTTGGACTCCGCCCCACCACGAGAAACTCCGGCGTGCGTCTGTATGCAGTTCGATGGGGCGCGCTGGACGCAACGCTCGTGAACTGTGTATTTACAAACTGGAAGTAAAAACATTATGAGGTTAGGTCAAATTGGTACAAAGTGTGAATTTTCAGGTGTTCCGCAAGGGACGCCAAGAAGGCCACACTTATTTTTATTGTTTTTGTTTTTTGAGTGCGCAATAAAATTGTGGAGATAACGCATTTACTTTCAATGTTGTTTTGCATTTAGATTTACAAAAAATTATATTCAATAATTTTAACAACATAACAGAAAATATGTTTGTGTCAATGATTAAAGTATCCAAAATATTATAGCAACAACTAACTCTGGCATCATGAAAGTTGCACATTTTTGTCTATTCAGATTTTGTGGATCAACGCAATCATTGAATTAAGATCTCTTATTTCCACCATTAACTATGGATCTTGGAAAGATTCATTTATCTGCCAACAAAGATAAGGTGTCGCATTGTTGATTAAAACATCATAAAATGAAGATCAAAACAAAACAGTCAAAACTAGAATATGACAAAATAGGTTAGGTTGAGTTAGTTGAGGTTAGATTAGTTTACTCTGTTCAGAATTTTTCTTTCGTGTTTTGTTTTGTCACTGTGTGCGTGTATGTATGTAAATGTGCATATCTGAGCGCAAGGTTGTTAAGTAAAGTGTCATGTTTCATTGCTATTCTGTGGTTACGGTTGACAGGTCGGATGTTGTATCGTATATTAAGTCAAGCCTTACATTGTGCAACGAGATCCGCTTTAAAACCACTAGAGCGATTTCTGTCGAAAAATTGACCACTTTCATTTTTCTGGGATTGATTTCGGTCCAAAAATGGACCACATTTTCCAACCATTCGTAGAACATATATTGTAATTATTTAAAACATTTCATTGTCCAGCCGTTTATTTTAACACGAAGCTATTGAAATGCTTTATCTATTATGACCGGATGTCGCAAATCCGAACTTCGTAGACTATGTTAAAAATGAATTTAAAATTTTTTTTTCTCGCTGAATTTTTGAACAGCTGTTTACGGATAAAATTAAGTCTTTCATGGATATGCACCTTTTATTATTAAGTATACCACAGCAGTGGCGGACTAAGCCCGTCAGAGGCCCGGGGCGGCAAAGCTAAATGATGCCCCCCCCCCCGTAGTTTAAAAAGTTGATGTAATTTTACAAGATTTTTATTCAGTTGATACGGGGCTCTGGTCTGGGGGGGGGGCTCCAAACGCCTCCATATTCCCTTGATTAAATCTTGAACAAGATTTTAAGGCACCAGCACACTGAAAAAAGATTTTAGTTATTTTTTTTTATTTAATTTTCTGAAAGATGCATTTTTTATTAATGCTCTGACCAATTTTAAGGAAATTCATAAAGTTGACGGAGATATAGCATTTTATATATTACTAGCTGGTTCCCGGCGTGCGTTGCAATGCCATATTCAAAGAAATAAACTGTTTCTTCCTACATGTCCTTTCCCGTGCGTCCCCGTCCCCCTCCCGCATCCGCTACCCTCCTGCGTTCCTCTTCCACCTTCCCTGCCTACCCTCTCCCCTCTCTCACTCCCCCACCCCGCAAACCTCCTCACGCGTTCTACATATTCAGTTTTCAAACAGCTGGCGTGCCATCTGTTACAATTTTTTTATTCAAATTTTCACTTTTCGTGTATAACAAATATTCATTTTTTATATTATAAGAACAATCAATAAAATTTAGTACCTAACATAGGTACCTAAGTATTTAAAATAACCACAATTTAAAAAAAAAACTATGCACAATTCTTTTAATACAAAAAAATAGCTGCCTGCTCAATTCAATTTGATCAAACGCGCGAGTTATAATAGTCGTTAAGTTTTCCGAAATTATTCAATTTTCTTAATTTTTCTTTCCGTAAGAATCTTTTCTAAAGTATTAGAAAACTTTAAAAAAATTAATGAAATAGGTAAAGTCGTTCAGAAGTTATGGCGTGACCAAATGAAAGAGGTATTCATTTTTATATATGCAGATGAAACCTTTTTAAACATTTTGAATATTAAATTATCCTTCAGCAGAACTTTGAACGCGTTTTTTAACCTTTTTAAACAGTTTGTTTGTTGAATTATCCTTCAGCAAAACTTTGAACGTGTTTATATCGAAACTACGTTTTTCAACCTGGCTGACAACATATTAGAAAAACTATATATCCGATTATCATGCACTCTTTGGCCCGGAGGAAACGTCAGATTTTTCCATCCCATAGTCGGGTCAGACAAAATTCGATTGAACGGCGGGCGCGGAAAGGCGTGGCCTATTTTCATTACTCCGCGCGGCCGTCCAATCCAGTCCGACAATGGGCGTGGCCCCTGTATTATAACCAATCGGGTTCGAATCGATTTTTGTCTGATCCGACTCTTGTCTGACGTGTGCGGTCTGCCTTAAACTGTTCGAAAATTCAGTCACTTTGGCACAACGTATGGGATTTTTTTATAACTGGCCCCCTTCTATTTTTTTTCATGAACGATGAAAATTTTCCATAAAAAATCGAAAATAAAATTGGCTGGTCCGTTAATTTTTCTGTTTTATTTTTTTTATTTTAAGGGGCCCCGAGACGTGCATTGCCTAAATGTTTAATCCGTCCCTGGCAGAGCCGTATTGTCCATAAGGCAGTGTAGGCCACTGCCTACGGGCCACGCATCGGCTAGGAGCCCCTTTGGTAAAGGGGCCCCGAGACGTGTATGGCCGAGGGGCCCCGACATGTTTAATCCGGCACTGACTGTTACACCACATAGGGATTGTTTTATAAATGGCCCCTTTCTATTTCATTTATTTTTATGAACGATGAAAATTTTCCACGAAAAATCGAAAATAAAATTCGTTGGTGCGCATTTTTTCTTTTTTTTTTAAATATCGAAATTCCCCTACATGGTGCCATAGACCATAGATCATAGATTTTTGAACAGTTTAATAATTGGTGCATGCAAATCGGATGTACAATTAATTTAATATTTTATCATCCAGGTTGAAAAACGTGTTAAAAAAGTTACGAGAAAAACGAATTATAAGTTTTGCTCAAGGATAATAAAATTCAACATACAAACTGTTTCAAATGTTTTCCCATAAAATGCTGCATCTCCGTCAATTTTTTGGAATTTCATGTGCATCTTTCAGAAAAAAAAACAATTTTTTTTTTTACTTTGTCCTGGTGCTTTAAGGCCTTGTTTAGAATTTGATCAAGGAAACGTGGAGGCGTTTGGGGCCCCCCAGGACCAGGGGCCCGGGGCGGGCCGCCCCCCCCCTTAGTCCGCCACTGTACCACAGACAACATACAGAAACCGAAAATATTCTATGTTGACCCGAATAAGTATCCCTCACGGTAGTTTCAAGTAAAAAACACCCAGGATTCGCGCGATTATAAACTTTACGATTTTTTTAATATTTATTTTATAAATCCTACAAATATGAGATAAACGGTAAAATACAGGTTAATTCATTGGCTGTCTAGCACTATGATAAGTTTTTATGTCTCCATGTTAAAATTCGAAATATGATTTTTTTTAATGTTGGCGAAAAATTTTAAAAATGATCTTCTGGAAAATCTCAAGCAATCGAGGCAAATTTATTTATTTCGCGTGATCGCTCTAGTGGATAAATATATTATGATATTGTATATATATAAGCTGGTCTTATTAATTACTTCACCTTTATATATCAAGGATTCCACACTGGCGCAGCCGATAGGATGTTTTGTTTTGTTATGGAACCAAACTTACATATACAGCACAGTCCCTTCTTTCCAAGTCCCACCAGCCGGGTTAGACAGAGATTGCAGTAGGCCGGCCTGTTGAAGTGCTTCAGTCTCCAGGCGTGCTCTCCGTCCCCAGTGAGACTGGTGTCCAGGCCGAGGAGTACCAGAAGTGGTATAGTCGTCAACCTAAAAATAATTTAATGAACTGTTTTTAGGGCATCTTGTGAGGAGTTAATGTTAAAAGAGTGTTAATCGGTTAAATGAAATTATTACATTTTTAGTTGTTTAATTAGGACGTTTGGGGCTTTGCGTTGAGTCGAAGTAAATACTTTTCGAATATTCGAATATTGATATTTTTTTTTACAATAGCTCCACATAGGAGTCCCTGAGGAAAAAAATCCTTCGGGGGCTACATATCAAACAGTATTAATAGCCTACCATCTGGGTGTGGTTGAATTCCAGAACCCGACTTCCATTGCATGTTCGACGTCACGTCTTATAAACCGCGCCACAAATAACATCTGTGTTCGTGAAATTTCAAGCAAAGCTACCATTGTAATTCGGGATTTAGTTCAAGAATCTGCCAAAAGATGTCGCTACTTCCGTAAGCAGCTCGCATATGGACGTGTATTACCTAGGTAAAGTATTAGGATTTATAGATGGTTATAGGCTATGTGCAATGTACTATGTGTTCCGGTTACTTTGTCACGGTTACTTTGTCTCGGTGACTAGCTGTCACTGGATCACAGTGGACCAAGGAACTGGCTATTTTTGGAAACAGCTCCTACTCAAACTGGGCGAAGCCGAACTAAAAGCCGCCCGCAGGGCCTAGCAGCAAAAACCTGCGGAGCGGGTTTTTAACTGCTAGTTTATATTAATATTACATTTCATAAACAATCAATGCTGACAATCATAGAAAAATTATTGTTGCCGTATAACCACTGGAATTATTTTTGCCATATATTGGCGCCATTTTAAATGTCTCCGATTGCTTTTCGGATAAAAAAGGCTATTATCTCTTGATTCGGCAATTTTTTTTTTTAATATTTGTAGATCCCACGTTTGTTATTTTGGACTTAAAACGAAGCTAATGCTTTATCTTAAATTATTTTTATTTATTATTATTTATTTATTTATTTAATGTGAAAAACAGTTATATATATCCAATTAGATTTCACAATTTTTAGTTAATAGTGTAATACATTAATTATATAGGTACATTAATAATGACAGGTGCTAAAGAATACCTTTATTTCGCTCTTGAAATGATTGTAGTTCGATCGAAAAATGTCAATTTCAGAAGAAAGGTTTAATAGTGAGGTCATTATATTATATAACTAGCTGATTCCCGGCATGCGTTGCTATGCCATTTAATAAAGAAATTATTTTTTCCCTGCGTGTCCTTTCCCATTCTTCCCGTCCCCCTTCCGCCTCCCCTTCCTCTCCCGCGTCCTATTCCCCTCTCGCGTTCCCACTCCGCCTCCTCCACCTTCCCTCTCCATACTCCACTCCCCCTTTCCCCCATCCCGCGAATACCTCTCCCGAGTTCCCCTCCCCCTTCCCCCTCCCGCGTTCCATACATTCATTCCCGGTACTTTCAGCTTTAAAACAGCTCTCGTGCCACCTATTGCAATTTTTTTATACAAATTTCATAATGCCAGAGCTCACCAGTAGTTTTATACAAACCTTGTCGTAACAATAACGAACACAGAAAAAAAAGAATTATTCAATGTGGTGCAGTCATTCGGAAGTTATGCGCGTACATACATTTCGGAGATTCATTTTTATTTATATAGAAGAAGAAGAAGAAGATAGAAGATATATTATTATATATCTATTATGACCATAGATATCGCAAATCCGAACTACGTAGACTATTTTACGAGGGCTGTCCGATGGCTGTTCGTAAAATAAGGTCTCCAAGGTGCTGCGGTCGCGAGGAATGATTTTCTACTCGTGTAATAAATTATTTTTTGATATATTTTTTTCACGCAGAATTTCTGATCAGCTGTTTAGGGTTACAATTTAGTTGTTTTTCCATAGATATGCACCTTTTCATTATCAAGTGTACCATAGGCAATATTCAGAAATCTAAAACATTCTATGTTAACTCGAATAAGTACTTTTCGTGGCAGTTTCAAAGTAATAAACACAAAGGATTTATTAGAAAGTTATTAATTTTACAATTATTTAAATATATTTTTTATAAATCCTACAAATATGAGATAAACGCTAAAATACAGGTTATTTCATTGGCTATATAGCACTATAATAAGTTTTTATGTCTTTATGTTAAAATTCGAAGGTATGATTTTTTTTAATTTTGGCGAAAAATTTTAAAAATGATATTCTGAAAATCTCGAGCAAACGGAGAAACAAGTTTTAAAATGTGCTGTCACTCCAGCAGATAAAACAATCATTTATTCATGTTATGAAGTGAATGTATTATTGACAAGTTTGAACCTGTATTTATAACAGAAGAACATGGAAAGAAAGGTATTAGAATAATTACATGTACCCGTTAGACAAACCCCACTAGCCATATAAACCATTAGAAACCTGGGATGTATATTGTATATCTTATTGATGATGACAGGCAGCTTGAACTTCAACACAGTACCAATAGTACCGGGAATAATTCGAATTAGGCACTTTTGTTTTAATTTTGACGAGAATTTATTTTAAACGCTTGGTACTCCGACAAATTTCATATTTGATTGCCTATTAATTAAAAAAAAAGGAATATTCTGTATTATCCGTGTATCGAACTTTGACGAGAAACATTTCGTATTATCCGTGAAGCGAACTTATACATTTTTACCAATAAATGCATTATTTTAATCATTGAAGAAGAAGATAATAATAATAATCTAAACGAAAATATGAAAGAGAACAAGACACAGAAAAACAGAAAAAGATAATGGTCGCAACTGGGACTCGAACCCAGAACTCCTGACCAAGACTCCTCTTTCCTACTCACCCTCCTCTCTTCCATTCTTCAAGCGAGACAGTTCCATCAGCATCATAGTCGATTTCGACCATCATCTCTTGTAAAATCTGCAATTACAAAAATTCTGTTTTAAAAAGACAAGGTTCTAATAGGCGATGACAAAAAAGATACTATAGCGGGGTAATTAAATAAAATCCACACTTTTCTTCTACAAGCACAATTAGTCTTTTATTGGGTGGGTACAATCAATTACACAAGTAGCCAGTTCAATAATCGTAAAAACAGTACTAACTACAAAAGTAGCGTTATGGTTATTATTATTATAATTACTCCAGAGGACACTTATTATCCTTAATCACCTACTCGTCACTTTATACAAAAGGTTCACGAGTGGCTCGAAGCCGCGCAAGCTGATCTCGGAAGGCAGACTTCGACTTTTACTATTTTCCTGGAGCTCAGCGCGGGACTCCCCGGCAGGCCAAAACTCAAAACTCTAAGGTTTCGCTTGTCTTTATATACCTATATGGTCCCGCTTCCCTAGCGGCAGCGGTAGTAAGGGACAACCAATGCAAGACAGAGAAAGTATTCGAGCATGAACACTTCTCAAAATGCGCTCTAAATAACTATATTTGTAACAATACTTCTAAAAAGGAAAAAAAAAATCACTTACAGGTCTCAACTCAGAGACATCCCAGCCGAGGTATTCTGCAACATTCATCATTTGGTTGACAATGCAGTCCATCTCATTTGTGTCTAGGACCCCATTGCCGTCTGTATCGTAGAGCCGGAACATGACTGAAACGAGAATTTCATCGTCTTCATTACTAAGGTGATGAAATTAATAGTTTACAACTGACTGAATAACTTTAGCATTCCACTGATGAGCTCCAAAATACATGAAAAAAATCCCCGACTCTATGCAGAAACTGATGGTCCGTTTGATAGATTATCAAGAAACGTTTTGCAATCTTTAGAGCACAGTCGTCGTGTGGGAATGCTCTTCGATATTTCAATGGATGATGTTCAGAGGAACTAATGTCATTGATTCCTTCGGCATCGGTGCACAGTCGGGAAACATGCCAAATGTGCGCCCAATATTTGTACACGGTTGACATTTGGTTTGGCTCTTGAGTTCAATAGTTCGACTGTGGTCTCTGTGTTTCCTCCCTCCTACAACAGGAGTCTCTTCAAGATCCAGGTTCACTCCTTCTTTTTCACAAAAAGACCCTCCAAACAGCATCAATGACATAGGCCTGTGTGGTGTGTAAATGTAAAAAATATATTGTAAAAATGAACTCATGCAAGCACCCTCAGTATGGCTAAACGGAAGGAAAATGGAAGTTAGTCATAGCGTGAAGTACCTGGGACATATCATCACAGACGACATGTAAGACATCGTGGCTCGACTAAAAGGCAAAAAAGAGCGATATCCGTTAGAGCAGGTATGCTGTCAAGGTGTCTTCACTTCTGCTAAATCACCAAAAGTAGTGAACCACTTGGGGTGATCTATTGCAGAGGTGGTTGGTTATTCAATGAAGGTTCCCGGGGCGGCGGTACCCATTCCCGCCTCCCAAATTGATTCTAGCTAGCTTTATACATTATAGCCTATATGTTATTCTGATGTATGAGCTATTTTATTGTAAAGTTTCATTAAAATCCATTCAGTAGTTTTTACGTGTAAGAGTAACAAACACACATACATCCATACAAACTTTCGCGTTTATAATATAATAGAAAAGATAAAATTTTGGAAGCAATTTGGGAGGCAGGTGTGGGTACTGGCGCCCCGGGAACCATTTATTGGATAAACAACACCTCTGTCATAGGTCACCCTAAGTGGTTCGCTACGTTTGGTGACTTAGCGTGGGTGCCCGGGTTCATGGGGTGAGGTTTGTCCGGGTTTTAGCGGTAGATGCGATTGCCCACCAGCTACCTGGCAGGCCGGATCGGGAGAGAATGGTTTTGGGAGTCCCTTTGACTTCTACAGCCGTACTATCTCGGAACATCGATTTGCACCGCAGTGGGAGGGATGGATTCATACGTCCGTCACTCCTGGACACACTGACCCTCATATTCCTACCCACCACTCATACCGTTTTCCTTCTCAAAACTCCCTCTTCTTCCTTCACTAAAAAACCCACCACACGGCATCCCCAAAGATGACGTAGGCCATGAGGGGAATTATTTTCCTCAGGGCCTCCTGTGTGAAGTTAATTTAAAAAAAGTTATGTAAATTTTCGTTATTTGTTTTTGGGGTGTTATGCCATGTTGCGCTACCTCCTTCTTTAGCCTACGTTTCGGACATCGTTGCAGTGTCCATCATCAAGGTGACATCTACCGGATCTGCCGGATCTGCCCTGACGGTGGACACTGCAACGATGTCCGAAACGAAAATGCTTTTGGCCGTGAAAATCTTAAAACGTTATGTAAATTCTTCGCAGGGTATCAAAAGAAGCTGGTGCCAACTCTCTTACGAACGCTTCCAATAGTTCGAAAGACTTGTTATAATTTTATTTTAAGAATGTTTAAATTCACATCGTAATACATACATTCAAGTTTATCTTCTGGTCTTCCAGCCTCCAGGAGAGAGAGGTAACAGACGATATCCTTCAGAGACACCTTCACGGTGTGGACATCCAGTGCTGATGACTTCCTCACCAGGCTCTTGATGTCTGAAATAAATTTGTGTATTTTAAGGCTTACCAAAAACAACGGTTGGAAAGACACAATGCAAATTAATGAGCATTTTAATTAAGGCCATGGAAGTAAAGTGACCACGAAATCAATACAAGGGGGTGATTTGCAACAGAGACTAATGGTAGGGGAAACTGACAAAATAAGTGAACAATATAATGAAGCATCCATTAATAACGTGATAATGATTTCATATTCGATTTCAAAACATTGTTCATTATTTATGAGCTTGAATTAAATAATCTAAATGCTTTATATTATAACTCACTTTATTTAAAAAAAAAAATAAAATTTAGTAACTATACATTTATTATTTTTTACATTTTTTTTTGAAACATGTTAGGTGTTATATAAAATAAAAAAAATTATTCGTAGTCCTCCTCACTAGGAGATTCTGTGCTGAGGGGGACTGTGCTTTGGACATAGATGTATATAACATAACGCTTTGGATAAGTTTTCAGCGACTTCTATGGTTTAACTTCATTGTTTGGATAAGGTTTTCCAGAAAATTCTATGACGATGTTTTAAGAATACTAGTAAGTTCATTTTCCGTTCCTTCAGCCAACATTTAATGTCCTTAATGTAGCTATTTTTTGTTTTAATTTGTTTGATACTAAGTGGGAGTTTGTTATATAACTTTACTGCTAAAAATTCAGAACTTCTTTGTCCAAATGAAGAGTTACACTTTGGTATATTAAGTATGTCTGTTTGTTTGGCTCTGGTTTTATGAGCATGTGAGGTGTCTGCCTCTGAATCATTTTTGTGGTGATGTACAAGAATGTTTTTGGCGTAGATTTTCTGTATGCTTGGAACATCAAACTGTTTAAAATTTCTGTTGTTGACGTCCTTATGGGGACCTTTAGTATGGTCTTTATGATGCAATTCTGAGTTATCTTAAGTTGTTTATGTGATTAGTTGCTGCTGAGCCCCATCCTATTACTCCATATTCCAATCTAGAGTGGCATAAAGCATAATATATTCTCTTTAAATCCCTCATCGACAAGATGTTTCTTAATTTTTTGCAGAAGTAGATGAGTTTTGTTAGCTTTTTTGAGGTAAGATCAATGTGTGAATTCCACTGTAGTTTTTCATTAATTTCAATCCCAAGATATTTAATACTTTTTGTTTGGGTTATAGACGGGCAGGAACATTGTGGAAAAGTATTTTGACATTCATGTAATTTGAGGGTATGCTCATTCATTGGTTGTCCTCTTTTATTTTTGGAGAAAGTTAGATATTTAGTTTTATTAACATTTAATGGCCGTTTCGCCGCAGGGGTAGGCAGAGAGGACGGGCCGCCAAACAACTCGGCTTGGCACACACTGTTTGTCCCATTCACATTCATACATTGTCTCATACACACTCTTTTACTATTCTGACTCTTGACATGGCCCATCTCAAGTATCTGATTCACTTGATCGTGCCATGTCTCGCTCGGGCATCCCCGACTTCTTCTACCATTCACATTTGCGTCACATAATATTTTTTTACATTAGCTCCACACAGGAGGCCCTGAGAAAATAATTCCCCACAGGGCCTATGTCATCTTTGGGGATGCTGTGTGGAGGGTCTTTTTAGGAAAGGATGGAGAGGAAGTTCTAGGAAGAAAAAGGGTATTGGTGGGTAGGAATCTGGGTCAGTTTATCCAGGAGTGATGGATATATGAATCCATCCCTCCCACTACGGTGCAAGGCTGTGTTCTGAGAGAGTACGGCTGGAGAAGTCAAAGGGACTACTTCAACCCTATCATCTCTCCCGATCCAGCCTGCCATATAGCTGATGAGACCCGGATAAACCTCTCCCCATTATATTCTTCTTACACTACTTTCTTAGTTCATTCGGTCTTCATGCCCAAACCATCTGAAGGTCCTTTTCATCTCATTACACTTACATTAGCCTTGCATTCTTTGCAGATCTCCACATTTCTCACACGATCATACATGGTTTTACCACACATAAGCCTCAAGGATCTCATTTCAACAGCATTCAGTCTACTTTCATTCTTCCTCTGCCATGGGCTGCGCGGAAGCATGTTCCATGTGCAGAAAGGACCTGATTTATAACTAGTTCGCTATCCTTCGCTAGTGGCTTGCCGCACGCGTCAGACTCATCTATCGCACCACTCTTCATTCTGGATTATGCTAGACGCTAGGAAATGGTATTATGTTTTCATAAACTGTAATAATAACCAAACTGATGAATGTTGACCTTCATCCCAATATTCCAGGCAATAAACAAAAAAAGAGGTAGTCTAAATTTGTATTAATTAGCACAGTTATTTTAAAACCTTGGTACAGAATAGGAACATTTCCTGTGGTCTAAAGTAAGATTCATAAACACAGTTCTTTTAATACCTTGATACTTGCCATTATTGACTAGAAGGGAGTTATTGGACTTTCTGGATGAATTCCTCGACATCTGGCTGTGGTTAGGACTCGAGTCCACCGCCCTTTTGTCCACTCCATCCTGGCAGGAGTAGCTGGTCTGCATCAGCTGCTGGACTACCGGATGGACACTCCCTGGAAAAAAAATACCAAACACTGAAGATACGAGGTTTATCAGTGTGAAATCACTATTTTCGATTAATCTTTACCACAAAATAATACAAATTGCTTTGGATAAATTGAAGCTTTTACTATCGTTTCTGCATTTGCATTTTTCAAACAGCTCGCGTGCTACCTATTGCATTTTTTATATAAATTTCTTAATGCCAGAGTTCTGAGCTATAGCCTATATGTTGTTCTGATGTATGAGCTATATTATTGTAAAGTTTCATTAAAATCCATTTAGTAGTTTTTGCGTGAAAAAGTAACAAACATACATACATCATTTTTTTTGAAAACATACATACAGAGTTTGCGAGGCAATGAGAACCCAGGCTGTCTCTCAGTGGGGTCTTGCACGAGATCGGCGTTTTTGACGTTAGCTGATTGCCACTCAAGCTTCCACCTATCTTCTGGGGTGAGAGGTGTTCGAAGGAGTCTTTCTCCTTCCGTCCAGAAGGGTTTTCGAGACTTTAAGCGGCATGCCGGGTGAGAAACGACATCATCGTGCAAGGGTATTTCGCTTTTTTGCAGCGCCTTCTTGTATTCCCTCAGTGTTGCAATCTCTCGCCTGATATTTGGCGGGGTTATATTTGCAAGTACGGGGAGCCAAGGAAGAGGAGTCGATTTTAAGGTTCCGCTGATGGTTCGCATTGTGGCATTAAGCTGAACGTCGACCATGGAAGTGTGGGCGCTTCTGGCCCATACTGGAGCACAGTATTCAGCTGCTGAGAAAACCAGGGCAATGGATGCCGTTCTGAGCGTGTTGGCGTCGCATCCCCAGCTAGTACCAGCCAGCTTATTGACTAAGTTTAGTCTTGTCCTGGTTTTTTTGCCCACTGTTTCCATGTGTTTCCGGTAATTCAGGCTCCTGTCCAAAGTTATTCCAAGATAGCGGGGATGGGGGTCATGGTAAATATTTTTTCCATCAAACTGAACACAGAGTTTTGCGTTTGCTTGTGAATTACTGAGATGGAAAGCTGTCACAACTGTTTTCGACCCATTTGGCTTTAGTCGCCAATTGAGGAAAAATTCTTCCATAGCCTTGAGGTCAGAATTAAGGATCTCTTCTGCTGCATTGAGGGTTTTGGCTTGGACTGTGATGGCGAAGTCATCTGCGTAAGCAAATTTTCTGTTTTTATTTTTTTATTTTTTTTTTTTTTTTTTTTTTTTTTTTTTTTTTTTTTTTTTTTTTTTTTTTTTTTTTTTTTTGAAAACATACATTACAAACATACATACATACAAACTTTCAGCTTTATTATATTAGTAGGATTAACGCCGATTAACGGCTTTTATATAAGAATTGGCCACTTGCATCACATTTAAAAAAAAATCCGGTTTAGGCACATATTCTAAAACATTTTGTATTTTTTTTTTCGTGTTTTTGAAACCCTGGCGATTTTTTGAAAATTTCAATCCGAATTTTCCACACGAATGGCACAGGAGAATAAGCGAGGCAAACCAAAATATTACATCTCATAAATATTTTTTCCTTGATCCATCTTATTGATCATAAATCATCATGTTCAACGTCTATATTACTAAATCCAATGTACTATACTTGTACTTGTAAATTATAATAATAATAAGAACATTATAAAGTTTGATTTTGTTAAAATCAGCACCGTTACCATTATTTTTTTTTTACATGAGCTTCACACAGGAGGCCCTGAGGAAAATAATTTCCCTCAGGGCCTATGACATCTTTGGGGATGCTGGAAAGGAAAAGAGTTTAACACTAGAAAGACCGGGTACTGATCCATACCTATAAAGACCACGACCGTTAATTTGACGGCTGATCACTTTTTGCAAATTGTGAGGTGGAAACGGGTACCGCTGCCCCGGGAACCATTTATTGCATAACCAACACCTCTGCCATAGGTGGTTCGCTACGTTTAGTGACTTGACAGGGTTCATTAGGTTCATTAGGTGCGGTTTGTCTGAGTCTAGGTGGCGAAAACGTTTGCCCACCTACTGCGTGGCGGACCGGGTCGGAAGACACTTGTTGAGGGAGACACTTATCCTATCCTCTCCAGCAGGACCTTTCTCGTCTCGTCGCCTTGCACCGCAGTGGGAGGGATGGATTCATTCGTCCGTCACTCCCGGATACATTTACGAATTTTTCCTATTCATCTCTCACACTTTTTTCCTTCCGAGAACTTCCTCTCCTTCCTTTCCTTAAAAACACCAATGCACACAGCATCTCCAAAGATGATATAGGCCCTGAGAGTTTTTTTCCTTTGGGCTTCCTGGAAAAACACATGTGAGTGCAAAATGCTGTAATTTTAGTACAAGCATGTTTTATGTTTGTACAAAATCGAATTGATACGTTTTTTTATAAAATCGAATGCACTCTCCGCAAACGGGTTTCTTACAATTATCACACGTGTCATTTATTTAGTTTTTATTAATTTGCACTGTCGTCTTTCAGAAGTTTTATTTTCCGGTTTCTTTTCTTTTTCGTTTACATTAGCTCCACAAAAAAGCCCTAAGGAAAATAATTTCCCTTAGGGCATTTGTCATATTTTGGAATGCTGTGTGGAAGGAAACGAGGTGAGGGGTGGGTGGGAAACAGGGATTCAGTGTGTTCAAGAGTGGCGGAAGTATGAATCTGTCCCCACTACTGCGGTGCAAGGCAATGTTCTGAGAGTCCTGCAGGCGAGGTCAAAAGATCTCCCTCAACTAGTCTCTCCCAATCTGGCCTGCCACGTAGTTGTTTGGCAGACGCATCCGCTGCCAAAATCTGGACAAACCTAACCCCATGAACCCGGGCACCCCTGCTAAGTCACAAAACATAGCAACCTCTCGGGGTGACCTATGGCAAACTTGTTTGTTATCCAATAGATGATTCCGTCAGTTCTTCAAAAGCAAACGCAGCTGGATCAACTCTGGTATTTGTGTACACTATCCTTCTCCAACAAACCATAAAATAAATTTGGGCGAGAGATACATTTTTTGGTTATTTTTGTAAATTATGTGACAGTGACCAATCAACATACAGATCGAGTTCCAATGATACGCGACACCCAAAGAAAGAAACAGACATAATAATACTATCATAAACGAGGTGGAATGGGTATGTTGTTAAGTTGTTAAAGAAGGTTGTAAACAAATTCAGCATTATGGCCCAAACCGTCACATTGACGGCGGCGGTCTTTGTAGGTATAAGTCAATATTTCTCAAAAAGTAATTAAGATACGTACCTACTTTTTTCACCACAGTTGTTAAACCATAAATCATGCAATGTAAAAAGAAGTCATACCAATACAATAATTATGAAGCATTATATCGTAACTTTACTTCGGACTGCCGTCAAAATGAAGGCTCCGGTCTTTCTAGTGTTAAGGGGTGGGTAGGAATCTGGGGTTCAGTGTGTCCTGGTCATCCGCCTCTAAGACCTAGACAAACCTCAGCCCATGAACCCGGGCAGGGCACCCCATCTAAATCACCAAACGTAGCGAACCACTTGGGGTGACCTATGGCAGAGGTGTTGGTTATCCAATAGAGGTTCCCGGGGCGGCGGTACCAATTCCCGCCTCCAAAATTATACCTCTAAATACGTACAGAAAGCATAAAATGTACGTGGTTCTCTTAATAACATCTGTCAAAAAGTCAAACCAAAAGATAAGTTCGCAGAGAACAAACAATAAATCTAGTGAACGTTAAATGTCAAATTCAAAAATTCGCCTGAAATCAAAGTGTTGCCATATAAAAAAAAAATCCGTGTGAAATCTTACAAAATTAATAGGAACATTTTCGGAGACGGGACAATTTCATATTTTCATATAGTGACGTCACGAGCCCAAATAATGGATTTATGTATTAAAAAAAAAACTGTACATTTCTAAAAATTTTTACTAACATTTTCGAAATCTTTGTAAAAAATCTATCCACACGATTTTTTGCAAGTCGTTATAAAATCCATGCAAGTGGCCTATTACAATAATTGCGAAAAATACAAATGGGAAAGTGTAAGAGAGTTACATGAAAAGTTCAATAAGTATTTTAGTAACAACATAAAATTGCAAAGAGTAAGATATTTTGAAAAGTACGTTGAAAGTACAAAAATAACTTCGTAAAGTACGTAATAAAAATAAATTTTAAAATCCCGGAAGTAAACTATGTATTGAAACATTCAAAGTATGTTTGATCGAACTGAGAAGCTCCGACAAACAGCTTTAATTAAATAATGTTTGTATTTTGATATTCTTTCAATATTTATAGCATCATCAACAACATATTTATTATAAAGTATATGCAGACGATTCATTATGGAATTTAATTCAGCCTTTGATCCGGTATTGTTGCAATGGTAAGGCAATTTGTAACGAACTGATCTGCTCGGTATATGAAAACGTATTAACGAAAGAAGTTAATTACTAAACTACTTTAAAAATTTTAATTTTATGGTTAAGTTTATTTATGATGTATAACTTAAATTTGCTATGAATTTAAGTGTCATTTTAAATATTGTTACTGATTGTATGAAGAATTCGAAGTACCTACCTATAATATAATATTTTAATCATATTGTTATTTTCAAAATTAGATTTTTTGAGAATTCAGACTATTCCGCGATTTTTCATGGGTCTGTATATTGGTTGTCTGTGCGTTCTGCTATTTATGGGAACAATGAATTTGGTTTGAATTTAACCACTGGAGCGACAGCGCAATTTAAAACTTTTTTCTCCAATTTTTTTAGTAATCATTTTGAATATTTTCCGCCCACATTAAAAAAATCATACCTCCGAATTTTAATATGAAGACCTACAAACTGATTATAGTTCTATATAGTCAATGAATTCACCTATCTTTTGTAGATTATTACATATTTTTAGGATTTATAAAAAAATATTATAAAATCGTAAACTTCCACTTAATTACTTACAAATTAGGGAAAATTTCCCAAAATTGGCAGCAAAGCAATCTGACGTTTTTTTTTTAATGTGTATTGTGGCAAAAAGCGCTCCAGTGGTTAATAATAATAATGATTGGATAATTTGTAGAACGCCGTTTTTGTGAAAAATTACCTCGGTTAGAATGAAAATGTAATGTAAAAGCCCCGAAAAAGGGCGTGAATCAATAAATAAATAAATAAACAGACAGACAGACAGACAGACAGGCAAACAGGCAAACAGACAAACAGACAAACAGACAAACAGACAAATAGACAAATAAATGAATGAGTGAATGAGGGAATGAGTGAATGAGGGAATGAGTGAATGAGTGAGTGAGTTAGTGAGTGAGTGAGTGAATTAGTGAGTGAGTGAGTGAATTTATGAATGAATGAATGAATGAATGAATTTATGAATGAATGAATGAATGAATAAATTAATAAATAAATAAATATAATAAATGAATGAATGAATGAATGAATGATAAATGAATAAATAAATAAATAAAATATATGAATGAATGAATAAATGTATGAATAAATAAATAAAATAAATGAATAAATAAATGAATGAATGAATAAATGAATACATAAATAAATAAAATAAATGAATGAATGAATGAATAATTGAATACATACATAAATAAAAAAAATGAATGAATGAATGAATAAATGAATGAATAAATGATGAATGAATGAATAAATCAATAAATAAATAAATAAAATAAATGAATGAATGAATGAATGTGTGAATAAATAAATGAATGAATAAATGAATGAATGAATGAATGTGTGAATAAATAAATGAATGAATAAATGAATGAATTAATGAATGAATGAATGAATGAATGAATAAATAAATAAATAAGTAAATAAATAAATAAATTAATAAGCAATTGATTGTGGGAGAAATTCGTAACACAACTGATTGTGGGAAAAATTCAGAGATGTATAAAATACCTACCTATTACATAATATTTTTATTAGTAAATTGTTTCATCTATGACATTTTCAAAATTGGCACTGATTATCCAAGAATTCTGACTATCCCGTGATTTTTCAAGGGTCTGCGCTTGTACAAAATAATTTACGTTTTAATTTTTAATATTCCACTTTTTTAATGAGACGTAAAACCAATATCAAATTCAAATTAGCAGGGTATTATTTTTTCCAAAGTTTTTATTAAGCCATTTCTGAGTAATTTTTTAAAAATTAATTGGTGTTTGTAAAAATTGAGCACTTAATTAAAAAATAAACATTTTTGATAAAATCTACTTTCACCCTTAATTTAAAACAAGATTAAATTTTAAATTCAAATTAACCTTTATTGAGATAACATTTTATTATTGTAATCGGCGGGAAAATAATAATTATAATTTTAAAATTCTTTCTGTACACTAATTTAAATTCAGTTTTTTCAGTACATTCAAAATCATTCAAAGTATTCAAACTGGAATATCATAAATGCCAAATGATGTAATATCTACAACAATTAATAATTTCCAAGTGATTGTGCGCTTTTATAATTACCGTGACGGCAAAAATGAAAAAATAATAATAATAAATAATCTTCTGATCGCAGTCTCAGATTGGTCGGTCGAAAAGTTGGGAACCACGGCCGTTATAACTATTTACAAATACCTTCAACTTGTTAGGTGTTTCTTACCAGTTCTACTTCTGGAGTTCTCTTCGCTGCCTTGTCTCTGATGGTGGTGATGGTGTAGTGACGTCAGATGCAGGCGCTCCGTGAGACCGTGCAGGCGGCTAACCAGGCCCGAGGCCCCCGAGCCGCCTGGTGCTTGGCTCACAGGACCTGCCCCCCCGGAGGCCCCGTCCGCGTCCAGGGGCATGAGTCCCGGGGGCCGGCGGACGAACGAGAGGAACAGATGCCTAGAAAGAGAAGAAGGTGATATAATACAGAAATGTAACGGTTTCCATGCAAACTTTTTTTGCCAAGTTTTTGCAAAAAATAAAATATATGTGTGCAAGTCATACGCGCTAGAAGCGAAACCTTCAGAAAACTAAAATAGACAAGAGTAAGGAGGCTACGAAACACCGCACAAAGAGGAGATCAATTTGGGAGGTGAGTATGGGTACCGCCGCACGGGAACCATTTATTGGATAACCAACACCTCTGCCGTAGGTCACCGCAAGTGATTCGCTATGTTTGTTTTTTTTTGCTTGTCAAGTTATTTTTTCTTTCTTTTGTCCTTTTTTCCTTTCCTAAAACCCTCCACAGGGCATTCCCTAAGATGGCACAGGCCCAGAAGGAAATTATTTTCCTTAGGGCCTCTTGTGTGGAGCTAATGTATTATAAAAAAAGATTATAAAAGATTATTTACCACCGCTTGTTATAACGGGGTGTGGGCACTACCTCACTGTGCCATCTCAACGCCCCCTAATTTTCTCAGCGTCTTCTACTGCCCCCCTGAAAGTCACAAACGCCCACAAGAGGGCGTTATCACCTACTTTGAGAACCTATGCTATAGATGTATATGTTTGTCTCTTTTTAGTGACGCTTTTTGTTTCATCGAGTTTCAAGTCACAATGGTGCTAACCAAGTTTTCACTTCAAAAAATACTAAAGCTAAGATTCAATCGAAGATCTGAGATATGTATCGCAGGAATATTCACAATTAGTTCTGATCCTTTTTAAAATATGTTTTTCTATAGATTTCCTTTTTCATTTCTAATCGATCGATCCTTCCAACTACTGCCCCATAGCCATCACTTCCGTATTCTCAATGGTATTGGAATGGGAGGTTAGCAAAAAATTGCTCACATACCCGAGAAAAACAACTTCTAAGCGATCGGTAATATGGATTTTGACGAAACCGACCGTATGGCGACTAGAGATGCAACGATATATCGGACATATCGACGATACGCCGATATCGATATATCAATATCGAAAAACTCAATATATCGTATCGAAATATCGAAAAATCCGCCCAAATTAATATACCCACAAAATAGGGCAAAATGCTATTACCGGCAACAATGACTGTTCAGAGGATGAAGATAAGGGTGAATTTGATTTTTGGAAGCAACATAAATCTTTGGCTCACACGCAAATAAAAAATAAAAAAAACTGACAGTGACAATGAGTTTACGTTATATCTTTCTGCTCCTGTAAAAGTAAACATTCTCGAAACATGGCAAGAGATACATGGTGTATATCCCAATCTTTTTAAAGTGGAGTCATCTACCAATTGTGGCAACAAGTGTTGCTTCTGAACGTATTTTTTAAAAGGCATGAGCCACAATAACTCAAAACAGAAACCGGCTACAAGGAAGCAGACTGTCAAAGTTACTATTTTGAAGTTCGATAGCTGGTACAAAATACTGGAATTAATTTTTTTTAAATAAATTTATGAAAAAAAAACACATTTTATATATCTATTAAAATTTTGTGATTATTCACATAGCTAAGTATAAAAAAATTATATACATGCGTAATCGATAAATAATTGATATAACTAAAACTACATTTGGATTTCTATAAGATCTTAAAAAAAGGGCTTTTTGGAAGGTGAACTGAAGACATACCAACGCATCTCAGAAAACCAGCCGCTCCAGCCTCCGCCCCAGTCCATGTCAAATGGGACACAAATAACCCAAATGTGCGAAGCAGCCGACGAGTTGGAAGAAAGAAAGGTGAGAGCCAAAAATTTAATTATCACAAATGTGCCCGAAAGTGTCATGGTGAATCAAATGGACCGAATTAAACAGGATAAAGTGGAAGTTTTAAAAATTATCAACAAAATCGATACCACGCTCGTTGAAAACTCTGTCAACGTCTTCCGCATTGGCGCAGTAAAACCAAACAAAATAAGACCAATAAAAGTCATCCTTAATGATCCGTTGATTGTATTAAACGTATTGCATAGAAAAAATATTGCTCTAACACACACCGATTGCAAAATCTATTCCGACCAAACCCCTCTACAAAGGCAATACCTAAATGATCTTAGACAAACTCTGGCAAACCGTACCCTGGAAGGCGAAGTCGGACTTACCATAAAATTTATAAATAATAAGCCAACAATAGTAAATGTCTCAAAAAACCAAAATCCACCACTGGATATGGTCTAACTAACCGAAAATGCCGGACCAAATGCCCTGATGAAATCAAAATCTATTACCAAAATACACGAGGACTTCGTACAAATCTAAATGACCTTAAAGTAACGGTACCTTTACACGGACACGATATATTTATCCTTTTCGAAACATGGCTCGTTCCAGAAATAAAATCTCCAGAACTTGGTTTTACAAACCACAAGGTATTTCGGCGTGACAGAAATCCAAAATCTAGTACCAAATCCAGAGGAGGCGGAGTATTGATTGCAACTAAGGAAAATATATCAGCGAAAAAACTAACCACGCAGAATACCTCATTGGAGCAATTATTTGTACAAATTGTTACTCCTATGGAAAAAATCATCATTGGAACTGTATACATACCGCCAAACTCCGATATCCAAAAGAAACACTGCGAAGACATTGAATTTCTTCTGTCAAAAAACCCTACATCGAAAATAATTATCGTCAGTGATTATAATCTTCCCAATTTAAACTGGACATCTAGTGAAAATGGTTATATTACTAACGAGAGTTCTAACGACCCAGCACGTGAAGTGATAGATATGATTAACTATTTAAATTTGCATCAACACAATTTTGTAAACAATATATGTAATCGTCTACTAGATCTCGCTCTTTCAAACTGTTCTAAACTATGTGTTGAAATGTCAAACGATCAGCTTGTGCAGGTGGATAATTATCATCCCCCCTTACACATTGTCGTAAATATGTACACAAACAAACCCCCACTGAAACAAACAACGCTCAACTTCAAAAATACCGATTACGACTCTATTAACTACCAACTTAATAATACAGATTGGACTTTCTTGACCAAAAATAGTGATATCGAACAAAATCTAGAAAAACTTTATGAAACATTTTCCGAAAATATAAAATCTCATGTCCCCTCATATATACCTAAACACAGAACATATCCAATTCGGTTCTCCACAGACCTTATACTCTTACTGAAACAAAAAAAACAACTACACAAAATTTTTAAACTCACTCACCAAATGAACGACTACTCAAACTTCTCAGAAATAAGAAAGAAATGTAAAACACTATCTAAACTATGCTATAAAGCACACATCACCTCCGTTGAGAAATCACGCCGCTAGGAACAAAAAATCTTTGGAATTTTGTTAAAAAATTAAACAATGAAAGTACAGACTACCCCCCTACAATGCATTATGATGGAAAAATAGCCAATAGCACCCATGATATTGTTAATTTGTTTGCGGATCATTTCCAAAGTGTATATGATAGCGAAATATCTGATAACAACGTACCGTCATACATATACCCAAGCACAATACATTTACAGAACTACCTCATGTGATGTATTGCATTAATCAACAGTGAAAATTAGAAAATATCGTAGCTTCCACCTTACGAATGGATAAATAATATTTCAGAATTATAACGAAATCAACACACTAGCGGCACCTAGCGGATTAAGTTTGATTGGACCATGGAGACAGTAGAGATCCATAATGTTTAAACTCGTGTCAAGTTTTGATAATTAGAACACAGAGGCTTCTAACATCTTTACTTTTCCCGGGGTTCCCAAAAAGGTAGGCGCGATAATAAACACAAAGAATGATTAACCAATCACAAAAGTGGAGGGCGTGTTCAGATTTTGAACAAAGAAATGGACTTTGAACTAGGCAATTAATCAGAGATTTATGGAAAAAAATATCGTCATCAACCGAAAGATCAATACACTATAATGTAAACAGGGTCTCACGCCCGGTGCATCAGGTACAATGACCCTAGATTTAAGATATACAATCAGTGCAATGAAGGTGTTGACGACCGCCGTTAACGAGCAAATTAATCCATATTATGTTGGAAAAACTATGCAAGAAAATAACAAGAAAATTTTAATAAGAGGAAAATTAAAGAAAAGACGTGCAAAACATAAGAAAAACTACTGTAGGGATATTTAGTTGTATAACGAGTACATAGAAAGTCAAGGAGGCCAGATTAAGAGAAAAGCGTACATTTAACATTTAAAAGGAAGAAAAACGCTGGAAATTAGGGATGTCACTTTTAGATGAAGCAATAACGTCAAGGAAAACGATTTGGAAAGATAATCTAATGAAAAAAATGGACGATTAAACGGAAGTGTTTATTGAACAATATAAGATTCGACTTAATTTTGCGTTTTCAGACGAGTTTAAATAGATATCGTTATATATTTGGAATAGGGTGATCATTCTAGTTACATTGCGATAGACAAAGTAAACAAAAAGCATTGTTTTACGTCAATTGTTTGAGGAGAATTCTATGAGAAATAAGACAGACTGCAAGGAAAAATGAAACATTATTTGAGTTGACGACCTCACACATGGTTCTGTTATTTAAACAACCAGAAAACGAACATGGTTTTAGACGATTAAAACCATTTTAATGGCTTTTTGGACGATAAAAATTATCATTGGACATAGGGACTGTTTATTCAAAGTAAAAACCATTATATTTTATTACCCTCGAATAAACGCTGAGTTATTGGTGAGTACATCGAAGTCCAGACCTAAACACATGTCAAATTTTAAATTAATGTGGATTTCGATAAGAGAGGGACGGAATTTGGGGGAAGATCCATATGAAGTAATAAAAATTGACATATATTTATGGGCCGAAGTGGAAGTTTCTCCTATAAAAAATGTGAAAAATAACATAAAAAGTAGTAGTATATAGTAAATGAAATTTTCTAAGAGGTGACATACATCGAAGGCGAAACGGGGGGTAGTAAAAAAGAAAATAAAAACAATTAAAAGATGATTCCGTAAGGAAAACTCATGAAAATTCAGAAGTATCGATGAAAACAATAAATTTGGCTTGGAATGTAACTAATCATATAGATGTGGACAATAACATAAGGATAAAAGAGGAAATTCGTAGGAAGAGTGTTGTGAATACAAGAAAATTCTAGGGAAAAGGGGAAAATTCAGATATACTACGTAAATAGAGAAAATACGGGTTTTAATGGAAAAATTCATACAAGTAGCAGTGAGATAGAGTAGAATTTATAAAAATTGCAACTCGAAATTGCATAGTAAACATTTCGATATGGAGATAATCATGATTTGTGATAGGTACGGAAAAATCGAGACGTAAATATAGTTATCGAAGACGGACCTTTTACGAATTGAGAAAAAAAATAACTAAAAAATTATGAAATTCAAGCTAATTTTGTATAACCAACGGCACAAAAAACGATAGGGCAATTTAAAACAAAGTAACTGAATCCGTACCTTGTAAGTATGAAAATAAGAGACAGAAAGCAATGAGACAATGGAAATAGGGCTTAAGGAACATTACTCGATAATAGTGGAAGAATTTCAAGAGTTTGCGCGTTGATAAACATGAGATTGTTTTGTAACAGGAAATTCAGATACAATCTTTTGGACCTGATAGGGGTTTAAAAGACAGGACTTAGTGATTTTTCGTTAGTCATCGGGGGTTTTGAAAAGCGGAAGTTGGTGAGGCGTGACGATACGTTCGGTAATTTACTGGTGGAAAAATTCTAATTAGTTAGAATCACAGGACTTAGAAAAAATTTCATATTCGAGCCAGTGTCTTATAAAGATTTAAAGAAATTAAAATCAGTGGGAATAGAAATAAAGTTTACGTTTTATTTAATTGTGAAGAGTTAAAAAGTGCTGCAATAAATACAATTTGTGTAGTGAAAAGTTCGGATTTTACAATCAGTAAATATAAACATTTTGAGACTTAGGAAAATTGTGAAAATCAAAAAAAAAATCAGTGAAATAAATAAATAAAGTTATGTGATAATTGATGTAATGCAAATAAGTTATAATTAAATACGTGTGTCCAGTTTAAACGGAAAGAGTTCTATTAAATATCAAATATTTAAATCAATTAATTTAAAAATAGTGCAAATTGAAAAGAGATAATAAATAAATAAGTGCATCCAATTAAACGGAAAAGTTCAATGAAAATCTTTAATTAAACTGAGTGTTTTAAATAAAGTACTATAATCAAAGTGTTGTTGGTGTAGCGAAATAAAAAATAAAAACCAGTGTTAGTTGTCATAACGGTGATAGTTCCTTTAAATGAAGTGCAAATCGAACGTAATAGCTTATCACAGGAGTAATCTAGTGTTAGATAAAGTAATAATAATAAATATGGACTTTGGAATAAATAATACAAATTATTAAATTGTTGTTGAATGAGATTGTGGTAACTTAATAATAATTATTATTTCGGAAAGTTTAAATAAATAGTGAAATACGTTATCTTATTGCAAAATAAAAAAGGTTCGGTGACAAACAAAAATAAAAATAATAAATCTCTTATTTCGTAAATAATCGTGAAGTGGTTATTGCTTAAAAATTATAATTTAAACGGAGTGTTATTTTAACGATGGAATAATTATAATAATAAATCTGGAGGTTGAAATAAATAATAAATAAATAAGCATGATAATAATCTGTTCGGTATTTAGTTGTATAACGCTTTGTTGCGAAATAAAAGTACGGTGGGAAAACGAACACAAAATAAATAATTAATTGTTAAATTGAATTTAAAAAGTGTTAAGTTAACCAACGAGATTTGAAATAAAATGCGGTTAGAACGATAAACATCATTTAATTTAGATAGATTAAACGGGAATAAAATAAATATGAAGTCGAAAAAATTTTTATTTGAATTTAGTTGATAACATAGGAGTAGGTATTAGGTAAAGAAAACATAACAAGGTTTTACCGTGTAGCACCCGGTCGGATAAAAAAAAAACCTTAAAGCGCTCTTGAGGCGATTTTTCGCAAAAACAGCGCTATATAAGTTGTCCAAATTTATTAAAGGGGTAAGTTTTATTAAAAATTAAAATAAAAAAATTTCAGGTTCCGAGGAGAGAGCGGCATGCAGCAGACAGTTGGTATTTGAATTAATTTTATAACAAAGGATTACTTGCTTAATATGTGATATGTACCTATATTAAAATATTATATATAAAATTGTTATATTTATATATATATGTATATATATATATTCCAAGAAAGTTTAATCAAAAAGGAACACACTTATATTAAAAAGTAAAGGTATCGATCTCGAATACCTATCTTTGCATTTATCCGTAACTATTTAAAATAGTTATGTATTTGACAAATTTCCAAGTCAAAGTTTTGTATTTATTTTAGTATATGTACTATTTATTATAACTTCAGCTAATATAAAATGATCAAAAAATGAGTTATGATATTAGAATTTATTTCAATTATAATATAATTGTACATATATCAGTATATTTATTTATTGAGACAAAATATATATGTATATATATGTATGCATTATAATTATATTTATCGGGGAACAGATTAGACCTCTGCGAAAAAGGAAATTATCACTATTAAATTCAAAAGAAAAAAAAAATTAGAACCATATAAGCTCGCGTTTAGGAATGTTCTAAAAAAAAGTAAACAAATCTCACGTTTGGAATCTAGGTCACGAGGACAGCGGTAATGTTTACATAATTGAAATTGTTTATAAAACAACTCGGTCATGGGGGCACTGGGTCAGATGCTTTTAAAGGAAGATGTACCTGTGTCTTTAATAGGTGGTTGACAGGTATTAGTATTATAGTAGGTTAGGTTATTATATAGGTTATAATATATTTATTAGGTAGTTGACAGGTATTAATATTAATTTTAGAATGGGACAATTTCATGAAATTGCGCAATTATAGAAAAGGTTGTAAACACAATCTTTAACTTGAACATGAAGAGATAAATTTTGAACTGAACAATTGAAAATAAATAGATTTATTATAAGCTAGTCAAATAATAGGTACATCAAACATTTGGAAAATCACGGGTTAGTTTAGGAGTGTATTGAAGAATTACATGGAATATTCGAGGAGAAATTTATAGAACGATTACTCTCGTAGGTATCAATCACTTACAAGAAGCAGTTGAAAAATCACGGGATAGCCTAATAAAAAGTATCAATCATTTACAAGAAGCAGTTGAAAAATCACGGGATAGCCTAATAAAAAGCATCAATCATCTACAAGAAGCAGTTGAAAAATCACGGGATAGCCTAATAAAAAGTATCAATCATTTACAAGAAGCAGTTGAAAAATCACGGGATAGCCTAATAAAAAGCATCAATCATTTACAAGAAGCAGTTGAAAAATCACGGGATAGCCTAATAAAAAGTATCAATCAGTTACGTGAGACAACTGAAAAATCACGGGATAGTAAAAATTTTACCAAAAGATGAACCTTGGGGGAAAATTTAGAAAACAGTTCAACAATAGGAGGCAGTGGTCGCTCCTAAAAAAAAAAAAAAAAACAAGGACCATTAACCAAACACATAATAGAGATGGCAATCTCTTAAATAAAATTGTCAACCAAACAAATCAAAAAGCTTGGAATTTTCGGCACTCCAGAACAAACCGAGATAATTTCTTAATCTATTAGTATCTATTAATATTTCCCACTCTTGGTATGTATATATTCGGTCATCGGTTAAGGTTTTGTGCAGAATTCCTTCCCACGAAATCCGAGCTCGGGATTTGAGACTGGCTAGACTCAAAATTGCGAGTTATAATCCTACCCAAACGTATGTTTACATATATATCTTTCTATGTACTGTACATTGGATGATGTGGACCCGCTTACAATTAGCGTTTTAGACTCGACAGAGTTACTCTCACATCATTTCTTGTACGTGGAGGGAGGATTCACGACCCGTAACTCTGCAAAACACCGTGAGTATATGATTGCATATAGGACGAAACCGGTTCGCCCTAAGTAAATAGTAGACCTTGGAGGAGTAGGAATTTGGGGGTTTCGGGACTTAGGGAAAGACCTGAATGACGTGCACGACGACATGGAAGATTGACAGAACAAGGTACTAAGACCCTCTGGAAAATCGCGTCGGCTGACTGTGCGAAGTTCTAGTTGATCCTTGACCATCCTGTTAACTTGCAGGAGGATAGGAGCCAAATTTTCGGCAGAAAAAGGGTATTCTGAGTTCGTCTAATATGCAATCTATTAATTACATTAACCTACTAAACCCGCCTTTATATGTACCTTATAGCGGCTGAATCGGATTGGAGAGATGACAAGCAGATACAAAACAATCATAATCAAATTTACTAACAATTAACCATTTGAGTCATACTTAATTATTTGTTCAATTAAACATGCGTAATTCGATTAGTACAGGTTAATTACGAGTTCGTTAGGGTATAGGAAAACATAATAAGCGACGGAGGAAAGTTAGCTCATTTAGAGAAAGTATTTAAAGTTAGATTTGCAAGAGAGAGACCAATACAGTTTGAAACTCAACGCTCTGTCTAGAATCAAGAAGTTACCACAAAAATGAAAGTAATTAAAGTCCCATATCATAAATCAAAAAAATTACACAACGTTTGATGGAGTTTAATTACAACATAAATACGAAAATATTTACGTTCAAGGTCGTAAATAACGTATTAATTAGTTAAGTACATATATCTCTAAAGGTATATAGTGCAAGGGAGCTTTAAGTAGCTTTCTGTAGTTATCAAAGAAAATAAGGGTCCAATTTTCATGAAGGTTTGTGTGACGTAGGGAAGGAATTTTCCATCCCTACTACACACATGCAAAGCCTTAAAAATTTAAATATCGATCAGAGCCAAAAGAAAAGTTCAAGAAAACTTGAAGGGATGAAAGAATTCCAAAAAAAAAATAAACAGAATCAAAAGATAGAATTATCACAACTGTCTTGCCGATGACCAGGAGAGTTTTATATATTTAAAGGAATAAAAGGGGGAAAAGGACATTTATCACACTCATTACACGGGAATCATGCTTAAATAAAATAATTTCCCTTGACCCCAACAAATCTGCAGGCCCAGATAACATCCCACCAATATTTCTCAAACAATGCGCATCTGCAATATCCGGTCCACTCACCACACAATTTAACCACTTACTTTCTTCAGGACGTTTTCCAACCCGTTGGAAATCTAGTTATATTACACCGATTATCAAAAAAGGTGATGACACAGACATTAAAAACTACCGTCCAATCTGCATACAAACAGCGCTCCCGAAAATCTTTGAATCCCTTGTTCTCGATTTAATTTATCCGTCAATATTAAAAGTTATACATAAAAACCAACACGGATTCGTTTCTGGTAGGTCAACTGCTACTAACCTGTTACTTTACCATAACTATATTACAGAATATTTTACAAAAAAAAAAACAAGCTGACAGTATTTACACAGATTTTTCCAAAGCTTTCGACAAAGTATCACATAAATTATTACTTAGAAAACTTTATGCAATAGGACTGAGAGGCAAGTTGTTGGATTGGTTCTCAAGTTACTTGTCTAACAGAATCTTATTTGTCAAAATTAAACACTCTAAATCTAAGTTATTTTATGCAACTAGTGGTCTACCGCAAGGGAGTCATCTCGGACCCATCCTTTTCCTTATATTCATAAATTATATCATAAGTTGTTTCGACGATGTAGAAGTTCTGCTTTTTGCCGATGACATCAAATTATATAAACAAATATCTAATATAAGAGACTGCCTTATCCTACAGTCAAACATTGACAAATTACACAATTGGTGTGTTGCAAACAACTTATTCCTCAATATCGATAAATGTAAGACACTAACATTTTGTAGAACAAAGACCCCGTTATCTTTTAAATACACAATAAATAACAAAATCTTAGAAAAAGTCAAAGAAATCAGGGATCTTGGAGTTACATTTGACACCCAATTAAATTTTATAAACCACATACAAGAAATAACCAACAAAGGCATGAAGACACTAGGATTTATAATCAGAACCATCAAAGACTTTGATTCACTAGAAGCTATTAAAATTGTATATTTGTCACTAGTACGCAGCTTGCTGGAATACAATTCCATCGTTTGGTCCCCATATTATCAAATTCATATAAAAAATATTGAACGAGTGCAGCACAAATTTTTACGATTTTTTAACTTCAAGTTATGTATACCTATTCAACACATTAACTATACATTCTTACTAAATACACTTAAATTGCATTCCCTAGAAAACAGAAGAAAAATAATTGACCTAACTTTTTTGTTTTAAATTATTCACTCCGAATTAAACTGTTGTGAACTCCTGCATCTCATTGACTTTAAGGTACCAACCCGAGCGACAAGGCAAAACATATTATTCTGCAACAATAATTCTCTAACCAACTATCACACACATGCATCAATTTCTCGACTTCACACACTAGGGAACAAATACACCTCAAATATCGATGTATTTAATATAAGTTTACCGTTATTCAAGAAATATCTGAACAATATTTTTATGTAGAATATTTTGATATCTAAGGAGCATCACCTAGGGTCTATTGCATATATTTGTGTATTTCTATATTAATCTACAATGTAAAAACTTGTTAACGTTTTCTTTTTATGTATCTTGCATTTTGTCATGTATTATTCATGACATTTAATCAGTCACCTGTAAATTTTGTAATTGCTAACATACCTACTAGTTTATTTCTATGTCATTTACAACTTAGAAACTTTCTCTTTTATTGTAATGCACTATCATTCCTAAATTTATCTGTATGATGTTTACCTACTAGTTATATTTTTATAGTTTATCTTTTTTATTCAAAAAAACTGTCTCTGTATTATAATCTTGTCATGTAAAAGCCCATCAGGGCGTTGAAAATTAATAAATAAATAAAAAAAGAAGAAATATCCATATATCGGCATACTAGACCGATATATCGATAGATATGATTTTAGATTTTCACGGCCAAAAATTTTATGGTTATTTCCTTTTGGGGTATTATGCCGTGTTGCGCTACCTCCTCCTTTAGCCAAAGTTTCGGACAGCGTTACAGTGCCCATCATCTGCCCTGCCATCACATCTGCCCTGATGATGGACACTGTAACGCTGTCCGAAACGTTGGCTAAAGGAGGAGGTAGCGCAACACGGCATAATACCCCAAAAGGAAATAACGATATATCGATATATCAATATCGACTTAATTCGATATATATCGGTATCAATATTTTTTAAAACCTTGCATCCCTAATGGCGACCTGCTCTGATATGAGACGCATATTTGGGAGTGGTACTTGAAGCATTTTGGAGAAACTCTAACCGTTAGATTGAATTTGTTAGTAAGTTACTATAGTATGGGATTTTTTTAACATTTCCTCCACACAGGAGGCCTCAGGGCCTATGCCACCTTTGGGATCTCTATGTGAAGGGTTTTTTTAAGGAAAGAGGAGAAGAACATCTGGGAAGGAAAAAGGTATACTTGGTACCGTTCACTATGGTGAACGCAAATCGCTGTTATTTCCCCCTAAAAAATCAAATAAAATCCAGAATGCTGTCCAGAAATACCAAGATATTAACGTACAAAACACTTATCAGACCAGTACTCACATACGCAGCTGAGACTTGGGTACTAACTAAGAGGAATGAGCGTGCACTGGACGTTTTCGAAAGGAAAATTTTGAGGCGTATCTTCGGACCGGTTTTAGAAAATGGATTTTGGCGCAGACGTTATAACAACGAGCTGTATACTCTGTTTAAAAACGTCACAAAATTTATAAAACTTGGAAGACTTCGGTGGCGGTAGAATGACCGAGCATCAAGCACCAAAGTCCCTGCTGAACTCAAGACCGATAGGGCGAAGGAGCCTGGTAAGACCAAGATTAAGATGGAGCGACAACATCCTCAAAGATATACTCATATCTACCTTGGAGCTTCTAAACTGGAGAGAGCTGGCCCTAAACCGATACGAGTGGAGGAAGACTCTTGAGGAGGCCAAGACCTACCAGGGGTTGAGGAGCCAAGAGTGATGATGATGATGATTATATTTTGTAGATAGATACAATCTTCATATAAATACAATAATAGTTGAAGCTCGATTAAATTAAGAAATTTTGCTTGTGATATTGCCGATCATAACAACAGATTTCCAGAATCTTCCAAACAAAATCTCAAGCACCTCCAGTCCTCCCACGGCCCGAACCAATCCATCATCTCAAGTGTTTTCCTCCAGCCCGGTAACAGGTATTATTATTCTTGGAAACCCGAGTGAATTTTAAGTCTGGAATTATACCTAATTAATTCCGTGGAACAACCGATTTCCAACAGGTATTATATCGGGTTCTATTTGTGGATTGTTATTGATAAAGAGAATAAACAGTTTTCGTCGTTAGCTTTGGCCGTATTGTATCGTTTGTTTGATTAGATTTTAGTGAAAATATTATTATTAGACCAGAAAATTTGTTCGCCTGAACTCCGGAGGGGCAAAAATGATCTGTAAAGCTCTGTGAAATTTGCAGACGGATCTTTTTATAAAATGTACATGAAGCTGCTCCCAATTGGTCCCAAATGTTCGGAGTAGGTGTGACATTCCCGATAGGGGTACCATTATTGGAGGGTTGAAAAGAAATGAGCAAGTGGAAAACTGGGAAGTTCATGGCTAATTATGCCAAAAGATGGCGCCACTTACGTCCACAGCTGGCACTAGCTGGCCGGCGTAAGTACTCTTCGATAATTGTGCCACCGAATCCAGTTTCCAATATTTTTTGAAAATCATTAACTCCGCATAGGAGGCTCTGACGAAAACAATTTTCCTTAGGGCCTACGTCATCTTTGGTATACTGTGTGGAGGATATTTTTCAGGAGAGAAAGGAGGTTACATGGATCTTAGAGATGCCCATGTTATAGGAGGGAAGAAACACAAGGGGGCAAATCATTCCACAGCCGAGCTGTTGAGTCATAGTCATAGAGTCATTTCAACGAGTCATAGAAAGAAACGACGCGTTCCCATGTGACAAATGTCAACCTTGTACAAAATGTTTGGCGCGTGTTTTACGTGTTTCTCGCTTATTAACCGGTGCATAAGAGTTCAATGACGCTAATTCTTCGGGGTATCTTCCATTGAAGCGAATTATGGATGGTGCACCTGGGGGTCGGAGAAGAGTTGGAAGACGAAAGCTTCGATGGCTGGATGGAGTGGTGAAGGATGCAAGCACCATCGGCATCCGAAACTGGCGCAACGCAGCACAACACCGACAGTTATGGAGGCAGGCTCTGCTGGAGGCCAAGACCCGACCTGGGTTGTAGAGCCACAGATGATGATGATGATCTTCCATTGAAACACCGGTATAACAAGGACAGCGTTCCCACCTGATGCCTGTGCTCTAAAGATTGCAATCCGTTTGTTATGAGAGAGGAATCTATCAAACGGACAGCCCGTTTCTGCGTAGAGATAAAGGTCATAATTTGTTTCGATCACTAGCCCGTTTAATCACAGGAGACCATATTTGTCTCAGCTCATACAGGTCTCATATAAATCGCTATAACTCTCTTACTATCATAGTGAGAAATATGTTCTAAACGATATTAGAAAGACAAAACACCATGCTTTATAATCAAATCTAAAAAAAAAATAACCACAAAAAAGTAAAATATACACCTTTATTTCTTATTTTTATTTTTTTTTTAAAAAGAAAGACAAAGATTCCCGGGTTACGAATAACCCAACAATGTTTGAAAATCTCCTACTACCACCACAGAAAGCCGAAAATTTTGCTTGTGTTGTGATGGAGGACTAAGCCTGCCGAGGAATCGAACACGCGACGCTCGGGTGGGACCCAAGCGCTATGCCCACTCAACCACTGACCAGTCAAAATATATTTATAAAACCAAAGTTTTGAATCGCAAATTGAAAAAATATTTTGAAACTTTGGAAATTTTTAATTTTTATTTTTATATGTAAAGAAAAAAAGTGAGATGATAATAACGTTTATAATACGTTTATTTAATCAAATACTGATGATTTTTTTTCATTATCAGTAATTTTAGTTAGTTGTGAGAGATCTTTAATGATACAACGTGTCCTAAAATTCAACGACAAGCGGGCATCAGTGGGTGGGCCTGATCATGTCTCCTCGAGATACAAATAGAAGAAAAAAAAATCTCAATTTTTTTTTAATGTACAAAAAAAAATTGAAATCCTTTGAAAATTGACACCTCTTAAGATATTTTTAACTACCATGACCACAATTTTTCAAATATTTCTGATTTTTTTGTATCGGCAACCTAAGTAGCATGGCTATCCACCACAAGCCTTAAAAATCCATGAATGCCTTAAGTTTTTACACAAAAATCAATCAAAATTATTATTTTTATTAAAATTATGAAAGATTTTTATTTTCAGTCCACTTTCACTCATCGTGGCGTAAAAAAAAGTATGGACACTACTATGTGCAAATTTTTTTAAAAGTTTACGCATCTAATCAAGATTCCAAAATGGTATAACACTCTCGGAAAACTAGCCACAAAAAAATATGCGAACTATTTTTAACAAGAACCAAATTTTATAAATTATTGTTGTTGACAGTAATCACTTTTACTGTGTGCACAAATTAGATTTTTGTTGTTGAAAAATGTTGAATTAATCAAAACAAATGGTACCAACAATTTTTCAAAATAAATGGAGAAATATTAGTTTTCTATTTTTTTCTCGAGGAGTCATGAGCAGGCCCACCCACTGGTGCCCGCTTATCGTTGAATTTTGGGACACGTTGTATTTGCACGCAAAATTTTAATATTTTAAAAATTATATGTTTATTTCGAATTATAGAATTTGAAAGCGTATTTATCACCTTTCTGGAACAGTTTTTAGTTTTTGAAAGTGTTCAGAAATATTCTATTTATTTGAATCTAATTGTAAAGCGCAATCCAGCCATCTGAAAAATACCTACACCAAATTTCTGAAGGGCTAGGACTCGTATAATAATAATAATAATTGGATAATTTGTAGAGCGCCGTTCTTGAGAAAATCACCTCAAGGGCGCTGTACAATTTATTAAGAATTGTTGGGTTCTATCTAATTTTACTATTTTCAAATGGATACAGAAACATACTTACTTGGCAGGTCACTTCCGATAAACACACTGTAATTAGAAAGTTTATGCTAAGGGGAAAATACGGCTTTGCATTTGGAGGACATTATATAATATTAGGTCCTTACATATGAAATTGGCGTATTGCCGTACTGGCAACTTTGATCCCAAATATCTTCTCTTTGGTTAGGAATTCCAAATTCAAATTTATACAGCTATTTACTCATGTATTTGTGTTTCGAAAATTACAATTCATTTGTTTTTTCCTTAATTGTTTTTTTTCTTTGCGTCACTTAGTTTACAAAATGGAAAACTTGAAATATCGCGTTATTTACGAGTACGAGTTCCACCATGGCACCAGTGCTGCAGAAACGGCTCGAAGGATTAATGATGTGTGTGGCGACGGTGCCGCAAAACAAAACACAGTGCGTTTTTGGTTCCAACGTTTTCGTTCTGGAAATTTCGACCTACAGAACAAGCCCCGTGGACGGCCGGAGACCAAAGTTGATAATGAAGAATTGAAGGCTATTGTGGAAGCGGATCCATCGCAAACCACGTCCGAGTTAGCTGCAGGCTGCGGTGTTAGTGATAAAACTGTTTTAATCCACTTGAAGCAAATTGGGAAGGTAAAAAAGCTTGAAAGGTGGGTACCTCACGAATTGAGTGAAGCAAATCAACAAACGCGCGTTGACCGCTAGACCACACACTGCACAACAGCCGGCTACCAAATTAGAGGAGCTTCAATTGGAATGTCTAAGACATCCACCGTACTCTCCGGACCTTGCCCCAACAGATTACCATTTTTTTCGAAATTTGGATAACTTCTTGCAAGAGAAAAAATTCAACTCCGATGGGGCAGTCCAAACCGCCTTCAAAGATTTTATTGATTCCCGTCCAAATGGTTTTTTTAGTAAAGGGATCGATGAACTACCTATGAGATGGCAAAAGTGCATAGATAGCAATGGTACATACTTTGATTAAATAAATATATTATATTTAAAAAAATCGACTTTATGTTCCTCCTATACTGACCTTTATAAACGCTTACGTGAAGTCATAAACCATTCCTTGTAATTTTTTCTCTTCTTTCCATTTCTAATTCTGAATTAACGATCTGTTATAGAAACTTGTCAGTAAGATTATCTGGCAGCTGATCTAACCACTGAGCTACACGTCAGTATCGCGAGGCTCGTTCGAGTCATCCATCAGACACCCGTTCGATCCTCTCGAGTTCAATTTGTTCGGACGTGAAATATAATGGTGTATATCAACTTTCAGGATCAGAAGTATAACGATGCAAGTAAAAAAAAAACTTTTTATTCCTGTGTATTGAGGAGTCTTCGTTGTGGAGAAAAAGGGATGGAAACACTTGGCTATTTTTTTGTCGAATCGATAACTCTAAAGTCGAATCCTTGTGCCCCAAGTAAGCAATTTGCAAGGTGGGAATGGGTACCGCCGCCCCGGGAACCATTGAACGGATAACCAGTTACCTCTGGTCTGGAGCTCCAATATATCTGAAAAAAAAAATCTGTGCTCTGACTCTGTGCAGAAACTGGCGGAATAATCCCGTATTAAGGGCCCGCAACCCGGATTTCTACCGATTTATTACATATTTCCCATAAACACGGTAAGTGTTGTCTTAAAAAATATATGTTATTCTTGAAGATAATATTTAGACTTTGCCCGCGCCGAAACGCAAATTATATAAAATTCGTTCGATAGAAAAAAAATCGCAAAGTATGCTCCAAAAATTATTATTAACACGTTTGTTTCAGTTATTTTACAAGTTATATGTATGAAAAAATTCACAGTGTTTCTTTAAATGCTGTTTAAGATAATGCCCGCAAAATTTTTGCTCTATTTTAAACGAGTCGTGTTTTATTAAACATTTTCGCAATTTTCGCATCGATTTTGTCGCTATAAATGTTAGCGCTCTCCTCTAATATTCGTAATTTCGTATCTCTCCATTTTCTTCTTTTCGGGCCCGGTTGCAGAGCCTTAAGAAATGGATTGCAATCTTTAGAGCACAGGCGTCGGGTGAGAATTGTAAACTTATTCTACCGGTATTTCTTCTAATGGAAGATGCAGCGATGAACTAGCGTCATTGATTCCCTCGGCACTGGTGCATAGTTGGAAACACGCCAAACGCGCACCCAACATATGTACACAGTTGACATTTGTCACATGAGAACGGGTCACTTCTTCGACTCGTTCTTGTGTTCAACAGCTTTGCTGTGGAACGATTTGCCGATCTCTGTGTTTCCTCCTTCCTTCAAGATCTCTTCAAGACCAATATTCATTCCTTTTTCTCCTCAAAAAGACCCTCCACACAGCATCTCGGATGACATTGGCCCTGAGAGACATATTTTCCTCAGGGCCTCCAGGGGTTCATGGGGTGAGGTTTGTCTAGGTCTTGGAGGCGGATGACCAGGACATACTGAACCCTAGATTCCTACCCACCCCTTATACCCTTTTCCTTCCCACAACTCTCCTCTCCTTCCCTTCCTTAAAAAAACCCTCCACACAGCATCCCCAAAGATGACATAGGCCCTGAGGGAAATTATTTTCCTCAGGGCCTCCTGTGTGGAGACATGTAAAAAAAAAACAAAAGTGAAGTTGATGTTAAAAAACACCTCTGCCATAGGTCACCCCAAGCGGCTTGCTATTTTTGGTGACTTAGCAGGGATGCCCGGGTTCATGGGGTGAGGTCTGTCCGCATAGAGAAGTCCCGATGAAGATGACATAGATATATAACACATGTTGACAGTAGGTTTGTTTTTCAAAGAAAAAAAAACATATTCCTCTATTAATATAAATTCATAGACAATATACGGAATATTGGTGACATTCCAACCAAGCGAGCTTATAATCAACTGATATACCAGGACTTCGTAAGAAACAAAGGCGAGGGGCCGCCATGTGCAGACTTGAAGCAATGGATGATTATATTATCTACTAGCAGACCCGGCCACACGTTGCTGTGGCTAACGAAACATAGCACCATGCCACTACGCAACCTCTATAACCAAAGCCATCTGTTCAATCAAATCCACACTGCCCGCTAGCCAGCACGTTTCCTTTATTAAATATTTCAACCAATTTACTCAAAACCTTGACAAATTAGACAGGTCTGCGACTGTATTTTTTTCTTTGATATAAGAGGTAATTCCCATGTATTTTTGGTTGCTGAATTCGGGAAAATTATCAAAAAAATTACATCACGTAAGGTTTTTCCGGAAAACTCAAAATACTGTGGGATTGCCTATCTTAAGGCGCAAAACGGGGTTTATTGCCGAAATATATATAGTTTTTTATTAATTCCAACTCATTATAAGATAATGTTACGTTTTATAGACTGAAACTAAACATTTTGTAACTCATGACGATAAAATTAGTCAGCGTTGAATCATATATATCGGGATTTTCCATAGTAAGTATGATGAGAGAATGCCGAAATTCCCAAGTTGCTAACTCCCTTCCATGCCCTTTCATTTATTTATTTCTGTTCCAACTTTCGTAACGTGCGTTTCAAAAATGACTTCAAGAGGTTGTGTAAATTCTTCTGAGAGTTTTTGCTATATTTGTGGTGAACTTGTAGTGAAAAAACAACAAAGAAATATTACTGATTTTGTTAAAAAAGTGTATTTTGCGTATTTGGTATAAAGATAAGGGATTAGGACAAATCTTGAGCCCCGCATGGAGTTTGTTCAGGGTGTGTTGAAGGACTTAGAATGTGGTCAAAAGGTAAAGTTAAATATTTTCGTTTTGGTGTTCCCATTTGGAGAGAGCCTCGAAACCACAGCGATGACTGCTACTTTTGTTCGTGCAATGTGCAAGGTTATAGTACCAAAAAAAAAAAAAAACAAATTTGTTACCCAAAAATGGATTCGGCACTCCGCCCAGTTCCTCACGGACCTGGCATTCTTACACCACAAGCACCCCAAAGCCTCGACGATTTGCCATCATCAGAAAGTGAATCAAAATAAAGTTCTAGTGACGAGTTTCAAGTAGGCGACTCCAGTGAACCTTAACAATTTTAATATAACGTCCCACAAAAGAAACGAAGCTTCGAAACTAAAAAAAAAACAGATTTTATATAGATTTATAAAGCCTTATCAACATCCGACAGAACAGATAATGATCAACAATAACCTATTAGACATAAATAAACTATTCATAAAGAAGATCATCTACAAAAACTGCATAAAAATACCACCACACTTCATAACTCACTCGCAATACACAAGAGCAAACACACACAATCAATTACAAGTACCATATATCAAATCAAATTTTGCAAAAAAACATGAATCTTACTTGGCACCATATATATTCAATAAGTTTGTAGCCCAAACAAAGACCTACGTCGCATCTAATAATTTGAACTGGGTTTTCAAAAGATTTTTAAACTGGTTGAATGTCAAGGAAAGAAGAGAGATAAGTAATATTCTTAATATCTAATATTATATATTTTCTATTTTCTACTCTGTTTTTAAATTCTGATTTTCCTCTTATTTTATTATTATTATTTTTACTATAATATATATGTTTCTTTTTTTTCTTTTTTTTACCACTTATTTGTTTTTATGTAATTAGAAATTGTTAGTTACCAGCCTCAGAACAGACTTTAGTCTAGTGAGGAGGGTAAGGAAAAAAAAATCATGTTGTACATAACTAATAATAAATAAACGCCCGGGTTGCCGGCACTGAATAATTGAATAATTATAATTGCATATAATGTAAATAAAATATTTTATGACTTAAAATTAATTCAATTTGTATAATTTTATGATTTTTTTTCCTTTGAACATTCCCTACAGAAGTAGTGTAAGGCGGGTTTTGCCTATATTTTAATTTTTTACGTGACGGGTCGAAAAGGATGGCATACTCGAATTCAGCATACCCAAAAACATACAATTCACCCATTACCATTTAAAAAAAATAAATTAAAATGTCAATTTGCAGGCCTGTGTTATATACCTAAAAATCTTCTTCAAGAATCACTCTATCTATTGGTGAAAACCGCTTGAAAATCCGTTGGGTAGTTTTAAAGATCTAAACACAAACAGCCGGATCGACTTCATTTTATATTATGTAAAGATGGGTTTTATTAGTGACGCGCGATGTCATGGTTTAATTCTCGGTAATTCTCTTAAATTGGAACACCGATGTTTAAATAATCAGTGCCTCGTGGAAATATGATGATGCAATACAGACTTGAACCGCTATTACCCACCTCTGTACAGAAATAGATAAACGAGCGACACGGGGTGGGTGGTGTTCTAGCCGTGGGGGATGGTGCGAGGGGAGGGGGGGGGGGGATTAAGGCTGCCCGGCGGAAAAACCGAACCGGATCCGCCAACACCGTGTTGCCGTTATTAATTTATACTTGTACTCACGTGCTGCACCCGAGGGGATTGCGGATTGTGGGGGTCGTTTATGGGTTTTCTTGGATTTCATATGGATTTTCAAATATTGCGCCCTTGAAGTGACAAATCATCAAAATAGTGAACGGCGGACCTCGCGTTTGAAAACGATAACATTTCTAAGTAGGTACTTAAATACCTTCCTACTTAATTTTAAACCATTTATATTATATGCAATATACGTCATATAATAAGGAATTATACAATTTATAGATGAAGGGTATGGGTACCGCTGCCCCTGTATAACCAACACCCTGTATAACCTAATGGTTCGCTACTACGCTACTACTTTTGACAACTTAGCAGGAGTGCCCAGATTCATGGGGTGAGGTTTGTCCGGGTCTTGGCGGTGAATGCATCTGCCCACCAGCTGCGTGGCAGGCCGGATCGGGAGACACTGGTTGGGGGAAACCTTTTGATTTCTAACAAATTTACAGACAGACAAAATGCAAATCGATCGAGTCAAAACAGGATTTCCGTACGCTGAGTCAAGTACTATTAGTACGGAAAAATCTCGCGAAGGTATGAATATTTTTCACATACCAACCGAATACTACCAAAATCTTTAATTTATTTTTAACGGGGAGGAATTTTATACAGCTTAAAAACAACTGAGTGGTGAGATCTTTAGCTCATCATTCCATCCAGTGATCACAGGTTCGGTATTTTTTTTAAATTTTTATTTTTTACTGTGAATACCGCACAAGAATCTCTACTGCTCCCGTCTGGAGCCAGTGAGACTACGGCATCCCCAATTGGAGTATGTTGTGAGGCTGAAGGTAGTGGGGAGTGGAAGGAGGTGGGGAAGAGGAAGGTTGGAAAGTACCTGGCTATTCAGATCTGGTCACCAAACACGGCTAAAGCCATTTTCAAGCAACGTTTCAATTCTGAATGGTGGTCTTACACCAGGGCGATACTGATAGTATCTTCCACTCTGGAACATGCCGCAAATATACATACTGTATATTATTTTAAATGAATTAATTGTGAAATAACACAAATTAATCAAATAAAATTTATTAGCGCATGCCGGGTTCGAACCCGCGACCTCCGGATTGTGAGTCAAGAGTCTTACCCACTGGGCTACGGAGGTCGGTATCTGGTATCGGTAAATGAAAATTGAATTATTTTGGATTAAATATAAGAATTTTTGCAAAAAAAATATTGAATACATATGCATTTCGTACCAGAGTGGAAAATACCTTCAGTTTCGCTTAAGTGAGAAAGACTATTAATTTCGAAAATGGCGTAACACTGGAGTTCTCAGCGGCAGGTCTACAGAAATATTTATGTTAATTGTTTATCTGTTTTATGTTCTAAAATAAAAAATAAATAAAAATCTGACCTGCATAGTTCATCGGGCGTCTCCACATCGAGGAAGGTATCCAGAAACCGTCTGAAGCCTTCATACTCAATATCCTGAAATAAAATAAAAAAAATCTACATTTAAACAACATAATGATGAATGACTTTAATATTAACATAACATCAATGTGGTGGGCGGGTATGGGTCCCGCCGCTCCGGGAACCATTTACTGGATAACCAACAGTTGTGCCGTAGGTCCCCTTAGCAGGGGTGCCCGGGTTCATGGGGTGAAGTTTGTTTGTCGAGTTTTAGCATCAGATGCGTCTGCCCACCTACTGCGTGGCAGGTCGGATCAAAAGATTGGTTGAGGGAAGCCTTTTGACTTCACCAGCCGGACTATCTCAAACCATCCCCTTGCACCACATTTGAAGGGATGGATTCATAGGTCTGTCACTTATGGATACTGACCCCCATATTCCTATACACCCCTCATATATTTTGCATTCCCAAAACTTCTCTCATTCCTTTCCTTAAAAAGACCTTCCACTCTGAATCATCTAAGATGAAATAGGCCCTAATTGAAAATATTTTCCTCAAGGCCTCCTGCATGGAGCTAACTTCAAATAAGATCCGGTCGCATCTGGCAATTGAGCCTAGGACTGAAGTCCATAGTTGGTATGGTCCAATTTGCTCAGTGGTCAGAGCAATGCCCCTGCAAGCAAGAGGTCATGAATTCGATTCCAATTCTGCAACAGAATCTTTTTCTATGTTTCCTGTATCACACCTTTAGTTTGATAGTGGTAAATATTGTCTTAACTCCAGCATGAGTTGCAATGCAATTAGCGTGTTCTTTCCCATTCGTCCCGTTCCCCTTCCGCCTCCCCTTCCTCTCCCACGTCCCCTTCCCCACATTCATTCCCACTCCACCTTCCCTCTCCACACACCGCTCTCCAGCTTACCCCCTCCTGAGTTCCCCTCCCCTCTCCCGCATTCCATACATTCAGTACCGGTACATCCAGTTTTCAAATAGCTCGCGTACCACCTGTTGCAATTTTTTATACATATTTCATAATGCCAGAGCTCACTATTATACATAGAAACTATCGCAGGCATGGACACATCAAATCCCCAAAGTTTCATCGCAATCGGATGAATGGTTAGCAACGCATAATTTCATGAGCCACCAGAGCTCACTACTGCATATTAAACCATCGCGGGCATGCGCACATCAAATCCCCAAAGTTTCATCGCAATCGGATGAATGGTTTAGCAACGCAAAGACAACTCACATACACACAAGCAAGCATATTTTCATTTTTATACTCGTATACGTAGATAGATAACTTTAGCGATGGATAAACATTATTAAGAGTAAGTAAGTAAGTAAGTGTTGTCAGGCCCTAAAGCCTCGAATAAACTGCAACTGGAAATAAATAAGAGACTCAGAATCCAGAGCGAAACTTAACCCTTCCTCAACCAGAGTCATTTTAAAATGACGTGAAATTAAAAAAAAATACTAAGTAACTAATGAACCAATTTATTTGCGGTTTTTTACAAAAAAAATTAGTGAATCCTTCCTAGCGACATTGATTTTTTTCGTTGCGTTGGCTGCATTGCGTGTACACTTCATATCGTAAACAAGAATCGTTGATTACACCTTTTGAAAAGCTATGCTCCGAGGGAGTTGCAGTATTAAAACGGACAAGGTATTTATGTATTTTTCATATATTTTTCCATTTTTATTTACAGTAAAACGTACATTTTTTCATATTATAATGAAAATACAATAAAAACAGTGATATAATATTTGTTTTTAGCATCCCAAAGTATCGTGTCATTTCAAAACGACACTGGTCGTTTGAGGTTATACTATCAAACGCACACACATGAGAACACTTTTCAAATATTATGACTGTTTTATCTGATAACATATTATTATATTAATTTTATATGTGTTTTGATGAGAAGCACATCAATAATATATTTTTGAATGTAGCTATAACTTTGTGGTTATCCATTATAGAAAAATGAAACAATTCAACTTTGTATAAACCACTTATATAATGCGTAAATCCGACCGGTTTCGGAACAAACGTTCCTTCTTCAGGGAAAGCTTATACTAATTTGACAGTTTCGAACAATGTTTTATTATGGTAGGGGTGGAGCCGTTGCTAGTTATTAATGTAGATTGGGTGGGTAGGTATTAATGTAGAGTGGGTGGGTAGGGGAACAAATCCATGATTGGACTATAATATTTTTTGTTTGTTGATAATAGATTCATTATTTTTAATCATGGATTTGTTCCCCTACCCACCCACTCTACATTGATACCTACCACCCAACCTACATTAATAACTAGCAACGGCTCCACCCCTACCATAATAAAACATTGTTCGAAACTGTCAAATTAGTATACGCTTTCCCTGAAGAAGGAACGTTTGTTCCGAAACCGGTCGGATTTACGCATTATATAAGTGGTTTATAGAAAGTTGAATTGTTTGATTTTTCTACAGCAATAATACTTTCAAGTGATAAGTAGACACGATATTGTCTTTAATTGATGTATTTTTTGTGAATATTCTTTGCACAATTGGTCCATTTTCATACTAATATGTCATTTACCTCTCGGAACCACTGCCGTTTTAAAATTACGTTGAGTATTTCCTATTAATATCCCTCCGGCACCGGTGCATAGTCGGGAAACACGCCAAACGCGTACCCAACATTTGTACACGGTTGACATTTGTCACATGAGAACGGGTCGTTTCTTCGACTCGTTCTTATGTTCAACAGCTCGGCTGTGGAATGATTTGCCGGCCTCTGTGTTTCCTCCTTCCTACAACATAGGTCTCTTCAAGACCAATGTTCATTCCTTCCTCTCCTCAAAAAGACCCTCCACACAGCATCCCAGATGACATAGGCCCTGAGGGAAATCATTTTCCTCAAGGCCTCCTGTGCTATGTTAAAAAAAAACTATTAATTAAAAAAAAAAAAACTTAAAAAAAAATCTAACATTTCAAGTACACATAATCATTTGTTATTTATTTTTTATATCTGTAGGAATTAATTTGGATGAGAAAGGGTTAAAACTTATCTTTTCACGAAGTCATCCCGTAAGTTGGAAACCTAATTTGCATGATGGCTGGTCAGATAGCTGGCAAATTCACAGCACAATTTAAGCCTGAAACTTTTAACAGACAGATATGTAAAATATGAAGATTTTTTTTCGATAAATTTTAATCTAGGCGAAGTTTTGAGATATGGTTTATAAAAAGCTGAATATTTTTATTACTCTACCATCTTTCTTTGCTATCGTTCTTTGCTATGGTTTTTAATAAGCAGAATATTTTTATTACTCTACCATCTTTCTTTGCTATCGTTCTTTGCTATGGTTTTTAATAAGCAGAATATTTTTATTACTCTACCATCTTTCTTTGCTATCGTTCTTTGCTATGGTTTTTAATAAGCAGAATATTTTTATTACTCTACCATCTTTCTTTGCTATCGTTCTTTGCTATGGTTTTTAATAAGCAGAATATTTTTATTACTCTACCATCTTTCTTTGCTATCGTTCTTTGCTATGGTTTTTAATAAGCAGAATATTTTTATTACTCTACCATCTTTTTTTGCTCTGGTTCTTTGCTATGGTTTTTATTACTCTACTATCGCATTACTACTACTATCTACACTACTATCACTCTACCCGTGAATAATCACGGGATATTATAATTACAGGATACGTGTAGTTGAGAGTATTTATAAAATATTTGCCTCAAGATTGCCTTTCAAAAACAAATATTGTAAATTTTTTTAAAGTATAAAAATATTTTTTTGACAAATTGGAAAGACGATAAGAAATTTACATTTCGAATGACATTTAAAAGTGAATTCAAAATTCGAAAATTTGAACAAAAGAAATACACATTTCTAATGTAGAATTGTTAATTACAGTAAATAAAATATATTGTCCGATTATCAGATTTGTTCCAAATTTGTTTTTAAAATGATACTTAAATCAAAGTTTTTTCAAACCAACATTTGAACCAGGGTTGTTGCGGATGCAAACATTTTGACATTCGCGGATGCGGATTATTGGACGTTTACATCTGCGGATGCGGATGCAGATGTCTGAATTAATGCGGATTTTCCGCATTTGCGGATGCGAATAATATTTGTAACACCGCAAATATCTGTAACACCCCTGATATGCAAAAATTTGACATCATTATTGATTATTAGAGGTTCACATCTGCGGATGCGGATACGGATGCAGATGTCTGATCCCAAAGCGTCGATGACACGTGGCGAGTTTACAAGCTACTATCTGGGAAATTCACTATCTGTTCTATCGAGTAAACTCGCCCAGTGTCATCGTGTTACTTGCTAACTAGCAGCGACTAGCAGATTGTTGACAATCTACGAAAAAAAGTTGAAAGCTCGTCAACTTTACTCGCCTACACGCTTGCTCCGCTTGCTCGTGATTGGTTTATTTATGTTTCCAACATGGCTTCCGATAAACCGCTGATTTCGACTGTCAAACATCTGAAGAATTAGTTTACGCAGGGTCGTTATTCTTGTTACTGGCGCTAGCAGCGGCCTCAGTTTCCTACGCTTCTGAGCGAGTGGACAGTTTTGTGTGTCATCATGACAATCTCACTCGCCGATTTACCCGCTTTTAAACTTAGTAGATAGTAGCTTGTAAACTCGCCACGTGTCATCGATGCTTAAGCACTGTCAATAAATGTGATTCTACGAAATGTGACAAGCCTTCGGGATACTGTTCCGCCGAGCAATGGTTGAGAACCGCTGCCTTGGACCAACTGTTGGGTTTGGTCACACGATCTAATGCTAATGGTTTGAGTTAAGTGCGAGTTTATTTTTTTATCCATTAAATAAGTAATAAAGAAGAAAGGATCCCAGTTCTGTTAGTCCTTATACAAGTTGTCCATTATTTGAATTGCTTAATGCCGTATTTTTGTGGTACCAATAATAACAGTCCTTTTTGGCACCATTACTATTATCTTTACCAGTAATTCCCAAACTAAGACGATCTTATGGAGATGCACTACCAAGTAATGTAAAATCATACCAAGGATTTTTTTTTGTTGTTCATAAGAAGCAATTACTTTGTGATTAGACATTATATTATAAAAATAAAACTAACACTTTGTATTTAACCACGAATATTTATTATTTTTTTCAAACTTCTGTACACATCACTAGTAAGGAGTCAGGTTGAATATAACTCAACTGTGTGGTCTCCTCACTATGACGTGCATTCTCAAATAATAGAAAGAGTACAAAAAAATTCCTAAGCTTTTTAAATTACAAACTAAAAATACCAAAAGAACAATTAAACTACACTTATCTACTGCAATTATCTAATTTATTAAATTTGAGTGATAGAAGAACAGTTTCCGATCTAGTATTTTTATTTAAAATCTTGCATAATACAATTGACAGCCCTGAATTCTTGGCGCTCACAAATTTTAATGTGCCAGCCAAAAACACAAGGTCAGTACTGCCGTTTTATTGTGGCAATACTACGACTAGGGTACAATTCAATATACCACTATACAGAATCTAAAACTTGGGTAATATGTATTCGCACGTAGATAAATGGAATATGTCACTGTTACACTATAAACATGAAATAATAAAATCATTTATCCATTATTTAAATGCTGACTAAGGATTTTTTTTTGTAAATTTACTACATCGACTTTAATAAACCTTTTTTAGTTTTTATCTAAAATATTAAAATTCAAATTGAATAGTTCTGAACTCCTGCGACTTACGAACCTAAATCTACACATAGCGGTTTCACGCTATGAGAAACCAATAAGTACTTAGGTGTTTGTTATTCATGATCATGATTATTGTTGTAAATTTGTAAACACATCTGATCACCGTACTTTAAAATTTCTGTTCCTTGTATATTTATATAATGCATGTATTTTTTAATTATTTATCGCAACTTTATTGTTTTTATTTCTCACTGTACTTTTAAATTTTTGTTGCTTTTATTTTTGTTTCATGTTTGTATTTTTGTTTTCTATCGTAACTTTTATATATTATACCAGCTGATCCTGGCATGCGTTGCTATGCCATTTAATAAAGAAATTGTTTTTCTCTTTATGTCCTTTCCCATTCTTCGCGTCCCCCTTCTGCCCCCCCTTCCTCTCCCGCGTCCCCTTCCCCTCTCGCGTTCCCACTTCGCCTCCTCCACCTTCCCTCTCCCCACTCCACTCCCCCCCTTCCTCTGTCCCGCGAATCCCCCTCCCGAGTTTCCTTCCCCCTTCCCCCTTCCCCCTCCCCCCTCACGCATTCCATATATTCATTCCCGATACATTCAGCTTACAAACAGCTCGCGTGCCACCTATTGCAATTTTTTTATACAAATGTCATAATGCCAGAGCGCACCAGTAGTTTTATACAAACCTTGTCCTGACAATAACGAACACAGAAAAAAAAGAATTATCCAATTTGGTGCAGTCGTTCGGAAGTTATGCGCGTACATACATTTCGGCGATTCATTTTATTTATATAGATAGATAGAAGAAGACAGAAGAGAAGATAGAAGATAGAAGATAGAAGATTTTTCTTTCTCGTGTTAAAATTGTACTGTCTTTATATATTTATGTAAAAGCCCCCAGGGCGTAAATTAAATAAATAAGTAAATAAAATAAATATCGACCGGTTTCGTTTCGACCAAGCTTCATCAGGATATAATAGTAACTGAATGCTAAGACAGAGTTATCGGTTATATATAAGTTGACAGACAGAGGGAGAAAGAATATGACAAAAAACTTGAACCTTCCTACCCAGGAACTGGAGTAAACCACGCTCCCAACCGAGCTAAATGACGGATGGATAAAAACGACAATTATTTCGTGTATGAAGTGCTGTAACGTCAACGAATTTCAGAGAAATGTGCATATGTCCACGTGAGTTTGCGTGATTGCCACCAACAGTTGATAGAAAGCACTGTCACCGACAACTAGTCTATCTGCCAAGTTTCAACTCGATCGGATATCGGCAAGTGGGTTAATTTCCACTTTCAAGATTTCACTTTATTCGTACATTCATTCAATCAAGACAACAAAAGTGAACTTCAAATAGACTTATCTAGAAATAAATAGGTAATTATCCAAAATTTTTAACCTTTTCACTTCATTATATGCGAACTTCGTACAAAACATTATGAAATGAATTCGGTTCCCCAGCGAGAAATGAATAAAATTTAATCGGGATCTTTCGGTTTTTAGTACAGTATTACTTCAGTAAGCGTCTCATGGTATACAGGCGCGTGCGTTGCTAGGCAGCTAGTAGCGTCGCGGCGCTCAGGGGTGTCCAAACGACCGATCGCGGTCGATCGATTATTGGTCGAGCTTAATCGATTATTGGTCGTAAAGATTTCAACAAGAAGTGTAAGAGAAAACTTCGTGTGAACATAACAATATTCTTTATTTATTTTTTAATTTATTTAAGTTTAGTAACTATATATTTATTATTTTTTACATTTTTATATGAAACATGTTAGGTATATATATAAAATAGAAAATATATATTCGTAGTCCTCCTCACTAGGAGATCCTCTATGCTGAGGCGAACTATGCTTTGGATAAGTTTTCAGCGACTTCCATGGTTTAACTTCATGGTTTGGATAAGGTTTTCCAGAAACTTCTATGATGATGTTTTAAGTATATAAGTTCATTTTCCAATAGTTCCTTCAGCCAACATTTAATGCCCTTAATGTAGCTATTTTTTTGTTTTAATTTGTTTGATTCTAAGTGGATTTGATATTATTTAGATTGTAGTTCGCTATGTTTGGTGACTTAGCAGGACTGTCCGGGTTCATGGGGTTAGGTTTGTCCAGTTCTTGGTGCAAATTATGTAAAATTCCCTCGATAGAAAAAAATCGCAAGGTATGCTTGTGCCTTTACCATTCTGCCAAAATATAGCATCGCCACTGCCATCCTACAAATAATTCAACACTCGTCACACTCCAACACTAAACCAGCCTTTAATTCCGATATACACCAGCACAAAACACGATCACAAAATCAAATACACCTATCGTCATCTACACACACAACTAAATTTGGAATTAACTCCTTACAATACATCGCACATACGCAATACAACGCATTACCTAATGTCCTAAAACTACCAGAATCAAACAAAAAAATATTGGCAAAGGCTCTAAAAGGATATTTTCTCAGCAACTTTATTAACCAGTGACGAAGTTATCTGTCTTCCTTTGTAACTCTTATATATTCTTCAATTACCTGTATCAAGTGTGTCTAGTCCATTTAAAAATCTATGTATTGTTCATTGATTTCCGTGTTCTTATGTAAAAAATAATTTTCCTTTAGATGTATAATATTGTCCTTCCCGAAATGAGTTTTATTAATGTATTATAAATTTTATGTAATAATTTTGTAATATATTATCTCTAATAAATAATAATAATAATAATAATAAATAATGCTCAAAAAATTATTATAAACACGTTTGTTTAAGTTATTTTACAAGTTATATGTATGAAAAAATTCACAGTGTTTCTTTAAATTCTGTTTAAGACAACCCCCGTGAGATTTCTGCTTTATTTTAAACGAGTCATGTTTTATTAATCATTTTCACAACTTTCGTATCGATTTTGTCGCTTTAAATACTAGCGCGCTACTCTGACGTTCGTAATTTCATAACTCTCCATCTTCTTCTTTTTGGGCCCGGTTGCGGCGCCTTAAAGGTGACAAATGTATGAATAGATATGCTTGATATTGACAATTTTGCGCGAGTCTACTTGCTATGAAGTTACCCTTTTCACATATTTTTATACCGTTTAAATCAAACGTTTTCTATTATTTTATTTTTTTTAATTTTTTAATTTTTTATTATTATTATATCATTTTATAACATTCTATACCAAGAGCACTTCATATTCGTTTTTGTTTTGTTGTAACACACATTAAATAATTGTAACCTTTACCGGAATACAAGCTTTTATCAAACACTAGCTGACCCGGCCACGCGTTGCTGTGGCTAATAAAACACTTTGTAAAATCCAACCTTTGTAACCACCGCCGTCTTAGAGTTCATCGCGAAGAGATCATCAGTGCGGTTTGCACGTGAGCTAGCTCGTCGCCCATTTGATTGACTTCGACGATCTATGTCAGCTCGTCTTTTCCTTGATATAATAAACAGGAAATAAAGTTCTCACGCACTGACAAACTGATGATAGAAGATTTTAAATGGTAACAGAATGACAGGTAACGTTTGACAGCGACTGAAATATGACAATCAGAATTCTTTTTTTTTTGCATTCCAATTCTAGATTAGGTTGTGCTTCTGAAAGTAGGTAGGAACAGTAGAACTGTGTATATGAGAAAATTATATTGTTATTTTTACTATCTTCCTCACAATTTTTTCATATTATCTCACCGTTTAAACCTTCCCTGGCCTACGACAAACATTTCAAAACCAAAATCACCTAAATCGGCCCAGCCGCTCTCGAGTTTTAGCGAGACAAACGAACAGCAAATGATAAGAATAATAAGATAATAAGATATAATGTGTATAGTAAGCTATCCGTAAAAGATAGATATATGCCTTCGCGGACTTTTTTGTAGATCTATAAAAGAGGAATATCCCACCATTAATTGTTTTGTTATATCCCAAAAGGATTAGGCAGCGTTTTCGATGAAGGCTACCAGGCGGCTGGACTTTTTTCCGACACTTCTAACAATTATCCTTACGTTTCAACCAATTTTCATAAATCCTTGAAAAATTACATACTTAAACCTTCCTCACGAAACACTCTATCTTTTGGTGAAAACCGCATGAAAATCCGTTCAGTAGTTTTCGAGTTTATCGCGAACAGACAGACAGACAGACAGACAGACGGCGCGGGGGACTTTACTTTATAATATGTAGAGATACTTTATTTTTAAGGAAAGGAGTGTAAGGAGAATATATGACGCAAATGTGAATGGCAGAAGAAGTCGGGGACGCCCGAGGAAGACATGGCACGACCAAGTGAATAAGATACTTGAGTCGGGCCATGTGAAGAGTTGGAATAATAGAAGAGCATTTTTTTTTGCCAGGTCTTATATAAACCTAGTATATTTTTTAAGTATTACACGACTACACATTTAATTTGTATTTATTTTCAAATCATCTCATTGTTCTTCTAATAACTACCGTATCACTTTAGCGATATTATTGTTGGGTACACATTCATACTTATTTTGTTCTTAATACTACTGATACCCTCCTGTATACTTATAATCTCAAGTATCATTTTAATGTGAAGCCATTTTATGGCGTTTAAATTAATAAATTAATGTCAAGACATCTTTATATTATCATCGAGGAAAGCAAACACTTTTATACGCATATAAAGTTAAGTATGTCAAGTTTTTTTTTTGTTTACATTAACTCCACACAGGAGGCCCTGAGGAAAATAATTTCCCTCGGGGCCTATGTCATCTGAGATGCTGTGTGGAGGGTCTGTTTGAGGAGAGGAAGGAATGAAAATTGGTCTTGAAGAGGCCCATGATGTAGGAAGGAGGAAACACAGAGGCCGGCAAATCGTTCCACAGCCGAGCCGTTGAACATAAGAACGAGTCGAAGAAGCGATCTGAATGTTAACTGTGCACATATGTTGGACATGCATTTGGAGTGTTTCCCGACTATGAACCGGTACCGAAGGGATCAATGAAGCTAGTTCCTCGGAGCATCTTCCATTGTAATACCGGTAGAACAAGGATAGCATTCCCACCGGACGCCTGTGCTCTAAAGATTGCAATCCGTCTGTTAAGATGGAAGAATCTATCAAACCGACTGACCGTTTCTGCACAGAGTCGAGGGTATTTTGGAGCTCCAGACCAGAGATGGCTGCCAAATTCACCCGTGGGGCGCACTAGACAAATTGACAAAGTTGAAATAAATAGTTAATTGACTTGACTTGACAAAGTTGAAATAAATAATCGATCGCTTATCATGGGAGCTCATTTTCATGATTATTGACTTGACTTAACAAAGTTGAAATAAATAATCGATCGCTTATCATGGGAGCTCATTTTCATGATTATTGACTTGACTTGACAAAGTTGAAATAAATAATCGATCGCTTATCATGGGAGCTCATTTTCATGATTATTGACTTGACTTAACAAAGTTGAAATAAATAATCGATCGCTTATCATGGGAGCTCATTTTCATGATTATTGACTTGACTTAACAAAGTTGAAATAAATAATCGATCGCTTATCATGGGAGCTCATTTTCATGATTATTGACTTGACTTGACAAAGTTGAAATAAATAATCGATCGCTTATCATGGGAGCTTATTTTCATGATTATAAAAATGAGCACCCCTGCTCTAGACGATTCACGTAGCTACCTCCGTAGGCTGAAGACTGAGTTGTGCGCGCGCGTGTAGGCTCTACATTGTACATTGCATAGGCGTAGTTGTCATGGCTACCAGGGGTGTGGGGGGCGAGGGGTGACGCGTGGCACAGTGCGGGCGCGAATAAATAGTTTGTTTTTCATACAAAAATGAAAATGCTATATTTTCCAAAATACATGGTGTGGAAAGCTTTATTGTGAATTTAATGGGTGATTTTTGGCCTTATATTTTAAATTAAATTACTTTAAATTTCATTTTCCTCGTGATGTTCGACCGTAAGTAGTATGTGAGAAGTTGTTTTTCAAAGAATAAATAGAGTAAGGAGTAAATATTCATCCTAGCATTGCAGAAAGTCAATAGATGTCGCATATTAAAAATACAAAACAGATTAAATTTATTCAAGACACCATCCAGATAGCTTTTAGTTCGGGTTTGAATCTTGCAATCAGCATCCAAAAAAAAAATGCAAATAATTTTGGTAGTATAAAGCATAATATGTAAAATGTAGATAAACTTAAAAAATTTCGACATCTATCCAATGATATTATAAAAATGCAAGACACGTTATATAACACGGCCTCCGTGGTCGAGGGGTAAGGCTCTTGACTCGCAGTCTGAAGGTCGCGGGATCGAATCCTGGAGTTTATAATAATGTATGTTATTCCACAATTAATTAATTTAAAAATAATAAATAGCTTATTTGCGGAACGTTCCAGAGTGAAAAATACTCTCAGTATCACCCTGGTATAAGACCACCATTCAGAATGAAGCGTTGTTTGAATTGGCTTTAGCCAGTGTTTGGTGACCAGATCTGAATATCCAGGTACTTCCCCACCTTCCTATTCCCCATCTTCCCTCACTACTACCTTCAGCCTTACAACACACCCCAATTGGAGATGCAATAGTCTCACTGGCTCCAGACGGGAGCGGCTGGAAATCTTGTTTTTTTGTTGTTGTTTACAGTGACTACCGCACAAGAATCTCAACTGCTCCCGTCTGGAGCCATGAGAATATGGCATCCCCAATTTGGGTATGTTGTGAGGCTGAAGGTAGTGGGGAAGGGAAGGAGGTGGGGAAGAGGAAGGCTGGGAAGTACCTGGCTATTCAGATCTGGTCACCAAACACGGATAAAGCCATTTTCAAGCAACGTTTCAATTCTGAATGGTGGTCTTACACCAGGGCGATACTGATAGTATCTTCCACTCTGGAACATGCCGCAAATATACTATATATTATTTTAAATGAATTAATTGTGAAATAACAAAAATTAATCAAATAAAATTTATTTGCGCATGCCGGGTTCGAACCCGCGACCTCCGGATTGTGAGTCAAGAGTCTTACGCACTGGACTACGGAGGTCGTCATTGTGAGGTATTCATAAAAAATCACACTAATTGAATTTTAAAAAATGCAGGACCACTAATGAAAACATAGCCATTCAAAGAATGAAATAGCTGTACAAACGGCCCGCTAAAGTATGTTCTCTGGATACGTTCAGTGAAACCATGCGCTTTGTCTCAGTAACATATCTTCACAACGTATTGATTCAACTAAGCATCTGCCAAACATTTAAACAAAACAGATACACATTTCATATAAATAATTATTATGTAATTATTATAAGCAATAATTATCAGCCTGAAACACTCATCTACATTGAAAAAATCTTCCGAGAAAAGATACTTTAGCACTAACAATACCTCTCTCACAAAAATAAAGTTGATTGTTTTCAGGTGGAAAAATGTAATAAACAGTAATTGTTGAATGAAACACTAGAATATATTGAATTATTTGGCGGGTATTAGATAAGCCGACATAGCTCAGTGGTCAGAGCACCTGACCGGCAATCAGAAGGACACGGGTTCAAGTCCCGTTGGCGGCAAGTATCTTTTCTCGGAAGATTTTTTCAATGTAGATGAGTGTTTCAGGCTGATAATTATTGCTTATAATAATTGTTACCCTTGTAAAAATCTTGTCGTAAACGTTATTTATCAATTAAAAAAATAATTAAAAAAATATTAATTAATTAAATTATAATCGTTTGAGTTGGCACCAAAATTATTTTTTGACTAATTTGTTTGACATTTGCATAGATTAATTAATAGTGACGATATACTGTAAATAACAATTTGTAAAAATGTAGAAAAAAGAAAATCATATTTGTAAGCGTTTATAAAGGTCATTTCATGAACATTCTCCAGCCCTAAAGAGTCCTAAACCTTTCCAGTCTTTCGAAAAAAATATTAACCCTACTTTTGCCACTAATCTTTTTCATTTTCCATGGAAAAAATCCCGAGAAGATGCTCCCCGTACAACTTAACCATAAGCACATCCACGAATGTAAAATACTTGGGGCACATCATCACTGAAGACCTCTCGGATGATGGTGATATTGAACGACAGAGGAGAAGTATCAGTGTTTTGTCAAATATGATTGGCCGAAGATTCTTCCGATGCAGTAATAATGTTAAAAAAACATTATTTAATGCATTCTGCACTAGCCTGTATACGTGTGAAACATGGTGTCAATACCGAGTAAGCTCAATGAAACGTCTCCGGATCCAATATAATGATGCGTGCAGAATCATATTTGGATTCAGAAGGTATAGCAGCGCTTCAACAATGTTCACAGAATTAGGACTCCATGGATTCGCCAGTCTGATGAGACACCGGGTCACTGGAGCCAGGATGCGGCTAATGGCCTCCGACAACACGTTGGTGACCGCAGCCTTCCAGCACCAAGCTCCACTCCTGAGTGAGCGATGGGCCCGAGCGCACTCAAGATCACGCCCTGCATAATAATTGAATATTTACTTTTGTTATTATTAATTTTTATTACTATTATTTTTATTTTCTGTTTACGTTCTTATTTCTTTACTGTGTAAATATATAAATATGTATAACTATATGGGACGTGTGGGATTGCACTATCCTCCCCACATCCTGGAATAAAAATTATTATTATTATTATTATTATTAATACTAATAGTGATGGGGGTAGCAAATGTAAAATCGTGCAATGTCCAGTATTTTAAGTATAATGCCCTCCGCGTGCAAAGCCATATCTTCTACAAGCATAAATAGGTATATGCTTTTTTTGTTATTAGTTTTTGGGATATTACGCCGTGTTGCGCTACCTCCTTCTTTAGCCAACGTTTCGGACAGCGTTGCAGTGTCCATCATCAGGGCAGATGTGTAAGTATATGCTTGTAGAAGATACTGCTTATAAGTAGATGGTAAGGGAGATAAAACGATTTCTTTGAGACCTATATGAGTTGTACCGAAAAGCGAATAAATTAGCCTGAGGGGTTAAAAATATATTATATCTTATTAATTTTACTCACTTGCGTTAAAATTAATCAATTATTGAAATATTTTTTGAAAAGACTTTCTTTTCATCCTAGTTTATTATGTCAAGAGATTACTTGTTATTATCCATATGTATTAATTATTTTTATAAAAGGAGGCTTGATGCGAAATATGACAGCCTTTTAACTGACATCGATGGCACAGTTTTTGTGTGGGACCCTTCTATTCACGTATAGTACAAGGACTAATACGGACGACCTACGAATTCAGATTTTAAATAAAGTTAACGAAAATATGTGATTTCTTTATGCTAAAAATATTAATTAAAATACTTTATTGTATTTCTTCTTAAGGCTCCCCAACTAAGAAGAAGATGGAGAGAAACGAAATTACGAATGTTAAAGGAGAGCGCTTACAATTACAGCGATAAAATCCAAAAGCGAAAATTGCGAAAATGTTCAATAAAACACGACTCGTTTAAAATAGAGCAAATATCTCGCGGGCATTGTATTAAACAGCATTTAAAGAAACACTGTGATTTTTTTTATACATATAACTTGTAAAATAACTGAAACAAACTTATTTATAATAATTTTTGGAGCATACTTTGCAATTTTTTTCAATCGAGGGAATTTTATATAATTTGCGTTTCGGCGCGGGCAATGTCTAGATATTATCTTCAAGAATAACATATATTTTTTAAGAGCTTTAAAACTTTACGTGTTTAAGTAAACGTAAATTCACTTTAAGGCGTCATTTTAATTTAATGAAAACTTTTTTGCGGGTTCCGCGACTTTTCAAGACAAAATATCTCCGACAAAATATCCTCCGACAAAATATCCTACGGAAAAAATATTCCCCAACAAAATATCTACTAAAACCTAACCTAACCTGACCTATTCTAACCTTACCTAACAAAAAAATAATACAGACGTCCCGTAAAGACAATAAATTAATTATTATCTATTATCTGTGTTATTATTGCCTCGTTTTACTATTTAAGAAAATAATTTATTATAATAAATGAAACAATGTTACTTCGTTTGAACCAGGTGTATTTGCTTAAAGACGACCGGTTTCGGAACGACCGTTCCTTCCTCAGGGCAAACGTATACTGATTTGACAGTTACAAAATAGTTTAAATAATTTATTGTCTTTACAGGACGTCTGTGTTATTTTTGTCCCATTTTACTATTTTGAACAATAATTTATTGTCTTTACAAGGATGCCTGTGTTATTATTGTCTCATTTTACTATTTAAAAATATGTAATAATTAATTGTCTTTACAGGATGTCTGAATTATTTTTGTCCCATTTTACTATTTTTGAACAATAATTTATTGTCTTTACAAGGATGACTGTGTTATTATTGTCTCATTTTACTATTTAAAAATATGTAATAATTAATTGTCTTTACAGGATGTCTGAATTATTTTTGTCCCATTTTACTATTTTTGAACAATAATTTATTGTCTTTACAAGGATGCCTGTGTTATTATTGTCTCATTTTACTATTTAAAAATATGTAATAATTAATTGTGTTTACCTGTCTGAATTATTTTTGTCCCATTTTACTATTTTTATTGTCTTTTCAAGGATGTCAGTATTATTATTGTCTCATTTTACTATTTAAAAATATGTAATAATTTATTGTCTTTTCAAGGATGTCTGTGTTATTATTGTCTCATTTTACTATTTAAAAATATGTAATAATTAATTGTCTTTACATGATGTCTGAATTATTTTTGTCCCAATTTACTATTTTTGAACAATAATTTAGTGTCTTTACAGGATGTCAGTATTATTTTTGTTTCATTTTTTGTTAGGTTAGGTTACGTTAAGCTAAGTTTTAGTAGATATTTTGTTGGGGGTTGTTTTGTCCGTATGATATTTTCGTTATTTTCGTCCGGAGGTTATTTGGTGGGGGATATTTTGTCATGGTATGAAAACGCGCATTACCTTGCATGCGCCACAATTTAATCAAAATAATCGACATGTTTCGAAACTAATGGTTTCTTCGTCAGGATAAACGTATACTTAATAATCCAGTATACGTTTAATTAATTAGTTTGCGCTTATCCCGATGAAGAAACCACTCGTTTCGAAACCTGTCAATTAATTTGATTAAACAGTGAAGTATACACTATATAGTATTATTTCACAATTTAATTATTAAAAGTAGTATAATGTGTATTTGCGGCACGTTTTAAAGTGGAATATTATATTCTCATATGCTATTTTATTTTTTACCACAAAACGATCACTAAAAGTTGGAATTTTGAAAAAAAATATTTATCTTTTTTATTTATACTATCATGTAGAATCACCTCCCGAAGTTAATGCACTTTACCCCCGGATACCCTGTATATTAGAGAAACATTTTCTGCATTACATACTCACAACTTGGGAATAAAATTCTTTCCGGGAAGGGAACTAATATATTATGATGAGAGCTTTTGAATTAAATATGAGAAATAACATTATTTTTTTCACATGGAGAATAAATACATAAAAAATAGTTCTCTGTACTTCGATATTCACAAAGGTATTTTGTTAGGATCAATGCTTAAGGAGATGTGGAGGGGGGAAATGTCAAATTTAAAAAGAAACACACACAGCCTTACTCATCATGAAACCGTACCACGGCTCTGTAGCGTCGCGGTAGCTACACAGTGGAGTAAGCCTACACTGCTCAGGGTAAAAATCTTTACTCATCATCATAATGTTTCTCGACAGCTGTTATGATTTTTTTACGGTAGCAACACTGCGCCAAAGCTGAAAAACGCGCCCAATTTAGCATTTCGCGGCGTGTTGCCAACTTCACGTTTATTCATGCGTCAACATCAGTCAACACAACGTTGACTTTGGTAAATCTATATTTAGACCTAAAATCTCTTTCCGTTAGTGCCGCAAATGGATCGTACCTTTTTTTTAACCTTTTCCGTAGCCGTGGTGCACGAATGCCGCGAATACGGTCAATATTTGCCAAAACTCCGTTCAAAACGTCAAGATTCTCATAAAAGTTCGCCATTTCGTCAGTTACAACGCACGAGGTACTGAGTTAACCCTGGTGATCGGGTGGTTTAAATTCTGACAGCTGCTACATCTCCCGTACAGCGACTCGGTAAAAACACGCGCATGCGCGCGATTAACCCATCATGTTGAGTAACAATTTTACCTAACCCGGTCTTGCCCCGAGGTTGTATCTTATTTTGCGATGATGAGTAAGACTGACAGTTTTCATTGTTAAAAATGAAAGTTTTATTGTTAAAAATTAAATTTTTATTGTTTAAAACGAAATGGAAGAGAAGACGAGAGATCTTGACTATGCTGATCAGCATGGAAGAACTTACTCCAGACAAAGTTGAAGGGTTTCCTTGGTGTCAGCTTTGACTAAATTTCAGAATCATCTGAAATCCCTCAAGGGTAATGGGCCTACCGCTGCTTTGTGGGTTCAGTAGATACGTCCACTGATGAAGAAGTTCATTGATTCTGAGCGTTTGGGACGGCTACTGGGCGTGTGTACAGCAGATGATCCCATTCTTCCATGCAAGTGTGCCCATCTCTACGTGTAAGATATGATACAACTGAAAGCCAGCCATTTGGAGGCGTACAAGGAGTTTGCAGAAAATTGGTACTTCACTATTAATCGCACAGGTACACCTTGGGCAAGTATTTGTATGATCGGATATGGTAAAGAAATTGACTTCTATTGAATTATTTTCTCTATTTTTCCTTCTTTGCCTGGACAAAAAACACTTTCAGTTTCTAAGCTCTTAGAGAAATTCATATATTTTTTTAAGATTTTTTATTTATTGTTATTTATACTCTATACTTTATTTTTATTTATACTTTATTTATATTTCCAGTGTTTACAATTTTAATGAGTCTAGTTTTTGCACTGATAATTCGTGGTGGAATTCCATTGTATTGGAATTTGAAATTAAAACACTTTTGTACTTTCTTCCACTAATTTATATATCACCAGGACCGGTTTCATCCTATTACGGACATTTTCAGACTGGTAGTTGAAATTCTTATGCTACGGTATTTATACACTCTTAGGCACATACTTTTGATAAAGATAGAGATGTCAAAATCCTTCATGTTTGCAACAAAGGACAAAAATTAGACAGGTTAGAGTCACTAGAAATTAATCGCCTAACGAAGAAAATAGATCGAAAATACATCATGAATAAACAGTTGGAACATAATGCTCAATCACCATTAATATACCCATTATAATTCACTTAGAATAATTTTACTTCGGAGAGCAGTGGGGTAATTTAAGTATGTAATTTAAAAATGTAATAACCCAAATACACGGAGAACCCTAATTTTTTATTTTATTTATTTTTTTTTTTTTTTATTTCATACAATTTTTGAAAATACACTTTTATGTTTTTTTCTTGATTACCATACTAGGCTAATGCCCGTGTTAAGGTAATCATACATGATATAAATTATACAATGTGTGAACTAGAACAAAATATAGGTTTGAAATAGAAATTATAAGATATTAGAAACAAGAGAAAAAAAAAAGATAAAAATATTTAAGGTAAAATATAACAAGATATATGTATATGTATGCACATACAAATACATACAAACACACATACATACATATATATACATACATATATATATATATATATATATATATATATATACACTTACATACACATATATACATATATATATAATTATAAAAAAGAAAATGTTTGAAAGAAGTTAAAAATAAAATACTATATAAAATATACATAAAAAATAAAATACTAAAATATAAACTTATAACTATATAAAATACTAAAATATAACTATATAAAAATATAAAATACTAAGAAGTAAGATTTAAATATGTTAATCTATAATTTTTTTTTTTTTTTTATGAAAGCTAAATTTTTTTTCTGGAGGTTTGTCAAGGTAGGTAATTAATCACCTAGAAGAGTATATATTTAGGTTAGATTAGATTTCAGTGAAGTCAGGTTAGAAAAAGATGTGAAGTATGATATTTTATTTAGTTAATTTAATTATTTTCTTATCCTTTATAATGGTTAGGAAGTCAGATATTCTTTAAAGAAATCTCGTCCCCTTTCGAATATCCAATTTTGAACACGAATAGTAAAAAGAGGTATGGTAATACTTGATTTTATATCGGTGCTCAATGCATTGTATATTTTGGGGGCAATGAACCAAAATTGTCGGTGAGCGAATGTGGTTCTAGTTTTTGGAACCATGCATCCCAGATTTGATGAAAAGCGGGTTTTGGCTTGATGTTGTGGAGCCACCAGTAGGTTATTTTTCCGTACGTAGGATAGGCTTGTCTTAGTGAATAGTTGGCGAATATCTAAGACCTTAAATTTAGTAAATAGCACATTAGAGGGGTGGGTAGGTTGGCATTTAAATATGATTCTCAGTATTAGTTTTTGAACTGTAATTATTGGATTAATGACGGATTCTGTGCAACCACCCCATCCCAAAATACCGTAAGTTGCAATGGATTGAAAAAGGGCAAAATATACGCTTCTAAGGGTTTTTAGGTCTAAGATGGATCTAAGAGAGCAGAATATATGGCAGAGCTTACGGAGTCTTTTCACTGTGTCACTTATGTGTGCTTCCCAACGTAGTTGGTCATCTATGATTATGCCCAGATATTTAACTTCCTTAGATGATTTAAGGGTAGGACACGTGCAATTTGTAATAGGTGGGGTTCCGGGTGGGTGTGGGTGCATGTTTAGTGAACACGAGTGAATTATTGGTTTAGGGCAGTTGTTGGGAAAATTATGTTTGCGTATGGAAAACGTCATATATTGTGTTTTGTCAATATTGAGTGTAAGGAGATTTGTGTCAAGCCAATGCCTCACTTTTATTAGGCCATTATTAGTTTTATTAATAACTGCTTGCCATGTTTCATCTTCGAATATTAAGACTGTATCGTCGGCAAATGATAAAATCTTACCTCCAATATCCATGGTACATAGTGTGTTGATGTATAAAAGAAATAAGAGTGGTCCTAGTACACTGCCTTGCGGTACACCGTAAGACATGGATAATTTTTTGCTTTTATTTATTTTGTCAGACTGGATAAGAGTTTGTTGAGTTCGGTTTGTTAGGTAGTTTTCGAACCATGTGTAGGGTATCCCAGTTATTCCGATCTGTTGAAGTTTTTTAAGCAGTAAGGGATGGGAGACCGTATCAAATGCTTTTGAGAGATCGAGGAAAACAGCAAGCGGTTTTCGACCAAGGTCAAGATTAAAAGAAACTATTTTTGTGAGGGCGGCTATTGCATCTGAGGTACTCCTACCTTTGCGGAAACCATATTAGTTGTCCGATAATATTTTGTTCTCTTCAAGGAACTTGTAGAGTCTATTCTTCACCGCTTTTTCTATGATTTTAGATATTGTGCTAAGTAAAGATATCGGTCGATAGTTATTTACAGATAGTTTGTCTCCTGATTTGAATATTGGGATTATTGTGGCCTGTTTTAAGGAGTTAGGAAATACACCAGTTTTAAAGCTTAGATTGATTATATGTTTCAGAGGTGAGGCTATATATTTTTGGATATGTTTGATGATTTTTGTTGAAATGTGATCTATACCTACAGAGTTACTGTTTTTAAGGGATGAGATTAGTTCTAAAATTTCTGTGTCAGTAGTGGGAGTGAATTGGAAAGGGTTATAGCTAAGATTAGTGAGGGGTATATTGTTTGCAAGATCTTTGTCCGAGACGTTGTGTCTGTCTAAAATATTTTTTGCTAAGTTAGATCCAATATTGGAGAAAAATTGATTGAAATGGTCGGAAATTTTTTCGGGGTCGGAATTGACATGTAATATTTGATCTTCGATGTTAATCTTAACAATGGGTGTATTGGTTTTATTAATATTGGCTATATCTTTAACGATATTCCAAATTTTTTTATTATCACCGGTAGCTTCACTGATTTGTTTATGGTAGTAATCTCTTTTAACACTGTCAATTATTTTTTTGCAGTTATTTCTGTAACGTTTGTAGAATAAGAGAGATTCATAATCGTGGGGATTTTTTCTACAGAAGTTATGAATCTTATCGCGCTTTCTGATACAGTAGAGAATTCCTGCAGTGATCCATGGTTTGAGTTTTGTGTCAGATCGTTTATTTTTACTTTTTGTGTATGATGTAGCATCGGTTAAGTGGTTACGTAGGGTATTTATAAATAATTCACATGCAGAGGTGACATCGGTACAAGAATAGATAAGTTCCCAGTTTTCTTTAGAGACACTGTTTAGGAGAGTTTCATATGAGATCTTTTCTTGAGTGGAAGTATTTTGTGGTGATTTATGATTTTTATGCGAGAGAGAAGTGATGATTGAATAGTGATCTGTAACAGTTGATTGATAGACAATGGATTTGGTGTCTAATTCACTCTTAACAAATACATGATCTATACAACTGCTAGTGTTTGAGTCTGATTCTCTAGTTGGTGCTGTAACAGCTGGAAAATATCCTAATAAAGTTAGTGCGTTTAGGTATTCATTTGCTTGAGGGTGCATTTTATTAATTATATTTATGTTAAGATCACCTATTATAAAGGTGTTTTGGCGGTGTTCAATGTTTGATAAAATTTCTTGCAGTGAATGTATGAATGGGGCTATGTTATGTGTATTCGGAGATCTGTACATTGTAAGAAGTGTTATATGATTATCAATTTGAATTTGTAGACAGTTTGCATATTTAATTTTGATCTCTTTTACTGAGTGAGAGATATGATTTTTAATGTATACAATGACTCCGTCGTTCTGAGTTTGGTTGTGTAGAGTATTATAGTGATTGTAGTTTCTTATCGTTTTAGGGATGAAATTTCCTTGAATCCAGCATTCACTCAAGACAATTATATCAAAATCTGAGACAAGATTAGTGAGGAGAATAAGAAGTTCATCAAAATTTTTGTTTATACTTCTTATGTTCATAGAGAATATCGTAAGGGTTGAATTAGTTAATAATAATTGACGTACTACTTCGGAATCATTGGTAGATATACATGGGATTTGTGTTGTGTTATCTATTAAATCTGCTATGTCTTCCATTTTCTGGTTTTTTGTTTTGCATAAATTATTAACAACCAAGTTGTAGTGACATTGGTACGTTTATGAGATAGAGATTTAGTTGATATAAATATATAAAATATACATAAATATATAAAGTGTAAATATAGTTGTTGTGAATATATAATATAAGCACATAATGAATATATGACATAAGCATAAGAATATAGTGTAAGCTTTGTGAAATAAGGTTTTTGTTGTTGTGAATTTATAATATAAGCATATATAGTATATATAACACAATAGGTATATAAGGTATACAAATAGTTGTTACGAAAAATATAATATAAGCGTATAGATAATATATGATACGAGCGTATATAGAATATAAAATAAAAGTATGTATGTAAAGTATGTATAGTATGTACAACATAAACATAGGTATATAAAGTACACATATAGTTGTTGCGAAAATATAACATCAGCGTATACAAAATATGTAGCACAAGCATATATAGAACATAAAATATAGGCATATAAAGAATATTAAGTAAATAAAACATAGGCTTATAAATAGTATAAAACATCAGCATAAGCAAAAAAAGTATGTAAGTGATATAAGAATTTAGTTGTTGAGAATGTTTAACATAAGCATATAAAGTATTTATAGTATAAGTATAGGTGTATAAAGTGTACTTATAGTTTCTGCGAATGTATGACATAAACATATAAATAATAAATAACATAAGAATATGAAATATGAGCATACAAAGAAAATAAAACATAAGCTTAAAAAGATTATAAAACGCAAGCATATAAAGAAAATAAAACATAAGCATATCAAGTATACCAGTGATATATGTATTTGGTCGTTGCGGATATTTAACATGTATAACACAAGCATAAGTATACAAAGTATGCATATATTTGTTGCGAGTATATATCACGAGCATATAGAGCATAAGCATATAAGGAGTATAAAACATAAGAATATAAAACATAAGCACAAGCATGTAAAGTACACAAGTGCTATAAGGATTTAGTTGTTGCAAGTATTTTATATAATTATAGCAGGTGTATATTGTAACTACGAATTGAAGATACATAGTACAAGATTTATATTTGTTAATGTTAAAACTAAATGGAGTGTTTGTGTAAAGATATAAAAGAAAACTAGAAAAATACAAATTAAATAATTTAAATTCCCCTGTCGCCATATACCTGTGCCCTTCTGGTTCATATAATAGGTTGAGTTTAATAGATAAAATAGTGATGTTAATGATTTTTGGGTAAAATAAAAAATATATAAACATAAGTACAATAGTTACAGTTTTTTTACAAGTTATTGAGTGAGGGAGATAAGAGGTGTTTGTTTTTGTCATTGATAATAATGACTGGTGTCCCAATTTCTTTGCGGACGTACACTTGCCCTCCACGGGTCCAGGCGAATTTAAATAAGTTTTCCCGTGTAGCCTTACGTGCAAGGAACCACAAGTGTTTCGCACCATAAATACCATAGTGCATCAATATTTGTCAATTAAGCCATAAGCAACAAGGAGGGAATAACCCAACATTACCAAAATAAAATATCAGTAATCACAAACCTTTTAAATTATATAAATTCATGTATGTATATTCATTTGAAGTAAAAATAACTATTTAATATGTAACATCATTCATAATTTTAATAATAAACTTTATAATTACCTGTATGTACCTAAAATTAACAAAATAACTTATAATACCTTAAAATTAACAAAATGAAATATTCATTATATAGAGACAATGTTGTGTACCCCTGCCTAAGAGTGTATAAATACCGTAGCATAAGAATTTCAACTACCAGTCTGAAAATGTCCGTAATAGGATGAAACCGGTCCTGGTAAAATATAAATTAGTGGAAGAAAGTACAAAAGTGTTTTAATTTAAAAATTTGCAATTTCACATAACGTAACATAATATTTAATACACTCCCCTAATAAAGCAGATGCTTGTGCTTAGGAGAGCACAACTATATTTTTTTACATCTATTTGACTTTAAAATATTATTACAACTATTAGTAATTTTATAAGATAACACATAAAACTAATAAAAAAAATATAAGTTATAAATGATACACCGGAATGATAAGCAAACATAATATCCAACACCAAGTAAAAGTTTTGCGGTGGTACTACAAAATTTTAATTTTTTATTATTGTCGTTTTTTTCTGATCTTTTATCAAGGGGTAATTTATTGAATAATTTTAATCCCTTAAATACGTAGTGATGTTGTGCTGTTGTAGTTCGTACTAGTGGTATGACTAGTCCTCCAGCAGAACTAATTCATTTACTAATATTTAATTGTAGGATATTATTTTTATTAAAGAAATCTTTATGTAAATGAAACAATTTAACTTTGTTTGAACCACTTTTATATTTGAGTAAATCCGACCGGTTTCAGAACGACCGTTCCTTCTTCAGGGCAAATGTATACAGATTTGACAGTTTTGAAATGTGGATGGGAACAATGTATTATTATGGTATAGGCGGAGCCGTTGCAAGGAATTAATGAAGAGTGGGTGGGCAGGGGAACATATCCATGATTGGGCTATAAGACAATATTTTTTGTTTGTTGATAATATATTCATTATTTTTAAGGGATTTCTTTTAATTTCCAAGGCTTCTAAGTTATCTAAACGTTTTCCTTTATGATTAATATGAAGAATATTGGTCCCCGTATTATTTTCAAAATTATGGTTATTTTCAATGATATGGTTAGCAAACTCAGAAAAAAATTATTATTAAGACACCTTAAATGTTCTTTGATTCTGATTTCAAAAGTTGTTTTTTTTTAGTTGTGTTCATGAGTTGTTTTTCCAATATAAAATGAAGGACAATCATTACATTTGATATATATTCCGGAATCAGTCAATTTAAATCTTTATGTAATTGAAGTAGTGCTATTTTCATAAATATTTGTGTCGGGAAACCGGGAAATCTTGAAATACATTGATTGTTGGGAAGTAATAAGGCTTTTTAAAGAAATTAATTATTAAGATTTTTTAATTATCTCAAGTGGAAGTAGGGATGATTTGTATGCACCCCCATTTTATAGCATAGCTTGCGAAATGAACGAGCCGATTGTGAATTATTTTAAGTTTACCCTTAATAGTTCTTTAGGAAAATTGTGGTGTCGAAGAAAACGAAGAAGAAGAAGGTTGAGATTGAGGATGGTTAGGCTCAGAGCAATTAGCGATGTGTCAGTTCAGCTGGAATGGGCTCATGTGATCCGCTCCTTTGCGGGAAGCGGTTCCTACTCCCACTCCTTTTTCAAATCGACTACTCCAAGAGAACCCTGTCCCGGAACTCGGGCTCATTCCCAAACCCGAAAAACTCGGATGCCTCCACCGGCCGGCGGGTGTCCCCGTGTTCGCCGCGAGGCGAGGTACTCCGGTACTAGTGAGTCTAGTGACTGAGTAGTAGTAACTAGTAACCGTCCGGTGTTCCCGAAGCGCTACACTCTCCACTCCACTCACGAGTCGCGAGTCTCGGCGAGTGTCGGGTTCTTGGAACTGCGTGAATCGTGAAACACTCGAGCTACTCAACGCCGCAGCGCGAAGCCGCGGCGCAGATTCGAATTACAAGTCCCGAACGCTCAATACAAACCCATGCATCTTGGTCCGAGCGACGTGAGTCGTGAACCGCGACAAACACCCGCCACTCTTGTCACTCCCTCCCACTCCCGCGACTCACGAACCACGATACATTCCTCATTCAGTCTTCAGTCATTACTGCCCCGGCCGGCAATCAACACGCACGTGCCTGACCGCTTGGCGTAACAGTATACTGCTGCCTAACGTCATCGCGGAATTGTTTAGAATATTCGACTAGACACGGAGTCATTTTCAATTAGAGCGTATATTGGTATTGTTACTCAACGGGTGAAGTGCATTATAAAATAATAGTTTATAATAAAGCATTACAGCTAATTTACTTATTTAAATTCTCAATAAAAGCCCGTGCAATGTAGGTCCATTGAATGTACCTACATTGCACGGGTGACGGGTCCGAGCCCTCGTGTGGGTCTTGTCCTGCTTCAGGGTTCTGAGTTGTCGTGCGGGTTCTACGAGTAGGTCCTGGCTCCAAGTTCTTTGAACCCGTGCGTCCCGGTTCGGTGCACCGCAACAACATTCAGTGCTCAGTCCGCAGTGTCCGCACCTAAGAACTCGGACCCGGGACCTGCTCCTAGAACCCGTGGACTTTTAAGAGGAGGCAAGTCTCGGAGGCTTCCGGTAAAATGCAGAACTTACCCACCTCTAAGAGCAATACTGGAATAATCTTTCTTTCCTTTCTTAATTCTTACGCTTTGGTCGATAAGAAAAATCTCATTGCAAAATCGTAATAAATAATAAACTTATACATATGAGTATAATGCAAATTTACCCCGTTTCTGAATGAATCATCAAGCAGTATTAATAGCCTAGAGACTGCACGGTAGAAATTTAAGAATCCGACTAAGAATACAGCTCTGACGCCGCACCTTACGCAAAACCTTTTTCGTACCTAGAGTTTGAATACAAATCGACTTTTGTAATAGAACCGAATTAAAACAATCACCTGGCAGGCGTAAGTACTAATAGATTTGTAATTTCGTGAATCTTTCCGGATATAGTTGAGTTCAGAGTAAAGATAGCCTCTCAAAAACTGGGCGTACCGTACAGGGCCCGCAGATACTTTAATAGTACACAACTGCTAACACTGTAAAAATCAAGTGCGTCCCACGGATGAATTTGGCAGCCACCTCTGGTCTGGAGCTCCAAAGTACCTGAAAAAACCCTCGACTCTGTGCAGAAACGGGCGTTCCCTTTGAAAGATTCTCCCATCTTAACAGACGGATTGCAATCTTTAGTCCACAGGCGTCGGGTGGGAATGCTATCCTTGTTCTACCGGTATTTCAATGGAAAATGCTCCGAGGAATTAGCGTCATTGATCCCTTCGGCACCGGTGCAGTCGGGAAACACGCCAAACGCGTGCCCAACATATGCATACGGTTGACATTTGTCACATGAGAACGGGTCGCTTCTTCAATTCGTTCTTGTGTCCAACAGCTCGGCTGAGGAACGATTTGCCGGCCTCTGTGTTTCCTCCTTCCTGCAGCATGAGTGTCTTCAAGACTAATGTTCATTCCTTCCTCTCCTCAAAAAGACCCTCCACACAGCATCTCAGATGACATTAGGCCTGGGGGAAATTATTTTCCTCAGGGCCTCCTGTGTGGAGTTAATGTAAAAAAAAATATATATATGGAGAGATTAACGATAATATATTATGATTATTATTTTAACTGGCAGTTGTGAATGATAATACCACGCGTCTATATATTAGGTCCTTAGATATGAAATTGGCGTTTGGCATGGGAGGAACATAAAGTCGATTTTTTTAAAAACATAATATATTTATTTAATCAAATTATGTACCATTGCTATCTATGCACTTTTGCCATCTCATATGTAGGTAGTTCATCGATCCCTTTACTAAAAATACCATTCGGACGGGAATCAATAAAATCTTTGAAGGCGGTTTGGACTGCCCCATCGGAGTTGAATTTTTTCCCTTGAAAGAAGTTATCCAAATTTCGAAAAAAATGGTAATCTGTTGGGGCAAGGTCCGGAGAGTATGGCGGATGTCTTAGACATTCCAATTGAAGCTCCTCTAATTTGGTAGCCGTCTGTTGTGCAGTGTGTGGTCTAGCGTTCTAACGCGCGTTTGTTGATTTGCTTCACTCAATTCGTGAGGTATCCACCTTTCAAGCTTTTTCACCTTCCCAATTTGTTTCAAGTGGATTAAAACAGTTTTATCACTAACACCGCAGCCTGCAGCTAACTCGGACGTGGTTTGCGATGGATCCGCTTCCACAATAGCCTTCAATTCTTCATTCTCAACTTTGGTCTCCGGCCGTCCACGGGGCTTGTTCTGCAGGTCGAAATTTCCAGAACGAAAACGTTGGAACCAAAAACGCACTGTGTTTTCTTTTGCGGCACCGTCGCCATACACATCATTAATCCTTCAAGCCGTTTCTGCAGCACTGGTGCCACGGTGGAACTCGTACTCGTAAATAACGCGATATTTCAAGTTTTCCATTTAGTAAACTAAGTGACGCAAAGAAAAAAAAAGAATTAAGGAAAAAACAAATGAATTATAATTTTCGAAACATAAATACATGAGTAAATAGCTGTATACATTTCAATTTGGTATTCCTAACCAAAGAGAAGATATTTGAGATCAAAGTTGCCAGTACAGCAAAACGCCAATTTCATATGTAAGGACCTAATATTATATATTTCTATATATAATATATAGACGTGTATATATATAATATATATACGTCTATTTATTATATATTCTGTGATGGTAGTAGGAGATTTTCAAACATTGTTGGGTTATTCGTAACCCGGGAATGTTTGTCTTTCTTTAAAAAAAAACATGGCGTCCTTGCCTGTCGCGGTTACTTTGCACCAGTGATTAGCTGTCACTGGATCCCAGTGGATCCGAGGAACCGGCTATTCTTGGAACCAGTGCCTATTGGATTTATAAAATGGTCACCAACACTCAAATTGGGTGAAGCTGAACCAAACGCCGCCCACAAGGCCTAGTAGCAAAACCGTGCGGAGCGGGTTTTTAACTGCTAGTGGCAGGTTATTTCCTGAATTTGAACCCAGCACGGTGAATAAATACACAATCCCCAAACTTCGCAACATTCATATGAGAGGGTTCAACCAGTATCAACTAGTGATGCAACGGAAGTGTCTTAACGGAAACAGAAGCGGAAACAGATGTCAAAAGTAAATCTTAGCGGAAGCGGAAGCAGAAGCGGAACCGGAAGCGGAAGTGAAAAGCACAATTTTATTTTTTAAGATTTATTTAATTAAATTAATATTTTGTACTTTTAGTACTCGAAATTAAACAGGGGTAAATTATATTTAATAAAAAGTAATTTGACTGCTTTTACACCTTTGGGTCTGTTTCGGTGTTCTTCATATATTAAATCAGCTCCACTAAATAATTGCTGACTGGCTACACTGCTGATAAGTATTGGCGAACTATTGGCAACAGATGGGGGGTATTTGTGCGCATTTACTTTCCACCACATAAGTGGATCCTCATGGAGAGGTAGTCTCTTCTCTTTCTTGTACTCGCGAAGGTGTAATTGTCACCATCGTCAGTTGTAGAAGAGTTCTCCTCCTGGTCTTCATTTACACTTAACATCGATTCCAATATTTGGAATGATGATGATGATTTTGAAGTAGAAGGCTGCACTTCGATATCTTCAATCGCAAATTATTCTTCATTTATTATTTATTATTTTGTTCTTAGTTTATTATTTTATTCATTATTCTTAGTTTCACCTTCTCAAACCTACCTTACACCCAACATAATTAAATTTTAAAATAATATATTATCTAAAAATGTTTTCAAAATATATTATGTAAAAATGTCAACAAATAGGTAAATACTGTAATGTATAAAAATAAATAAATAAATAAATAAATAAATTTAGAGTTCTGTTATAAAGTTTGCGGGACCAGAAACGGAAACGGAAGTGAAAAAACTTGCGGAACTTCTGCAAAAGCGTAAGCGGATGCAGAGTTCGGTTGCAACACTAGTATCAACTTTGACTCTGGAACCAAAGTCAAGTGTTATAATTTTAACAACTACACCGGAGAATTCCGGACCCTAATTTTTAAATTTTTTGTTGTTCAACTTTCTGTTTCGCTTCATTGCCTTTTCACTTAGTCAAATACAAGTTACGAAAGTCATTTTTTCTCGTTATTTTTAAGCGACAAGTGCTCAGACAATATTAATGGACGGACAACGTTGAGAAGGGGAGGCAAATAAGATAGGGAAAGCGTAACAGAGGAGAAAAAGTTTACGTCGTTAATTTGTTACGGCGAATTAAGGAGGATAGGTTTCTAAGGGTAGTCAATAAAGAAATACAATAAATTTTGATATAAGTATTTTCTACTTTTGAACTATAACTTTGTGGTTATCCATTATAGATAAATGAAACAATGTTACTTTGTTTGAACCACTTGTATATTTGTTTAATAATAATCTTTATTCCAGGATGTGGGGAGGATAGTGCAATTCCACACGTCCAATATAGTTATACATATCTATATATTTACACAGTAAAGAAATAAGAACATAAATAGAAAATAAAAAAATAATAGCAATAAAAATTAATAATAACAAAAATAAATAATCAATTATTATGCAGGGCGTGATCTTGAGTGCACTCGGGCACATCGCTCACTCAGGAGTGGAGCTTGGTGCTGGAAGGCTGCGGTCACCAACGTGTTGTCGGCCACTGGCGAATCCATGGAGTCCTAATTCTGTGAACATTGTTGAAGCGCTGCTATACCTTCTGAATCCAAATATGATTCTGCACGCATCATTATATTGGATCCGGAGACGTTCCATTGAGCTTACTCGGTATTGACACCATGTTTCACATGTATACAGGCTAGTGCAGAATGCATTAAAATAATGTTTTTTTAACATTATTGCTGCATCGGAAGAATCTTCGGGCAATCATATTTGCCAAGACACTGACACTTCTCCTCTGTCGTTCAATATCACCATCATCCGAGAGGTCTTCAGTGATGATGTGCCCCAAGTATTTTACATTCGTGGATGTGCTTATGGTTTCCTCGTTAAGTTGTACGGGGAGCATCTTCTCGGGATTTTTTCCATGGTGGAATGCAATTAGCTCCGTTTTCTTGGGGTTGTACATCATGTTGTGGTTATTTGCGTATTCCTCACAAATTTAAAGCTGACCGGTTTCGGAACGACCGTTCCTTCCTCAGGGCAAACGTACATATACTGATTTGACAATTGCAAAATAGTGGATGGGAACAATGTATTATTACCAAGGATTGTGGTAGGGGTGGAGGCGTTGCTAGGGATTAATGAAGAGTGGGTGGGGGAACATATCTAAGATTGGGCTGTAAGATAATATTTTTTGTTTGTTGATAATAGATTCATTATTTTTAAGGGATTTTTTTTATTTATTTCCAAGGCTTCTAAGTTATCTAAGCGTTTTCCTTTATGGTTAATATGAAGAACATTTATCCCCGTATTTTTTTTCAAACCCATGGTTATTTTCAATGATATGGTTAGCAAACCCGGAAAAATTATTATTATTAAGACACCTTAAATGTTCTTTGATTCTGATATCAAAATTACGAGTTGTTTTTCCAATGAGGGACAGTCATTACATTTGAGTTTATACATTGTGGAATTAGTCAAAGTCTGTATCTTTAGCGTTCCTCAAAAAAATACCGATATTATTTCTTGTATAAAAAGCTGGTTTAATATTAGAAGGGAGATTTTTGCAACATTGAACTGAAAAATTATTAAAATACAATATTTTACGCCATTCTGAATCATTATTAAAAGAATGGTGTAAAATACTACTCCACTACTCACCTCACTATCCCACCCACTCTTCATTAATCCCTGGCCACGCCTCCACCCCTACCACAATCCTTAGTAATAATACATTGTTCCCACCCACTATTTTGATTTGTCAAATCAGTATACGTTTGCCTTGAAGAAGGAACGGTCGTTCCGAAACCGGTCGGCTTTAAACAAATATACAAGTGGTTCAAACAAAGTAACATTGTTTCATTAAAGTGTTTTCTAATCACATAATAAAGAATATACCTCTAATGTGCCTTCCATACAAATTTGGATGGAAAGTAATGTTCCATTTAGCTCAACTCCACTGCGTTCCGTCTCACCTTCACTTGCCTGAAATCGAAGATCTCCATCCCATTTAAATTTCTAAAACACAGTTTCTTATGGAAATACAGGCCCGTGACTATTCGCGGTTACGGTACCGTGACAGCATAAAAAAAGGCAATAAGCATACGTTCCTTATCAGTATCACAATAATTCTGCAGCTCTTTCAAAAGATAAGATACAAAATGTAGGATAGGACATTGACAGAAGGGTGGATTCAAGATACGGCTAACAGTTCACAATGGAGTGCTGATACCAATTCTGATGTATGTAAGAAATAGAACTGGCAGAGGAAGGATTGAAGTAGACTGAATGGAAAAACTGACATCAAAAAAAGGACATAATATAATTAAAAGATACATTGTTGCTAGAAGTTCACAATAAAGTGCTGATTCCAATTCTGATGTATCTAAGACATGAAACTGGCAGAGAAAGGATTGAAGTAGACTCAATGAGTAGAATTACCATCTCACGTATGTCCTTACCCTTATTAAAGAAATTAAAATAGTAAAATCCTATATGTATAATATAACTCCCTATATAGATTCGACAGGATTTACTACTTTATTCATCTCTTCCTTCACCTATATAATGCTCTCTTTATGGTATTAACCCTCAATTTAAATCATCGTTCTGTTTGAATTGTATAAATCTGTATGTATCTTACCTTAAATATTCTTATGTTATAATTAAATATTCTTATGTATGATACTCATTTATGTACCTCTACGCCTGTCTCAACACAGGTATTCCCTAGTGAGACAGGCATCGAATAATGTAATGTAAACATACCTTTATAGATAAATAAATAAATAAATAAATAAATAAATAAATAAATAAATAAATAAATAAATAAATAAATAAATAAATAAATAAATAAATAAATAAATAAATAAATAAATGCTGCACAAATTGGATTCCTGAGGCGTACGTGTGTAAACCACGTAAGATCGTGTTTCAATCGTGGTGATCCGGGACACAATGCAAAACTGAAGAAAGCATAGTGAAAATGTTCGAAATGGGTTAAAATTTAGATGGTTTGAACGTGTGGACACGGTGAATGGTATAAAAAGACGAGGATGCCTGAGAAAGAAATGGCACGATCCAGAGAATCCAATACTTGTGTCTGATCATGTCATGATCACTTTACACGTCAACACGATAACATACATTTAAACACCATCCACACTAACTATGGTAAACAATCCATTGGTTACGAGGGGGGCAACTCATATAATTGCATCCCAAACGACATTAAAAACGAAAAAAAAGCATGGTAAATTAAAAAAAAATAATAATGTTTATTCTTGATAAACAAAGTAATGACATAGAATAGCGCTGTATTCTTATACTTAGTTTAGTTTAATGTGTTTAATTATTTCTAGTTAAATGAGTGAAAATGTAATTATCTTTTTAACTGGAATAATAAAAAAAAAGAGTTAGAATAATATACGACCGTCGACCATGTATGAGACGATGTATGATAGTGAATGAAATAAGGCATTTGCGTTAAGAATTTTAAAGTTATTTTTAATATGCTATATTCCAGTAAACTGTGTTGTCATTTATAAGAATTTTCCGAAAATACCACTCGTCTTACTTTTGTCGCGGGAAAAGTTAAAAATTGGCGCGAATTTTGATCGGAAAAGCAATTTAAACGTTCTCGGAATAAAAAAGGGAGTTTCAAGTGCGGCCTCGCGCTAATGACATTAATTAATTACGCCAATTATAGCGATCTTATCATCAATTAACTCCCAAGGTTGAGTTCTCCTGCTTATTTCATTGTCTGTTCTCCTTGGGAATTATGAATGAATGTGCTTTTGACGTTTGTGGTGACCCCTGAAGTAAAATTTCCTGGTGATTTAATATTCTAGCGATTTAATTTTTTTTTCACATTTGCTCCACTCAGGAGGCCCTGAGGAATATTTTTTTCTATGTCATCTTTGGGGATGCTGTATGGAGGGTCTTTTTAGAGAAAGGAGGTTCTGGTAAAAGGAAAAAGATATGAAGGGTGGGAAGGGATCTGGGGCTCCATGTGTATAGGAGTAACGGACGTATGAATCCCATCCTCCCACTGCGGTTTAAGGCGATGGGTCGAGAGAGTCCGGCAGGAGAGGTCTAGGTTAGATCACACTCAACCAATCTATCCCGATCCGGTCCGCCACGCAGTAGGCAGGCAATTGCATTTACCGCCAAGACCTAGACAAACCCGGACACCAGTGGCGGTCCGTGAGTTTTCAGTGAGCTAGAGTGCTAAGATTGAAAAATACGACGTTAACGATTTTATTTTTTTTTCAAAATTTTAAGAATATTTCGACTTTAAAATTTTTGTATACATCCTTTAGTACGTAGTCAAGTAGAATATAACTCCTCGATCTGGTCCCCCCATTTTAAAATACATTTAAATACAATCGAAAAAATTCATCACAAATTCCTAAAACACAAAATTTTAAAAGCAGTATTCCCATTGAAAACATAAATTATAATTACTTAATGAAGGAATTCAATTTATTAAGACTCTCAGATCGAAGAATTATATCCTACTTAAAATTTATGTTCAAAATTGTAAATGGTAGAATATACAGTCCTGATTTAATTAACCTCATTTATTACCATATTCCCACGGGAGCCACTCGTTCTAAAATCCTGTTTAAATGCAACAATACCAGGACTGAGTGTACGAAACACTCGCTTGTACCTAGGTTGCATGAAGATACTAATAGATATGCAGATGTGGCAGATCTATTTAACTGCACGGAAGTTAGGTACAAGAAGGCCATGCTATTACATTTTTTAATCAATATTAATTTTATTTGTATTATAGATTTTTGCACGTAAATGTTATCTCTGGTGTCACTTCCCAATGTAACGCCACAATTAGCTGTTATACATACATTATTACTAATATTTTTCCCAAGATTTTGTGACGTGTAATTATGAGTGTTTATGGTAAATTTATGCCGTAAAAATTAAATTACATTTTAAATAAATATTAAATAAATAAATATAAATAACTAGTGAGTACCCGGAATGCGTTGCAATGCAACTCAAAGAAAGAAAGTTGTCTCTTTTATTTCCCCCCGCATCCATCTTCTCTCTCGAACCACCCTCCATAGTTCCCCTCTCCTTCCTGCCTTCCCTCCCAGCCACTAAACTATATAAAATACACATTTTTCAAACAACTCGCATGCACCTCTAGTTTTTTTTACATAAATACCGCACAAGAGTCCCAATTGCTCCCGTCTGGAGCCAGTAGGTCTATGGCATCCCCAATTGGGTTATGTTGTGAGGCTGATGGTAGTGAGGAGGGGAAGGAAATAGGGAAGAGAAAGGTAAGGAAGTACCTGGCTATTCAGATCTGGTCACCAAACACGGCTAAAGCCATTTTAAACAACATTTCAAATCTGAATGGTGGTCTTACCAGAGCGATACTGAGAGTATCTTCCACTCTGGAACGTGCCGCAGATATACTATATATTACTTAGAATGAATAAATTGCGAAATAACACAAAATCCATCCCGCGACCTTCGGAGTGCAAGTCAAGAGCCTTACCGTTGGAACACGCCGGCCGTTAAATTTTCATAAAAATTTCATAATGCCAGAACTCACTATTACATATAGAAAAATTCGCGGGCGTGCGAAAACAAATCACCAAAGTTTCAGGGCAATCTGATGAATGGCATAGTAAATAATTTCATAACGCCAGAGCTCACCATTATATTTTGAAACCATCGCGGGCGTGTGCACAACAAATCACCAAAGTTTCAGCGCATTCTGATGAATGGTTTAGGCACGTATAGACAAACAAAGAAACCTTCATTTTTATTTATTAAGAGGGTATTACCAGAGAAAACCATAAATATGTCATTGTTAAATTCACTCTTTTCCACAAAAAATTATAAATTGATTCGAAAGATTGTTATTTTATCTAGCATTCGCATGTTTTAAATTTCGAGAAAAATGTTCATTTTTAGTATAAAAAGGTTATACCATAGGTCGTTGGCAGATTTGTTAAATTTTCATTAAAGATTTTGTATTATACCACACCCATTTCAAATCATATAATCATGCAGTAAAATAAATTGTTACATTATCAGGGTATCGCATGCTTTAGAATTTTAATTTTAGTTTAAATAAGATCATTAAAAAAATATATACGTACATGTGTTTCTTGACGAAAATTGGTCCGTTTGTGTATTTATTTGCGCAATTACAAACTAATATTTTTCAGATATTTTTACCATTCTAATTTATCTTAGACATTATTAAAAAATGATAAATACTTATAATCAAAAAATAATTACAAAAAGTACATTATTTTAATAATTTTATCATCACGCCTTTCAGCATTTTTGGATGTAGGTATAATAATAATAATAATAAAGGTCTTTATTCCAGAATTTGGGGAGGTGAGTGCAATCCCACACATCCTATATAGTGTGTAAGTACATACATTAAACACATAGATATTTATAAAAAGTATGGTAATAAGAAGGGAATAAAATAAAAATATAAGTAAAAAAAAAAAAAAAAAATCAGGTTGGGGTTATGGGAGCCAGTGTCTTCCTCCAATGTTCTTCTAAGCTCGATCCTGAAGTCAAGCGCGATTCTATTATGAGAATGTTTCTGGAGTGGTTTATCCTTCCCCTCAGTCCTGCAATCCTGGTTCTTAATAGAGCTTTAAATCCTGGAACTCGCCCTTCTGTAAACATTGAGGAAGCACTGCAGTGCCTGGGGAGTCCAAACATCAGACGATAAGCATTGTTATATTGCACCCGAAGCCTTTCCATGGTTCTTTTTTTGAAGGTTGCCCAGAGCTCGCATGTGTACAGGGTTGTGCTGAAGGCTAGGAATAGCGTCCTTTTTACCCGTGGACTGCATAGCCGAAATCTTCTACTGAGCATGTTGGATTTTATGCTTAGTACGCGCTTCTGCCTGTCAATATCTTCATCATCTGTTAATTTATCGTTGATGATATGTCCTATATATTTGGTAGATTCTACTGTTTTTAGGAGTTCGCCGTTCAAAAAGGCGGGGGGGATATTTTAATATCCCCCCCGTATAAATTAAAGCAAATTTGGATTGAAATAAAATCGATATTGAGTTATAATTTTAAAAGGTTGGTACGAAAAATAATTAATCTTTCTCATTGTAACCGCCCTGCACGATCGTAAGAACAACTTTTACATGTGGATTTTCGGCCGCTGGCTGGTTAAACGCTCTTAAGACACAGCCATCTCGAGATTTTCCAAATAAAATTTTCGCGAAATACAATATTTCGTTCTGTTAAATGTGAAGAAAAGTAACCGCATTCTAACCGCTTCTGGAAGGCAGTATAATTGAGTTTGATATCCACATATTATGCAAACGAGCCTCCAATGCAAATTTCAATTATAGCTTCCCGTATTAAGATGAATGCTTTAATCAAGACGAATATCTAGTTTAATCCGACAATAATAATAAAATCCGGCGCAAAAGGGACATAATGCGGTCCATGGCGGTGATGCCTTCTTTACACCGTCAAAATACCATAAGTCCTAGACTGGTGACATTTTTTATAAGATTATCCGCCATTCCAAAAAAGCGAATGATGATTTTCAAAGTAAACAAAACACTCGAGAGTTAGTTTGTTAATTTGAGTTTTTCACAGACAAGACTAGACAAAAAAAATTACCTCATCAAAAATAACAAATGACATTTAAGAGCGTTTAACCAGCCAGCGGACGAAAATCCACATTTCGTCGAAAGTTGTTCTTCCGATGGTGCAGGGCGGTTACAATGAGAAAGATTGATTATTCTCCGTACCAGCTTTTTTAAATTATAACTCAATATCGAATTTATTTCAATCCAAATTAGCTTTAATTTATACCTTCATCCAAAAATGCTGAAAGGCGTGATGATAAAACTATTAAAATAGTGTACTTTTTGTAGTTATTTTTTGATTATAAGTAATTATCATTTTTCAATAATGTCTAAATTTAATAAGAATGTTAAAAAAATCTGAAATATATTAGTTTGTAAGTGCGCAAATAAATACACAAATGGACCAATTTTCGTCAAGAAACACATGTACGTACATATATTTTAATGATTTTATTGAAACTAAAATTAAAATTCTAATACATAACTTTGCTAGATAATGTATTGATTTATTTTACTGCATGATTACATTATTTGAAATGGGCGTGGTATAATACAAAAACTTTTTTGAAAATTTAACAAATCTGCCAACGACCTATGGAATAACCTTATTATACTAAAAATTAAAAAAAATTCTAAAAATTTATTACATAACTATGCTAGATAAAAGAACAATCTTTCGAAATCCATTTATAATTTTTTGTGGAAAAGAGTCAATACGTCTAAAAACTTTTTTGAAAATTACGTATTTCCGGCTTTCTCTGGTAATGCCCTCTTAAGAGAAAATTATTACCAGAGAAAACCAAAATATGTCATTTTAAAATCAGATTTTAGACGTATTGACTCTTTTCCACAAAAAAATTATAAATGGATTTCGAAAGATTGTTCTTTTATCTAGCATTCGCAATATCAAAAGCAATCGCAAATCGCAGAGCAATTTGTTTAATTTTGCTTTCTTTTTCAAATTGCTCTAAATAATGGTTATTCCGCAGATTCAATTGATAAAATCCTAAATAAGAAACTCAAACTCATTTCAACTAATACATTTTTATTAGGTACGCCTGAAGATAATAATAAAATAATAAATCCCGTTCAATGGCGCAGAATCTTATAAATATCCAACTTTTCCTCACTTAGTACAAAAAACTTGCCTGCCCACATTAAGCCCGCATTCTGTACTGATAACAATTTAGGTAAATTACTAAAAAACACTAAAGATAGAGATCATAAATTAAGCCACTCAGGCATTTACCAACTATGTTGCAATGATTGTCCTTCGTTCTACATAGGTAAGACAACTAGAAAAATAAATATCGGAATCACAGAACATTTAAGATCCTTAAATAAAAATAATTTTTCAGAGTTTGCTAATCACCTAATTTCCACAGATCACACTTTTAACAAGGACACAGGGGTTAAAATTCATCACCGTAACAATAAAAGCAGAAAAATAGATAATTTAGAAGCATTAGAAATCAGAAAATTCCTAAATTATAATGCTAGTATTTTGAATAACCAAATTAATTTATCTTACAGTCCCATTCTAAATATTTTTCCCATCAAACCGCTCTGTTCTTTCCGGGAATCCCGCAATTACCCCCACCCCTTTGCATACCTCCCACTTATTTAATTTAGACATTATTGAAAAATGATAAATACTTGCAATCAAAAAATAATTACAAAAAGTACATTGTTTTAATAGTTTAATCATCACGCCTTTCAGCATTTGTGGATGTTGGTATAAATTATAGCAAATTTGGAATGAAATAAAATAGATATAAAGTTATAATTTTAAAAAGCTGGTAGGGAGAATAATTAATCTTTCTCATTGTAACCGCCCTGCACGATCGAAAGAACAACTTTCGATGAAATGTGGATTTTCGGCAGCTGGCTGGTTAAACGCTCTTTTGAAATAGATTCGTTGTATATTTCCAAATTTAATACTGTTTTTGAGAGCAGATCAAAGACTTGAATCGATTTGTACAGCCGTCCCGGGAATCAATTATTTGATAACAACCACCTCTGCCATTGTTCGCTATGTTTTAGCATGGATGCAGAGTTCATGGAGTTTGGTTTGTACGGGTCTTGCTTGCAACGGTAGATGCATCTGTCCACCAGCTGTGCCAGATCCAGAGGGACTGGTTAGACATCTCCATCAGGACTTTCTAGGAACATCGCCTTGCACCGCAGTGGGAGGGATGGATTTATATTACTCAGAACCCTCTTACCCAGAACTTTCCATCCTTCATTTTCTTAAAGGATCCAAAAGATGGAATAGGCGGTGAAGGGTTTTATTTTACTCAGGAAAAATAAATCCTCATTTTTTACATTACCTCCTACGTGGAGCTAATGTAAAAAAACGTGTTTTAAAAATCGTTAAACGATGGTTTTCTTGTCAAAAAATCATTTATACAAAGGTTATTGTTTAATTATTTATTTTATTTTATTTTTCACAATAAGAAACTCCAGTCAAAAATATTATGGCTTTAAAAAATATGTTCATATAGAATATAGACCAATAAACGCTGATTCTGAATATATAAGTTTTATTTAATAATATTAAAAGCAGAGTTTTTAAAAAATTATTAAAAAGTCCATTTTTCATCGGGTCGTGATGTCACTGTAAAGTCATTGTATGGGAATGTATGATATGACACAAGCCATCCTATTAATTTATTCATTTATTTACATACTGTTTATAGAGATTTAGTTGTTGTGTTTATTGAAACATTATTTAGACCTAAATAATATTTCAAAAATAAAGGTATCTCTTATTAATCTCTGTTATTGTAAATGGGCGGTATGGATTTGATTTGTATGCAAATCTACAGTTTAATGTTTTATGCCAAGGTTGATGAAATTTTGGACATGTGACCTTTAAAACACGTGGGAGGTCACTGTTTAAATTTGATTTCGAAAACTGTGAAAGTCCCATTCTTACAAAGCAAACAATATTTTTAAATCAAACCTCAAGGCAAAAACCAACCTTCATCGTATTATTTTTATGGCTACAGCCCGTGGTTTTTTTATGAAGTTTTGGGTAGGTACTGTCATTTCTTAAACTTTGTCTGCGGCCGGGAGATTTTACGACTGGCCTTACTCTACTCTTCTCTACTTTTCTTTATTATCAGGAGAACCCGGCCGTTCAAATACTTATTACTAGCCATTATTTTGTACTATTATGTGGAGTTAGTTAATTATTATTAATAAGGTTTGTAGCCTTTATTATAAGCAGGATTTCAATGAAAATAGGCTAAAAATAAAAATTTTGGAATACCTACCATAATTTCAAAACGTACAGTATTTTTTTGATGTCAATATTAGGTCCTTACATATGAAATTGGCGTTTTGTATGGGAGGAACATAAAGTCGATTTATTTTAATGTAATATATTTATTTAATCAAAGTATGTACCATTGCTATCTATGCACTTTTGCCATCTCATAGGTAGTTCATCGATCCCTTTACTAAAAAAAACCATTCGGACGGGAATCAATAAAATCTTTGAAGGCGGTTTGGACTGCCCCATCGGAGTTGAATTTTTTCCCTTGCAAGAGGTTATCCAAATTTCGAAAAAAAAATGGTAATCTGTTGGGGCAAGGTCCGGAGAGTACGGTGGATGTCTTAAACATTCCAATTGAAGGTCCTCTAATTTGGTAGCCGTCTGTTGCGCAGTGTGTGGTCTAGCGGTCAACGCGCGTTTGTTGATTTGCTTCACTCAATTCGTGAGGTACCCACTTTTAAAGCTTTTTCAGCTTCCCAATTTGCTTCAAGTGGATTAAAACAGTTTTATCACTAACACCGCAGCCTGCAGCTAACTCGGACATGGTTTGCGATGGATCCGCTTCCACAATAGCCTTCAATTCTTCATTTTCAACTTTGGTCTCCGGCCGTCCACGGGCCGTTTCTGCAGCACTGGTACCACGGTGGAACTCGTACTCGTAAATAACGCGATATTTCAAGTTTTCCATTTTGTAAACTAAGTGACGCAAAGATAAAAAACAATTAAGGAAAAAACAAATGAATTATAATTTTCGAAACACAAATACATGAGTATAAATTTGAGGCTGTATAAATTTAAATTTGGAATTCCTAACCAAAGAGAAGATATTTGAGATCAAAGTTGCCTGTACGGCAAAACGCCGTTTTCATATTGTTACGATGCACAAATAAGCCCCTACTAATTATTCACCCACGCCACTGCACAGACTAGCGCCGCGCGCGCTAGTGGAGCCAAATGCGAGCAACGGTCGGCGAAGCCACCGACTCTCCACACTTCCTGGGCAGAGCGCTCCGCGAACAGTCGATTGTTTTGTTAAGGAGAAATTCTCTCCGCAGGGCACCTTTGTGGCCCGAGTCATCCGCGACGCAATATGGCGTCGGGAATTTAATACGCAAATGCGTGTTCTAGATGCTACGGCAGACAAGGCCGAGGCGTAATTTAAAGTACAGTGACAATGTTTACGTGTGTGGGACGTTTCACCTGGAGACTCCTGTTGGAACGAGATCCCCTCTGCTGCGGACGAGGATTGGACCTGCCGCCTCCATCGCAGTAAGCCCCCTTAAATTAATGTGTTCTATTTGCCCTCGCGATTTTACCTGAGCAATGACGACCCCAGAGAGGACAGGTTGAGAGACTTACCGTGTAGGGACATTCTAGCCAGGAACTGCCTATTAACCTTGTATTTCTGTGTTTTCTCACAATACATTTTGTTTGTTTTACCTAAATACCGTTCTTTTATTGAGGAGATTGTTCGAGGGTGATCACGGCCAGTATTTCCCCCCCATGTAAAACATTCCAAAACATTCCAAACAGCCTACCGGCGACCACACCACCCTGATGACGAGGGTCTCCCCTGCTTGCCGTTGGTTCGAGCTAGCCGCCTGCAAGGTAGGTCGGAGCCCGCCCTGTGGTGCCGCCCTCCTGGTGGCACCCGGGCCCAGCGAGGTTCTGGTTCCTATACGGGGCGTAGTCCCCGAGCGCAACTCTGACACCATGTAGCCGCTGCCAGGTTGTTAGCAATATGTAAGGACCTAATATTTAGGTAATTAACTTAGGTATTTACGAGAGATGGGAAGGCTGATAAGAGATATTAAAAGAAGGGTAAATGCAGGTAACTCCATTAATTGAGGACTGAATGCGGTTGGTGCTAATAAAAAAACGTCAAAAGAAGCGAAGCTAGCAGTCCACAATGGAGTCCTGGTACCTACCCTGATGTATGGCAGTGAGGCATGAAACTGGCAGAGGAAGAATGAAAGAAGATTGAATGCTGTTGAAATGAGATCCGTGAGGCGTAGGTGTGGTTAAACCATGTATGAAAAATGTGGCTAAAGCTTAAGAGGGTATTACCAGAGAAAACCAGAAATATGTCATTTTTAAATCAGATTTTAGACGTATAGGCTCCTTTCCACAAAAAATTGGATGGATTGGATTGGAAAATGGATTTCGAAAGATTGTTCTTTTATCTAGCATTCGCATGTTTTAAATTTTGAGAAATTATGTTTATTTTTAGTATAATAAGGTTATACCATATGTCGTTGGCGGATTTGTTAAATTTTCAAAAAAGATTTTGTATTATACCACACCTATTTCAAATCATATATTATAATCATGCAGTAAAATAAATCAATACAATTTTTGAATTTTAATTTTAGTTTAAATAAAATCATTAAAAATATATACCTACGTATATGTGTTTCTTGACGAAAGTTGGTCCGTTGGTGTATTTATTTGCGCACTTACAAACTAATATATTTCAGATTTTTTTAACATTCGTATTTAACTTAGACATTATTGAAAAATGATAAATACTTAAAATCAAAAAATAATTACATAAAGTACATTATTTTAATAGTTTTATCATCACGCCTTTCAGCATTTTTGGATGAAGGTATAAATTAAAGCAAGTTTGGAATGAAATAAAATCGATATTGAGTTATAATTTTAAAAAGCTGGTACGGAGAATAATTCATCTTTCTCATTGTAACCGCCCTGCACGATCGTAAGAACAACTTTCGACGACATGTGGATTTTCGTCAACTGGCTGGTTAAACGCTGTTAATGAGCAAGATTAAGAAATGGGCCCTCAGATGGTTTGGGCACGTAGAGCGAATGAACAAAGAAAGTAGTGTAAGAAGATATATAAAGCAAATTTGAATGGTCGAAGTAGTCGGGGACGCCCGAGGAAGACATAGCACGATCAAGTGAATCAGATACTTGAGTCGGATCATGTCAAGAGTCAGAATAATAGAAGAGTGTGTATGAGACCATGTATGAATGTGAATGAGGCAAAGAGTGTTTGCCAAGAACGAGTTGTTTGGCGGTCCGTCCTCTCTGCCTACCTCTGCGGGGAAACGGCGTGATTGTTAGTTAGATAGTTAGCCACGTGTCCGTTTTTTATGTGAATACCGCACAAGAGTTTCAACCGCTTCCGCTGTCTTGAGATAGTGGGACTATGGCATTATTTTTATTAAGGCGTGATGTGAATATGAAAGGGGTGAGTTGAAGGAGACGGGGAAGAGGTTGGTTCGGAAGTACCTGGCCATTTATTTAAAACTAGCTGGTACCCGGCATGCATTGCTATGCCATTTAATAAAGAAATTGTTTCTCCCTGCGTGTCCTTTCCCATTCGTCCCGTTATCCTTCCGCATCCCCTTCCTCTCCCGCCTCTCCTTCCCCTCTTGCGTTCCCACTACGCCTCTTCCATCTTCTCTCTCCCCACTCCACTCCACCCCTTCCCCCGTCCCGCGAACCCCCCTCCCGAGTTCCCCTCCCCCCTCCCAGGTTCCTCGTTCCTCACTCCCGTATTCCATACATTTATTCCCGGTACTTTCAGTTTTCAAACAGCTCGCGTGCCACCAAATGCAATTTTTTAATACAAATTTTATAATGCCAGAGCTCACCGGTAATTTTATACAAACCTTGTCCTGACAATAACGAATACAAAAAAAAAGAATTATCCAATTTGGTGTAGTAGGTCGGAAGTTATGCGCGTACATACATTTCGGCGATTAATTTTTCTTTATATAGATAGATAGATAGATAGATAGATAGATAGATAGATATATAGATAGATAGATATCCTACGATTGATTGAATAAAATGCTCAGTATCGCCTCATTCAAGACAACCAATCAGAATCTAAACGAAATGACTTTAGTCATGTTTGGTGACCAGATCGGAATAGCCAGATAGGTTCCGTCTTCCATCAGAAATATTTTCTACATCCTTTGTATTCCTCTATTTCCAGGCGGGTATGGGTGCCACCACCCCGTGAACCATTTATTGGATAACCAGCACCTGCCATAAGTCACCCCAAGTGGTTCCCAACGTTTGGTGACTTAGCAGAGGTCCCAGGTTCAGGGAGTAAGGTTTGTGGATTCATACCCGTGTCAATCCTGGACGCATCGACCTCCTTATTCGTAGCCACTTCTCATATCTTTTTACGTTCCAGAACTTCCTCTACTTTAAATTACCCATCACACAATTTGGGAGGCGGGAATGGGTACCGCCGCCCTGGGAACCTTTATTGGATAACCAACACCTCTGCCATAGGTCACCCCAAGTGGTTCGCTACGTTTGGTGATTTAACACGGTTGCCAAGGTTCATGGGGTGAGGTTTGTCTAGGTCTTGGAGGCAGATGACCAGGATACTCTGAACCCCAGATTCCTACCCACCCCTTAAACCCTCTTCTTTCCCAGAACTCTCCTCTCCTTCCTTTCCTTTAAAAAAACCCTCCACTCAGCATCCTCAAAGATGAAATAGGCTCCGAGGGAAATTATTTTCCTCAGGGCCTCCTGTGTGGAGCTCAAGTAAAAAAAAAAAAAAAACAGCATCTCCAAAGATGACATAGGCCCAGAGAGAAATTATTTTCCTCAGGGTCTCCTGTGTGGAGCTGTTGTAAAAAAAACAAACACAATTAAGAATTGTGTGGTATTCGCATTATAAAATGTCATGTAAATTGTTCAACATGTATATTTTTACAGGTAAATAGTATTTTAATAGAAAAATGAAACAATACAACTTTGTATAAACCACTTATATAATGCGTAAATCCTACCGGTTTCGGAACAAACGTTCCTTCTTCATGGAAAGCTTATGAGGGAAAGCGGATCCATCGCATTATATAAGTGGTTTATACAAAGTTGTATTGTTTCATTTTTCTATAATGGATAACCACAAAGTAATAGCTACATTCAAAAATATAGTATTATAATAGTTTGTTTTATATTTTTCTTTTTAAAAATATTTTTTAACACCACCGGCTGTCTCTGTAAATGTCAGGAGCACACCTGACATCTATTACGCCTTTATAATTCAGTACAATTAACTTTATTTCTTTGCCAAGGGATCATCATTTTCCCTCGTAATTTATTATAAACAATACAAAGTAACGAACTGAAAATCTTCCAAATGAAAATCTAAACTCTTAAGTCAGTAACCCTTCTGAACAAAACAACAATCTCTTTTCATTATTTTGATAAGAGTTTTGTGTTAATAGCCCTTGTGCCAGGGATGTCGCTATTTATAAGATAATTAAGTAATATAAAAATTAAAATAAATTTAAAAAATAATTATGTGTGCAGTTCACAAGCGGTAGAAGTGAAACCTTTAGAAAACTATACTTCGAGAGAATAAGACGAATATTAGGAGTAGGATAATTGGAAGGTTTATTTATTAATTGTATAAAATTTGTACATAGGCTTAGCTAGGACTCACACCTCTCCAAATCTATCTTCTATCTATCTACCTCTATCTCTATCTTCTAAATATCTATATATATAAATAAAAATGAATCGCCGAAATGTATGTACGCGCATAACTTCCGAACGACTGCACCAAATTAGATAATTCTTTTTTTGTTGTGTTCGTTATTGTAAGGACAAGGTTTGTATAAACTGCTGGTGAACTCTGACATTATGAAATTTGTATAAAAAAATTGCAATGTGTGGCACGCGAGCTGTTTGAAAACTAAATATACCGAGAATTAATGTATGGAATGTGGGAAGGGGGAGGTGTACTACTACTTAACCAAATAGGGGGTTCGGGGGAGGGGGAATAGGGAGGGAGATCGCGGTCGGGGGAAGGGGGAGAGTGGTGTGGGGAGAGGAAATGTGGTGGAGGCGGAGTGGGAACGCGAGGGGGAGGCGAAAGGGGAACGGGATGAATGGGAAAGGACACGCAGAGAGAAACAATTTCTTTATTAAATGGCATAGCAACGCATGCCGGGGACCAGCTAGTAATATATAAAATGATTTGAAGGTTTAGGTGAGAACTAATATAATTAGTTGGAAAAATTATCCATAGATGTCAGTAGGTGCAACTTTTGTCTTCAGCCAAGTAGGTAACGTCATAAAAACCTCGGTTTTTGGTTTTTATACTCTCTTCTCTTCGCTATAGCTTCCTAACAAGTAAACATGAACTCCTTGGTCTGTCTTGGGTAGTTTGGATCTCCTGATATTCACAATGTAATTGAAAATAGAGCAATAAATTTACGAGTCCTTTTAAAGTTTCCTGAAGATGCGTTATCATTTACAAGTTCCTTCCTCCAAAATTTTACAACAATATTGTTACCAAGTTTAAACATTATCTTACATTTTATTCTACGAAGCACCGCACAATGAGGGCACCGATTAGTCTATCTCTTTCTCTCGCAGGCTAAATCATGTAGATGTACGAGTATGTGTTTGTCCCTTTTTAGTATCACTCGTTTCCGTGCTAAAGAAGTTTTACTTAAAAAAAAAATTCGGGGGGTGCAATTCACACGCGGTAGAAGTGAAACCTTCAGAAAATGAAAGTAGACAAGAGAGGAGAGGCTACGCAGCACCGCACAAAGAAGAGAACGACATGCTATGAAGCACAGCACAAAGAGGAGACCGATTAGTCTATCTAATTCTCTCGCAGGCTAAATCTTGTAGATTTATGTTTTTGTCTCTTTTTAGTGTCGGTTTTTTTGTTTCATCGAGTTTCAAATCACAATGGTGCTAAAGAAGTTTTCATTTCAATAAGAAATTAAGAACTTTTTCTTAGCCCTTTTTCACTAGGAGATCTATTTTAGAGTTTTTTCTGTGCTGAGGGAATGTTTTGAATAGAGGTTTATCATCGACTTCATCAACTGATTATACTTTGGTTATTTGTTGCACGCATGCCAGCGAAGGATTCTGTATGAAAATATTTCTATATCCGCTATATCAACTTTCACTGATTCGGAGAAAACCGCAAAAAACTGTCACATCTCCAGCGAAAAAAAAATACGTTTAATTTTTTTTTATAATGCATTGGAGTATATACATTCGAAAAGTGTTCATTTTTCAATGTATGTCTAGAAATATTTAAGTAATTTGGATATAGCGGATTTTGATACTAACTTCGTGATTTACATGGAATATAGAGGCTTTTGAAACTCAACTGACCTGAGGGGCATCTTTCTAGATTCTAGACCCGCCATCTTGGCAAAATAACTGCTCGTGAATGGTTGAATTCCGATATAGCGGGTTTTGATAGTAACTTCTTGAATGATATAGCGGGTTTTGTTTCTCACTTGCAGCTTTAACATGGTTTTTGGTCGTGATAAAGGAGGCTTTGAAACAAAATTTTAGATTATTCTTGTTCCACGCTAAAATGTGAACAAGATGTCATACTCAGATCATTTTGTCAAAAAATCGGATACAGCGGGTATTGAAATTATAGGACTAGGAATAAAATTTTGATTTCTACTGGTGAGCACTGCCGTTATGAAATGGTCCGCGAGTAGTTTGAAAAAATGTTTATGTTTTATTTTTGTTTAGCGGTATGGAGGGAAATTTAGCGACACTTAATCGAAAATCTGGAGACAGAAAAATCAGAAAAAGATATTGGCACCTCTGGGACTCAAACCCAGAACCTTCTGCTTTCATGGCAACAGATCTACCAACTGAACTAAGGTGTCTATATCTAATTCGGTCACTTTTAGCTGTATCATACTTCGACTAAGAACTACCAACATTATCTTCATTTTCAAGGCACATATTATCGGCTGCTATCTTTATATATGATTGCAAGATTCAAACTCGAACTAAATGCTATCTAGATAGTTTTATCCATTTCATTTTTAATGTGCGACATCTTTTGACTTTTCTGCAAGTCTAGGATGAATATATAATTTTTATTTTTTACTTTATGAGTAAAACTTTCGTTATGAGGCATTGTAAAGCGCGGCGGGTTACTAGCTGGTAAAGAATAAATAAATAATATATTATTCTTTGTTTTAAAGTGATTTCTTCTTCGTGAAAGAAGAACCTCTAAAAATCACATTCAAATTTTAACGAGATTCAAAATATATGCAATTACATTGGGATAAGAAGATTGTCAGGGTTCCACTCTCGTTCTTAAGTCCGACAGACTTAAGGGGGTAAGTCTATAGGATTAAGTCCTTCTATTATTATATTAAATATATTCCATGTTGTACCCCCGGTGAGGCAGCCAACGCCAGGGACAGAGAGGGTAGGTTTATCAAATTCCGTGGATTAGTCTTTAAGGGTTGCTTTAATGGTAATGGGAACACTGAGGGTTTATGCTATGGCGTGACATTATTACTGAAGGTGATTTAATATTAAAATTTAGATGACCTACTAAGAAAAAAAACAACCCGTAAAAAACAAAAGTTTTTTTTTTACTATACATCTATTTTCGATAGAGTTGTGCCATCTCTTGAGCCGGCTGGTGGCCAATTTCAAAAGTTTTTGAAGTAAAACTTCTTTACGTACGCCCGAAATGGGGGGTATGCTGGTGAATGCGTTACGAAAAGTATATATATTTTAAATTCAAATTAATAAATTACGTTGTATTAACCACTTAATTATTTGCATACATACACATATACTTTATGCGAACGGTAATCGATGCGAACGGTGATCGAAGCCAACGGTGATCGGATGAGGCGAACGGTCGGGCCTTTACGCACGCTTGACTTGGGGAGTTTTTTTTTTTTTTTACATGAGCTCCACACAGGAGGCCCTGAGGAACATAATTTCCCTCAGGGCCTATGTCATCTTTGGGGATACTGTGTTGAGGGTTTTTTAAGGAAAGGAAGGAGAGGAGAGTTCTGGGAAGGAAAGGGGTTTAAGGGGTGGGTAGGAATCTGGGGTTCAGTGTGTCCTGGTCATCCACCTTCAAGACCTAGACAAACCTCACCCCCTGAACCCGGGCACCCCTGCAGAGGTGTTGGTTATCCAATAAAGGTTCCCGGGGCGGCGGTACCCATTCCCGCCTCCGAAATTAAGTTAAAAGAGGAGTGATAATAGATAAGGATAAGGATAAGGACAAGGACAGGGACAGGGACAGGGACAGGGACAGGGGCAGGGGCAGGGGCAGGGGCAGGGGCAGGGGCAGGGGCAGGGGCAGGGGCAGGGGCAGGGGCAGGGGCAGGGGCAGGGGCAGGGGCAGGGGCAGGGGCAGGGGCAGGGGCAGGGGCAGGGGCAGGGGCAGGGGCAGGGGCAGGGGCAGGGGCAGGGGCAGGGGCAGGGGCAGGGGCAGGGGCAGGGGCAGGGGCAGGGGCAGGGGCAGGGGCAGGGGCAGGGGCAGGGGCAGGGGCAGGGGCAGGGGCAGGGGCAGGGGCAGGGGCAGGGGCAGGGACAGGGGCAGGGACAGGGACAGGGACAGGAACAGGGACAGGGACAGGGACAGGGACAGGGACAGGGACAGGGACAGGGACAGGGACAGGGACAGGGACAGGGACAGGGACAGGGACAGGGACAGGGACAGGGACAGGGACAGGGACAGGGACAGGGACAGGGACAGGGACAGGGACAGGGACAGGGACAGGGACAGGGACAGGGACAGGGACACCCCAAAAACAAATAACGAAAATACTTTTGACTATGAAATCTAAAAACATATTTGGGTTCATACCCATTTATTGTTATAGTTTTACGGTACAACGTGGCAAATTATGTTATTTAGAAAATTATCGGAAAATATCTTAATATTTATGCCTGTTTTTTATGCATAAATCCAAACAAGCGGAGACTTTTAATCTTTTCGCCAGATTCCGAATGTTCCACGCTGCGTTGGAAGATGTATATGAAATATAAATATAAAAGAGATTTAGATCATTTTCTTAGTCCTCCTCATTAGGAGATCCTGTAGTGAGGGGAATGTTTTGAATATAGAGTTATCATCGACTTCAGGATATTAAGGGACGTGCTGGACTTACTTTTTTAACCAATAATTCCTGACATTATTGGGGGTATAAAATGTAAATGAAATGTTGGTCTTAGGTGACATTTTCGATGTTTTTTTTTACTTAAAACATAATATCATAAACATATTATTGTTCATAGAAATGCAGAAGAAACAGAAGAATATGAGCGAACAGAAGAGATATTGAATGGTGCTGGAATTGCAGATTAATTGTAAGTACATAATTATGTCAGATTGTATTGAGAATATTCTTACCTAAATTTCAAGTTAATTTATTTCAAAACTACTTTTTTTGCATGGTGAGAGGTAAAAAAATAAAATTACTGGGCCGATTCGTTTCAAATTTTACTACGTTATTCAGTACATCAGTAGTTACCCATTGCAGGAGAAAAAAAATATTTTTTACATTGATTACTTCTTATTTTTTATGTACAAAAAGTGATGAAAAACCAATCTGTTTTCTTTTTTTTTTACGTTAACTCCACTATGGCCTATGTCATCTGGGATGCTGTGTGGAGGGTCTTTTTGAGGAGAGGAAGGAATGAACATTGGTCTTGAAGAGACCCATGTTGTAGGAAGGAGGAAACACAGAGGCCGGCAAATCATTCCACAGCCGAGCTGTTGAACACAAGAACGAGTCGAAGAAACGTCCCGTTCTCATGTGACAAATGTCAACCGTGCACAAATGTTGGGCACGCGTTTGGCGTGTTTCTCGACTATGCACCGGTGCCGAAGGGATCAATGATGCTAGTTCCTCGGAGCCTCTTCCATTGTAATACCGGTAGAACAAGGATAGCATTCCCACCCGACGCCTGTGCTCTAAAGATTGCAATCCGTCTGTTAAGATGGGAGAATCTATCAAACGGACCGCCCGTTTCTGCACAGAGTCGAGGGTATTTTTCAGGTATTTTGGAGCTCCAGACCAGAGGTGGCTGCCAAATTCAACCGTGGGGCGTACTTGTGATTTGTACAGGGTTAGCAGTTGTGTACTATTAAAGTATCTGCGGGCCCTGTACAGTACGCCCAGTTTCTGTGAGGCTAACTTTACTCTGGCTTCGATGGAGCCCCCATACCTGAGCTGGTCACTTAGGGTTACACCAAGCATTTCGACGGAGGGCCTGTTCGGAAGATTGCTTCCGTTGAAAGAGACTAGATTTTCATTTCGATCCCTTTTAGACGTAATCAGACAAGATTGGGTCTTTGAAACATTAAATTCAACGAGATTATTTTTACCCCAAGAGAAAACACTCTCGAGGTAACCGTCCATTCTTTGCTTCAAAGCCCTACGAGCTGTTGGAGTTTGTGAGCCCTTTGGGGGCTTGTCAAACAAAAAGCTATCATGAACTTTATTGTCATCCGCGTAACAGTGAATTGGTGCACATGACAAAAGGTCGTAGATGTGCAACAAAAACAAAGTCGGAGACAGAACCGTTCCCTGCGGGATGCCAGCATTTATCGAGTGTGAGGAAGAGGTGAAACCATCGACTTTCTGTATATTAATTTCAACAGCACGCCATTTCGTCAATTTCTTATTTTTTTTTAATTCATGATCCTGGCATGCAACTAACTACGCTCATACTGATCATAATTATAATTTATTTATGTTTTTTAGACAAGTGACAGAGCCAAAACCTCACCCAGGTCCATATTTATGAGGAGGGCAACTTCAGAGCAGTTATTGTACTTAATTTTTTATTTTTTATTATAATATTTTTGTTTTCTATTAAAGTGATTCAAGAGGGTTGGATGCGCGCCATAAAATATATTTAAATACATTTGGGCATTATTTTTTTTAAAATTAATAATTTATGCTATGGAACCATGGGGGCGCCATCTATGGTGGTTGTATTATATTGAATTTACCTATGTGACATTGAAATTCAGTGTATTGCATGCATTTTATTACCTCTGTGGAGCAGGCAATTACTTTCGACGTGAGTGTTAGTGAAAGCCAAGAGATGTCGCTCCTAGTCAAATCATAATCAAATAATTCACATAATTGAATTATCGTTGTACCTAAGATTTTGGCACGTATTATTATTTTGCAAATCTATATTCATTGTTGAAACTTCCTTCCTGTGATAAACACATGTTGAGATTGTGCACTTACCGCCTTGGCAAAAATCAATATTTTGAATGAAAACTAGTGTCGTTTTGTGCTGGATATCGTGCAAGAGCTGCATTCTCTGAGTGAGTATTGTTTTGTTTTCACTTAGGATTTTGGAATTGCTGTGTAAACTGTTTTGTGTCACATAGGGAAGATTTCAACTTTCCTTAATTTACATAGGGTAGTATTCCCCCGTGTCTGGGGCTATTTACACGCCCCTACAAGGGTATAGCCAGAGAAAACCGGAAATATGTCATTTTTAAATCAAATTTTAGACGTATTGACTTTTTGTATTCTATTAAAGTGATTTAAGGGGGTATACGGTAGGGTAGAGAAAACGGAAATACGTCATTTTTAAATCAAATTTTAGACGTATTGACTCTTTTCCACAAAAAATTACAAATTGGTTTCGAAAGATTGTTCTATTATCTAATAAACGCAAGTTTTAAATTTTGAGAAAAAATGTTTATTTTTAGTATAATAAGGTTATACCAAAGGTTGTTGGCAGATTTGTTAAATTTTCAAATGAAAAATCTTATTTTACAAGACATATTTCATATCATGTAACCATACGTACATGTAAATCAATACGTTATCTGGTAAACGCATGTTTCAAAAATTTTATTTTACCCCAAATGAAATCATTAAAAAAAATATCCGAACACTTATTTATGACGAAAATTTCTCTATTTCGTCCATCTATTTACGGTCTTGCAAATTAATACATTTCAGTTTTTTTTTGCACATTTATTTTACTTAGACATTATTGAAAAATTATAAATACTTATGTTAAAAAAATGATTACAAAAAGTACATAATTTTAATAGTTTTATCATCACGCCTTTCAGCATTTTTAGACGAAATATGGATTTTCAGCCGCTGGCTGGTTAGAGGCCCTTTAATACGAGTATATCTATAAAGTTTGAATGGAATTGTTTATTGTTTTCATACAAAAAAATCTCACCATCTCCCCTTAAGTATAGTCAAAAGAAAATTATTTTGGAAAAATATTTACAGTAATGTACGTTAGGTTAGGTTTTATTGAAGTGTATAATAACTAAAGACCGGATTATGTGCAACAAAAACAGCCCAAAATATGCATGCAAATACGCAATAAAAATAGCTAAAATATGCACGAAAATCCATGAAAAGGGCCAAAATATGCAACATGAAATAATACAGGAAGTCATATTTTTAAGTATTTTTTTTTATTTTAGTAAGCTATTAGTTCCTAAGGATAACAATGAAATTTACAATTTACCTTTAAAAACGTATATGACTAAGTACTGTTCTAAATGTTCTGTAGACAAATTGTGTCTACGATCGCTTTACATATTTTTGAAAGCGGAAAAAGGAGCGTTCTACGTCTATTGTTGTGACTGGACAGAATTTAAATTTGGGTGCGATTTTTGGACTTATTTTGCCGGGCAAAATTTTACCTGCCACGTTGATGAAGCTATCAATTTGGCACAAGGGTTCGAACCCTGGGTTCTTGTTCAGTAAGTTTTCAAATTTTTCTTTGAGTTTACGCGGGAATAGCTTTGGCAACGAGGAATTCATAAGGCGAATTTTCTTCATAACCTGAGTAGATTCATTCAACGCCAATCCAAACGTTTTCACTAGTCGTGGGGTGATAAGATCACTAGCCGCGCATTTAGCCATCTGACATATATAGTGTCACTATGTTAACGATGAAGGAGATCGAGCGTAAATATGCAAGATCTCAATTTTTTTGCTAAAATATGCAACTACCACTGAAAAGGGTCTAAATATGCAAATGCATATTTGCCTATAATCCGGTCTTTAATAATAACTGTAGCAGGTGTTATCCTCTCCATAGGTAATATTGTCAACGTGTAATTCTTTCCGTGTTTATTTCTGGAAATGTAATATATTTAATGTCACAGAATTTAAGCCAATGTTATTTCAACACATAACCCATAAATTAAAAGATAAAATACATTAACTTTAAAGGATTGTCCGCTATCAGATTCACCATCAAACCGTTTAAGAAACAACTCAGTGTCGTCAGCATAATTAAAGTCGGCAAACACCCGCAAGGCTCCGTGCGAGATTAGAGTAGGTCTGATTTGCATACGATACGAATTGCAAATTTCATAGGACCCTATTGAAAACTAAAGGCCGGATTCCACCTGCCGAGTGCTCGGCCGAGACGGTGCATTTGACTGAGTGCTCGGCTAATATGATCAGTACAAACAGTACCCGATCTAGAAGCGGGTCAGTGGTTCAGACGAGACAGTAGACACTTTTATAATTATCGTGATTACAAAAAGGCAATAAACATACGTTCCTTATCGTTATAATGCTGCAGCTCTTTCTTATACATTAAACAAAATATGAGAAACACAAAATACTTTTAACAGTATCGTCCACAGTACTAATTTTTCTTTTGGAGGAAACATATATATCTTATTACGGCTCAGCCACGATTTTTTCGTTTCATTTTCTTAAAACGTTTCAGAGAGGTGTATGATAATGATTGTTTGTTTTCTTTGGGGGGTGCAGACATACGTTCACCGTTTATCTCATTCTTTACTGTTGTTATTTAGTGAGTAAGAAAGAGCGGCAGTATTGCACGTTTAAGCACAAAAGCAAAACCATCAACGCATTGACATTGACTTTATTTAATTTTTGGAATTCATTCACACTTTAATTATCCTTGTAACTTTATTCCATACCTTCAAAATTATCATCACGGCTAGTAGTATTAGTTATTATTATTTTGAAGTTGACAAATGCAATTTTCGATTTCATTAAAAATTGGTCCGTCTGTGCTCTTGGGAGTGACACTAGATCGGGTGACACCCGGGGCGAGCCCCCCCCTAGCTACACCACTGGGTACCGCCACCCCGAGAACCATTTATTGGATAACCAACATCTCTGCCATAGGCCACCATAAGTGGTTCGCTACGTTTCGTGACATTCGCAGGGGTCTGACCGGATCTTGGCGGCAGATTCTTCTGCCCTTCGGCCGGATCGAGAAAGACTGGTTGGCCTTTTGACTTATCCAGCCGGACTCAACCCATCGCTATGCACCGCAATTTGAAGGATGGATTCATACGTCTGTCACTTCTGAAGAATGGCTATTCTTACCCACGTAGAGTATTATTTTACTCAAAGCCTCTTACGTGGAGCTGATGTAAAAAGAACATACTCGTATATAGATATTTAGGATGTTTACAAAATAGCGTATAGTATCTGATTTTATATTACTGTATAAGATAGAGTTTACATAACCTAGCAGGAGGCGTCTACTAATATCTACAGGAATTCCAAAAACTGAAAAAATCGAACTAATATCTATGAGAAGGAAAGTGTTGACGAATATCTACAGCTCAAACTGCTGACTAATATCTATGAGAACCAAAGTGTTGACGAATATCTACAGCACTGGTAGAGGTTGGATTTGCCATTATGTATAGCATATTGGAATAACGTAATATTGCGTATGCAGTTTAAAAAACTTAATTTATGTAAGTATGTGTGTAAAAATCCCTTATATCGGACTATTGGTCACATTTAGCTGATTAATCCAACCTACGCTCTGTAGATATTAGTCAACACTCTGAAGTTCGTAGATATTAGTTCAACATATGAGCTGTAGATATTCGTCCGACATACAGGCTGTAGATATTAGTATCTGGAGTCAACCTAGCATAGTAGATAATGAAATAATTATTATAAGTAATAAAACACACTCTACATTGAAAAAATCTCAAAAGAAAAGATGCATGCCGCCGACGAAACTTGAACCCGCGTCCTTCTGATTTCCGGTCAACTGCTCTGTCTACTGAGCTTCTTCGGCTTATCTTATACCCGCCAAATAATTCAATATATACTAGTGTTTCATTCAACAATTACTGCTTATTACATTTTTCCACCTGAAAACAGCCAACATTATTTTTAATTATAATAAAGTTGGGGTTCGAGTCCCGTCGGCGGCATGTATCTTTTCTCAGGAGATTTTTCCAATGTAGATGAGTATTTCAGGCTAATAATTATTACTTATAATAATTGTTAATCTTTGTGCTATGCATAAAAATCTTGTCTTAAAAATTAGTTATTAAAATAAAATAATAATTGAAAATATAATACACGTAATCCGAATATTGCCTTTTTTAATGTACCGCACAAGAGCTCCAACTTCCCAACCGTGTGGAGGCAGTGAGACCATGGCATCCCTAATTGGATTAGCTGAAGATAGTTGGGAGGGGAAATAGAAGTGGAAGAGGGAAGTGGAAAATGATCGTAACAACTCAACCACGAGGGATCTTTCATAAAATATGATGTTATGCCAGAGTGAATCCTTAGGGATGGTAATAAGTGTGAATTCTCGTGACGGGAAGGGGACAACAGGAGAGGTAATGCGTGTATTCATCCCGCGACAAAATATCCCCGACAAAATATCCTACGACAAAATATCCTACGATAAAATATCCTACGACAAAATATCCCACGACAAATTATCCTACGACAAAATATCCTACGACAAAATATCCCACGACAAAATATCCTACGACAAAATATCCTACGACAAAATATCCTACGACAAAATATCCTACGACAAAATATTCTACGACAAAATATCCTACGACAAAATATCCTACGACAAAATATCCTACGGACACAACATCCGTCAATAAAATATCTACTAATTACTTAACCCAACCTAACTTTATTTTACATTTTGAACAATAATTTTTTTTTATGGGACGTCTGTATTATTTTTGTCCCCATTTTTTGTAAGTTAGGTTAGATTACGTCAGGTTAGGTTAGAGTAGGTTAGGTTAGATAAGGTTAGGTTAGGTTTGGTTTTAGTAGATATTTTGTTATTTTATTATCCGTGGGATTTTTTGTCGGAGGACATTTTGTCGGGGATATTTTGTCGCGGGATGAAAGTCGCGGAACCAACAGGAGAGGTGAGTTAGGTTAGGTTAGGTTTAAGTAGATATTTTGTTATTTTATTGGTCCGTACGATTTTTTGTCGAAGGATATTTTGTCGGAAATATTTTGTCGCGGGATGAAAAGTCGCGGAACCAACAGGAGAGGGGGGCGGGGTGTGACGTGTGACATCAACCAATAATTTAAATAATTTGTGAAAACAAGCTTCCAATACTCCGGGGGCACATTTGCTCGATACAAATATTTGCTTACCTGTCGTTGCAAATTATTTTTTTTTCACAAAAGCGTGAAAAATTTTCATTTTGAATTTTTATTTGAAACACTGAAAATCACGTTTATACTAATCTTCCATTATAATAATGGATAGGTAGGTATTTTCTCGCTTGTCTTGAATTCTTCGCACAGCTGAATCCAATTTTGAAAATGACACTTAAAATCAAAGCAAATTTGTGAAGCAGATTTCGAACAGAATTAACTAAAGCACGCATGTACATCTGAAATTAGCTTTGTCTGATTATCAATTTAATTTGTCTGTTTACAGTTGGAAGTCGAAAGGTCTTATATATATTATGCAATCTGGCAGTTTTTCGTTTATACTTCACAGTTCCTATCGATTTTCTGCTCAGTGTTCTAGTGATTTTATTAGTGGTCTTATATACGAGTATATTATGCAATCTGGCAGTTTTTCGTTCATACTTCACAGTTCCTAGCGATTTTCTGTTCACTGTGTTCTAGTGATTTTCAGTGTCCTTACAACACCTAACGTAACAACACTCCTAAAATTCGGAATACCATATTATTATGACCGGTCAGTGGCTGAGTGGGCAGCGCGTTTGGGTCCCACCCAGGCGTCGCGTGTTCGATTCCTCGGCTGGCGAAGTCCTTCATCACGACACAAGCAACATTTTCGGCTTACTGTGGCGGTAGTAGGAGATTTTCAAATATTGTTGGTTTAATCGTAACCCGGAAATGTTTGTCTTCCTTTTAAAAAGAATTAAATGATAATACATAATAAATGCAGGGTCAACCTAACAACATTCTTAAAATTTGGAATACCATATTTCTTATATATAAAATTGAATCGCTGAATGTGTTGCTAAGCGCAAATCTCGAGAGCAGCTGAACCGATTTCGCTAATTCTTTTTTAGAATATTCCTTGAAGTACGTGGATGATTCTTACGGAGAGAAAAATTAAGAAAATTGCGCAGAAAATTGGATAACTTCAGAAAACCTAACGACTATCGCACGTTTGACAGCTCGCGTGTTTGAGAATGACATTTTGCAAAACAATGATTGTTAAATCAGGATTCTATTTTTGAAAATCTTTAAGTTGATAAAATTATTTAAAGTAGGTACTCCCCTAATAGTTTGAATCGAATCAAGAATTTTAGATATTTTAAATAGGTACCTATGTTAGGTACCAAATTTAATATACATAAAAAATGGAAATTTGAATAAAAATTGTAAAAGGTGGCACGCGGGCTGTTTAAAAACTAAATGTACTGGGATTGAATATATATATATATATATTTTTTTTTTTTTTACATGAGCTCCACACAGGAGGCCCTGAGGAAAATAACTTCCCTCAGGGCCTATGTCATCTTTGGGGATGCTGTGTGGAGGTTTTTTTTTTAAGGAAGGGAAGGAGAGGAGAGTTCTGGGAAGGAAAAGGGTTTAAGGGGTGGGTAGGAATCTGGGGTTCAGTATGTCCTGGTCATCCGCCTCCAAGACCTAGACAAACCTCACCCCATGAACCCGGGCACCCCTGCTAAATCACCAAACGTAGCGAACCACTTGGGGTGACCTATGGCAGAGGTGTTGGTTATCCAATAAAGGTTCCCGGGGCGGCGGTACCCATTCCCGCCTCCCAAATTGCAAATATGGAACGCGGGAGGAGGGTTGGCGGGACGAGGGAGCGGGAAAGGGAAGAGGGAAGGCGGGGAAGGTGGAAGGGGAACGTGGGAGGGGAAGGGGACGTGTGAGGGGGAGAGGAACTCACTCGGGAGGGGGGTTCGCGGGACGGGGGAAGGGGAGGGGGGAGTGGAGTGGGGAGAGGGAAGGTGGAGGTGACGGAGTGGGAACGCGAGAGGGGAAGAGGACGGAGGAGATGAAGGGGAGGCGGAAGGGGAACGGGACGAATGGGAAAAGACACTCAGGGAGAAACAATTTCTTTATAAAATGGCCCCGCCAGCTAGTATTACAATATTTTCAGTGAACCTTAAAACATTCCTAAAGTGTTATATAATACAATCGGCAACGTGCTACAGGCCTTGCTTATTATAACATAAAAATTTAAGAGCGTCGTCAAATCCTTTTATATGCCTTGAAAATGTACAAAAATCACATTTCCCGCTTTCCCTAAGGTTTTGTAGGAATACATGAAATAAAGGGACTTTAGACGATCCCCTAGTCTTGGACCCATTCGGAATTGGGCGGAGCAAGCGACTTGAGCGTTGACCAATAAAAATCATAATCCAAAGCCAACAACGGTGTTTAGTTTTTTCGCTAGAACTTTTTACAGACAGAAGCGACGCGAAGAGCAAAGCACGTCTATTCGGCCCGAAATCCGGGCGCAGTGATGTACTGCTCAAAAAAAATATTTCCCTAGATTTCAAGGTGAAATTTCCCTAGAATTTCCCTAGATTTCGAGGGTACCACCTCGGCAAGTCAAAAATCGTGTCGGGGGAGGGGGGGATCAGATACTTGTTTTAAAAAGTTTTATTTTCTATGTACATTGGTTACTTCATCAAAATACGTAATAATCATTGTGTAACACTAAACCTGTTATATGTTAATTAATATGAAAGTTATCGAAACTTGGTAGATGTACTTATAATACTGTGCTTTTCCAAATAAAACACTTTTTGCTAAGTGAAATAATAATTTTAAGGTATGTATACACCCACCACAGAATTAGAAACGGAATTCCAAAAAAAAACACTTGGCAAAATAAAAATCAACCGCGATCATCGAAAATATTAAACTTAAAACTTTAAGTTAATTTTTTTTTCATGGGTCCCCATTTAGATACATAAAATCATTTTGAGTTGTCAGTGATAAAAATAACATTTCTTGATAACATTGCGTGTAAGTACATTAACAATTCATCAGATTAATAGGAATCCCAAAAAATACGCAGGTATATGATACCAGTGATAATATCATATGTAATAAAATTTTTGCCAGAGTTCGAAATTTCCCTAGATTTTGTGCTAATTTCCCTTTTCCTTAAAAAGCATATTTTTCTCCCTTAGATCTAGGGAAATTTCCCTAGACATACCATCACTGTCCGGGCGGCTTCTGAGTGCGATAATACGACGCGCTTTCGTTCCTTCTGTGAAATTCGCAGTTGGGTAACGACCCTTTTAATTTCCCGAAAAAGAACATCGCAGACGTTCATGTTTTATTTTTATTGTAAAGTTCAGAAACAAATATTCAATTTTTTCCCGATCATTTTGTAAGAAAGTAATTTTGCTACATTATGCAATAAAACCATTTCCGAAAAAGGGTTCTGAAATAGGCGATTTCGCACTTCAACCCGTTTTTTTCAGGTCGGATACTTTATTTTTTTGTAGCTTTATTAAAAGACTTATCAAAAAAATACTCAAAGGCCAAGATGTGTTCTACTTGCAGTCAGTGGCGGACTAAGCCCGTCAGAGGTCCGGGGTGGCAAAGCTGAACGAGCCCCCCCCCCCCCCCTAGTTTAACAGGTTGATGTAATTTTATAAGCTTTTCATTCAGTTCACACTGGACACTGGTCCTGAGGGGCTTAATAAAAGCCTCCATATTCCCTTGATCAAATCCTAAACAAGGCCAGGACCCTGTAAAAAAAAAGAAGTAATTTTGTAATTTAATTTTTCGAAAGATGCATTCATTAAAGAGGCATTAATGTTAATAATGCTTTCACCCAATGTTTTTAAGGAAATTCGTAAAACTGACAAAGATATTGCATTTTTTATGAAACCGTTTAAACAGTTTGTATGTAGAATTATCCATCAGCAAAACTTTGAATGCGTTTTTCTCGAAACGATGTTTTTCAATCCGGTTGACAACATATTAGAAAAACTATACATCCGACTTGGATGCACCAAGTCTTAAACTATTTGAAAATCCAATCACTATGGCACCACGTAGGGATTTGTTTTTATAAAGGGCCCCCTTCTCATTTTTTTTATGAACCATGAAAATTATGCATAAAAATCGAAAATAAAATTGTCATTTTTTCTTTTTATATCAAAATTCCCCTGCACGGTGCCCCTCCCCTTTAGTCCGCCACTGTTTGCAGTATTTAATTTAAGCATCCATAATATTTATAAGCGATCAAATTTTCAAACCCAAAATACATGATTTTGTATTACTTTGCATTGTGGATCATCTTTACGAAAAAAATCACTGCCCCCGGACGCGTATTTACAATCCCTAACGCGTTTGAGTCGCTTTAAATTTTCAATATCAAAATTTAAATATTTAGAAATAAAATTATTAATTTCTAATATACACATTGGAAAGATTATTTTATCTAGATTTTAGAACATTTTTTGTTTTTGCAATGTGATAAAAAATAACCAATATAGAGGTATATTTAAAATGTAAATTGTCGTTACCACGACTGAATCGGTATAGGTTTTGTAAATACGCCCCCCGGACACCTCAGCACGTGCCGTGTCACCAATAATCAGCGAAAGTATTATTTCGATTTCGATCATCGAAATAATACAACACTTCATAATATCCTTTCCTATCATTCCCTATCCCATTAATCTTATTAATATTATAAAGGAGAAAGTTTGAATGCATGTATGGATGTTTCGATGTTTGTTACTCTTTTACGCAATGAATACTGAATGGACTTTAAAAATTCTTTCACTAATAGAAAGCTACATTATTTGCGAGTAATATAGGCTGTATTCATTGGTAAGCTCTGGCGTTATGAATAAGTTCTGGCGTTATGAAATTATTTATTATACATTTATTGTCCCGACGAAAAGCAAAGCGTTGCTAAGTAATTGACGTGCGCTGTCATTTTGTTATTTGTTACTATTTGGTTACTACGGAGATTCCTTTGATAGTAAAAATTCAAATATGTATAAAATAGGTACCAATCTACACTTTACTACGAGAGGGGGGGAGGAGGAGGGCAGGTGGAGGGGAGGGGGGAAGGCGAATATGCGAGCGAAATTTTTTTGAAAAAAAAAATTAATGTATTTCTTGTACATTAGCCCCGCATGGGTAGGGTTCCCAGATCAAAAAATCAAAATCCTGGAGAAAATTCCTGACATTTGATAAAAATACCGGACTTTCTTGTAAATATAATATGAATGTCGTTATGCATCGTGGCATGTCAAAACCCGCGTCAGGCATAAAATGATTTAATTTAAAAAATATTACTTGCGGAAAGTGTTGAACAATATTTCTTGTATAAGTCGATTTTTTTTTAATATAATATATTTATTTAATCAAAGTATGTACCATTGCTATCTATGCACTTTTGCCATCTCATAGGTAGTTCATCGATCCCTTTACTAAAAAAAACATTCGGACGGGAATCAATAAAATCTTTGAAGGCGGTTTGGACTGCCCCATCGTAGTTGAATTTTTTCCATTGCAAGAAGTTATTCTTAGACATTCCAATTGAATCTCCTCTAATTTGGTAGCCGTCTGTTGTGCAGTGGATGGTCTGGCGTTCTAACGCGCATTTGTTGATTTGCTTCACTCAATTCATGAAGTACCCACCTTTCAAGGGTTTTCACCCAATTTGCTTCAAGTGGATTAAAACAGTTTTATCACTAACACCGCAGCCTGCAGCTAACTCGGACGTAGTTTGCGATGGATCCGCTTCCACAATCGCCTTCAATTCTTCATTATCAACTTTGGTCTCCGGGCGTCCACGGGGCTTGTTCTGCAGGTCGAAATTTCCAGAACGAAAACGTTGGAACCAAAGACGCAATGTGTTTTCTTTTGCGGCAAAGTCGCCATACACATCATTAATCCTTCGAGTCGTTTCTGCAGCACTGGTGCCACGGTGGAACTCGTAAAAAAAACATTAAGGAAAAAACAAATGAATTATAACTTTCGCAACACAAATACATGAGTAAATAGCTGTATAAATTTGAATTTGGAATTCCTAACCAAAGAGAAGATATTTGAGATCAAAGTTGCCAGTACGGCAAAACGCCAATTTCATATGTAAGCACCTAATTATAAGAAACAAAAACTGAAAAATAAAGTGATTAGATAGGTTTACAAAAAGATGTGTTTAGGTATAGTGTTGGAATAAATATTTTACATTATCCACAATACTCGCCAAGTTGATATTAAATATGTCAAGTATTGATTTACCATAGTGTGAAATCGTTGTATCGGAGAGTGGACAATGTAGATAGAAACGCTAATGAATGCGGCAGAAGAATAGTGTATTTTGTCGTGTCGTGTTGTTACTGTGGGTATTCGTAAGTTTATGAGTTGCAGGAGTTCACAACAGATCAATTTATAATAACTGCATCAAATAATTTGGTGGGTTGTAACTGTCTTATATACTACCTACCTAATATTATTGTTAGGATCGCAGGGTTAAATTGTCATTTTTTGCGATGTATTGCTTATATCTTTGATTGGGTTCCATGACAGTTCATCCTGCGACAATTCATCCGGCGACAGTTCATCCTGCGACAGTTCATCCGGCCGACAGTTCAACCTGCCGAAAGTTCATCCTACCGACAGTTCATCCCGCCGACAATTCATCCGGCGACAATTCATCCTGACAATTCAACCTAACCTAACCTAACCTAACCTAACCTAATCTAACCTAACCTAACCTAACCTAACCTATAAGTATAAGTATGTCGTATTTTGTTATTCACGCATGCTTCTTCGGAGAGTCGAAATTATTGTTAGTAAAAATATTTTTACAGCGGATTTCCCAAAGATATTCAAATACAGAAGAGATATGCTATGGTGTCCGCGCAACTGTCGCCGGACTACGCGCTAATTAGCGTAGTTTTCATACAAAAAGAATTCGTTCATTTCGTTGATTTTTTGAAAATGTGCATTAATATTGGTTAACAATATATTTTGAATAAGGAAACATTTCGTTCATTTAGTTTAACGTTCGTTTGGTTTATTCGTTAATTATTTGTTCTTTTAGTTTATTTATTAATTGGTAAACAATATCGGTGACACCCGGAAGCGCAGACCCTCATAGTAAAAACAGCAGATAGCACATCTACTTATATTTCAATATCTTTGGGATTTCCACTCAAGATGCCTTCAGATATAAGTATATCGATTTTGGTTGTACGGCCGTATATCCTCTATGCATACTTACTTAATAAAAATCTTCTAAATGATCCGGCAGGATGAATTGTCGCCGGATGAATTGTCAGCGGGATGAACTGTCGGCAGGATGAACTGTCGGCAGGATGAACTGTCGGCCGGATGAACTGTCGCAGGATGAACTGTCGCAGGATGAATTGTCGCAGGACGAATTGTCGGGTCGCCCTTTGATTGTACTATAGATTTCGCAACTGTTTTTTGCGAATTTTGTCAATAATGTAGAGGGCTACTTTGTAATAAATACGTAAAAAATATTAATATTATAGTCACGGTACACCACTGATTTTTGTTATTATCTCCAATAATATGAAATCTCCCCCAGCGAGGTTTCGCTGAACGCCAATGAGAATTCCTCCGCCGGTATTTTTAATATTCAGCATACCTTTTGATATCATAGTAGATATTCTAATAGTACGACGCGGCATTCAAATCAAAATTACATACGTAAAAAATATTGAGGAATCCAATGAACCTTTTATATTTACCATGACGATTCACGGTAACGGTATCGTGACGGCATAAAAAGGCAATAAACATACGTTCCTTATGACAATATTGATGCAGCTCTTTCAAGGAGGCGTCTACTAATATCTACAGGAATTCCAAAAACTGAAAAAATCGAACTAATATCTATGGGAACCAAAGTGTTGGAGAGGTTGGATTTGCAATTATGTAGGTATAGCATATTGGAATAACGTAATATTGCGTATGCAGTTTAAAAAAGTTAATTTATGTAAGTATGTATGTAAAAATCCCTAATATCGGACTATTGGACACATTTAGCTGATTAGTCCAACCTACGTTCTGTAGATATTAGTTCAATCTACGCTCTGTAGATATTAGTCAACACTCTGAAGTTCGTAGATATTAGTTCAACATAGGAGCTGTAGATATTCGTCCGACATACAGGCTGTAGATATTAGTATCTGGAGTCTCTTTCAAAAGATGAGATACACATTGTACGTCGGTCTGTTCCCTCCAAAGGAAAAAAGCCATAATTTTCTTGCATCTCTCTCACACACCGCACCGTGAGTTCTCCGTAGGCCCCTACCAATATTATTAGCCGTGACGATTATTTTGAAAGAATGGAATATAGTTACAAGGATAACACCGAATTGTGAGTAAGTTCCAAAAATTAAAAAACGTCAAATGTCAATGCGCTGATGGTTTTGCTTAAGGCGATCCTATAGTCCAGGAAAAAATCGAAATTGGAATTCACGCCCCTTTATGGGAGGAGTTTGAAAATACTTAAGAAAAAGCTTTTGGAAAGGTTGGAAAAGGTATTTGAGAAAATAAATTTACAGGTTGATATCGTAAAAACCTGTAAAAAACATTAACACCCCTTTTACGCATTGTTTATTGTAATAAAACGGAAATTTAAAATTGATTTCATGAAATCAAGCGCCGCGGAGCAACGCGTCCATCTCCCGCTCCGTTCGGGGCGTGACTATAAATCCGTTGTACTTATCATCGACTAGCGGCCGTATTGTAAAATAACAACACGAAAATGCATATTTTATTTTATTTTGGGAAGATCGGGAGTAAATTTAATATCAACCTTTTTTTACGATTATTATAAAATAAACTGAATTTGCCACAATATACAATAAAACCATATTCGAAAAGGGGTTTATAAATACGAAGTAGGTTTGGCGACTGTTGCGTGGACAGTAGTTCTTCGGTGGACGCCATAGGGTTCACTTTGAAAAACCGAATTCATCGACTAGCGGCCGTATTGTAAAATAACAACACGAAAATGTATATTTTATTTTATTTTGGGAAGATCGGGAGTAAATATCAACTTTCTTTGCGATTATTATAAAATAAACTGAATTTGCCACAATATACAATAAAACCATATCCGAAAAGGGGTTTATAAATACGAAGTAGGTTTGGCGACTGTGGCGTGGACAGTAGTTCTTCGGTGGACGCCATAGGGTTCACTTTGAAAAACCGAATTCATCGACTAGCGGCCGTATTGTAAAATAACAACACGAAAATGCATATTTTATTTTATTTTGGGAAGATCGGGAATAAATATCAACCTTTTTTGCGATTATTATAAAATAAACTGAATTTGCCACAATATACAATAAAACCATATCCGAAAAGGGGTTTATAAATAGGAGAGTTTGGACTTGAAAATGTTTTTTATAGACCTTATACTTTATTTTTTTATAGGCTTATTAAAAGATTTACAAAAAAAATGACCGATATTTTTAAAGTTCAGTATGTTCTATACGCAGTATTTAATTGAAGCATTTATAATACTTCTAAGCGATCAAATTTTCAAAATAAAAATACATGATTTTGTACGATTTTGTATTATTTACTATGGCTTCATCTTAAACATATAATGCTTCCGCTCTTGCACACTGGCAACAGTCGTAAATGAGACAAACGGTGAACGTATGTCTGCACCCCCCAAAGGAAACATAATTTTATTTTCATACCTCTCCCTCACAGGTATGAAGAAAATGAAACGCAATTCCCATCACAAAAAAGTAGTAGTATATATAGCTAAAAAAGTCATTTAAAAAATAATGAAAGTGAATTACTCTGTAATGTAAAATAAAAATGTATTTATTTTAGTTACGTTTGGTTAAATAAGTGAAAATGTAATTATCTTTTTTTTAAATAAAAACTTTAAAAATAAACTAAAATTTGTAGGTGCAAGGAATTTATTAAAAAAATAATATTATAATTACCGTTTTTCTCGCCCAGCTATATTTGTAATTTTACTAACCTTGTCGTAAAAAAGTCAATATCGAACGTTATTAATACCCCAGCGTCTGCGTGGTTAAATTTTAGAACCCAGTTTCGAGTGCATGTTGACGCCACGCCGTACGCGTTGCGCCAAAAATAACATTTGTGTACATGGAATTTCAAACTAAACTACCGTTGTAATTCGATTTTGAATTCAAGAATTCGTCACAAGATGTCATCACTTACGTCAGCAGCTCGCATGTGGACGTTTCTTTCCTAGGTATAAGTACAACTGATTTATAGAAAAGATTTTATGAATTTTATTTTATTTTATTTTATTTTACCCATCATGACTTACGCCGCCCCAATTTGGGCCACAAGCAATATTAAGAGTCTAGAAACCTTCCAAAATGTCTTGCTTAGAAGATTCACCAAAAGCCCTTGGTTCGTCCGAAATAGCATTATTAATTCAGGCACGAAAATTCCTCCACTTAAAAAACACATAATAGATCTAGCCAAAACATTTTTCTCCAAACTTGCTTCAAATTCAAACCCAAGCATCTCATGTCTCGGGCAATCAAGTCCCGATGACAATCTCCTCCACCGCCTGCCCATTTCCATCCTTCATCCACCTTGATGCGCGGGCTATAATAAAATTTACCTTTGTTCTCTTATATAAAAGATAAATAAATAATTATATATATTTATTATGGTATACATATTTGTTGCATATGAATACATACATGCATGGGTGTATGTAAAAATGTCTGTATGTGTGTGTTTATCTATACAAAATGTATACCACTCACAGATAAACAAACCATCAAAAAAAATTATTAATGTCCTTCATCTTGCCCAAGGTAGCCCGAACATCGGGCAAAAAAAAAAAAATCCATCAGGTGACATTACTACAGTTTGCAAGACAAAGGGGTTAATTTCTCCCTGTAACTTGCCAAAAACCGATATATAATAATAATATAATAAATAAAAGATTTTACCACTCACAGATATCAAACAAACCATAAAAAAAGTGTTAATGCTCTTCATCTTTTTTCAATTTCTCCCTGTCAAAAAACTTGCCAAAAACTAATATATATTTAAGTATCTTTCCGGATATGCAGAGATTACATATGGCGTCATTGCCTTTAACTCGGTGACTAGCTGTCGCTGGATCACAGTGCATCCGAGATCCGAGGAACTGGCTATTTTTGGAACCAGTTCTATCGGATTTATAAAATGGTTACCTACACTCAATTACTCAAACTGGGCGCAGGGTCTAGAAGCAAAAGCCTGCGGAGCGAGTTAATTTTTAATTAATATTAATTACGTACACAATACGTCAAACCTAATTGTGGTAATTCTCCGAAGAACTTCCTGGGATTTGTTCGTGTTCTGTAAAGCGTCCCGGTGCCCATTGCCATGTGCCCAGTGGGTGACGTATATCTCCACCGTTACCTCGGCTGATAACATCGGAATAAGTCATGACGTCGGCGGGCGTCGATTGTGACGTCATGCGATGTCGAAAAGGCGAAGTGTGAAAGTACTGGGTATTCAGTAAAAAAGTATAAAGAAAAACTTCAGAAAGTCAAATTAATTTTGTAGAACTGATCGCTTCCATTCTGTCGAAAAAATTAATAATATTCAAACAAATTTAATATGATTTACGTGCCAAAATTTATAAATTTAATTAAAGTGTTACGTCAAATTTTATTAATCAGACGTTATTAATACCCTAGTGACTGTATGGTTGAAATTTAAGAATCCGACTCCGAGTATAACTCTGATTCCGCGCTATACGAAACGATCTGTGAACGTGAAGTTTGTGACTTTAGCACTCGGACCCGCTGGTTTTCAAGCTACCTACAGCATTTCCAGACATATGCAATATCAATAGAGCCGAATTAAATCAAGTAACTAATAATGTCAAAAGATGGCGCCACTTACGTTAACAGCTAGCATGAGGAACGTCGGCTGGCAGGTGTGAGTACTCTTGGATTTGCATTTGCATCCACATTTTTTCAAATTTCCGTCTAATATTATTAATTCTTATATTTTTCGTTGTTTTTTTCTTATCTTCTAGCCAACAAATTGGCACATCGTATGTTACTTTTATGTTTCATATTATTATATGATTCAGCATTTTAATAAACATTTTTTATTTTTGTTACGATTAGTTTATAATTTCATAAAAGTTTTAAATAAGTACCTCAAAGATTGTGTTTCAAGCCTTCGTGTAGTTATCTAGTAGGCGCTTACCCGAACACATGGCAAATGGCAGTTAGTCTATTTTTAATGCAAAATAGTTACAAGTATGAATTGTTCTCTGCCTATTTACAATTATTATTTTTAATATCATTGAAAAATTGGTATTCTGAGAGGAGGAATTCAAGATACAAATTTCTTCTTTCACAACATAATTAATTGACGAAATGCGCCACCTGATGGATGAATAATACGCCTCACCATATTACATGTGTGGCGACACATCATTATCGACTTCGCCATCAAAAGAAGATACGAGAAATATCTAATATTCGCGCGATACGGGCAAGCTACTTACCTGAGTACATACCTACCTACTGCTGCCGTGCCGATAAATAATAATTTCGCCACCGCCTAGAAAGGTCTCGAGATAGCACCGTACAATATCTGTACGGCGCCGAACATTCTCGTCAACTGCCGTATTACCTACCGCGAGAGTAGTTACTCGCCGCGGCTATATAAGCAGCCGATCGCTCGCCCGCTACAGTTCAGTCTCACACTAACAGTCGGCCAACATCTCAGCATGTAACGATCTCCGCACAAGTGCTCCTGCATGGCATCTACACACATCCAGGGCAGCTTCCCGAGGTCCACCACCCCGTCTCAGCTACAAGGCCCATCGTGTCTTCAGCTCCTGACAACAGCTACATCCCGCGACTTATAAGGTTTGACGCCACCTTCAGCCAAGGGATCAGCTCACCATTTCATGGCACCCCGAAGTCCCACCGTGCTTCGCTGCCATGGAAATACGCTCCGCCTCGCCAGGACTACCTGCTGGTGGCTCAGCTCACCGAGCCACCCACCGTTCATCTCCGCGATTCAAAGCGTCGAGCAACGGCATGGAAGATAGGTCATCTCCACCGCCAAGGTGTTGAGCAACTCGCTGACCTTCACCACACCATCTCCATCACCTCCGTACGCCTGCAGCATTTCATCTACGGCACTCTGCTTTACATCTCGTTACCGCTTCACCGACCCTCCGCTACGTAGCCCAATAAACGACTGACTCATACATCGACCGACGCCTTTCATTTCTGTCTCCCGCTCCGTCACATGGAAAGACGAGAAAGATAAAATATATCTCCTACAATTGCGTATTTTCAATATATGTTTAGGCAATTCTTGACCATAATCGCATTGAGCTAAGAACGCCGCGTACATAATTAATTATTCGTTATATATATATTTTTAGCGTGTGAAGCCCGCCTCTCTCTGAGGCTATTTACACTCTTCACTGTTCTTTTTATTTTGTTTGCAAACATTTATAAAATTGCTTTTTTTAATGTTCAATAATTACTGTATAATTTTTACTATCTGTAATGTTCTTCAATCTGTGGCTCACTAACCCACAATTGCAATGATTTTTTTTTTTTTACAGTGAATACCGCACAAGAATCTCAACTGCTCCCGTCTGGAGCCAGTGAGACTATGGCATCCCCAATTGGGTTATGTTGTGAGGCTGAAGGTAATGGGGAGGGGAAGGAGGTGGGGAAGAGGAAGGTTGGGAAGTACCTGGCTATTCAGATCTGGTCACCAAACACGGCTAAAGCCATTTTCAAGCAACGTTTCAATTCTGAATGGTGGTCTTACACCAGGGCGATACTGATAGTATCTTCCACTCTGGAACATGCCGCAAATATACAATATATTATTTTAAATGAATTATTTGTGAAATAACACAAATTAATCAAATAAAATTTATTTGCGCATGCCGGGTTCGAACCCGCAACCTCCGTATTGTAAATCAAGAGTCTTACCCACTGGACTACGGACTGGACTACTAATAAAAATTTATTTCTACTTATTTAAGTTTTCTGGAAAATGAGCATCCTTCTATTCAATTAACGGTCCAATCCTTTCCAATCTTAATGTTTCTGTTTTTAACATTTACGTGTTTGAAATTTTGAATTCGAAGTCGGTTGCTGTCAGCAGATGTCAGGTAGCTGTCATTCGGATTAAAACGTAAGTTCGTTTTGTGTTGTTTATTGTGAATTACAATGATCAGGAGTAATATTGTATTTATGTTATTTGGTTGCGACTGTTTACTAAGGCTTCCTAAGTAGATCTGCGCGCTACCGAATAGGCCAGCGGTTCCATCGGAGTTGAATTTTTTCCCTTGCAAGAAGTTATCCAAATTTAAAAAAAAATAGTAATCTGGTGGGGCAAGGTCCGGAGAGTACGGTGGATGTCTTAGACATTCCAATCGAAGCTCCTCTAATTTGATAGCCGTCTGTTGTGCAGTGTGTGGTCTAGCGTTCTAATTGCTTCACTCAATTCACCTTTCAAGCTTTTTGACCTTCCCAATTTGCTTCAAGTGGATTAAAACAGTTTTATCACTAACACCGCAGCCTGCAGCTAACTCGGACGTGGTTTGCGATGGATCCGCTTCCACAACAGCCTTCAATTCTTAAATTATCAACTTTGGTCTCCGGCCGTCCACGGGGCTTGTTCCGCAGGTCGAAATCTCCAGAACGAAAACGTTGGAACCAAAAACGCACTGTGTTTTCTTTTGCGGCACCGTCGCCATACACATCATTAATCCTTCAAGCCGTTTCTGCAGCACTGGTGCCACGGTGGAACTCGTACTCGTAAATAACGCGATATTTCAAGTTTTCCATTTTGTAAACTAAGTGACGCAAAGAAAAAAAAAATTAAGGAAAAACAAATTAATTATAATTTTCGAAACACAAATACATGAGTAAATAGCTGTATAAATTTGAATTTGGAATTCCTAACCAAAGAGAAGATATTTGAGATCAAATTTGCCAGTACGGCAAAACGCCTATTTCATATGTAAGGACCTAATATATTCCATTGATCTGCATTCACCCCGGGAAGGATAATATATTATCGAGAAAATATTTAAAATTTAAATAGAAAAGCTTTTACATAATACACAGGATAAATAAACACACAACGAAAAATGTGAAAAAAATACAAAAGGGATAGTCATAACAAAGTGATTTTTAAAAACGTCCTATATTTTTAGAAAATATTATTTTAGAATAATATTACTAAGGGTTTGAGCCATTCAAAACAAAAGGTTTTTTTTTCAATTTCGCATCAAATCTGGCCCTACGTAAATTATGTGAGTATTTTAATGGTAGTTAAATTTGAGACAGGCTGACGATTTTCGGGATAATTGGGGCGTATGGGAACAAAGGCGAAAGTGTCAGGCAATGTTTGGCAAACAACGAAAAAGGTTTTAATTAAAACCTGTTTTTGACAACTTGATTTTTGTACAATTGTAAAAATGGCAGCTACAATTTGAAAATATTTATGTATAAATTTCTTAGCCAATTCGAATTAGGTAAATATTAAGATTTCAATCATAATTATTTTATTTTTTATAAGAAAAACTCCCCTTTTATAACTTTTAAAGGTTATTCCCATCAATGTAATTTATCATTGAAGAAGAACAAGATACAGAAAAATATAATGGTCGCAATTGGGACTCGAATCCAGAACCTCTCGTAAAAAAATGAATATATTTATAGATAAATCGGATATATTTTTCCGGGTGACCCGACAATTCGTCCTGCGACAATTCATCCGGCGACAGTTCATCCTGCGACAGTTCATCCGGCCGACAGTTCATCCTGCCGACAGTTCATCCTGCCGACAGTTCATCCCGCCGACAATTCATCCGGCGACAATTCATTCTGCCTGATCATTTAGAAGATTTTTATTAAGTAAGTATGCAAAAAGGATATACGGCCGTACAACCAAAATCGATATACTTATATCTAAAGGCATCTTGAGTGGAAATACGCTGTAAAAATATTTTTACTAAATAGGTTAGGTTAGGTTAGGTTAGGGAACGTACCCATACTACGTGACCTCTTTGGGAGGTCTTCAAAATGTCACGCTTCATACAAATGAGCAGCGGTTTGCTTAGGATTTTGGTCACCGGGGGGGGGGTTAAAAATGGTCACGTAGTATGGGTACGTTCCCTTAGGTTAGGTTAGGTTAGGTTAGGTTAGGTTGTACGGCCGTATATCCTCTTTGCATACTTACTTAAAGAAAAAACCTTCTAAATGATCAGGCAGGATGAATTGTCGCCGGATGAATTGTCGGCGGGATGAACTGTCGGCAGGATGATCTGTCGGCCGGATGAACTGTCCCAGGATGAATTGTCGCAGGATGAACTGTCATGGAACCATTTTTCCGTGACTCTATCTAGGTTACAAACCAATCCTTTGAACGATGGTTTCAAAAAAGGGTAGTTGCCTAATAATATGGAAAAAATTAATTGAAGATAATATAATTCTAAAATTTTAATATATGATTGACTAATATGGCGATTTGACAGAAGGAGGCAATGGCGAAATTGTTAAACGCGCACGTCCCGGTTTTTCGAGAGGTTCTGGGTTCGAGACCCAGTTGCGACTGCGTCTGTACGAGAGTGGACCGTCTTAGAATGTTTTGGCTGCGAAATGATGTACGAGAGTGGACCGGCATTAGAAGTGTGGAGGAGCTATTCCGGGCAGCGCAAGACAGAGAGAAATTTTCCAGAGTGATAGAGCACACCAAGAATAAGAATAATAATATTATGCACACTTAGGTATATTGTATTTGACCGCTCATTTAAACTGGTCAATTAAGTATTAGGTATATTGTAGGTATTTGACCGCTCATTTAAACTGCTCAATTACGTATTAGGTATATTGTATTTGACCGCTCATTTAAACTGCTCAATTACGTATTAGGTATATTGTATTTGACCGCTCATTTAAACTGGTCAATTACGTATTAGGTATATTGTATTTGACCGGTCATTTAAACTGCTCAATTACGTATTAGGTATATTGTATTTGACCGCTCATTTAAACTGCTCAATTACGTATTAGGTATATTGTATTTGACCGCTCATTTAAACTGCTCAATGACGTATTAGGTATATTGTATTTGACCGCTCATTTAAACTGCTAAATTACGTATTAGGTATGTTGTATTTACCGCTCATTTAAACTGCTCAATGACGTATTAGGTATATTGTATTTGACCGCTCATTTAAACTGCTAAATTACGTATTAGGTATGTTGTATTTACCGCTCATTTAAACTGCTCAATTACGTATTAGGTATATTGTATTTGACCGCTCATTAAAACTGCTCAATTACGTATTAGGTATATTGTATTTGACCGCTCACTTAAACTGCTCAATTACGTATTAGGTATATTGTATTTGACCGCTCATTTAAACTGCTCAATTACGGTTTAACATCATATATCATAATCTGCCTCTCCATATCACATGGAAAGACGAGAAAAATAGAAGATATCTCCTACAATTGCATATTTTCATTACATGTTTAGGCAATTCTTGACCACAATCATTGAGGTGAGAACGCCGCGTATGCGGTAAATTATTTGTTCCTATGTGGGCACTGTATAAAAGAATATATTTTTTAAGCTGAACGAGTAGACAGTTTGTGGTCACCTTGTGTAAGAAAGCAATGATGTGTGTTAGGCGAGATAAGTGAGCACTTTCCTGACTCGACACTATATACTTTAAGCCATTGATTAAGAATCCACTAGATTGGATTACGAAAGAAATGACAAGACGTCGTATTGATGAATTGACAAAATATTTTTTTATAAACTTTATTTAATCTTTATCTCAGAACTAACTTGCAGATAAAATATTTTGGAAACAATGTGGTTAGATCGGCCATTGATTTTCATTAAAAAACGCGAGTTATTTAGACATTATGTTTCAATTTTTTCGTTATTTGTTTTTGGGGTGTTATGCCGTGTTGCGCTACCTCCTTCTTCCCACATTTCGGAATGCGTAACTGCGGACACGGCCGATGGCATTCTTATTGGAACGAATTCTCATATTTTTGAAGAGCTGCAACAATATAACAAGTACCTATTGAATTGTGCGTGAATTCCAAAAGTTTCTTAACCATATTGAAGTAATCGGCCCCTTTACCACAGTAAAGTTATCGAGCACCCCCCCCCCCCTAAAAATTTTTTTATGCAAGTTCTATTTATTGTTGGCAAGAAAAAAAATGTGGCTCTGTAAAAAAAATTGAAATTTTGTTAATTGTAATTTTTGACTATTCCGACTCAAAATGTTGCAGACCCCCGGCCTGGGGCTATCTAGTGTATTCAAAATCAATGCAGAAATATTTACGCCCTTTAATCAACTATGTATGGCTTGAAACCTTTAGGCAGGCACAAGGAAGAAACACAAACCAAGCATTATAATATAACGAGGGTTTATCTATGATCTTTAGATATTCTCGTTAGATAATAACCGATCGCTTATTACAAAGCTGGAGATAAAATTTGCTTCTTCTTATGAATCTGAATGTAAAATATTAAATTATTATTTTATTGACAGGGAATTGTTCAATTTCCGAAGAAATGGGCATTGATTTAAATCATAACTTAGTACCATTTATCAAAGACCTTGGTGTTATTTTTGACCGGAAACTTACATTTGATCGTCACTGTGAAACAATTTCCAATAAGGCCATGCAAATTCTAGGTTTTGTAATACGTAACACAAGGACTTTTCAAAACATTGAGTCAATTAAGCTACTTTACTGCTCTCTTGTAAGATCGCAGCTGGAATATGCATCTCCTGTATGGTTTCCGATTTATACCTGTAACTTACACCGTTTGGAGAGAGTACAAAGAAAATTTCTTCGATACATTCAATTCAAATTGAGACAGCCTGTAATTGAAATCCGCTACAATGCATTAATGTCTGATCTAAACCTACCACTACTTTCTACCCGGCGTACTATTAATGACATTCTTATACTTTTTAAATTACTGAACAATCTCATAGACTGCCCTCAAATGTTAAGTGTTATAAATATTCGTGTCCCTGTTAAATCAACTCGACTCCACCACCTTTTCCACAGTGACAATCATAGCACTAACTATTCCTATCATTCACCGCTAGTGCGTTTTCACCGAACTGCCAATACGTATACAGACCTTTTTGATATTTTCAAAACCTCACCGTCTTGCATCAAAGCAAAAATAACTAGTTATTTATGTAACTGATATGTTTGTAAAATGATAAATATTTGTTGTACTAATATGCATCGTATGTATGTACTGTATGTTATTCTATATATATATAATGTTTGTAAATTTTCGATACACCTGTATTATGTATGTAATAGCCCTATGTACGGGCGTTTAAATAATAAATAAATAACTTCGCTTCTGAAATTCTATCGATAAGTAATTTTGTTCCTGGAAAGCAGCTAATTAATTTTATTCTGAAATTTTTGCTGAACAAGGTATATTGACGGGAAGTGAAGTTCTTATTGTGTATCGTCAGCTTCCTACTTTAGTTGAAATTAAGTAATTATTTATTTAATTACAAACTCTATTCAATAAATAAAATAAACCAAAGTTCTTCGAAAATCTATCTAGTGCTAATGCTAGGCTAGATAGGTACATAAAATAAGGATGAAATTACATATGGATAAAATTACACATGGAGGGAATAACGGTTCCGCGACTTTTCATCCCGCGACAAAATATCCCTGACAAAATATCCCCGACAAAATATCGCCGACAAAATATCCCCGACAAAATATCCCCGACAAAATATCCTCGACAAAATATCCTCGACAAAATATCCTCGACAAAATATCCTCAACAAAATATCCTCGACAAAATATCCTCGACAAAATATCCTCGACAAAATATCCTCGACAAAATATCCTCGACAAAATATCCTCAACAAAATATCCTCGACAAAATATCCTCGACAAAATATCCTCGACAAAATATCCTCGACAAAATATCCTCGACAAAATATCCTCGACAAAATATCCTCGACAAAATATCCTCGACAAAATATCCTCGACAAAATATCCTCGACAAAATATCCTCGACAAAATATCCTCGACAAAATATCCTCGACAAAATATCCTCAACAAAATATCCTCGACAAAATATCCTCAACAAAATATCCTCGACAAAATATCCTCGACAAAATATCCTCGACAAAATATCCTCAACAAAATATCCTCGACAAAATATCCTCGACAAAATATCCTCGACAAAATATCCTCAACAAAATATCCTCAACAAAATATCCTCGACAAAATATCCTCAACAAAATATCCTCAACAAAATATCCTCGACAAAATATCCTCGACAAAATATCCTCGACAAAATATCCTCGACAAAATATCCTCGACAAAATATCCTCGACAAAATATCCTCGACAAAATATCCTCGACAAAATATCCTATGGACAAAATATCCTACGGACAAAACATAACCTAACCTAACGTAACGTAACGTAACCTAACCTAAACTAACCTAGCATAACCTAACCTAAACTTTTTTACATGAGCTCCACACAGGAGGCCCTGAGGAAAATAATTTCCCTCAGGGCCTATGTCATTTTTGGGGCTGCTGTGTGGAGGATTTTTAAGGAAAGGAAAGAGAGGAGAGTTCTGGGAAGGAAAAGGGTTTAAGGGGTGGATAGGAATCTGGGGTTAAGTATGTCCTGGTCATCTAAGACCTAGACAAACCTCACCCCATGAACCCGGGCACCCCTGCTAAATCACCAAACGTAGCGAACCACTTGGGGTGACCTATGGCAGAGGTGTTGGTTATCCAATAAAGGTTCCCGGGGCGGCGGTACCCATTCCCGCCTCCCAAATTGAGCTAACCTAACCTAACAAAAAATACTAATTAAAGGGATAAAGATAATATAAACATCCTACAATGACAATAAATTATTGTTCAAAAATGGCAAAATGGGACAAAAATAATACAGAATCCTGTAAAGACATTAATTATTGATCAAAAATAGTAAAACAGGACTAAAATAATATAGACACACTATAAAGTTAGGTTAGGTTTTTTCTAGTAGATATTTTGTTCTAGGATGTTTTGTCCGTAGGGCATTTTGTCGGGGATATTTTGTCGCGGGATGAAAACGTGCATTACCGTGAATAACACCAACAAGAATTACGCACGTCAAAAACATCGAACGTAATGGCTCGTATCAATTAGCAATTAGGGAATTGCCGATTTGACAGGATGGCCGAGTTTGCACGCCCGACAGCGTTGTGAGATCCGTTTGGAGATGGTGTGATCTGGCATATAAACCTTGTCACATCCGGAGCAGCCTAAACTAAGCCACTTCAGTTGTGACGAAGCGAATGTAGGCTAGTCAGAATGAACCATCTCCAAAAGGATCTCAGAACAATTTAGAGCGTGCAAAATCGGCCATCCTGATAAATTGGTAATTGCCGAGCCCTTAATTGAAAACGGCCAATACTTTGGATTTGTTCCTGAAGTTCTGGGAAGGCCCAAAACGCATCAAGTTCACTTAATTACAAAAATCAACTATTACCTTGAACAGAGATGACGGGGCTTAGATGGTATTTACTACAACAAAACTAATCGCATTAATCCAAATTAATTTAACTAATTATTCTGAAATGTCAGCACTAAGAGGATTGGAAACGTGGTATCGCTTCTACGTAAACACATACTTCACAAAAATCTACACAACTGCCCTGATGATGTACAGTGAAGGTTATCCACCTCTTACCCGCCCTGGTATAACTAACAGATGGTTACTCCTTCAAGGCTCTCGCAAGATTGTATTTTTTTTGTTAAACGAAATACATTTATTTATTTTGAACGAATCTAGACCTCCAGTGTCCTTGCATACGTTGTTAGTAAGCAGTATGCAAGTGCTTAACAGGAAAAACAAAATGCAATAAAATAGGTTAGTAAGACAAAGATAAACAGGGCAAAAGAAAAACTCATTTATGAGGCTCCATGAGGCGGCATTGCATCTGTAAAAACCTGCAAACACCTGTATAAAATAGAGAACATAAGTAATACAATAAATCTCAAATCAATTGGCAAGTATCAACAAAAAATGTGTATGGCTTTCGATGATGGACACCATAACGCTGTCGGAAACGTTGTTGAAGGAGGAAGCGCATCGCGGCAAAATACCCCAAAAAATAATTAATGTTAATACTTTTGGCCGTGAACACAATTATACCAAAGCTAGTTTGAAATCTGTAGGATGTTCGTCTCCGCGTTACCCTTCGGAGACACGTCGTAAAGGTATTTGTGTAAGTAGTATTCCTCTTCCAATTCCAGAAATATCCGGCTCCAGTGGCGTACATGAGCAGAGAGGTACCCGGCCTCGATTCGTTTGACCTTTGACATTTACATCCCATCGGTTGGGTTTTTCAAATAAAGTTAGCATTTGACAAACTTTAATTAAAAATTACCTGTCTTGTTATTAGCTGTCACAATGGCTAAGCGCCGCTAAGCTGTGGTTAAAATAATTTATTTTAAAGAAAGATAAATATAAATATTCCCGCGTTACAAATAACTTGACATTAGTTGAAAAACCGCTGGCCAAAAATTGGCCAAATTGAAGAGATATGTTAAAACATATTTTGCCTTTATTTTGAAAGTTCCCAAATGTTGGGATCTTTGATAATAATCACAAGGCTAACCTAATAGTTTCACAGTGTGACAAGAGATGTCTCTCATCTCTTCTTGATTATTTGTTATTGACATTCCGCGAACCGAAATTATTGAAATATTTTTTCTTACAAATCAGATCATGAGTTCAAATTTAAAATATTTAAAAAAATCATCTCCGAAATTTAAATAATCAGCAAGATTTACCATAAAATACCAAAAATACAACCAAATAGATTTTGTCTTGAATGAATGGAAACCATAACAGTAGAACATTACAAGATGATACAGTATGTACATAAAAACAAATTAAATTCATAACGTAATTATATAAACCAAAATAATTGTTTTAGGAGGCGGGTGTTCACCGCCCCCCCCCCCCCCCCCTTAAGGAACCATTTATTGAAATTGCCAACATCTCTCGTACGCAGTGTAGAGAACGATACTCAACAACGGGGTAATTATGTTTTATACGCTGGCAACCCAGCTGACGTGATCGTGTGCATTATTTCATTCGGCAAATAGACCGAACTCCATTCGTTTTTCGACGGCCCGACCAGCTGTGTGTGTGTGCTAAAGTGTGGTTCCCTACAAATCTTCTGATAAAATACTTGTTCGTGTTTTACAAATTAAATAAACCTTAACTTCAGTATTAAATATTTCTTTCAATTTTAATATCACGGTAACACTTGGTAACCTAATAGGAGTCAGACAAAGAAGTAAGTATAACCACGGCGGATTTCCCGAACCAATCTGGCGTAACCGCCATCACACCAAAACTACTTACAAAACGTCTACCAAAGCAGATACAGGTTCGCTACGTGTGGTGACTTAGCATGGGTTTGTCCAGATGTTTTGAGGTTTGTCCAGATTTTGGCGGCGATACGTCTGCCCACCAACTGCGTGGCAGGCAGGATCGGAAGAGACTCGTTGAGGGAGACTTTTAAACCTATCCAGCAGGACTCTCTCGGAACATAGGGCACTGCAGTGGGAGGGATAGATTCGTACGTCCGTCACTCGTGGACACACTCCAGATTCCTACCCACCCAAATACTTTTTTGCTTCTCAGAACTTCCTTTCCTTTATTTCCTATAAAGATCCTCCACACAGCGCCCCCAAAGATGACATAGACCCTGAATAAAATAATGCTTTAAAATGAGAGAATATCGTGTGGAGAGCGCAGGTATATTTATGTATCTTGTATAGCAACTTCGAGCACTGAATTTTATTGTGTTTTTTAAAGAAAGACAAACATTCCCTGGTTACGAGTAACGCGACAATATTTGAAAATCTCCTACTACCACCACAGTAAGCCCAAAATGTTGCTTGAGTCGTGATGGAGGACTTAGCAAGCCGTGGAATCGAATACGCGACGCCTGGGTAGGACCCAAACGCGATACCAACTCAGCCACTGACCGGTTGTTAACTTCTTTATACGGCAATAATGCATCTATATGATATTTTCTTATACTAAATACATGGAAACAGCAGTCCAGTTTGATTCAGTGTATTGGCCTGGGAAGAGGTGGTCTCGGTCTTAACACCACCGGCTCCAGACAATCACACGTTTTATCTTCATAAATAAAAAAATACTTCATTCATCAGACAATTATGTCGATCACAAACTGATACAGATTTGAAAACATCGCTACGCCAAATAAAGCAAATACTTATTTTTTTTTATTTGAACGTAAACACTTGGTGGTAAAACACGGCTAGCATTATACCTAGGCAGTTAAGTTTTATAGCCCCCGCTACCCTCTGCCTGCCCCCGCGCTAACCCCCCTCGCCTGTTCGCCCGCTCTGTGGGGAGGTAGGGAGAGGACGTGAAAATCACCAGTGACGATTATAGAACTAAAGCATTGCGTGGAAGGATCAATTGGGTGGTATTTCGTAAGAGAATGTGATGAAACATAATTAAGAATTTATATTTTTTTATTAAATATATTACTACGAAGACTTCTCATTTATTTTACTAATAAAGTTTTAAAACCCCTCCAAATTTTCGCGAATATTCGCTTATGATGTCTCAAACGAAATGACATTTTACGAAAACTTTGTGTTATTACCGCTTCACAATTAAAGCTCTATAAATGAAACATTTCTGAACGTAGCCCAATAGTAAAAACTGTTTTAGAAAGGTTACGAAATAAGCTTTTGAATTATTATATTACAAATACATATTAACATTTGTAAATATTAAAATTTAGAATGCAAATATAAAAAAAAATGTAAAAATGACTCACGTGATGTTTTTATGTGAAAACGGTACTAAAATCACAGATTATGTAAACAACAATACTTATTCTATTGTATAAATGTATAATAAACACTTTTGTCATCTCACTTTTTTATCATTTCATATAAAAATATTTAATAAAAATTAACAATGTCGATCGTCGAGCCGCCAGTAGGAAATTTCCCGATTTTTTTTTTTTAATTTATCCCGCCAAATTTGGCGGGATAAATTATGTGTCAGACTGCGCGAATGACAGAATATTCTTGTTATGTATTTCTATGGACAACTTGAATAAGGATGTACAGCTTGATTCACTATCGACCTTTTACTTTGTTTTAAGGATGTCACTAAAATAATAACGGAGTTAGAACGATTTCTATGGAGACACACGCGTTGACGTATAAACACGCTTATTGTACTCGACTGCTATCGTATTTTTAACGCATATATCTGCTTACGTTGCTGACCGGTTGTTTATATCTGACACCCCCATAGCGGAATTTTGTGTTTCGGTCATATCAATTTGGGTGGCGGGTAGGGGTAAGTACTGTCGCCCGGGGAACTATTTATTGGATTACAACACCGCTGCCATAGGTCACCCCAAGTGGTTTGCTACGTTTGGTGACTTAGCAGAGGTGACCGGGTTCATCCCGGGGTGAGGTTTGGAAGATGCGTCTGCCCACCAGCTGCGAGGGACTCCATTTGACTTCTCTAGCCGAACTCTCTCGGAACACCGTCCGTCACTTCGTCAATACGGACACACTGACACCCAGATTACTACTCACCCAATATCCTTTTCCTTCCCAGAACTTCCTCTCTTTCCTGTCCTAAAAAGATCATCCACACAGCATCCCCAAAGATGACATAGACCCTTAGGGGAATTATTTTCCTCAGGTCCTCCTGTGTGGAGCTAATCTAAAAAAAGGCTCTGAATGTTTGAGCTATACAACACAGATGGCTCTGGTGCTAGTAGTACATGGAGTTCTCTAAGAGATGTCTCTGGTATAAAGGTTCGCCCCTCCAGTTCAGAAACGAGATGAGCTAGCAGGTTTATAGCAAAAGAGAGATTTTGAGGGCATAACAGAGAGAACGTTGGCCTCCAGGTCGTCCTACTCTTTCCCTATTATAAGAGTTTCTAGTCTAAATAAAAAAAAGTAATTTCTTGTGAAGTGGTGTTATTTATGATAATGTCCAAGATTGATAATGAATAGGAGAATCTATTCATTCTGAAAGGACTTGACATCTACAATAGATAGTTTCTCTGCAAAATATTCAAAGATACTTTATGCGGCGGCGGTACCCATGCCCGCTTACCAAATTGTGTCATTTATTTTTTTGCATTTTGGCACTGTTTTACCGTTGCAGGTACTAATAATACAGATGAAATAGTACCAAAATACACACAACTGTTACATTTGTAAAATTATAAGGTACCTATACATCTATTATAAGGTATGAAATTACAGCTTGGGGACTTTCCTGTAAAACAAATGTTTTATCAGTTCATAATTCATTAGATTATTAGCTCATAAAAGTTTATACGAATAAAGGTATAATGTATAATGTTCCATACTTTTACCAGAATCTCAAAATTCTTTCTGTAAGAGCAATTCTGTGGGATAAAATTATATTTCAGCATATGCATAGCTTTGTATAGATAAATAGACTGGACCATACTTAAAATACGCGTTTTACGTTAATTGAAGAACAAATCGTACCCAAGCTTCAAATAAATACGGACAAAGAACGCTCGCAAAGCGTTGCTTAAATTAAAAAATGTACAACTGTAAAAACAAATATTATGTTGAAGAATTGGCTCGCCGAAAGAAATAGTTTGTAGTAGTTTGTAAAGTAAAATAAGTTTTATTTTTATTTTCAAAGTAAAAGCACCCATTGACAAACTACTTTCTTTATTGGGACTCTTCTTTTTTCTATAATATTTTTTATCTTTCCTGAAAAATTGTATTATTTTGTCTTTAAAATAAATAAATAAAAAAAATTGATAATCTTCCCTAGTGACAAACTTCAGATCCTCCAAACATATTCCATCTTCGATCAGCGAGTGTGACGTCACCACTGGCCTTAGGGAACCGCGGGGTAAGAGGGGGAAGCTGGAAGGGGGGGGGGGTAGTATTATAGGAGTATCAAGGGGTGCCATGGAAAGAGGAAGAGAAGGGGAAAGAGGAACGAGGAAGGGGAAATGTGCACGTGGTCCGATCTATATTTGGACGATATTTTTGTGGAAATGATGATTATTTATTTAGTTTTTCTGTTGTTTGTTAGTCTTGTTTTGCGAGTGGGTATCGTTTTCGACAAACGCTAATGTAATGACTTAGTTTCCAATTGACTGCGTATCAATATCAATTTTATTTACATAATTTTATTTTATTCACTTGCAATATTACAATACGGTATTATGGGCTGGGGAGGAACATATATGATGTTATTTTTAATCCTCTCAAAATTTGATAATTAAAGTTAACTAGTCAAACCATCTACATTTTCTACTAAAAAAATCTTTTTAATACTCAATGTACCTACAAAAGACAAAATATATTTAAAAAAATCAATACCACAAAACTTTCAAAGAAATACATCAAAATGACATAGATTTCAATATATCAGCAAGATATCAAAATAATATTAAAATCTCAAAATATCAAGCACACTCAAAATACCTATCTTTTTCTAGGTATAACTTAATGGTAGCCCGACAATTGATCCGGCGATAGTTGGTCCAGCGACAGTTGGTCCGGCCGACAACTCGTCCGGCCGACATTTGGCCCGGCGACAATTGGTCCGGCGACAATTGTTCCGGCCGAAAGTTTAGAAGGTGTTTTCTTAAATATGCAAAGAGGATATACGGCCGTACATCCAAGGTCGATAAACTTATATCTGAAGGAATCTTGAGTGAAAATCCGCTGTAAAAATATTTTTACTAATAATTTCGACTCTCCAAAGTAGCATGCGGCAATCACAAAATACGACATACTTATACGTGCAGTCCACTTAGCAAAAAACGCTAAAGATTCCTACTTGCATCAAATTAAACTTTTATATTTGAATATAACATAAGAGTCCCAACTGCTCCCAACCAAAATTTCAAGTTCATCTTTTTTATTTAAAATTTGCCTCTGTATTATAAACTTATCATGAAAAAGCCCACCAGGGCTTAAATAAAAATAAATAAACAAATATCGGCGACACCCGGAAGCGCAGTCCCACTCAGTAAAAACTGCGTATAACACATCTCTAATATTTCAATATCTTTGGTTCCTTTATATTATGTTTTGTCTCTTTCTAAATGTATATATATAAGCTCAAACAATGCATTTTTTGATCAGCCTGATTTTATACCCTGATGTTGAGCGAAACCGGTCGGTAATAAAATTTAAATAAATAAATCGTGGTTACAAACAAAGTTATTGTTTTATTTTAATTAATATGTCAAACAATAAAGTGACTGCTTTCTACCAAAATGTGTAATTTTTTTTCTTTTCACACCAAAATCCTTATTCGTAGTGTGTAAACTTGGGTAGCTGGTTCCACTAATAGATACCTCCCTATCGCATGGGTGACACTTCCATTTTCTGCTTCAGCCGAATTTTCGACAATCTACCCTTTTTAGCGTGGAGGCTCTTATTAGGACATTTTCCGCATTACAAGAGCTGGAAACTTTTAACATGAAGCCTTGGAATAGGATTTACTAGATGTTACCCATCATATAAAACAAGGACAGGAATTATCTGAGGAATCCTTCGTTCATACCATCGACGAACAAAGATTAGACAGGGTATATGGATGTTAAAAATGACACCGAAACCAAAGTTATCGATTCCGAAAATTGGGTCACGAAAACATTTATCAAAAAGAAAGTGTATTATTTCGCAGAGAAATGATCAAAAGAAACATTGGTTTTTACTTTTTTGTTGGTCTGCAAGGACCAAATTGGATTCATACGTCCATCACTCCTAAACAGTTTGACCCCAGATTTTTACCATCATCGTACCTTTTTCCTTCCCAAAACTTCCTCTCCTTCCTTTTCCTAAAAATACCCCCCCCCCACACACACAACATCCCCAAAGGAGACATAGGCCCTGAGGATTTTTTCCTGGATGAAGCTAATGCATGTGTTGTTAACAGCAAGGCGGTTTTCCTTCCAACGATTCCACCGAGAATGTCAGAAAAAAGGTCGATAGCAATAAACAGGGATAGTACCCGTAATAATTGTGTAGATCGACGGTACGAAAGGAGATTTGTTGATAGAAAGCAGACATACCAATCTGATGTACCAAGGATAGGTGTATTATAATATGCGAGCCTGAGGTGTATAAATAACCCCAGACCCTCTGGGCTTAATACCCAAAGATATGATTATGAAAATCTACTTGCGCGGACAATGTATCACAAAGAATGACAATCAGACAACTCCAGGGAAAATAACAGATCCACCAACCTTGTTTACTTGTTCTATGCAGCTTGGAGGCCTTTTTTTTTTTTTTTACACTGAATACCGCACAAGAATCTCAACTGCTCCCGTCTGGAGCCAGTGAGACTATGGCATCCCCAATTGGGGTATGTTGTGAGGCTGAAGGTAGTGGGGAGGGGAAGGAGGTGGGGAAGAGGAAGGTGGGGAAGTACCTGGCTATTCAGATCTGGTCACCAAACACGGCTAAAGCCATTTTCAAGCAACGTTTCAATTCTGAATGGTGGTCTTACACCAGGGCGATACTGATAGTATCTAGGCCTCCGTAATCTTAAAATTCAGATCAGTGCAATCCTTTTGTGACTTGAAACTTGCACAAGTAGTTAGTTGTCAACCATAAACAACTAGTTAGTTTTTCACAATGAAAAAATAAAACAGCAAAATTTTCCGAAACAACAGGTGACAGTTATTCACTTGTTCGAATACTATTTTCAAAACATTTCAGGTGTCTCTGTTAAATCCAAAGAGATTCTTGTGATATAAATATGTTTAATTAAATTTTCGAACAAACAAACATATTGTAATGCCTAACCAATAGGAGTTTGTATATAGTGTACCTATGTCATGAAATAAATTCCTAACATTAAATATGTAACCATGTTTGTAATGTTGCAGTTCGAAAGCATCCCATCAATTTAAAGCAGTATTTGATGAAAACAACATAATTCTTGTGTGGATAAGTTGTTACCAGAACGTTTTAGTATTAACAAACAAGTAATAAGGCAAGAATATAAATGGTAAACAAAAACATAAACTAATACATAAAGATGAGGTATTACGAATCGAAGTTCCGCCATTGATTGGTAATATCCTGGTGTAGTCGTGAGTAATGGTCCCCCTTTCTGTCTGAATTCAACTGAAGTTGGGACCAAGCTGCAGTCGTCAAAACAGCAAGGGATGTATCGCCGCCATCGATATATTAACTATAGATTAGCCCTCCCATACTCAATTCCCATCACAAAGTGACACCACCTACGAGAAATTTCATAATACAACTATCCATCGAATTCCGTTGCATCTCTTGCGTGACGTAGTTGTTTTACTAGGAAGAAATGAAACATTTTTTATCAAATGTTACTTTTCTCGAAACGCCGCCTCGAATTCATACGTTAGGTACATATTTTTTTAGATATTCATATAACTGATTAAATTGTTAATAATAAAGTCTGCGATAGCCCATACCTAAAATATATCTAACTGCCTGAAATTTGTGTTTTAAAAATGATCTTCGCAAAGCTAGTAATTCCGTCACCGCGAACTTGCTGGAAAACAAATTACTTCCACGCAGACCAACTAAAGGTACAAACTAATGCTTCTTGCGATCTTTTGACTGCAAGATAAAGGACTTTCTTTTTGATAAATGTTTTCGTAAACCAATATTTTTGGTTCCGATGTCATTTTTAATACGCCCTGTCTAGATATACTTGGTCGAAGAGGAGGCGTCTACTAATATCTACGTCTACAGGAATTCCAAAAACTGAAAAAATCGAACTAATATCTATGAGAATCAAAGTGTTGACGAATATCTACAGCTCAAACTGTTGATTAATATCTATGAGAACCAAAGTGTTGACGAATATCTACTGGCACTGGCAGAGGTTGGATTTGCAATTATGTATAGCATATTGGAATAACGTTATATTGCGTATGCAGTTTAAAAAACTTAATTTATGTTAGTATGTATGTAAAAATCCCTAATATCGGACTATTGGGCACATTTAGCTGATTAGTCCAACCTACGCTCTGTAGATATTAGTTCAACCTACGCTCTGTAGATATTAATCAACACTCTGAAGTTCGTAGATATTATTAGTTAAACATATGCGCTGTAGATATTCGTCAGACATACAGGCTGTAGATATTCGTATCTGGAGTCGTCGAAGATCGCTGCTGAATGGTATTTTTGTAGCGATAATGGAATCGGGGTAAGAAGTTCCATTTCACAGAAATCAACCACTACAATGTCTTAGTTAAACTTAAAATAAAAGGATTTGTGGATTTTTTTTGTACCTATACAATTCATTTTATTTTGCTGCACACGCGCCATAAACTTTATGGTGTTCTCAATAAAACAATGCCGTATCACTAAAATTTCTGAAGCACTGTTTTGACAACAAACCAAATAAGCTATGAAATTTTGACGATTTCTTACATGGGGTTATTTCTTGAACACCCAAGGCCAATGTTGTGTCTCCTTTACCAAAGTAAAAACATAATGAAAAGAGTGGCTGGGTAAAACCTTTTATTTAATCAATTTCATACTAAAACTGCTTAGCCCTCGCGCGAAAATATTATTTTACAAAAAGGTTTTCTTTATAGACCTCTTATCCGAATTATCTTCCGGGTCCTTGTGACCACAATAACGGTGTTTGGGAATCTACCCTTCTTAAAGAAAAAATAATTTATTCACAACAAAGATGTTGAAATTCTTATCTTCTAAAGTCTAAAAGAAATGGATATAATATCGCTTGATTTTGTTACAATATTCGATTGTTATTCAGGAAATTGTCTGATGGTGCATTAAACAATCAATAGATCAGTAGCCGAAGACAAATACGTCGGGTGTTTTAGGTGTATTTATTTACTAGCTGGTACCCGGCATGCGTTGCAATGCCATTCAAAGACATAAATTATTTCTCTCTGCATGTCCTTTCCTATACGTCCCCGTTCTGACTCCAGATACTAATATCTACAGTCTGTTTGTCGGACGAATATCTACAGCTCATATGTTGGAATAATATCTATGAACTTCAGAGTGAGGACTAATATCTGCAGAGCTAAGGTCGGAAGAAGGAAGAATAATATCTGTGACGCTCCCAGTGGTGACTAATATCTATGGAGCGTAGGTTGGACTAATATCTACAGAGGGCAGCTGAGCAAGAGGTTGTACGGAAGAGCATATATTACTTCAATTACGTAATTACTAATTACGTAAAGGCTTAAACGTTTAAGGTACGTACATGAAGTTTTTGTATAATATTCAATATTTTGCTGTTTACGAGGACAAAAATTTATTGAACAAAAATGGAGGTCATAATTCAAAGATATTTATTTATTTCGAAATACACGGCACCACAACCTAACCTAACCTAACCTAACTGACATAGAAATGATCATGGTAACAGACTAAATAATTTAGAAGCGCTCGAAATAAAGAAAGCTGTTAAAACAAAAACCCAAATCCTTAATAACCAGCTAAATGTGTCCAATAGTCCGATATTAGGGATTTTTACATACATACATACATAAATTAAGTTTTTTAAACTGCATACGCAATATTACGTTATTCCAATATTATGCTATACATAATTGCAAATCCAACCTCTGCCAGTGCTGTAGATATTCTTCCACGCTTTGGTTCTCATAGATATGTCAGCAGTTTTAGCTTCATGTAGATATTGGTCCTCACTTTGGTTCTCATAGATATTAGTCAGCAGTTTGAGTTGTAGATATTCACTCACTTTGGTTCTCATAGATATTAGTCCGATTTGTTCAGTTTTTGGAATTCCTGTAGATATTAGTAGACGCCTCCCGCCGTTCCTCTCCAGCGTCTCCTTTCCCTCCCGCGTTACGTTACGTTACGTTCCCTTACGCCTACCCTTCCAACTTCCCCTATCCTCGTCACCCCTCCCTCGAACCCCACCTCATTCGTTACCCTGCCTTCCCTCCTTGCCGCTAAAATAAAAGAGATTCAAAAATTTTCATTTATACAAATTTCATAACGCCCGAGCAAACCTATATGTATAGCCTATAATCTTCACCGGCGTGCGCACAACAAATCACCAAATTTTCATGGCAATGGTATGGCAGCGCATAAAATACGAGCTAAAAAATATTGATTTTTATATATCTGTAAGAGTAGCTAAGTATCCCATCATTGCACACCCAAAATTTACCACTTTTAATTATGGTAGTAGCAGTTTTCACAATTTTGTTAGGTAATAATTCATAAAACAAATTTTTTAATTTAAAATAAGTTAGTACTAATACTTGATTTGTGCCAAAAGCATTTTTTATTTACTGCTGTTTAGAAATATTCTACACTTATCCAGAGTGACCCGGACATATGCACTGAATGCCAAGTACACGAGTACCGAAGAAGGTTCTAACAGGACACCCGGGAGGTAAACGAAAGGCAGGCAGACCTAGACTTCTTCTTCTTTCGTGTGGTGGGGGGTCAGAGGGGGACATCTAGGTCTGCGAGCCAGTCTAGCGTTGCTCTGTGGACCTCATCAATCCCGCCGGGGAATGAATGGAGTTGGCATTCGTTGACCACATAATCGGTGGTCTGCACCGCACCGCATTCACACATCGCCGACTCTTTAAGGCCCCATCTATGCTTCATGTGAGCACAACGGCTATGGGAGCACCTTATCCTATTGATGGCAGTCCAGAGTTTGCGAGGCAGTGAGAACCCAGGCTGTCTCTCAGTGGGGTCTTGAACGAGATGGGCGTTTTTGACGTTGGCTGATTGCCACTCAAGCTTCCACCTATCATCTGGGGTGAGAGGTGTTCGAAGGAGTCTTTCTCCTTCCGTCTAGAAGGGTTTTCGAGACTTTAAGCGGCATGCCGGGTGAGAAACGACATCATCGTGCAAAGGTATTTCGCTTTCTTGCAACGCCTTCTTGTATTCCCTCAGTGTTGCAATCTCTCGCCTAATATTTGGCGGGGTTATACTTGCAAGTACGAGGAGCCAAGGAAGAGGAGTCGATTTTAAGGTTCCGCTGATGGTTCGCATTGTCTAGACCTAGACTGAGATGGGAGGATGATGTTAGGAAGGATGCAAGATGATTACTCCATGTTGCAGATTTGCAGACGACGGCCGAGGACAGAAGGCGGTGGAGGCTTATTTTGAAGGAGGCCAAGGCTCGAAATGGGCTGCAGCGCGGTAGATACTCTCAGCGTTAGCCCTACGAAAGACTATAATTTAGGATCGAAACGTTGCTTAAAATAAAAAAATAGGTGAGTTTAATAAGCAAAAGCGAGAATCACTATGTAGTTCTAATCTTCCTCTCAAACTTACATAAAACCACAATTGGGGCTCCCACAGTGCATACATAGCTCAGGGCAGTTGGGCTTTAATGCGGCATTCAATTAAAAAAGACCGGAATAATTCACACAAAATAGCACCATTAGAAGTGAATTGAGAATTCTAAATAAATAAAATTACAGAGATGTACTTTAAATATTTCTCCTTATTTTCCCAAATGAGGACGTTTTGTCGATAAAAATCAATCTAGCCATCAATGATGAATTCATTTTTATCTCCCTAGCCAATTCGTAAGTCGAATCAATTTAAACCGACTTTATATAAAGCTTTCAAAGTATTCTCCTTGTCAAATTATGTAAGCTTAAAATTATTGGGAAATTGTTGGAATGGTTAAGAAAGTTACAAATATCGCGGCATCAAAGGAATTCTACAATTTTTATGAATTCAGGGCTGCAAGCGGAGTATCACAAGGAAGCTATTTAGGGTCAACATTATTAATAGTTACAAAAAAACTATTTGACGCCCTGGGTGCTTTAGAGTAGAATTTTGTTTTGATATGATTTTGGGGTGTTATGGCGTGTTGCGCTACCTCCTTCTTTAGGGAATGCTTCAGACAGCGTTACAGTGTCCATCATCAGGGCAGATGTGTGATGATGGATGATGGAAACTGTAACGCTGTCCGAAACCTTGGCTAAAGAAGGAGGTAGCGCAACACGTTATAACACCCCAAAAATAAATTTAAAAAAACTTTTGCCGTGACAATCAAAAACCATGTAGAAGAAATTATTAAATTATAATTATTATGTCAAATCTGAAATAAAACAGGTAAAAACTTAGCAGGAATTTTCCGAGGTTCATGGGGTGAGGTTTATCCGGGTCTTAGCGGCGAATGTGTGCGCCCACCAACTACGTGGCAGACCGAATTGGGAGATACTACTTAAGGGAGACATCTCTCCAGAAGGAATCTCTCGGAACATTGTCTTTCACCGCTGTGGGAGGATTGGATTCATTGGATTCATAAGTCTGTTACTCCTGGATACACTGACCCACAGATTACCATCCACCCCTCATATATTTTCTTTCCTCTCCTTCCTTTTCTAAAAAATCCTACACACAGCAACCCCAAAGATGAAACCAATTTTTCCCCTGGGTCTTCTGCGTGGAGCTAATGTAAAAAAAGCTTTAACAAATTTCAAAAGGATGGAATTAAAGTGGATTTTGGAGTACCGCAGTGGAATGATTAGCTTTATCGATAAATTTTGTGGCTTTTCATCTCATCTCTTCTCATGGGTCGGAGACCCATCGCATCGACCTTAAAACATTCATCCATAATAGACCCAGCTTCTCCTCGCACAGCCACTGGAGTTGCTTCTTTTGGGCGATTTCCTCCTAGAACCGTACTTTGAATTTTCAGTGGAATTCGATCTTCTGGCTTTCTGGTATTGTGTTCACAAGCTTATGAAAAATATTGACACAGGTAAAACAGACAGTAAACTTCTCCATTTTTTAAAATTAATGGTATGTAACTGTCTGTAAAGCAATTTGGACATAATATGTCAAAATAGGTGTCCCTGAAATACGCGTGACATAAATGACAAATTATTGAAATCTTTAAAAAACCCATGTCACATTTCAACGCCCTCAGAAATAATTGTCATTGATAAATGATAAACGAAAGCGAATGGATTTATTTTTGGAAATTCTAAAAATTGGACAAAAAATTTATAAAATTAGTGTATTTTTTCTTCTTGCTGGTCCAGGACAAGGACAAGGGCAGGATTTTGATCCAATTCTTTCGAATTCTTAAAAAATTATCAACACGTAAGATTAATTATTTCATTTAATGTACAAGAGTTCAAAAGTTGAAATTTTACAACAGTACACCAACTTCCCTGATCCATCCACTTTCTTTTACATTTAACTTTATGATATTCCTCTGTAATATTTTAACATAGATATTTACTTATATTTCAAACAAGAAAACTTGTACAATATGTCCTTAGAACGGGGTACTCCAGTAGGGACACATTTTTCTCTAAAAAACTGGAAAACAAAAAAAATCTAATAAATTACAATTGGGCTTTAATAAATCTTTTTTATGAGAAAGGAGATAGAGCTTTGTGGAGATTTATTTTTGGGGTATTCTTAAGCCAACGTTTCGGACAGCACTGCAGTGTTCATCATCAGGGCAGATGTGTAAAGGATGGTACATTACACACACTGATGAAGGACACTGACACTGTAACGTTTTTTTTTTTACATTAACTCATCACAGGAGGCCCTGAGGAAAATAATTTCCCTCGGGGCCTATGTTATCTGGAATGCTGTGTGGAGGGTCTTTTTGAGGAGAGGAAGGAATGAACATTGGTCTTGAAGAGACCCGTGTTGTAGGAAGGAGGAAAAACAGAGGCCGGCAAATCATTCCACAGCCGAGCTGTTGAACACAAGAACGAGTCGAAGAAACGACCCGTTCTTATGTGACAAATAAATGTCAACCGTGTACAAATTTTGGGCACGCGTTTGGCGAGTTTCCCGACTATGCACCGGTGCCGAAGGGATCAATGATGCTAGTTCCTCGGAGCATCTTTCATTGTAATACCGGCAGAACAAGGATAGCATTCCCACCCGACGCCTTGCTCTAAAGATTGCAATCCGTCTGTTAAGATGGGAGAATCTATTAAACGGACCGCCCGTTTCCGCACAAAGTCGAGGGTATTTTTCAGGTATTTTGGAGCCCCAGACCAGAGGTGGCTAACAAATTCAACCGTGGGGCGCACTTGTGATTTGTACAGGGTTAGCAGCTGTGTACTATTAAAGTATCTGCGGGCCCTGTACAGTACGCCCAGTTTTTGGGAGGCTAACTTTACTCTGGCTTCAATGGAGCCCCCATACCTGAGCTGGTCACTTAGGATTACACCAAGCATATCAACGTTGGCTAAAGAAGGATGTAGCGTGACATATCATAATAACTCAAAAATAAATCACTATAATACTTTTGGCTTTGAAAATCTAAAATCATATCAGGTGAAAGAGCTAATCATATCCACTACAAATAACAGCTTAAGCCCTTTCAAGCAACGTTACAATCTTTCTTCCACCCCAAGGGAATAAATACTTACATCACAATGACTGGCAAAATCTTGAAAAAGAAAACTTATATTTATTTACGTTACTACCAAAAAATATTACGGAAAAGTGCGTTAACGCGTAATCAAAATTTCAGAAAATTACATCTTTTTCAGACCAAATCAACAGTTTTCAGCTATCAAATTAATTAAAATCATGAAGTGAAGAGTTTTAAATGGCTCAAATCAAAATTTCACAAGAGAAAGCTCAACTTAATCTTATCATGTTATCTACCTATAAACAATATTCTGCAAATGTGAACTCTCGCGTCATTAAAATTTCAGAAAACAGCTTTTTTTTACTAAAATTTCAGAATGAACTATTTTCAGCTAACAATTTAATTTCTAAGTTAGTATAATCATTTTTGTAATGTGTCCAAGCCGGTTAACAATCATGGATTAATTATCTCTATACACAAAAATCAAAATACGTTTGCTTTTGTCTGTGTATGTATGTTATGCGTTGCTAAACCATTCATCCGATTGCGATGAAACTTAAGTGATTTGATGTGTGCATGCCCTCGATGGTTTCTGTATACAATAGTGAGTTCTGGCATCACGAATTTATGCGTTGCTAACCATTCATCCGATTGCGATGAAACTTTGGGGATTTGATGTGTGCATGCACGCGATGGTTTATATATATAAAAGTGAGTTCTGGCATCATGAAATTATGCGTTGCTAACCATTCATCCGATTGCGATGAAACTTTATTGATTTGATGTGGGCATGCCTGCGATGGTTTCTATATATACTAGTGAGCTCTGACATTATGAAATTTGTTTAAAAGAATTGCAATGGGTGGCAAGCGAGCTGTTTGAAAACTGATTGTATCGGGACTGAATGTAAGGAATGCGGGAGGGGGGACGGGGAAGGGGAACTTTCGCGAGACGGGGAAAGCGGGAGAGAGGAGTTGGGAGAGAGAAGGCGGAGTGGAAACGCGTGAGGGGAAGAGGACGCGGACGAATGGGAAAGGACACGCAGGGAGAAACAATTTCTTTATTAAGTGGCACAGCAACGCATGCCGGGAACTCGCTATTTTTTTATAAAACCAAATCAACCTAAGTAATCAACCATAAAACAATTGGTCCAACTCCTCAAGTCATAACCGATATAGCCAGAAAGCCACCCCGAACAGTCCAAGTTTCATTATCTAATAAAGTGATCAGGCGAGTTAATCCAACTATTGCTAACAAATAGCGGTAAAGTTAGTCGAGCGGTTAGTGGCAGGGAATCTTGGATCTTAGCCGCTTGACCCCATTCTGAAAAGGTTATTTGACCCTTACTCGGTGTTTAATGCCAGCGATAGCGATCAAAGAACCTAAAGTAATTTTTAGGAACATCTAAACACGTTGAAGCATATTAAACATATTGATAACTCCTATTAGAACGCCTTAAAATGTTTATATTTAGTAGGTACTTACCAGAAGAGGTTCTCGGCTTCGCTCGAGGAGTTGATATGAGATTGAAATGACGTTCAAACCCATGACGGATTTGGCTTTGTATACCACTACCAACGGATAGCCCTACACATACAAAAAGGATTCGAATGGTCCACAGTATTCTGGAATGCTCTGGGATGTGGGGGATGTTCCCGAACGTTTCAGATTATTCCTGAACATTCCACAACATTCCAAAATGTACCGGGATGTTCTGGAACGTTGTGGAACACTCTCGAATAGTCTCGAATGTTCTAGACTGTTCTAGAAATTTCTAGGGGGTGAAACTTTCAGCCCTATCTTCAAAAGCCCTTCAGGTAAAAACGGGAACCTTTTTCATGAATGGTGGATAGAGGGCTAATATACCATGTAACTCCTTTGATCGTACCGGGACTCGTTTCTGAGTTTTAGCGGCATGTAATTTCGTTTATAATATTTATGGATTATTCTTTAATCTTTTGAGATTGGTTATTGTTATTTTTTTGTATTATTTTTTTTCTCACTTTTATTTTCTTGTTTCTATTCTTTTATCTTTTGCCAGGGTGAGGTTTGTCTAGGTCTTGGCGGCGAATGCGTTTGTTCACCCACTGCGTGGCAGACTGGATCGGGACAGACTGGGACACTCCCGACCCATCGTCTTGCAAAGCTGTGGGAGGGATGGATTCGTAAGCCCGTCACTCCTGGACACACTGACCTCTATCAACCTCTCATACCTTTTTCCTTCCCAGAACTATCTTCTAATTCTTTTCTCTAAAAGATCTTCCACCCAGCAACCCCCTGACACAGGCCCTGAGGGAAACTACTTTCCTCAGGCCTCCTGTATTTAGGTAATGCATTTTTTTAACTGAATATCTTTTTTAGTTTTGCGTAAAGTGGCAAATAACGTTCATCAGAAAAAAACTATCAGTAACCGATTTTTAAAACTCTAATTATCTGCGCGTTCAATGTTTTAATCATATTCAAATCTGAAAGAGTTTCATCCGCTTTCAAAATATTGTCTTTCTCAGAATTTCCTCTCCTTCCTTTCCCTTAAAAACCCTCCACACAGCATCCCCAAAGATGACAAATTTTCCTGAGGAGCACTTGCGTTTTTTTTATTACCTCAAAATAATTTCCCTCAGGGCCTATGTCATCTTTGGGGACGCTGTTTGGAGGTATTTTTTAGGGAAAGGAAGGAGAGGAAGTTCTGGAAAGGATGGTATGAGGGGTAGGTAGGAATCTGGGGGTTAATGTGTCTAGGAGTGACGGCCGTATGAATCTATCCCTCTGACTGCTGTGCAAGACGATGGGACGAGAGAGACCGGCTGGAGAAGTCTAGGTTAGGTCTCACTTAACAAATCCCTCTCGATCCGGCCCGCCATGCAGTAGCTGGGCAAACGCATTGGCCGCCAATAGACAAATCTCACCCCGTAAACCCGGCACCCTTTCCAAGTCACCAAACGTAGCGAACCACTTCGGATAACCTATGGCAGGGGTTATTGGTTATCCAATAAATAATGGTTCCCGGGACGGCGGTACCCACATCCGCCTATCAACTTGTGTAGAGCTAATGAAAAGAAGGAGCACGTGAAATATGAATAGGAACTATTTTATTTTGTTTTGAAGAGTCTTAATTTTCAATGTACATTTGTTACTTTATAAATATTTTTAATTAAAACTAAGTAATTAACCAACTTTTTAAGTTTGCTAGTGAGTGACACGGATCTAAAATATAACTAACTAATCAACTAACCATGCCGTTTCCCGCAGGGGTAGGCAGAGAGGACGGACCGCCAAACAACTCGGTCTTTGCACATACTCGTTCACATTCATACGTTGTCTCATACGTGCTCGTCTATTATTCTGACTCTTGACATGACCCGACTCAAGTATCTGATCCACTTGGTCGTGCCATGTCTTTCTCGGGCGTCCCCGAGTTCTTCTACTATTCAAATTTGCGTCATGTATTCTCCTTACACTCCTTTCCTCAATAATTCGCTCTACATGCCCAAACCATCTGAGCGTTCCTTTCTTAATCTTACTCATTACGCTTACATCAGCCTAGCATTCTTCGCGGATCTCCATGTTTCTCACACGATTGTACTTGGTTTTGCCACACTTACGCCTCAGGGATCTCATTTCTACAACATTCAGTCTACTATCATCCTTCCTCTGCCAGTTCCATGCCTCGCTGCTATACATCAGGGTAGGTACTAGTACTCCATTATGGACGGCTAGCTTCGCTTCTTTGGACAGTTTTTTGTTGGTGCCAACGGCGTTCAGTCCTCCATTAATAGAGTTACCTGCATTCACCCTCTTTCAATAGATCTATCAGCCTTCCCGTCTCTCGTAAACATACTTCCCAAATACATGAATTGATCCACATGCTCCAAGTATTCATCATTCACAACTATATTGCAAATTGTTTTCGTATTCTCTCTTTTAAATACCATGACTTTAGACTTACTTACATTCATCATTAACTCATTCTTCGTACGTATACTTCGTTCATCAAATTTAAAACATATATTTTTTTATATGAATACCGCACAAGAGTCCCAACTGCTCCCGTCTGAAGCCAGTGAGACTATGGTATCCCCAATTGGTGTATGTTGTGAGGCTGAAGGTAGTGGGGAGGGGAAGGACATAGGGAGGAGGAAGGTGGGGATGAACCTGGCTTTTCAGATCTGGTCACCAAAGACGGCTAATGCCATTACAAGCAACGTATTAATTCTGAATGGTGGTCTCACACCAGGGCGATACTGAGAGTATCTTTCTATATATTATTTTAAACTAGCTGACCCGACGAACTTCGTACCGCCTCAGAATCAATAACTGTTGAATTAAATAAAGTTTTTTTATTAAGTTAAAAATTACACAATGAAGCAATTATCGATGCTCAACTGTCCGTGTTTTGTTTTTGTCAGTCACAGAGATGGCGTTGTATATGGATTTATATTTTTTGTGATTTTATTACTTTTCAACTTACTTACGGGAATTTTTGAAAGGAAGCGGGTACAGGTGCCGCCGCCCTGGGAACCATTTATTGGATAACCAACACCTCTGCCATAGGTCACTCCAAGTGGTCCGCTACGTTTGGCGATTTAGCAAAGCCGGGTTCATGGTGTGACTTTTGTGCGGGTTTTGACGGCGGATGCGTCTGCCTACCTGTTGCGTGGCGGGCCGGATCGAGACAGACTGGTTGAGGGAGGCCTTTTGACCTTTCCGGTCGGATTCTCTCGACCAATGGGTCGAAAGAGCCCGGCTGGAAAGGTCAAGGTAAAAGGTCAATTCCGGTCAAGTCAATGGCCTTGCACCGCAGTTGGAGGGATGGATTCACTCCCAGATACACTGACCTCCAGATTCCTACCCACCCCTCATGCCTTTTTCCTTCCCAGAACTTCCTATCCTACCCTTCCTTAAATTAAAAAGACCCTCCATACAGCATCCCCTAAGATGACATAGGTCCTGAGTGGAGCTTACGTAAAAAAAATGCGTTTCATTTCAGAGATTTATTATTATTGTATTTTTCCTCTGGAAAGGTGCAGAGACATACGTTCACCGTTGGTCCATTTTCGACTATTGACATTTAGTGTGTAAGAAAGAGGGGCAGCATTATATGATAAAGAACAAAAGCAAAACCATCTGCCCATTGACATTTGACATTTTTGAATTTTTGGAATTCACGCACAGTTAAATATTATGCCTATCACAATATTGCACTATTTCGTTCAAAATATGAGAATTCGTTCCATACAAAATGTATGAAAAAATTAATTTTCTTCATAACTTTCTTTTTCGTGAATCAAAGATCATCAAAATCGGTCCAGCCGATCTCGAGTTATAAATAGTGTAACTAACCCGACTTTGTTTTATATATTAAGATGAATAAATTGTGAAATAACACAAATTAATCATATAAAATTTATTTGCCACGCCCGGATTCGATCCCGCGACCTTTGGTGTGCTAGTAAAGAGCCTTACCGCTGGACTACGCCGGCCGTCAATAATTTTTTTTTTTTTTTTTTTTTATTGTTGATACAGTATTATTTTACAAATTTTTATAGTACAAACCAGTAATGTTGGCCTCACTGGGTTGTTTACCCGTGCTGAGGCCCCCATTTTATAATATAATACTTTATACATTATAGTTTGAAAAAAAGAAATATACAAAGTTGGTGATAAAACAAACAAAAAAATCATTTAAAATAAAGATAATTTTAAACTAAAAATAGAGATCAAAAATTAAAATTATTTTAAATTAATAAACTAAAAAAATAAAGTAATTAAATGAAAATATATAATATATAAAACATAATATAGCCGTTTTATATATATACATATATATAAAACGGCGTATATTATGTTTTACGTGTTTGTGAGTGTTACGTGTTTTATATTGGTTTTGTGTGTTCGTTATACGTTTTATTCTTTTATGTTATGAAATTTTGGTAAAATTGTCTATTTTGTTCTTTAATCCATTTTTTTATTTTGTGTCTGAAATTATTTTTGTTTTCCTCAATTTTTGTTTCAAGTGAAAGACTGTTGAATGCTTTTATAGCTTGGTATTTATGGTGTCTTTTTCCAAAGGTAGTGTTTACCGTCGGAGTTTTTATGTTTTCTTTGTACGCTTGTCTAACTGGTCTATTAGTGATATTTGGGGTTTGTTGGAGTGTGTTTTTTTGGTCAAAAATGTAGTTCAGTAGTGTTTTTACATATAATTGGCGTATATCTAGTACGTCACAACTTTTATATATTTGATCTGTATCGGTTAGTCTATGTTTTTTAAGTATTACTTTTAAGATCGTTTTCTGTGCGATTTCTATTTGAGCGATAGCTGCGTTTGTTGCTCCTCCCCAAGCAATTAATCCATATTCTATTATTGATTGACAAAGTGCGAAATATATTGTTTTCATTTGTTTTATTTTATATAAGAGTATTTCTCAAAAAAAGTGTACATTTTGGAAAAATAAAGTGTGCCGAGAAACAGTTCAAAAATTACCCATTTTTAATTAATCCTACAAAAAACAATTACACACCATTTTGTAGAATAAATATTAGGCTTTAAAATAACGAAGAATAAACATTACAATCGTATTAATCCACAAATATTTTAAGTTTTTAAAAAATATCGATTTTTACCTTTCATACAAAATAAAATTGCCACCCTACCTACTTCATGTGTTTATACTTCATAAAATGCGAGTAAAACGTTGTAATATGTGAATTTTTGTAAGTTTTAGGGTCGTAACTAATTGTAGTTTCTGTACAAAGTAATTTTATTAGGGGTTTCATAATAAATTAATAATTTATGCAAAAAAATAAAAATGAAACATAGTCATTTACTTTTTAGTAACTACTCTTTAGTTACGTTTTTTTCTACTTCCACCGTAATTTCCGAACCCATTCATTAAATTTTACATGGGCAACACTACCTTCATTCTGGTTGGTTTTTGGTCTGAGGTCTCCGCTATAACATTAATTGTTTAAATCAGTAATAACGTGTTTCTTTAGTGGGACTACAATTTCGTAACAGGAAATATTAAAGCCTTTTTTCACAAAACGGTAAGTCTTTTTTTAATCATCTTTTTGTAATACGTGCAGTACGAACATTGCTAAGCTTACACGTTTAGAGTTTTAAATTTTATCAAACCATTGACTTTTTATAACCCCATTTTGTCTAATTCTTGTTACAATTTCGTAACTTTTATTACGAATTTCGTAACGTAACGAAAAAGTACAATATAAAGCTGAGTGTATACAGTTACAACCTGTATACAGTTACAACTTTATTATACAGTTAGAATTTTATATCCATGGCAGAAAAAGAAATGGTAAAAAAATGCTAATTTTGCTAAATATAATTACAGATTATTTAAAGACAGAGTTTAATAAAATAGATCCCAGAGAAAAGAAAGTACTAAAAAAGTAGCTACAAACAAAATTGTAAATAAACACAAATTAAAAATAGCTATTTCGATAGTGATTCATATTAAATTTTTTTTAAATATTTTACACAGTGCCTGTTCTATAATTTCTAAAGATTTGTTATTATTATGTTAGGTACTTAAATTTGGAAGCTGATAATTTTATTAAAAAAACATTAATTAATACATTAATTAATTATTATTTTAAACCCTTGCAATATATACTAGTATTTTTATTTATTTATTTAAGATAAATAAATAAAATTTGGGTCGTGAGTTTATGTATGTTTGTAGTATATACAATAAATAAAAAAGTAAATGATAATTACGTACATTTAAAAAAGACAATATTTTTTTAAATAAATTAATAATAAAAATAAATTTAAAGTTTTTGTTCTGTATATAACAAGCTTTATGTTTACTATTTAGTTACATCTTAGGACTATTTCGTAACAATATTTCGTAACAACATTTTCGTTACGTACATTTATTTTGAGAAATACTCACATGTTTCTTATGTTTAGGAAAATGTGTATTGTTCTGAGGAGTTTATTTGTGATTTGTTTAATATGATGTGTCCATCTAAGGTTATGGTCAATTACGATACCTAGATACTTTATTTGTTCCGTTTTTTCTAGAGGAGGGCAATCGCAGATGTTTGTGTTAATGCATTTGTGTATTTTTATGGTATTTGTATCGTTTTTTGGCTGTCCCGTGTTAGTTATACTGTACGTTGAGAATTTTGTTTTCGATATGTTTAGTGTAAGTGTGTTAGAGTCCAGCCATGTTTTCACTTGCGTGATTCCTAGATTTGCTTTGTTATATACATTTTTCCAATCCTTAGCTTTAAAGAGTAAAACTGTGTCGTCTGCGTAACTGATTATTTCACCGTCTATTTCCATGCTGCAAAGTTCATTTATATAAATGGTGAAAAGAATGGGCCCTAGTATGCTTCCTTGTGGAACTCCGTATGTAATCGGCAGTGGTTTGCTAGTATGGTTATTAATTTTGACTTGTTGTGTTCTGTCGCTCATATAACTTTTCAATAGTTGGAGTTCTTTATCTTTGATACCCATATTTTCTAATTTTTTAAAAAGTGTTTTGTGGCAGATTGAATCAAACGCTTTAGCTAAATCTAGATATATCGCTATGCATTTATACCCTTGATCTAAGTTGCTATGTATATAATCTATTGTACTTGCCAAAGCTTCTTTTGTGCTTCTTTTTTCTCTAAATCCATATTGTTTATCCGAGATTAATTTGTTTTCTTCCAGGTATTTTGTAATTTGGATTTTTAATACTCTTTCGTAAATCTTTGATAGCGAGTTTAACAATGTGATTGGCCTATAGTTAGTTATTTCCATTTTGTCTCCGGATTTATAAATAGGTATCACCAGTCCTTTTTTAAGAGTACTAGGAAAGAAGGCGTGTGTTATGCTAAGGTTGATTAAGTGTGTTATAGGTTTTATTATTTCATTTTTTATTATTTTAATGCAATCCGTTGTTATCTCATCTAATCCAGGAGCAATCCGGTTTTTTAATGTGTTTATTATTTTGTCAATTTCCTTTTCCGAAGTTGTTTTTATTATAAATCTGTGTTGTGTCGGTTGAGTATTGATGTTTGAAATGTTTGTTTGTGTTATTATGTTTGTGCTATGTTTTTTACGGTTCGCTAAAACTTTCCCTATAGTTGCGAAGAAGTTATTGACATGGTTTGCCATAAATTCTGTATTTGTTTTGGCATCAATTTTGTTTGAGTTAATATTTAGATGTTCAATAGTATTTTTCTGTTTGTATTTTTGTGTGTATGAAACTTCTTTTAAAATTCTCCATATTTCCTTCGGGTTATTATTTTCTTTAAGTTTTTCTCTGTAGTATAACTCCTTAGCTACTCTAATAATTTTCGTGCAGATGTTTCTATATCTTTTATAGTAATTAAGTTGTTCCATGTCATACGGTGTGTGTTTAATTTGTTTGTGAATTTTGTCTCGTTTACGAATACAGTTTAATATTCCTTGTGTTATCCATAGTTTAATTTTTTTTGCTTTGTGTGTAAGTTTTATGTGTTTTTTTGAAGTGTAATTTTTTATTTCTTGCGTTAACGTATTTGTAAATTTATTCCAGGCCTCTTCGACATTATTTATTTGGTATATTGTATTCCAGTTTATTTTTTGTAATTTTTCTTTTAAGTTTGAGTAGTCAATTATTTTTTTTGTAAATATTTTATGTTGGTTCGAATTAGTGTTTTCGGTGTCTATTGCTATCATATTCATGTAGTGATCTGTAATTGTGCTTTCAAGTACTACTGTTTTGGTTATTAGTTTTGTCTTGATCATTATATGATCTATACAGCTTTTAGTGTTTTGTGTTACTCGTGTTGGGACATTTATCGTTGGCTCCAGTCCATGCTGTGCTAGTATTGTTAGGTATTCTATGTTTTGTGGGTGTCCGTTTTGTAGAATGTTTATGTTAAGGTCTCCTATGATGATGATATTTTTGTATTTGTTGAGGTCATTTAATGTATTGTTAAGTTCTGTTAGGAAATTTGTAATGTTGTTTTTGGATGGAGATCTGTACATAGCTAGGATACATGTTTCTTTTTCATATGTAATCTGTAAGCAGTTGGAGTCTATGATGTTTATTTCCTGAACGCTTATGTTATTTTTATCACTGATGTACGTAACTATACCATCATTTTGGTTTTTGTGTATATTTGTGTGGTGTGTATGATAGTTTTTGATTGTTTTTGGGATATAGTTTTCATTCAACCAGCATTCTGTCAGCACAATGACATCAAAATTATTGTCAATCTGTTGGAGGTATATTATAAATTCGTCAAAATTTTTATTGATCGATCTAATGTTTTGGTGCAATATTTTGATTCTATTTTTTTCTTTTGTGATGTTGGTCCATAGATTAAAATCATTTGTACTTATACAGTAGTGTTGATTATTCGAGTCTATATATTTCATGTAATCAGCCATGTTGGTGTGTATTTGTGTAAGTATATGATGTGAGGTTGTGTTTGGTGTACAGTAGTTTTTTTATGTCAGTTTATTAGATATATCGTTCAAGTGTTTTATTTCTATAACTTTTGAGTCCTTAGTTTTTCTTACAAGTATTTTTCCGGATTTTATCCATACATATTTATAGTCTTTTTCTTGGGCTCTTTTTCTGGTGTTCCAGTGCAGATTTTTATAGTATTGCGTTAGAGCCGCATTTACGTAAACATATTGGGCTCCTTCCCCGTTGAATTTTTTTATCGCGTCACTGTGTTTGGCTGCTAATATGGTATCCGCTTTTGTTATATCCGCAAAATTAATTGTAATTTTTTTCTGATCATTTGGTCTGTGTTTTGTGATTTTGTAGGTATCCTCTGGGGTAATCGTAACGCCTGCGAGTTCAGCGATCCGTGTAATGCCGAATCCGATAGCAGCGAGAGTGCAGCGATAGTGCAGCGATAATGTAACAAATGTACATTAAAAACAAACTCAAACAAACAGACTCTTTAAAACAAAAAGCACAGAAATTGTTTCATAGTTAATGCCGAAGAAATACAAAAAAAAACACTATTTTATGTTTAATAAATAAAAACAAATCATTATTTAAATCTACCTTGGTTCCTTGTTCAGTTTTCAGAAAACGGATTTTTCTCCCGCGAATTTTTGCACGAACGGTAAAAATGCTGTGGATTATTTTCTTCCCTTATTTTTATATTCTTAAGGCTCTTTAATTTCGAGTTCCGGAAAATTGTGATTTATTTATCTTTCCCCCCTAGGGCTGCGGTCTGTGTCAAAATTGTTAATGTTTATTAACTTCTGGGAGTTACGTGAATCGTTTGTTATCTTTTGGGAGTTGGTTAATTATTAATAAGTTGTGTATAAGTCGAGAAAACAACATTTTTGCTTGTGCTCGTAAACAAACCAAAGATGTGTTATTTAGGTGAATTGTTTGAAAGCGTCTGGGGAACATTGTTCCCAAATTAATTGTGGTAATTATAAAGGTATTATGTGGAATATTGTATTACATTCAAACGTGATAACAATGCTAATTAAGATTGTTTATCTTCGTATCTTTTTTGAGTTACGAATTAATAGGGTTTATGGTATATTATAAGCAGATAATATATAGAACATTCAAAATACCTAACTCTATCTAGGTAAAACTTATTTCAACAACCTACCGTTAAGTCTAAAAATATCGAAAATAAACATGAATTTCAGCTTAAGTTGAAATATTCCCCGAAACTACTAAATTATTATTTCTTTTACATCTTGAAATCTATTTTTATTTATTTATTTATTTACGCCCTTGGAGCATTTACATCAATTTATGTTGAACTTTCTCAATTTTTATTTGATGTGCTTTATAGTACGGGGACCAAATAGTGTAATTGTATTCTAAATTACTTCTTACTAAGGTAGTGAAGAGAATTTTAAATGAATGACGTAAAATAAATCCCAAACATATCGTAGCCTTATTGGTAACTTCATTAATGTATGGAATAATTTTTGATAAGTTTTGAGTTTTTCTTAGTTATCTTTTTGTTATTTTGCAATATTTTGTTATTTACTTACTTACATGATTTCATACAGTTTATCATGAATTCCCTCACCAAATACAAGAGCCTTGTCTCTTTATGGTGAAGAAAGGCATTTTTTTTTTTTTTACATTAACTCCACACAGAAGGCCCTGAGGAAAAAAAATTCCCTCAGGGCTTATGTCATCTAATATGCTGTGTGGAGGGTCTTTTTGAGGAGAGGAAGGAATGAACATTTGTCTTGAAGGAGAGACCCATGTTGTAGGAAGGAGGAAACACTAAGGCCTGCAAATCTTTCCACAGCCGAGCTGTTGAACACAAGAACGAGTCGAAGAAGCGACCCGTTCTCAAGAGAACAATGTCAACCGTGTACATATGTTGGGCACGCGTTTGGCGTGTTTCCCGACTAGGCACTGATGCCGAAGGCATCAATGATGCTAGTTCCTCGGAGCATCTTCCATTGAAATACCGGAAGAACAAAGATAGCATTCCCACCCGATACCTGTGCTCTAAAGATTGCAATCCGTCTGTTAAATTAGGAGAATCTATCCGACGGACCGCCCATTTCTACAGAGGGTCGAGGGATTTTTTCAGGTATTTTGGGGCTCCAGCCCAGAGGTGGCTACCAGATTCAACCGTGGGGCGCACTTGTGATTCTATATCTGCGTGCCCTGTACAGTACGCCCAGTTTTTGAGAGGCTAACCTGGCTTCGATGGAGCCCTCATATCTTAGCTGGTCACTTATAGTTACACCAAGCATATCAATGGATGGCCAGTTTGGAAGAATGCTTCCGTTGAAGGAGACTAGATTTTCATTTAGATCCCTTTTAGACGTAATCAGACATGATTGGGTCTTTGAAACATTAAATTCATCGAGATATTATGACAAAATTATTACACAAAAATGGTGACTTATTGTGAAAAACATACCCGTATACAACACATTATTTTGTAATTTTAGGAGGGAGACGGGAATGAATACCACCGCCCCGGGGACCATTTATTGGCAACCAACACTTCTGCCGTAGGTTACCCTAAGTAGTTCGCTACGTTTGGTGGGGTGCCCGGGTTCATGGGGCGAGGTTTGTCCAGGTCTTGGCGGCCGATCCATTTCCAGCCAGAATCCCACGATTCATCGCCTTGCACCGCGGTTGGAGGGATGGATTCATATGTCCGTCACTCCTGACACATTGACCTTCAGATTCCTCCTACTCACGCCTCGTGCTTACATCCTTCCCAGAACTTCCTCTGCTTACTTTTATTATAAAAACCCTCCGCACAGCATTCTCTAAGACGACAGATGCCCTAAGGGAAATTATTTTCTGTGTGGAGCTAACGTAAAAAAATCAGAATGTGCAATTCACACGCGGTGGAAGTGAAACCTTCAGAAAACTAAAGTAGAAAAAAGTGGGGAGGCAACAAAGCACTGCATAAATTAATAATAATAACGTAATATTTGTTTTTTTTATAATTTATTTATATTTTTTTATTTATTTATATATGCATATATATTACAATACATTACAAAATGATACTTTGTCTGTCCAACTGGGAAGGATACCCGTTTCAGTACAGCCAAATTGTATATTTCATAATATTCTTAACAAAGGAATGGTTTCACACACGGACATATGAATATATCTGGACCTGCCCTAAGTGATAAAAACGTATTATTTCCCCCTCCACATGGCGCCGGCTGTAGCTCCTCCTTGGAACCGGCTCGCTCCATGGGGAGGGGATATAGCCTCGCTTGAATCTAAAATGTGTGACGTCATCATTCTTGCCGTGAACAGCGAGAAGCTGACATCCATATATTTAACGAAATAACGGCAGCTTGTGCTATACAATATATCTACCTATCAATATGCACATAGCGAATGTGGGCGGTACTCCAATGTGCTCGTCGCTGGTTACAGGGGTAAGTAAATTATGAAACATTTGTAAAAGTGTTTTAACTAAACACGGCAAGAAAATATTGATATGTGTATTGGCGCGAGTCTTTTTGGGGCGAGCATTTGGCCTTAGCAAATAAGTTTTGAACGTGGCAAGCAATTCGCGCTCCCATGTAAAAAGGTCTATTCATTCAAAGCAGATTTTGCTTTTAAGAACTAAATGGTGATATTGTAATGCGAGATGCCTATATACTGTCAGATTGATTGTTCAACGAATGACAGTCATCTTTCCCCTCTTCCGCTCTCCATAGTTTGGTTTTACCCCTCATCTGTAACTGCTTGTCTATCCATTTGGATGTCTATGGTTTCACAGAAATTTGCTTCTGTCAAGACAACTTTTGAGAACATTAAAAATTGTATTCTGAACGGTGGGATGGTTTCTTTATATCTTTGAAAGAATCGCAAAGATGTGATTTTTTTTCAAGGTCATTTTGGAGAACATTAATAATTGCATTCAGAGTGAGTGACTGGTTTCGTTAGTGAGATCACAAGTAGGACATTCTTTCCAGGCCATTTTAGAGAAAATTTACTATTTTATAACGCAGTTTAGTGTTATTTCACTTCAAGTGCGCTTAACTATAAACAAACTTAGTAATCCTATGGTGTTCCTTATGAGTTCTTACAAAATATTGATCAAATAAAATGAAACAAAAAATATACAGTACAGACAAAGCAATGCCAAGAGAAAGAAAATTAACAATAACAGTGCTGTTTTGGCACAGGTGGGTGGCACAGATAATTATAAACAAAATCCTCAACCAATTAGTAGCCTTGAAAAGTGAGCTCATAATCAAAGCGGCCAATGCGCTAAGGTTTCATTCTATCTCATTCTCTCGCAGGCGAAATCGTTTCCGTTTCATGTTGTTTCAAATCACAACGATACTAAAGAAGTTTCACTTAAAAATGTATATTATACGACGGCCGGCGTAGTACAGCGGTAAGGCGCTTGACTCGCATTCCGAAGGTCGCGGGATCGAAACCCGGCGTTGCAAATAAATTTTATTTGATTAATTTGTGTATTTCATAATTTATTAATTTAAAATAATATATAGTATATTGGCGGCTCGTTCCAGAGTGGTAGATAGTCTCAGTATCACCCTGGTGTAAGACCACCATTCAGAATTGAAACGTTGCCTGAAATGGCTTTAGCCGTGTTTGGTGACCAGATCTGAATAAAGGTACTTCCCCACCTTCCTCTTCACTACCTCCTTCCCTCCCCACTACCTTCAGCCTCACAACATACCCCATTTGGGAAAGCCATAGTCTCACTGGCTCCAGATGGGAGCAGTTGGGACTCTTGTGCGGTATTCATGTAAAAAAAAAGATATTCGGATATTGTCAGATTATTGAATGACCGAGAAAGGCTCCCTATCTTATACTTGCGCGACATATTACGCTCTCAAACACACAAGGAAAACAACGATAAATTTTGAATTCACACGGTGTAACGCACGAAATGAGAAGGCATTCACAAAGACCGCTAATAAAAGCACACATAATATATATTCGTCTTTGTTTGTAGGAAGCTAATGCCCAAAGTTTGCAAGCGTGACGTCATAGCCGCCTTCCTCTAATCTACTATTCCAACACTTTCTATTATTCTCCTTACATCTACCAAAGCCCGTTGTACTACGGCGGCGTGACGTCACCAGACTCGCTATGACGTCATGCCTTCTAACAAAACAGTGACGGTGGCGCCGCGCCGGGTTTAAAAATAGAACCAAAGTATAAGTTAATCGACTGGGATATTATTAATTGTTGTTATTACAATAATATCGATAAATTTAAGAGAAAATACTATTATTTTGTTAGCCCTTCGGAAATTTGGCATATTTTTCAGATGGTGAAAATATTTTCGCTTTACAATAAAATGCAAATTGATGGAAAATGCCTGAACATATCCGAAAACTAAAAACTGTTTTTGAAAGGTGATAAAATACGCTTTCAAACTTTATTATTTAAAATAAACGAATATTTTTTTAAATATGAAATTTTTGCATGCAAACATCAAAAAGTTTTAAAAATGGTTCACCTTACGTTTTTTCTAAAATAGCTTTTTTTTTACATGAGCTCCACACAGGAGGCCCTGAGGAAAATAATTTCCCTCAGGGCCTATATCATATTTGAGGATGCTGTGTGGAGGGTTTTTTTTAAGGAAAGGAAGGAGAGGAGAGTTCTGGGAAGGAAAAGGGTTTAAGGGGTGGGTAGGAATCTGGGGTTCAGTATGTCCTGGTCATCCGCCTCCAAGACCTAGACAAACCTCACCCCATGAACCCGGGCATCCCTGCAAAATCACCAAACGTAGCGAACCACTTGGGGTGACCTACGGCAGAGGTGTTGGTTATTCAATAAAGGTTCCCGGGGCGGCGGTACCCATTTTCGCCTCGAAATAATTTTTTTTAAATAACATTTGTCAAGGTTTCCAAATGTTTGAAGTGAAAACTTCTTTAGCACCGTTGTGATTTGAAACTCGATGAATCGAAAAACAGCGACACTAAAAAGAGACAAACACATACCTACATCTGCATATAGGATTTAGCCTGCCACAAAATTAGATAGCAATAATAACTTTATTTTTTTTATTTTTTTGAATGTAGCTATTACTTTGTGGTTATCCATTATAGAAAATTGAAACAATTCAACTTTGTATAAACTACTTATATAATGCGTAAATCCGACCGGTTTCGGAACAAACGTTCCTTCTTCAGGGAATAAGTATAAGCTTTCCCTGAAGAAGGAACGTTTGTTCCGAAACCGGTCGGATTTACGCAATATATAAGTGGTTTATACAAAGTTGAATTGTTTCATTTTTCTATAACTTTATTTATTTCACGGGTACTTGGTTCCGTTACGATAAATCCACAGTCCTACGCAAGTCTCCTTTAGTTTAGTGGTATGAAGCGCCTGACGAACATCAGCGGCCAGACATCCAGTGGACAAGGGATAGAATCCCAAGAAATAAAAAAAAACTTATTTTTTTTCGTAGTGTCAATATTGTAATCCACAAACCACTCCAAAATGAACAGACAAAGAAAACACAAAAGAAAGCGACACCTGACGACTCCGAAGAAGAAAACGTAAATACTAATAAGATGACCAACTGTTGGAATTCGAAGACAAAAACATGCAAAAAAATCACCCTTCACTATGATAAAAAAGTGTCCCCACTCTTGTCTACTTTAGTTTTCAACATCGTTTTAGGTTTCATTTCTACCGCGTGTGAATTGCACACTCTGATTTTTTTATAAATATTTTTTATGTGAAACGAAAAAAGTGAAGTGACAATAACTTTTATACTACCATTGTTTCATAACTTTGATGGATTTTATACGTATTTGTGTTCCAATTTACCATGCAGATCGGAGGAATCCAGATTTTGGACTTCCGCACGTTAAGCGTACTACCTATACGGCGGACTAAGTCAAGTACCGCAATATCGTCAGTCTATCAACAACCATCGAAACAAAACGTAACGTGACATTTGGCTCTATGTTGAAATGTTTTTTTCTATCAATCGAAAGCGTGTAATGTGAAGCATTATAATATCGTCGTCTTTATCGAATGCTTTGTGTGAACCGCTTCATCGTATCGTGACTCAAACTATAACGTGGTTCTAATAACCGAACAATCTTATCGTACGCCTTGGATACACCTATGACCGCCGCCGAATGAAGATCAAGCTACGAGACACAACAGTGAGTATTGCTTAATTGTGTATACCGGATCTTGTTTGGTGATTGGGAATAATTCTATCGAAATCCATAAGCGTTTCATTTAGTAAGGAGTAGCCGCAAGATTATTCCAAACCCCCGTGCTATCGTGTACGATTCAACCATGCTAATTACTATTTTTTTAGTTTCTTGAAAAGTGATAATTACAATCATTGAAGAAGAAAATTGTTAACTAGGACGATTTGCAGGATGCTATTATTTTATTAACCACTCCGACCCCTAAGCTTGTTTACACAACAATATAACAATAGCAGTCAAGTACAATAAGCTCATTTTCAAGCTAACTCATGTGTTCCCACAGAAATCGTTATAACTAGGTATGTTATTGTTCTAGTGACAACCCTAAAACAAAAAGAAAAAGATCCATATAAAATCAAGCTTCACATCTATATTAAAAGTTGTCCATAGAAATACATAAAAAAATACTTATTTTGTAGAAACAGTTTTCACCCGCCAAATCGCCAACACGCCGTTAGACATTGTTATTTTTTTTATTAAATATTCTTGTATGAAAATGTAAGAAAGTGAGGTAACAAAATTGTTTATTATACATTTATACGATAGAATAAGTGTTTTTTTTTTTACATAATCCGTGATTTTAGTACCGTTTTCACATTAAAACATCACACGAGTTGTTTTTAATTTTTTTTATGTTTGCATTCTAAATTTTAAAATGTTAATATTTATTTGTAATAAAACCTACAAATTGAAAGCTTATTTCATAACCTTTTAAAAACAGTTTTTAGTACCCGACTGCGTTCAGAAATATTTCATTTATTGAGCTTTAATTGCGAAGCGGAAATAACACAAAGTTTTTATAAATCTGACAGTTCGTTAAAGACAAAAAATTGCATAATGGAAAATGGCGGTTAACTAAATTAATAAAAATAAAAAAATCAAAAATTATTTTAGTTAATAAAATAATGCACCCTTCAAATCGCCCTTATTAACAATGTTTCCATGTAACGTCGACTCCTCCCACCTTTCTTCCCCTCCCCCAAAATCACCCCCCCCCCCCACTACCCTCACCTAATTAAACCTAATCATTTTTTTACTTGCAGTTTGCTGGTGAATGACACGGATGTGTCGAAACCGGTAGCAAAAAATTTAAAAAATTTAAGTAACAAATGTACAGAGAAAATAAAAGTTTTCAAAATAAAATGTCTAGAAATTATTACATACTTAATTTCTAAGAAATATAAAAAAAATTAGAAGTATTTGAACTAAAAATAATGTAATTGCTTTATTATTGTCTTTTCTTTCTTTCTGTACTCTATGTATACTTACCACGTTTTATATTTTATTTTGCTTATCTTCTTTATATATAAAAATCTCGTGTCACGGTGTTTGTGGTCGCACTCCTCCGAAACGGCTTGACCGATTTTTATGAAATTTTTTATGTACATTTAATAGGTATGAGAATAGATTTTTAAGTATATTTCATACCGGTAAGTGATCAGGGTGTCCCATCTCAGAAAAAAAAATTCTTGACAAATATTTATTTTGTATTTTTTTATATTTGGCATCAAAAAATACCTATAACCCCAAATTTTAACTCTCCTTCCCCCACCCTCACATTTTTAATCGCGATTTTAGTATTTTTTTATGAACAAATTTAACCGTCTTTCGTATTTCAATCAGAACGAAATTATTTATGTTGTTGAATGACAGATGGCGCTACGTCCACCTCATCAAACTTTCATCCACACGTGCGCAAACAATTCACGAGAAGCGTCGCGTCATTTTAATATTTCATTCGGCATCTCGTTCTCGCGTGGGCACACCATCGAGCTTATTTGTGTTGGCTAAAGACGGTCTGATAAAAAATATCGTACACTCAATTGCTCTTCAAAATTCATTTTGATTTTCTTTATTTCATTTTCCAACTTTAATTGGTGATTTTTACTTTTATCTGCGTTCATCGTCTACAGCACTTTATTCTTCTTTCTGTCATAGAACCCATCCCCACACACTTACAATACATTCGTTATTTTTTATTTAACAACCAAAATATTCACTAGAAATATTTTTGTATGGCAGAACAACGTTTGTCGGGTCAGCTAGTAATAAATAGTTATTTCACTAGTAGCATCTCCACCTAGTAACAAATAAACTTTGATTTACACATTGGCAATTTCAATAATAATTGAATGTCACATCTATCAAGGACCTTGGGGTCACTCTAGACTGCAAACTTTCTTTCCGTGATCACATTAATAATATCGTAAATAAATCACTTAAACTACTCGGCTTCATTCATAGAATTACCTCTGACTTCAAACATATACATACGTACACTTAAAACTCTTTACTGTTCGCTGGTTCGCCCTCACCTTGAATATGCTAGTGTCATTTGGTCTCCTTTCTATGCTGTCCACATTTGTCACATCGAATCCGTACAACATCGTTTCCTAAGAGGAATTGCTTGGAGGTTGGGTCTTGAAAGAGGTTAAGTACTCATATGATGAAATTGAACACATTTTAAACATATCTTCTTTAGAAAAACGTAGAAAGGACTCTGATCTAATTTGTATATTTAAAATTATCAACAGTATTACTGATACACCTGCGTTTTTACAACTCATCCAGTTTAACATCCCTTCCCGTAGGCTTCGAAATAATGAATTGCTTTTCCTCAATCAACATTCTACTAATTATGGATACCATTCTCCCTTATCCAGATTGTCGAGCTTGTCAACGCAAGTCAAAGCATTGATTTTTTTGGTATAAAACTAAATGACTTTCGGCAGTCGATACGCAATATTTAAATGCTTCTTCATGCTTTGACTTGTAGTGTCTCTATATGTACTTTTTACATTTCATATTGTCATTGCTATTAATTTATATGTGCTCTCCCTTCACTGTCATCTCTGTTTTTTTATTCGTGTTGTTATTATGTTTGTAATGGTCTGTTGTCCGTAAATTAATAAATAAATAAATAACACTCTGTCAATAATAAAGAAACAATTAATTTTCTAATGAGGACTAGTTTAAATTTATGCAAAATCGAAAACCATTCTGGTCCTGGGCCATAATTTTTAAGGGTTCTTAATCCCAATTACTCTTTTCCAATTTCCGATCTACCGGGTTACTTTGCAAAAATTAATAAAATCAATTTTCGTAATGGCAATCCATCGTGAAATAATTTGGTAATTTCGTTTGGTTCGCGAAAAAGGAGATTGGATAAATTATTGACAAATTTCCTCTCCTGTTAATTACTTCGCTTTCGGCATAATGGCGTCACTGATTGGTTGGCCATTTGGTTTTCCTGCCGCAGATTGGCTGCCAAAAGCAGCATATACCATATAAATGATTTAAAAAATTATTTAATTTATTTTACTTTTTAACTTGATCTGTAAAACCTCAAATTCTTAAATTTAATCATTGAAGTCAATATTAGCGACACTCAATCAAAAATCAGAAACAACCCAACTGCCGCGGAATCAATAATAGCTTGTGTCGTTCTCCATAGAGAGAAAAAAAATGGCCTTATATTTAAACGCCCGGGGTCTCAAAAATTTCCTATGATCTGCAGCTATTCGAAAACGTAAAAATAAATGAAATTATTGATCACTATTAGCCCACTAAAATGGCCGGAAGTTTTGAAAAAAAAATAGATTTCGTGATTTTGAAAAAAATAAAACAAAGGGTTCATTTTTTATATTTTGTACCAAACTTATTTTTCATTCCATAACTGCAGTTCAAAGACCAAAAAAAATTTTTTTTAAACATATGTAATGTGTTGGTTAAAAACATATAAGGGGAAAGTAACACCTTTTCTGGATAAAATCAGAATTCTTGTTGACTTACTTGTATTCATAAACCTGAACTTTTTTTTTCATTTTTGTCAGTTATACGCATTTTTTAATAATAAACAAACGTTAAAAGGTTAAATTAGTGAAAACAAAAAAATATATTAAAAATTGAAAAAAAAAAATGGTTTTAGGTTTGTTTTCTGATTTTCAAAGCATTTTAGCGGGCTAATAACCATTTTAAAAAATACATTTAAATGCAGTTCTCATTTTCTTTGTAAGACGCAACTTTTGAGACCCCGGGCGTTTCTGAATTCAAAAGTTGAAATAATTGACACACCCTAATCAATACTGGTCAATCAAGACTGGTCAGTGGTTGAGTGGGCATAGCCCTTGGGTCCCACCCGGGCGTGGCGTGTTCGATTCCTCGGCTGGCTAAATCCTCCATCACAACACAAGCAACATTTTCGGCTTTCTATGGTGGTAGTAGAAGATTTTCAAACATTGTTGGGTTATTCGTAACCCGGGAATGTTTGTCTTTCTTTTTAAAAAAAAAAAAAAAAAATAATAATCCGAATAAAATCTTGATTTTTTTTTTTGCATGAATACGGCACAAGAGTCCCAACTGCTTCCGTCTGGAGCCAGTGGGACTATGGCATCCCCAATTGGGGTATGTTGTGAGGCTGAAGGTAGTGGGGAGTGGCTATTCAGATCTGGTCACCAAACACGGCAGAAGTCATTTCAAGCAACGTTTCAATTCTGAATGGTGGTCTTACACCAGGGCGATACTGAGAGTTTCTTCCACTCTGGAACGTGCTGCATATATACTATATATTATTTTAAATGAATAAATTGTGAAATACAGAAATTAATCAAATAAAATTTATTTGCCACGCCGGGATTCGATCCCGCGACCTTCGGAATGCGAATCAAGCGCCTTACCGCTGCACTACGCCGGCCGTCAAAATGTAAAACAAAGTCGGATTAGTTACACCGTTTATAACTCAAGAACGGCTGGACCGATTTTTAAGATCTTTGATTTGTTGGATTTGTCTCCACCCGAATAGCAGAATAGCTAAAAATTATAAAGAAAAATATTTTCGTGTAAAAATTTTTATGGAAAGAATTTTCATCTTTTGAAAGAGCTGCAACAATATTGTAATAAGTATAATATTGAATAGTGAGTGAATTCCAAAATTTCAAAAACTCAAATGTTTAAGATCTGATTGTTTTGCTTTTATTCTTAAAGATATAATGCTGTCCCTCTTTCTTACACACTAAATGTCAACAGTCGAAAATGAGACTGATATATCTGGTCTGCACCCCTCCAAAGGAAGAATACAATAATTATAATAAATTTCCCTCACACGTATAAAGAAAATGAAACGCCATTCCCGTAAGAAAGTGGAATAGTAAGAAAATCACAAAAAGTATAAATCCGTATACAACGCCATCTCTGATACTGACAAAAACAATACACTGACAGTTGCGCATTGATAATTGCTTCATCGTGTAATTTTTCACTCAATAAAAAAATGAATTTAATTTAGCTAATAAGTCAACACAACAGTTATTGATTCTGAGGCAGTACGAAGTTCGCCGGGTCAGCTAGTATAGTATAAAATTATTTGTTATACCTTTTTGATAATATTACACAATGAAAAATAAAATATTTCATATCTTCGTAATGGAATCTTTCAGTTCAATTGTTTTAGCACACGAGATAAATATGATTACAATACACACAATAACAAAAAAATAAATATTAAAGTTTACTTTGCAAGTACGTAGAGTGTTTTTTTTGTCCTTTTTATGCCCTAACTTTTTTATCTGCCCACGCTCTCACTGTGCCATCTCAACGCACCTTAATTTTCCCTGGGTCTTCTACTGTCCTCCTGCAAGTCTCAAACGCCAACAAGGGGGCGTTTTCGCTCATGTTGAGAACCTGTGACGTACACTATGCACGTGTTCAAAATTGACTTAGGATGTGTTCAAAAATCAACTTAGAATGTGTTCATAAATTAACTTAGGATGTGTCCATAAACCAACTTACGATGTGTTCAAAAATCAACTTAGGATGTGTTCAAAAATCAACTTAGGATGTGTTCAAAAATCAACTTAGAATGTGTTCATAAATCAACTTAGGATGTGTTCATAAATCAACTTAGGATGTGTTCATAAATCAACTTAGGATGTGTTCAAAAATCAACTTAGGATGTGTTCATAAACCAACTTTGGATGTATTCATAAACCAACTTAGGATGTGTTAAAAAATCAACAGAGCGTTTTAAAATCAAATGAATAATCTACATGTAGAACAACGTGCGCTGGATTCCAGGCGGTTTGTGAATCAAGTTTTTTTTCCATCAAACATATAAATTACGATTTTGGTGCCCCCTAAAACTGCCGCCCGGGGCAGGCGCCCCGGTATGCTTCTCCCTAGATCTGGAGCTGCTTGGCGGCTACATCAAAACAAAGCGCCGAACACCTCACTAATTTTCTAATAAAAGTTTTTTTTTAACATATATCTTAAACTATATAAAAAATTATAACTTGCTTCCAATACCATCAAATCTATGAACAAAACTTGTATAAGTATAAAATTAATTTAAGGGCATTAACCAGCCAGCGGGTGAGATTTCAAATTTCGTTGAAAGATGTACTTACGATCATACAGGGCGGTTCCAATGAGAAAGATTAATTATTCTCCGTACCAGCTTTTTAAAATAATAACTCAATATCGTTTCATTTCATTCAAAGTTTTGCTTTAATTTAATCCTCCATTAAAAAATGCCGAAAGGCGTGATGATAAATCTATTAAAATATTGTCCTTTTTGTAATTACTTTTTAACATAAGTATTTATAATTTTTCAATAATGTCTAAGCAAAATATGAATGTAAAAAAAATCTTAAATATGTTACTTTGTAAGATCGTAAATAAATAGACAAACTGAAGTATTTTCGTCACAAAACATGTGCGGATTTTTTTATAACGATTTATATAGATTAAAATTCTGAAAAGTTGCTTTCCCAGTTAATTTATTGATTTATTTCACTGCATGATTATATGATTTGAAATGTATGAAAATTAAACAAATCTGCAAACGACCTACGGTAAAACTTTATTGTACTAAAAATAAACATATTTTCTCAAAATTTTAAACACAGAAACTAGATAAAAGAAAAGTCTTTCGAAATCAGTTTATAATTTTTTGTGGAAAAGAGTCAATACGTCTAAAATTTGATTTAAAAATGACATATTTCCGGTTTTGTCTGTTTATTCCCTCTTAAGAGCGTTTAACCAGCCAGCGGACGAAAATCCACATTTGTTCTTAAGATCGTGCAGGGCGGTTACAATGAGAAAGAATAATTATTCTCCGTACCAGCTTTTTAAAATTATAACTCAATATCGAATTTATTTCAATCCAAATTAGCTTTTATTTATAACTTCATCCAAAAATGCTGAAAGGCGTGATGATAAAACTATTAAAATAATGTACTTTTTGTAATTATTTTTTGATTATAAGTATTTATCATTTTTCAATAATGTCTAAATTAAATAAGAATGTTAAAAAAATCTGAAATATATTAGTTTGTAAGTGCGCAAATAAATACACAAATGGACCAATTTTCGTCAAGAAATACATGTACTTACATATTTTTTAATGATTTTATTGAAAATAAAATTAAAATTCTGAAACATGCGTTTGCTAGATAATGTATTGATTTATTTTACTGCATGATTTTATTATTTGAAATGGGTGTGGTATATATAATACAAAATCTTTTTTGAAAATTTAACAAATCTGCCAACGACCTATGGAATAACCTTATTATACTAAAAATTAAAAAATTTTCTCAAAATTTATTACACGCGAAAGCTAGATAAAAGAACAATCTTTCGAAATCCATTTATAATTTTTTGTGGAAAAGAGTCAATACGTCTAAAATCTGATTTGAAAATGACATATTTCTGGTTTTCTCTGGTAATGCCCTCTTAAAGTTTTCGACTATGCACGCAAAGGTATTACAAAAATTAAATCCACCAGAAAAATTATTAATGATGATGTTATAGCAAATGAAGTTTTGTACGGTGAAAAACAGTGTCATAGTTTGAGAAATATATTTTTACATCGTTTTTAATCGATGTTTTTATTTGCTTTCAATACAGAGTCAACGAGCCTTCCCCCGTTTAAAAAAGCAATTACTACTAGGTATGACGTCACAGTGTAGTGTACACTAATAATGGTTTTAACTCCGCTAAAAGGTTTTTTGTGTAGCGCTATCTATCAGAATAAATTGACAACTACCGTGCGTTAATTTTCACAGAAAAAAACTGCTTGCTAATTTTCCGCCAATTAGGCGTCGATATTTTCGCTTTTACGCAATGAAAGCTTTTATTTGTGTAGATGAAAGTGCTCGTATGGATTAAGTTTGAATAATAAATTAATACTTTGTGTTATTCTGTTGATAAATAAAAATTATTTTGGAATTCAAACCTTCATGTTGTTAGCATCGGCGCTACTTGCGGCCAACGCCAAACCCAAAACCTGGAAAGGACATGCAATAAACAGGCCAGCGGCTAGCTCGGCACAGCCGGCGCGAGCAAGGTCCCTCTTAAACCCAGGGCGAGTGTTTGTGGTTCGCCTGTAAATTTCTACTTCCCTTCCTTTCCTCAAAATCTCCAGGTCTCCTTCCTCAATCAGAACACAGTTGCTATGCACGTAAAGGGTTTTATTCATTTAAAGGTGAACAGGGTTATACAAAAGCCAGCCTCGGCACTATACACATGGATATTTGGCTATCTCTAATAATCCTATCACAACGGGGGGGACCTTCTCTCAACTCTCTACACGTATTTAGTGAATTTAAATGTCAGTTCTTAGCACACAGAGGGGAAGCAAGGTTCATTTGTACTCACAAGCAGGAAATAGGCAGTCATCTGACGGATACCGGGTAGGCGTAAACCTCTTCGTGCACAATTCACATTTAAAGTAAACATCGCGAGCGTTTACGGAGAGCGCCTAGCGCGAAACACGGGGAACACAGTTGTTACGCCCAAGGCCGGCGGAGGAATGAATGCGGGGTGCCGTTCGGCCTCGGGCCACGGACTGCGCGTGCCGGGAGGGGGGCGGAGAGGGGCGGTGCGGCGAGTTAGTGCACTGGGGTCAATTCGCTAGCTCCTCGCACGGAACCCAATTCTGTAAGTTTCGTAACGTAACAATGTTTTAAAAATAAAAAATAGTTAAAATTTGCATATAGAAATCCATTAGCATTTTCGGTAAAGTCTTCGCGAGTTACAAACTGCGTATTACAGACATCGTTAAATGTTTTTTTTGTTATTTGTTTTAGGGGTGTTATGCCGTGTTGCGCTACCTCCTCCTTTAGCCAATGTTTCGGACAGCGTTTCAGTGTCCATCATCAGGGCAGATGTGTAAATGTTAATGGTGAAGTGTGTGCTTAAGTACTTCGAAGCAATACCGTGTTGCTGTAGATGGTTTTCTGCATTTAACTTTGGTGTAGCCGTTAATTACCGGATATCAAGAACTATTGAGCTTAGCTCCATAATCTACTATAAACATTAATAGAGAAGGAAAATAATTCCCCTCAGAGCCTATGTCATCTTTGGGGATGCTGTGTGGAGGGTCTTTTGTGGAAAGGAAGAAGTGCACCGGAGTCTTGAAGAGAACATGTTGTAGGAGGGAGGAAACACAGAGGCCGGCAAATCGTTCCACAGCGGAATTGTTAAACTCGAGAACCAGTCGTTCTCATGTGACAAATAATTTCAGCGTTTAGCATGTTTCCCAACTGTGCACCGGTTCCAAAGAAATCAAAGACGCTAATTACTCGGAGCATCTTCCATTGAAATACAGGTAGAACAAGGACAGCATTTCTGCTCTAAAGATTGCAATCAGTTTGGTAAGATAGGCTAATCTATCTAATGCTTATTAATGAGCGTGCTCATCAACTGTACACATTTGTTTCATGAGCATGCTTGGTTTGAGCTTTCTCATGAATAAGAATGGTTAAAACCAACAATTGAATAAGCATGCTCTTTTTAACGAGTGTGCTCATGTCAAATGGAGTCAGTTCCATTCGCCCAGAACTAAACAAAATAATCTTACTGTTAGCAACGCAATTATATAAGAATCTTCCGATGAAAGAAAATAAAACTGTTGATTTGGGTGCAAAATGTCAAAAATGACTAAATAATAAAAAATAAAAGGCTAATTTCAATAGATTGTGGTTTCATTTTGGAGGTAAAGTAACTTTTGGGGAATTTGGAAATCTACTGTGGGTATTTTAATGACTTTCTATTCCAAATATATTCGTGATTCCAATAATAAATTACGAAAGAAGGCTTTTTCGTATCTCCAGCGGGCTATTTTCACATTTTTGCAAAAAATGCACAGGCGCTAACTGAGATCGGATTGAAATGAGCACGCTAATAAGCTAGCGACGTCCCATTCCAACCGATAATCCAATGTGCACATAAATCAAACGGCTGTTGATTTGTGAGCAAGCTCAATACTAGCACGTCACTAACACACATGCTACTAGGTAGCATGCTCTTTGGCTTCAAATGGGCAAATGGTCCGTAGTATTAAGCATTTTTAACTGTATAGAAATTACAGAAAAATCTTTATCAAGAGATAAATTTTGAATTATAAAGGCCTTATGAATTACCTATGAAGAAAAATAATTATGTTATGGTGGTTGAGTTGACATTTAAGTTACAGAGAGGACTGCATAGAAATTACAGAAAAACGTTATCAAAAAAAACGTTTGAATTATAAATTTGGAAAGTGATGTTTGGCGTTATTTTGAGTGCTGTCTCTTAAGAGCGTTTAACCAGCCAGCGGACGAAAATCCACATTTCGTCGAAAGTTGTTCTGACGATCGTGCAGGTCGGTTATAATGAGAAAGATTAATTATTCTCCGTACCAGCTTTTTAAAATTATAACTCAATATCGAATTTATTTCAATCCAAATTAGCTTTAATTTATACCTTCATCCAAAAATGCTGAAAGGCGTGATGATAAAACTATTAAAATAATGTACTTTTTGTAATTATTTTTTGATTATAAGTATTTATCATTTTTCAATAATGTCTTAATTTAATAAGAATGTTAAAAAAAATTGAAATATATTAGTTTGTAAGTGCGCAAATAAATACACAAATGGACCAATTTTCGTCAAGAAACACATGTACGTACATATTTTTTAATGATTTTATTGAAACTAAAATTAAAATTCTAAAACATGCGTTTGATTGATAAGGTATTGATTTATTTTACTGCATGATTATAGTATTTGAAATGGGTGTGGTATAATACAAAATCTTTTTTGAAAATTTAACAAATTTGCCAACGACCTATGGAATAACCTTATTATACTAAAAATTTAAAAAATTTCTCAAAATTTATTACACACGAATGCTAGATAAAAGAACAATCTTTCGAAATCCATTTATAATTTTTTGTGGAAATGAGTCAATACGTCTAAAATCTGATTTGAAAATGACATATTTCTGGTTTTCTCTGGTAATGCCCTCTTAAAGGCCTTATGAATTACCTAAGAAGAAAAATGTTATGTTATGGTGTTCGAGTTGACTTTTAAGTTACAGAGAGGACTGCATAGAAATTACAGAAAAACGTTATCAAGAGATAACGTTTGAATTATATATTTGGAAATTGATGTTTGGCACCATTTGAGTGCTGTCTCTTAAAGGCCCCATGAATTACCTACGAAGAAAGGTGTTATGGTGGTCGTGTTGACTTTTAACAGGAATATAAACGCTAGAAATATTTCGAATCTCATGCCTGCAAAATTTTAAAATCGAGCGTCTTATTTGCACGAGGCAAGTAAGCGAATAAGAGGTTTTTATTTATTTTGTGCATAATTTTATAAGAACGAAAAAAGTTAGAACATGGAAAACATAAAGGGGTATTTTTTAAAAATTGTTTCTTATATAACTTTATAGTTAAGTCATGAAAAAAAATTTTTGGTGGTTTATGCTTATATTTTTTGTTATGTAAATAATAATTTTATTGTAATTCCAATATATAGAAAAGCTAGTAAAAGCTTTGATTTTTCCGTAGCATATTTTTTGATGTTCATACTGTAAGCCGATTCTTCTTAAAGATTAATCAAAATGGTATCTAAATTGGATTTCACGTACAACTTCATCTTAAGTCATAGAGAGGAAAGAAAGTATGAGCAGATTTCATGATGCCAGAACTCGGAAAAAATCGGTAAAACCAGAAAAAAAAGGTTTTTTATGAATTTTTTAGAAAATATGTTTTTTTTTCGAGAATGTCAATTAAACCATTGTTTTTTCTTGCTAAATAATGGTTAACAATATACTCCACTTGGCACTGATAAAAATATCATTCTATTAAAGGCGCCGACTGTTTCATGGTTTATTTCCTTTGAACCTTACACGGACAAGTAACTAACTATAACAAACGACTTACCTTGGTCACTCTCTGGCCAAATAGTGATGGCTTCGTTAATGAATCACAAAAATCTGCATTTTCCTCGTCTCGAATTTTAAATCAGTTGATTTCATATCATCTAATCAAATTATTTTTGAAGTGAAACTTCTTCAGCTTCGTTAGCGATTTGAAATTCGGACGAAACGGAAATGCGTCACAAATTTATTATTTGGCGGGTCCTCGGTTCTAATATAATGCGGTAAATTCGCGCTACGGCGCGGGCCTTCGATAGCGCAGTGCGCAAGGCGCTCGACAAGCTCAGCGGCCAGAGAGACAGACATCAAGCGAACGGAGGTTCGAATCCTACAAAATCCAAAAATAAAAGTTTTTATTTTGTGAAATCAATATCCAATCTTCAAACCATTTTAAAATAAACAGGCAAAAGAAAAGAAAACAACATCTAGCGACTTTCTAGTTTCCGCACAGTAGTCCCAAATGTTCCCAACTATGGCATTCCCAATTGGGATATGTTGTGAGGCTGAAAGTAAGTGGGGAGGAGAAGGATATGAGCATAGGAAAGTGGGGAAGTACGTGGCTATTCATATCTAGTCACCAAACAGAGCTAAAGCCATTTCAAGCAACGTTTCATTTCTGAATGGTAGTCTTGTGCCAGAAGAGTTTTTATCTATTTTTTTTTGGATCGTTATCGAGATAACGGACGTGATATCCTGTCAGAATTGTGTGATTTTTACATATTTACTGCCACATATTTTAGTTTAGATCGTTTTAAACACGAATTCCTGCCAGTACGCATAATTATTTATTTATTTAATGTACGTTGTACATAGAAAAAGCAAATAAAACACTCTAATTTGACAGGAGATATAAAGAAGGAGGTAGCGCAACACGGCATAACTCCCCAAAAACAAACAACAAAAAAGACTTAAGCCGTGAATGGTTTTATTCCGATGTCGATGAAAATTGCCACACATGACCTACAAAGCAAGATGAAGGTTATCACCTATTTCCCCTTTTCTCACCCATATGAATGATAAATAGAAAATTTTGATACTTGGCGTTCAAAAAAGAGACTTGTCTACATCTCATTTCGAAAAACTCCGTGCAAAGCCCGGGCAATGTCGGTAACTTCAGCCAGTACAAAATGAAACCAACTTTATAAAATGTCTTGTAATGGTTTAAAATGAGTTACCTAATTAAATTGGTATTATGTATGTAATAAAATGGCTAGCTACAGTCTGGAAGTAGAACATGATAAATGTCAAGTCTATGAAATAAAAGAGGAAATTAAATATTATAATAAGATTTATTGAATTAATATCGACATGACATTTACGAAGCAATTATTAAAGACTCTATAAAGATTATTTGATCTCAAGGGGTGTTTGTAAAACTCGAAGAGTTTTACAACAATCAAACTACGTGTGATAAGAATTTAAGTTATGTGGAAAACAAGCAAAGTTGGACGCCAGAGTGTTTAAACAGCAACACCCAAGTATTAAATAGTAAAACCAAAATGGTAACCTTGAATATCTGACTAAAATAAATAATATATTAGGATTTAGATTAACGTTACGAATTCGATGCGCCATGGTGATGTTGGTTTCAATCCGTCGCAGGTATCCGCTCCGCTACTTGGGCTTGCTCGATCCAAACTGAAGCGCCCGAACTTTTCCGAAGCATCTCGAAACATCTGCCGCCCCTTCGGAGTGCAATGCTGCCAACCAAATCATGCGAAATTTGCGAATCGCTCACGACGCTAGCAGCAAATGTTACATTACCCCTCCACCAAAAAGAAAATATTTCCTCCTGGAAATCAAGAGGTCCATGTGTCACTTCCTGAAGAGAACTGCATACTATATGAGCCTTGGTCGTAAATGTTAGTCATGGAAGAAGCCAAAATATAAGGATTGTCAGCCGGAAGGATCCTGGTGATAGAAGTACTCCCAATCCATATAATGTACCTCATGGAAGAAGCGGTGACCACCGTACTGCAATACTGAAGCCATGACTTAATGCGATGAACAGAAAGACGCATCAATCTATGCAGCTTCTCTCCAATTATGATGCATTCAATAACTGATGACCCAAGATGGCCCAAGGTAGAGATGAAATATCTGGTCTGGAATCTCAAATTCAGCTTCTTTTGCTATTTATTTCTTCCAAAACTGATGACCCAAGATGGCCCAAGGTAGCGATGAAACATTTGGTCCGAAATCTCAAATTCAGCGTCTTCTGATATTACTTTCTTCCAAAACTGATGACCCAAGATGGCCCACGGTAGAGATAGAAGCTCTGGTACAACATCTTGAAGTCCAGCGTTGATGATTTTGAAAGAATCTTCCTATGATGATGTCTTCAAGCGGGATAATGATGCGACGTGGCTTGAAGTCAGATGAATGCCTTGACCCACATTTTGAAACCAGCGACAATGAACATGAAGGATGCTTTCTTCTTAGTCTTGCTATTTAAATTTTCTTGAGATTATCTTGAAGTTCCCTACACTAAACTGCCTAAATAAGGTTACCAGCAACAAAGTAAGATATAAAAGGAAAGAAAAATTCAAGATGAAATATTTAAAAAAATGATTATGTAAATGTATGCTCAAAGCTGAAATTGAAATTTTTCCACATAACATATTAAAGAACCCTAAATTAAAGATTTAATAATTGTAAAACTTCATGTCTTACACAAAAGAAACAATGAATTGATATGCAATTACAAAATTAGAATGCACGGGATTTACTGAAGTTTGAAATAATATTACCCAGCGATGTAAATGTTTTATAAATAAAAGTGTTTTAAATTGAGATTAAATATGATAAAAAAAATTTATTATTCAATTAATCTAATACCCGGTAGATATCAAAATACAAAAAAATCAAAACATATGAAAATAAAATTTTTACTGAGATATTTTTAATTTATTCCTTTTCTTAAATTCCCAAAATAAAATAAAACAGCCTGTATTATGCTGAGCTGAGTATAAAATCTGAAAAATGAAATACTTAATTTGTTTGAAAGTAATTTAAAAAACCCCATGTAGCAAATAATAACTTCGAGATAGTCAATAAACAATACCTAGGATGGTAAAATAATAATTAATGATAAATGTAATCAAATGTTGATAGATGGCTCTAGTATCGGCCCAATTATGTTCGTAATAAAATAAAAATATTTAATAATAATGTTACTACAAATTAGCAACAGATGTCATAGCTCTATTCTCATAATAATCAATTAAAATAATTTTAAGGACCAACTGAACAGTTGTTATATTATAAAGCCTTGGTTAACTAAGTATTAATTGTATTTCAAGGCATCATCGGTATAATGAAGGTTCCAACTTCCCGATTGAATTAACTCCATTTCATTATGCTGGAATTTATTAATAATTCATCCTAAAATTTCCAAGACAGAATTCTTAGGAGGAAATATCAGACGACACAATATTTAACAAAAACTACAAACACACACAAACTTAATAGTTTTCTTAAAAGATTTAACCTATAAATATGCAATATGAATACGGTAATCGCACATAAAGGACAGTTATCATTACTATCTCTTTCTATAAAAGTTCTTAGACCAAAACTTTCTGCCTGAATTATTGACACACATGGCTTCACTGAAATCCTCTCGAAAGAGATGAATGCCATGAGCTTCTTACAACTCAACAAATTAATCTTTATATGAAGATAATTAACTTCATATTCTGAAATCAAAAGAGACGGACATATCCTCATCGTAAGTTCACAGATTACGCCAAAGATTCCTCCGTATCTCGCGAATGAAAGTGAACAGGCAAACCGACGCCTTCTATGTTCGGTTAAAAACGTGTTTGCGCTACAGTGATAGGAAAATATTTTATATCCTATTTATAGAATGCAAAACAAGGAAGGTTGACATACTCAGAGGATCTCAACGGAGATCATGTTATGCCCCTTAACTGCCGTTTTAAACGGTGGCAGTAATCGAATCAGTGTGAGATATATCCACTGCATTGAAGCGAAGCTCCAACTGTTTTGTTTAAAACAAAACTTGTCTGTTTCCTTCACTCAAGGACCAACAATCCGTACACAAGACAATATAATCGAAACCACAGTACATAAGACACATCCGTACACAAGACAACAATAGAAGACAAAACAACCCAAAAACATTCAATGCTCAAAACTCATTTACTCTTTGAGAGCTGAATGTATTGTTAACAAAATTCATCTGCTTTTGTTGACGCACCAAAAACAGATAAATTTTTCCCCAAAATTGCACCGCACATCATATGCTATATTAACTAGCAACACCAGGATCTTTGATATTGTCCTATGACCGATTGATAACAGAATATTTAAAGTTTTCCGTTCTGAAAGTGAAGACGCAAACCCCAATAGCAGTTGTTGTATGTGTTATGTCAAACAATAATATGTAGATGGCGTTATTGAGAAACTGACTAAATTATAACTTATGTCAAACTTGCATAATTATAATTACGAGATCTATTAAATGACCTAAAATATTGCGTGCTGTTAAGTTAATGAAAGTTATTTGAAAAACCTTATTAGATAAAGTTTAAAGATGTAAATTCAATAAACCATTTATTTGTTCAACAATCTACTAATCGCTCCGAAAAAATACCTTGCAAACTCTGAAAACCCTATGAAAAGGAAGATATGCAAGTACTTCAAGGAACAGGCAATAGATCGCCAAAAAAAAATTATAGATCAATTAATATAATAACAATCTAAACTGAAGAAAAAAAAAATTAATAATTCCGACCAGAACTATAAAGAATCCTTATACCTGTGAATTTTTACGTATGTAAACATGTGATAAAACTCTACATTATATATCAATTTAAATAGTTGTAATTTCATAACAATCATATTAGTTGCTCCGAAAGTTACTTCGCATAATCTCTAATAACCCTATTAAAGGAAGATATGCAAAACAAATTTAAGGTTCAGCCAACTGATCGCAAAATATTATACAATCTTCTATACTAATTTATTGAATTATCCATTTATTGGAATCAAAACCCAAAAGATTAATTAGATAATAGCCGATGAACAAATAATATAGTGATAAGCAACATTTTGCATTCACCTACAAAATGATGATTTCAAAATAACAGTTATTCATCAAACCCGAAAACTATAAGGAATTTATTTTATTTTAAAAGAAAAACTAATCCCGCCGACTAAAGAGAAATTAAAACTCGATAAAAATCTATTAAAATAATGATTTGAATACAAATCCCTGTTATGTACTAAAATCGGAATTTAATGAAATTTATCAAACCCTCACAAAAAAAATTTGTATAAAATATTAAACCGAAAGAACATAATGATATATTGCAAGGAAATTTAATTTCTTTTGAAAGCCCTACATGAGGAAAGAATAAAAAAAATCATCGATCAAATCAATATAACCCGGATAATAAATTATAAAAATTAATTTACGTGAAACTAGCTTTAGTCGCTTTGCATAACAGGACAGCCCGAATTCTGTAGACGAAGGCTTTGATGACGTCTTATCTCCACCCGGATGTCCAGCAAAATTTGGTCCGCGTCTGAAATGCACGTTTGGTTACATTTATTATTATGAAAAATAAAATTTGTATAAGGGGAACAAAAATGAAATCAAAATTCCCAAAGTAAGATTGTAAAAGATCACAATGTAACAGAACATAACAATTGCAGGTAGGATAACTATTTGTATTCAGTTTATAACATGTGAAGAAATTCATGTGTGAAATGATGTCAATAATAATTATTGCATCAGGTAGGTAAGTAATTAATGAAATTTACACATTATTGCAAAATATAAGCACGAAAAATATCACAAAATAAATGCAATGAGATTAAACAGCCACTCATAATACAGTGTAAATAAATTAGCTTGTAATAAATATACTTACAAGTTTCAAATAATAACGGATGACCAGCACGAGTTTTGTACAATGTCATATTATCAAATCTGCCGAAATATTATTAATTCCATCTGCAGAAATTAAATCCATCCCATCTGCTATAAAAATGTGTACCTACCTAAATAATTAGTAGGAGAAATGATTATGATTAGTACAAGACATACAAATAACACAAAATAAAATGAGTTGTGGATGAACAAGCCCAAGTAAATATAAAATATGCAATTAACAAAAGTAAAATGAATACATACCCACGACGGTAAAAGCAACACACCAACGAATTGTAACCTCAATCTAACCTAAAATGACATATCGCGGAGAATTTAAATCATATCCACATAAAACTTGCAAAACATAGTTTGACTGGAACTACCACGTTGGGCTCGCCACTATAATGGTTTAATATGAGTCACCTTATTAAATTGGTATTATGTATGTAATAAAATGGCTAGCTACAGTCTGGAAGTAGAACATGATAAATGTCAAGTCTATGAAATAAAAGAGGAAATTAAATATTATAATAAGATTTATTGAATTAATATCGACATGACATTTACGAAGCAATTATTAAAGACTCTATAAAGATTATTTGATCTCAAGGGGTGTTTGTAAAACTCGAAGAGTTTTACAACAATCAAACTACGTGTGATAAGAATTTAAGTTATGTGGAAAACAAGCAAAGTTGGACGCCAGAGTGTTTAAACAGCAACACCCAAGTATTAAATAGTAAAACCAAAATGGTAACCTTGAATATCTGACTAAAATAAATAATATATTAGGATTTAGATTAACGTTACGAATTCGATGCGCCATGGTGATGTTGGTTTCAATCCGTCGCAGGTATCCGCTCCGCTACTTGGGCTTGCTCGTGTTATGTGAATATCTTATAATTCACGTTGAAACGGCAATTATTACGTGCAAAATGGCGTAAGGAGCCATATGATGTGGCTAGCTGAGAGGGAAGAAGACGGGATGAATACAACTGCGTACTTTTCTATTAATAGAGCGCCAAATCCTGTTCAAGACAGAATATGTCCACAGTTGAATTCACTACGCCTTCTTCCTAGAACGACGGAGAGCATTTAATTCTTCCCAGGGAGCGTGGGCACTATGACAATCACTTCTTTACTCATCATTAGGAACTACAGTGTATCGATATGAAATAACAAAGAGATTTGAATCAATATTTTCTATATTTACAATATCGAACATTTAAAACAATACGGTATTATAAACCAATTTTACAAGGGAAAAAATACACTACTGAAAACTCACCCCTGTATTGCGACCATGACCTTGAAAACTAGCTAATTCGGATTAAGTGCCTGCGGGCAGGCATGATGCACGTAGTGGAGCTTGGTGCTTCGTCCAGCATCCAAGAGGTGGTCCTGATGTGATCCTGCTGAGGTCGCGATGCCAAACCCCCCTGGGAGCATCAGGACGATGAGAAATGATCCGGTGTATTGCGCCAGCCTGGCCAGCAGTATGATGCCCGTCCTACGAGGCCATCAAGCCCAAATAGATGGATGCCTACGGGATTTGTTGACAGACGGAGTCGGCGACGAATCCGGGGTTGCGGTGAACCGGAACGGTCTGTTCTGCGTATCAAAATCAAGTACGCGGGTTTTTATATGAACGCCTCAGTAGGCGGCGGATGTTAAAGTTAAAACTCCGAACACTAATTAAATAAACTTCGCCGTGGCTTGCGAGGTGTAGCGGGAGTCCATGTTCGCCAATTGCACTTTCCCAGTCGCCAGATCAGCTAGATAAACGGCATTACTTATTCTCGTCGCACGAGGCGCCGACGGCCATTGATGAACCGAAAACTTCGTTAATTCCGGGCCGAACAATTCGGATCTTTAGGTTAATCCCGTTATTTACACATAAGGTACGGATCTCTTTGCAACGCGGAGTCGTATTGTTCCGGTATATTTTACATTATAAAACTTAAATCGCTAGGTGACTGTGCCCGAGAAAAACACGGCGTCCTCCCGTGTTCTCTCTCGTCCAGAGTGCCGTTTCAAAAACAAAACCCGTTTCCGCTCAGTCTGCCAACCTGCCGAGTATCTCGAATAAACTATTACCATCCTTCAAATAAAGGTACCTGCCTATCCGAGTAATAAATTAAAGTAATTTATATGTAATGATGCATCCACATCATAACATTACCCCCCTCGCCACAAAAATGTTCGCCCACGAACATAACAACTAATAAGGTTCCTACCCCCTAATCTAAAAAAAGGTCGGTCACAGGGCCTAAAAAAAAATTATTCAAACATATTCTAGCAATCATTAGTAGACAGTAGTAAAAAGTGATTAGTAGATCAAACATAGATTAACTAGTAATAGCGAATGGGTGTGCCGCAACTCCGATCGCACTCCATCATGCGTAAGGCGCGATGGACGGGCTTGCGATGCAACCATTCTTATTTAAACATAGCTTACAACTAAAAGAACTTAAAATAAAAGAACTTAATATTAAGAACATGGTGAACTAATGTTCCGTGAACGGGGTCCGTAAACACCCACAGCATTGAAGATACTGGGTGAAGAACGGCTGACTTATGTCTTGGACTACCGTTAACGTTACATATACCGCATAATCATCATTAATTATGTAAGTTTAAACACTAATCAGTGGACAACACATCCTTAACTTATCTATACCTTTGTGTGTCCAGCACAAAAATTATACACAACCATATGCATTAATGCATCACTGACCCATAATAGGGTTTTAGAAAGCCATTTAGGCAACACTTTAGGGTGCAAGCAACCCTCACTTCACTGAATTTACGTCCCTTTTAGGAAAAATAAAATTGTTCACTACGAAGAGTTTCCTATTCTACCTAAATCGGTCGTACGGGTGAGTGTATGAAGTAAAGTAGCATCATAGGTACTAAAACTAATCAATAAATTTAACAAAATAATATGTATATTACTAAACTATTCTCTTTGTATATTCGCAAGCATATAAGTGGTTACTACGTGTTGAACTTACAATATTTCTCAGAATTTATTTATATTTGAAAACAGTCATGTTTCATATTGAAAGAGATAAACAAAAAGAAAACAATGCTCAAAACACATAGAGGTGTAGGACTGGCATCCCTGTGTGTTTCGAGACAAAACTTAATAATAAATACAAAATTTAATAACCATGAACGCAGTTCAATGGGATGTACCCTGAACACAATTGGAAGTGGGCATGTGTTCCAATTGTATTCGAGGTTAACAAACGTAATATAAAACAAATTATGTCATTCATCCTGTTTGCTTGCTCGTGCTCAGTCCAAAAAAAAAAAAATGTTACTAAATTAATTTCGAATAAATAACAATAAATAATTACGCCTAACGAAAGTAAGAACTTATAAAACAACTCGAGTTAATCTTACTAGAGTGGATTTTGATTGCAATGAATCATAAATACTACATGAGTTAGCATAAACGCACCCCCTCCAAAAACATGAACGAACAAAAAGAAATATTCCTGTGACAGGACTTTGACTGTCAGAATGTCGGGTCGTTTCAACTCGGTTGATCAGGCCGGGTTAAAACTCCCAAGCATTAAATATTAACTAGTAAATAAGATAATTTGCAGTATTCGGTAGGGATGGCCAGACCCTCCGAAGTATTGCCACAATAAGACTATACTGGTATATTATTTGATTTTACTATATCCTTCACATGAAAATCACCCGCAATTTTTCCGTTTAAGTCTGCAAGCGTATAGATTAGATTGGATTTTTTCTTTACTACCACATTCTGAACAAACCGAGGTGCCAATTTCTGTGCGAAATAATTCAATGCGTTAGATTGTGCAAAATTTCTCCGCCACACCACATCACCAACCTGATAGGTGATGTGTTTTCTGCGCAGGTTGTAATGGTCAGCTCCTTTTTGATAAGCTTTAAGAAGAGCATTCGAGACTTGCTCGTAAATCGAAGACAACTCTTCTAGTTTCTGTGCATAAGCTTTAGGTTGAGCACCCACTTGCGAATTGGATTCCTCATCCGCTATTGGATTACGGTGCAGATCACCGTCCAGTATCTGCTCCCGACCGTGCATCAGGAAATAAGGTGTATAACCTGTAGCGCAGTTTACCGTGTTATTCATAGCCGATTGAACTTGCGGAAGAAATTTGGACCAATTTCGGTGGTCTGATTCAACAAGGATCGATAACGCCGTACCCAAGGTTTGATTATAACGTTCGACTACATTGTTTTGAGGCGTATAAGACGAATTGTAAAATGGTGGTGGTATGTTATAACTACTAAGTAAGTCCTTAAATTCTTTCGAAACAAATTGACGACCATTATCACAGACGATAGTTCGTGGTACGCCGTGAACAAGAAAGATGTTTTCTTCTAAGATTTTAATTATGCTTCTCGCGGTGCCATTGCGCAGCGGAAATAGCCATGTAAATTTAGAAAAAACGTCTACACATGATAAGATTACGGTAAAACCTGAGTAACTCCTAGGTAAAGGACCTACTAAATCTATCGACAACATTTGCAAGGGTCGTGTGACCTTTTTTGGGTTTGAAGAGATGCCGTTAGGTGGGGCTGTACTTATTTTGTGGGCCTTGCAGACTGTACAACGATTAACAAATTGCTTAACATCCTTATACATATTAGGCCAATAGTAACGCAATTGCACCTTTTTATAGGTTTTGAATACCCCTGGATGACAAGCTCGCGAAGACTCGTGTAAATTTGAAAGAATTGCCTGTCTACCTTCCTGCGGAACTACCCTCTTCCAGGCAGTATCCTCGCACAGAGCTAGACTAGTCTTTGTGTGTCGGAACAATTCATTATTACGCATTTGAAAGTTCTGGAAACGTTGTGGAAAATCTTGGCATCCTTTCCAGGCTTTCAAATACCACGTATCCTTTGTATGTTCAGTGTCCACACCTGATAATACGGCAAGGTCCATTCGTGATAGCACGTCTGGAACAACATGTTGTGTCCCTTTGCGATGGACAACGTCAAAAGAAAATTGCGAAAGGCGAGAGCTCCACCGTGCAAGACGGCCACTAGGGTTGGACAAGGACCCCAGCCATTTCAAGCTTGAGTGGTCAGTAACTACTGAAAAATGAGCTCCTTCTATATACGGTCTAAAGTGAGTCACCGAGTCTAGCACAGCTAAGAGTTCCCGTTCAGTGATGCCATAATTTCGTTCATGAACGTTTAAGCAACGTGAGTAATAAGCGATGGGATGCTCTTGCCCGTCTACGTCTTGGATCAAAACTCCTCCAATCCCTGCGGAGCTCGCGTCGCAATGGATAGAGAAAGGCCTGGTGAAATCCGGGCAGCATAAAACTGGAGCCGTAGTCAACGCGCGTTTTAAATCTTTAAAAGCAGTTTCAGCTTCCTGAGACCACTTGAAATTGCTAATTCCATTTTTAGAACCTGTGAGTTTAGTAAGAGGGGCAGCTATTCCCGAAAATCCTTTAATGAACCTTCTAAAGTAACCGCACAAACCAATGAATGCCCGGATTTGTTTTGCATTTTTTGGGACTGGGAAATTTTTGATGCTTTCTATTTTTATTGGATCCGTACGGAGACCCTGCGAATCTACTAAATACCCTAAATATTTAAGTTCTGATTTGCAAAACTCGGATTTTTTTAAGTTTATGGTAAGACCTGCGTCTCGCAAACGTTCGTATACACGGTTTAATAGATTAAGATGTGACTCCAAATCTTCTGATATTAAGATCAAATCATCCAGATAGCAAAAAGCATTATCGTCGAATTCCGGACCAAAAAGAACATCTGCCAGTCTTTGCAACTCACTAGGGGCGTTTTTCAGTCCGAAAGGCATACGGGTGAACTCAAACAAACCCCGTCCAGGGACAACGAAAGCTGTTTTCTCACAAGAGTCCTTGTCTAAGGCAATTTGCCAAAAAGCCTTTGAAAGGTCTATAGAAGAGACGTACCTAGCTCCACCTAGCTTGTCTAGAATCCGCGATATATATGGCAAAGGGTACGCGTCGCGAATCGTGACATTATTGATTTTGCGAGAGTCTAAGCAAAAACGACCGGTACCGTCTTTTTTTGTAACGATTAATACTGGACTCGACCATGGAGAACGTGAGGGACGTATTACTCCTAATTTTAGCATTTCATCCACTTCTAATTCTAATTGTTTTTGTCTTGCTGGAGACAAAGGATAATACCTTTGTTTGATCGGAGGCCCTGTTGTATTAATCTTGTGTTTGACTAAATGCGTCAGGCCTAAGCCACGCTTCTCGAAAGAAATCGATTCAAATTTTTTAATAATAGCAGAGAGTGCCTGATTCTCTGAGGGACTTAAGGAAGAGGCTGGCTGAATTGCCCGCAACCCATTAATTTTGTTTTCCGAAGTAGGACCAATAGCTTTTGAAAACAGCTCCGGTGCGATATGGAACTGCTTCCAAAAGTCTATACCTAGGATAAACGATGGTGACAATGTCGGGATGACGTAGAAAAGTATTGTATGGGTAATTGATTTGTACGTCACCGGCAACGACATTGTACCCAGGACTGGCTGATTCGCACCGTCCGCTGTTGATACACTAAAATTAACCTTAACTAATTCTATACCTAACTTAATAAAAATCTTATAACTATCACCTCCCAAACACGATAATGAGGCGCCACTGTCCAACAGTGCGCTGTAAAAATTGTTAAATATATATACATTTGCATAAGGACGACCATCGTTTTCAATCTCCATCCCCTGTGGCAGTGGGCCCACTGTTCCAGGTGATGGGACTGAGAGAAACTGATGGACTAGTCGGAGCCAACTCTTCCATTCCCGATTCCTCTGCGCATAGGATGGGACGTGGTAAGAGAGACTCCGCCCTAGTTTTCCGACTTGTTATTATTAATTCTTCCTTTAACCGCTCCCACTTTTGGATTATTTCCCGCTGCGGCTTTTCTTTTACAGTCCGCTACAACATGTCCCGGTTTCTTACAATAAAGACAAAATTGATTCCTAACAATGGTTCTAGAAGTTCCTTCGGTATTTAGACTATTTCCATTGAAAGAAGACGGAGGTTTGTTATTGTTGTAACCCGCATTGGTGTTACTGTAGTTACGCCCAGCATGACTATAACTATTGCCATTAGAAGATTGTTTATAATTATTATAAGAAAACCCTGTACGTTTATAAGTACCGGTATTATTGTTTGACAAAGTTTTATTGGTAGGCCCAAATCTCTCTTCTTTATTAGTAGTATAGTTATTGCTTTTTTCAAATTTGTTTGAAAAAGAAGAAGAAGAAGTAGCAAATTCCTCCGGTGGTGTCGCATAAGACTCTAAGTTTCCTGCGTAAGTTGTTAACTGTTCGAATGTAAAAATATCTCTAGAAACTAATAAGTTAGTGTACATTGGAAGCAAAGCCTTTTTGGCAAGCCGCAAAAGTTCCTGCTCAGGAAGTTTAGCTTCTAGCATGTTATTTAGAGATTTCATTCTAAGTGAAAACTCAAGGACTGACATACCTTTTGGTTGCGTCATGTTGAAAAGTTTTACTTTTAAGTCCGTTTGTAGGTCATTTGCCTCAAATTGATTGATCAAAAGTTTAGACAGCTCGTCCCATTTCAAGTCCGGATGATATATTGACCTGAACCAAAGTAGTGCTAGTCCATCTAACAGATCAGGAAAAACGCGAACTAAATTATCCTGACTAAAATTTTTCGTCCTACATTTTTCTTCAATCAACAAGAGAAATTCTCTTATGCTCGATTTTCCATCAAATTTTATCTTCCAATTTTCCACATTGATGGTGGGTGATTCTCTATAAATAATTTTTGTGTGTTTAATTATTGTAGGGTTGTCAACGGTCTGGTTCTCAGAATCCGAATCTGAAGAATCCATATCTGTTTCTGATATTGTTGGCATCTTAAGTGCCTTATTAAATGCACGCGCCTGCGAGCGCAACGCGTGAGAGGTGGGTGCCGGTTCAAGAGAACGACTTGATAATTCTTTTATGAGATCCTCTTTAGAGGCGTTGTTGATGTTTGGGATAGGAGTTGACATTGTTAAAACAATTGAATAAAATAATAAAATAATGAAAAGTTGTTGTTAATGTTAATAATTATTGTTGATGTTATTTTTGTTGACGTATAATATAGATTGTTGATGATAAGTAGAACAAACCAAAAAAAAGAAAAAATTTTAAATAATGAAAGAATGGAAAAAAAAAAAAAAAAAAAAAATTTTTTTTTTTTTTTTAGCAACCCTGTATTTTGTGGCAACCTTGACATCCAAAGTAATTCTGGCGTAGGTATTTTACTGAATTTACCACCGAAATTCCAAGCATAATTTCAAAAAAGAATAATCCAAAAAAAAATATTTTTTTCAATAAAAGAAAAATATTCCAACAATTTAGTTAAATATGTCAAACTATTCCACCACTCTCAATAATCGATGTATTATTGTTTGAATTTGAATGTTGTTGATTAATTATGACCATCCTTTATGTATGATGATGTTTTAAGGAATAAATTATAAATTTAATCTCATTAAATAACAATCCCTTCATTATACTACACTTGTTAAATAATTAATAATTCTAACTAATTCACTCAAATTCATAACAAGAATTCTAGTTTGATGTAAACCCATCTGTCACTATTGACATTCGCTTGTCTGAAATAAACAGCAATTGACACTTACGATGTTTACCTTTTAAATTGCCTCTATTTTGAAGCATAGACAATAACTATTTTTTTTTTTAAATAAACATATGTAATTTTCTTTTATCATAGAAGAAATATTGTCTATGGTGATACCCGACGCTTCTATGAAAATAATATTTCAAATATTGAGGTTAAGTTGACGTATTGACATTTAAAACATAACCTGTATTACATGTCTACTGAGCACGAGAAACACCAAAATACATGACATAATTATACGTAAATTGCAACACTCCGTATTGCAAAGGACATTGTTGTATTTGAATTATAACGAGACACCATTGCACCATTAAATTAATGAATATTATTATGAAATTACAGTATCATACTGTTTTAAATCTCTGTGATAAAATAGCAAGTTGTAAAACGAGATTTTAGTTGATCGATTTGATGAATATAATTGTGAGTAAAGAATGTGTCTTTATACGAGCAACCCACGTTAAAGGCGTCAAATGTTATGTGAATATCTTATAATTCACGTTGAAACGGCAATTATTACGTGCAAAATGGCGTAAGGAGCCATATGATGTGGCTAGCTGAGAGGGAAGAAGACGGGATGAATACAACTGCGTACTTTTCTATTAATAGAGCGCCAAATCCTGTTCAAGACAGAATATGTCCACAGTTGAATTCACTACGCCTTCTTCCTAGAACGACGGAGAGCATTTAATTCTTCCCAGGGAGCGTGGGCACTATGACAATCACTTCTTTACTCATCATTAGGAACTACAGTGTATCGATATGAAATAACAAAGAGATTTGAATCAATATTTTCTATATTTACAATATCGAACATTTAAAACAATACGGTATTATAAACCAATTTTACAAGGGAAAAAATACACTACTGAAAACTCACCCCTGTATTGCGACCATGACCTTGAAAACTAGCTAATTCGGATTAAGTGCCTGCGGGCAGGCATGATGCACGTAGTGGAGCTTGGTGCTTCGTCCAGCATCCAAGAGGTGGTCCTGATGTGATCCTGCTGAGGTCGCGATGCCAAACCCCCCTGGGAGCATCAGGACGATGAGAAATGATCCGGTGTATTGCGCCAGCCTGGCCAGCAGTATGATGCCCGTCCTACGAGGCCATCAAGCCCAAATAGATGGATGCCTACGGGATTTGTTGACAGACGGAGTCGGCGACGAATCCGGGGTTGCGGTGAACCGGAACGGTCTGTTCTGCGTATCAAAATCAAGTACGCGGGTTTTTATATGAACGCCTCAGTAGGCGGCGGATGTTAAAGTTAAAACTCCGAACACTAATTAAATAAACTTCGCCGTGGCTTGCGAGGTGTAGCGGGAGTCCATGTTCGCCAATTGCACTTTCCCAGTCGCCAGATCAGCTAGATAAACGGCATTACTTATTCTCGTCGCACGAGGCGCCGACGGCCATTGATGAACCGAAAACTTCGTTAATTCCGGGCCGAACAATTCGGATCTTTAGGTTAATCCCGTTATTTACACATAAGGTACGGATCTCTTTGCAACGCGGAGTCGTATTGTTCCGGTATATTTTACATTATAAAACTTAAATCGCTAGGTGACTGTGCCCGAGAAAAACACGGCGTCCTCCCGTGTTCTCTCTCGTCCAGAGTGCCGTTTCAAAAACAAAACCCGTTTCCGCTCAGTCTGCCAACCTGCCGAGTATCTCGAATAAACTATTACCATCCTTCAAATAAAGGTACCTGCCTATCCGAGTAATAAATTAAAGTAATTTATATGTAATGATGCATCCACATCATAACACTCGATCCAAACTGAAGCGCCCGAACTTTTCCGAAGCATCTCGAAACATCTGCCGCCCCTTCGGAGTGCAATGCTGCCAACCAAATCATGCGAAATTTGCGAATCGCTCACGACGCTAGCAGCAAATGTTACAGTCTAACAGACTTCACCACTCTTTTGACCGACATTTCTTAGCAACATAGTTTATGGGTTAGTTCATTAAAACAAATAACGGTTCGCCCCATGTTCCATGGATCTATGGGATCTATAGGCTACAGTGTGTTTTATCGGGCCGGGTGACAGGGGTCCAGGGTCCAGGGAGACCTTCGATTTGTTGCAATTAATTTTAACTACAGTTCAAACGATGCGGGCTGTATAATAATGGGCTCGCAGTGTTTGTATGGGGTATTTGATTGCCAACAAGGAATCTTCATTGTTGGCACTTTATTTTGAAAGAGCAACTTGAGAGGAATTTTATATTTCATCATATTTTTATAATAAATGTGGTAAAAATATTTTTGAAGTTAAAACTTCTTTAGCACTGTCGTGATTTGAAACTCGATGAAACGAAAAATAGCGACACTGAAAAGTGGCAAACACATACATCCATATGATTTAGCCTATGAGAGAATGAGATAGTATAATCGGTCTCCTCTTTGTGCGGTAATTCGAAGTCCCCCGCACTCTACTTTACTACTTTAGTTTTCTGAAAGGTTTTTTATTGACTCACAAATCATTGCCCGAGTTGTCTCATGAAACACTTAAATCATGAAATATTTAAAATCTTCAATGGCCTATATCTTATAATTTAAAGAAAAATAAATAGTAGCTCATATCCGTACTCTCTCTCTGGTTTCAATCCTGGGATTGGTTTGCAGCAATTTCCTCTATTCTTCTCTTCCATTCTTCCATGTCTTGTGCGGCTCTTTTGAAGTCTGCATATGATGAGCAGCGCACGTCCACCAGCAGGTCCTCCAAGTACACTCGGCGTGAGCGTCCCCTAGAGTTTGTCCCCTCGGTCATACCCTCCATTATGGCATGCAAGAGGCCTTCTTGTCGTATTACATGGTCGATCCATCTTGCACGCCTTTCGGACAAGATCCTGAGCAGGTGCCTTCCTCCTTCGATTCTCTGGAGAACCTCCTAATTTGTAAAGTGGTCTCTCCAGGAAATTCCTAATAGTCTTCTATAATAATGCAAAGCATTCTTCAAAACAACTACAACATGAAGATAAATAAAGTCAAAACAAAGCTGCTGTGTGTAGGTCGAACGCAACATCAGATGAGAGTAGAGATGTCAGGAGTTCCACTAAAGAACACCAAGGAGTTTGTTTACCTCGGGAGCAAAATAACATGGGACGGTCGGTCTAAGAGCGAGGTCGACAGCCGTATACACCAGGCTAGGCTTGCATTCAATAAAAGGTCGAAAATAATAGAATCGAATAATATAGACCTAAAACTTAGAATACTCCTCATCAAGACCTATGTATGGAGTATCTTGATGTACGGCTGCGAAACATGGTGCCTATCCGAAAGAGATAAACGGAGACTAGAGGCTTTTGAGATGTGGTCCTATCCGTACTAGATATTTGATATTCCTTTTGAATACAAAAATATTTTTTTGTTGAGTGTTTTGATCTCAAATTCAAAATTAAGATTTGTATGAAACGGGCCGCGCAAACGGATAACTTTGTACAGAATTCACCGTCTTTTGTTTTTATATAATTCATTTTATATAATTCCACTGGATACAACATATCTGGCCCATGGGCTCTTTATTACTTAGGGGTCGTTCATTAATCACGTGATGTTTTTTAGCAACTTTTAACCCCCCCCCCCCTCCTGGTGATATGTGGTGAGGTTTTAGACTAACCCCCCCCCCCCCCAAAATCACGTGTATTTTTTTAGTATTTTGAAATTTTCAGAATATTATCACGAAAAATAAATACACGTGATATCTTATTATACCCCCCCCCCCCTCGTGATAAAAAATTGGGGATACGCAATGTGGTGTTTTGTTCAATTTTGCAAGTAAAATCACTTTCAGGTAATAATGAGAGTAAGTATTTAAAAAAATACAAATGAAACATGGCTTTCATTGCATGCGTACACAAGGTAGATAGAGATCATGGGGTACAACATATTTGTAGTAAGAGTCAAAGGGTACGCAGGCTCAAAAAGGTTGACAACCGCTGCCAAACTATAAGTTATCGGTATATTAAGGCTCTGCAACCTGGCCCGAAAAGAAGAAGATGGAGAGATACGAAATTACGAATGTTAGAGGAGAGCGCTAACATTTACAGCGACAAAATCGATGCGAAAATTGTAAAAATGTTTCATAAAACACGACTCGTTTAAAATAGAGCAAAAATCTCACGGGCATTATCTTAAACAGCATTTAAAGAAACACTGTGATTTTTTTCATACATATAACTTGTAAAATAACTGAAACAAACCTGTTAATAATAATTTTTGGAGCATACTTTGCGATTTTTTCTATCGAGGGAATTTTATATAATTTGCGTTTCGGCGCGGGAAAAGTCTAGATATTATCTTCATGAATAACATGTATTTTATAAGAGCTTTAAAACTTACCGTGATTAAGGGAAATATGTAATAAATCGGTGCAAATCCGGGTTGCGGGCCCTTAATGCGTGAAGCAAAAACTTTGTACCCCTTTTTACAAAAATTGCGCGGACGGAGGAGTATGAAATTTCGCACACTTATAGTTTATATAGAGAAGGAGTGCAGAATGCTAATATTTTTTTTAATTATGCATAAAAAATACATTAAAAAAACATAACACACCCTATATAATTTAAATTAATAATGGTCTAATTTCGACCATTGGGCGACTACTAGTAAAGGCCGAAAGGCGTTAATGTTACAAATAAATAAATAAACAATCAAGAATATAAATCAAAGCAGCTATCTTTGCTAATAACAATAAATACATATTAGGATAATTAGTAGGTATAGTTAAAACGCCGTTTTTGTAAAAAAAATCACCCCAAGGGAGCTGTGTTTGATATGAAAATCAGTTTGTACGCAAAGCGTGACTGTGCCAATTTTTTAATTACAAACACAAACAGTCCTACCTCGATTTTACTTTCACCGTCCCGAAAACACGAAATTATGTCATTTGGTATAATATTACGTCGCTTCGGTTCACTGACCTTTGGAAGTCTGCCAGGGTTTGGTTCCGGGCGTCAGGGGCAGGGTCGCGGATGTAAATAGTGCGCCTCGCCATATCGTATGTATTATACACAGTGTTTCACGCTAGTACCGCCTAACTTTAGCGGTTCATTCATGATAGTCTAAGAAAAAAAACCCGGTTGATTCATGTTAATCTAAGAAAAAACGGTTGATTCATGATAGTCTAAGAAAAAAAAAACCGGTTGATTCATGATAGTCTAAGAAAAAAACCGGTTGATTCATGATAGTCTAAGAAAAAAAATTGTACCAAATCGGAGCCTTACGGGTCATAATGTACGACGACCAGACAGTTGTCTCCCTGATATGATAATTATTATACATTTTTTTTGCATAAGTTACCAATTTCAAACCTGAAATCGACTTCAAAAATACCTTTAATAATAAGTTGGTTTAGATATCAAAACGAATTTGTGTCAATTTGTTGTACTTATGCACTGGTATATACAGCATATATAGACAAGTATTTTTATCCTTGACGCATATGAATGAAAACATGTTTAATATTTTAGTTACTAGGCCGTAAATCCTCTGCCTCTGCACACCCCTTCGAGGACACTTGATTATATTTTGTGTAAGTGGACATACCGTATTTTCCCTAAGCCAACTGCATATTGTATATACGTATGCCGGGAGGCCAACTGTCGGGAGATCAACTGCCATGGAACCGTATTGCACGTATTCGGATAATTCTGGGAGGCGTTAGGTACTTGATTTCCACGTTTATATTATACGTTCAGGAGTGAAAATTCAAAATCAATGTAATTTACAGAATAGCCGACCGAGCGCGGAGAAATAGTATTTTTTGAAGGTGTGTTTAAACGAACTTTATTTAAAACCGCACACAAATAAGAAGTTTGTGTTATCTTAGCAAAAAAAAAAATGCGACTTTTTTTTCATTTGAATTTTTTTCCATCTAAAAGAACTTGCTACACCAACCTTTTTTACACAACCAGTAATAATTCGAACGCTGCAGCCAACTCCCCCATTTCCCGCATCCTTCAAAGATTCAACTCTTTTCAAAAACCACAAATACCGATATATTTTTTGATTCCTTCCCTCTATTTGAGAAAAACATTTCTAGCACACTGAATTCTCACACATAACATATACATCCACACACACATACGAGCACACATACACTAATACACATACAAACACTCCACACACACCCCTATCCTTCAATGATTTATTAACTTAATTTAGGTGAAATGTATAATTTATCACATAAAAACATAAGTATATAACAGCGACATGTCAGTGGTACCAATTATTGTGTTAAATTCTATAACTTTGGAACTATTTTCTACTTTGTAATCATGTACTGTTTGTTTCTGCAAAATAAAATAAAATAAATAAATTAGGGCAGAAATAAAAAAAATTTAATACTTTTTAAATTTTTTCATAATTAATAATCACCCTTCCCAAGTTTCGGGGTATGAGCGTGGAATACGGTATATAAAACTTCCGGTGGCTCGTGACCCCTGACCGGAAAGGCCAACGTCCGCTTCCGGCCCATTTCCGGCGAATCTAAAGCGTCAACAGATTTTTCTGAAAATTTTAAAAGGCCTCTTTATTAAATTTTTCTTTTGAAAGTGCCTTAATTGACCCTCAATCAGCTTCGTCCAAACTCCGAGAGGCGAGGGACGTATGAGCTAGATATTGCTAAAGAGTTCACTTTGCAAGTGCGAAAAAGTGCCAAGCAATAGTTGAATATTAATAGAAATGAACCAATATTATTATTATTAAAAACTAGCTGGTCCCTTTCTATTGAAATTATCCTATAATAATAATATTAATTGGAAAATTTGTAGAGCGCCGTTATTGTGAAATATCATCTCAATGGCGCTGTGCAGAAATATCTTTGTTAAAGTCATTCAATTCGCTAACTTTGCTAAATTCCAATTTATTTATTTATTTCAACGCCATAAAATGTGATACATGATACACAGTGGTACATAGGAGGGTTATTACAATGAAAATAATGTACATTAAACAAAGTACATATGTATGATCAAGGGCGGCTGGTTGAACAGTGTGTTTGTGTGCAGCACTGGTAAATTATATCGTCTAAAATTACTTTATAATATCTTACCGAAAAATATAAAATCTATGAATTTCATTAAAAATATTACCTACCAATATAATGCATAATATAATATGAATCAGGGAGAGCAAATTCTCAAAGTTCCGCGCGAAGTTACCCTGTCCGGTGTGCAGGCCCATTGCAAGCGGAACAAATTATGTTTTTGTATCGAATATCCCAAACATCGCCAGCGCGCAACGCCGGCCATATGTATGAAAAATTAAGCTATATCGGTGTGCCACCCAGCGGCCTTTATCATACAAACTTAAATTTGGATTTAAGGCAAAAATACTTAACCAAACTGAATAATTCTTTTTTTAATCAAAAGGTACAGCAAATACCTACATTTTACATATATGTGATTTTTTATTGATTGGTGTTTTAAATTATAAAACGCTGATCATTAAGGAATACAATTTTTTATAGGTAACTTTGACAATTTTGCCCTCGTGCTGTTTATACATTGTTTATAAATACTGTTTGTATCCTGTTTAAAATGAAATACAAAACTAACTAACCAACCATCACGCCGTTTCCCCACAGGGGTAGGCAGAGAGGACGGACCGCCAAATAACTCGGTCTTGGCACACACTCTTTGCTTCACTCACATTCATACATCGTCTCATACATTCTCTTCTATTGTTCCGACTTTCGACATGGCCCGACTCAAGTATCTGATTAACTTGCTCGTGCTATGTCTTCCTCGGGCGCCACCGACTTCTTCTACCATTCACATTTGCGTCGTATATTCTTCTTTCACTACTCTCAAATTTATTTTATTTTATGAAATATAAAATAAAATAAATTAAACATTGTAACAAAAAGTGTTTTTTGGGTTGAAAATTAAGATTTATTTACGAAAAAATAGTATTGTGTTTTTATTTTCTTAGTACCGAAAAATAAAAATTTTATATTTTTGAATGTAGCTATTACTTTGTGGTTATCCATTATAGAAAAATGAAATAATTTAACTTTGTATAAACCACTTATTTGATGCGCAAATCTGACCGGTTTCGGAACAAACCTAATAATAATAACACTAATACCTACCTACCCAATCTACATTATTATCTAGCAACAGCTCCACCCCTACCATAATAAAACATTGTTCGAAACTGTCAAATTAGTATAAGCTTTCCCTGACGAAGGAACGTTTGTTCCGAAACCGGTCGGATTTGCGCATCAAATAAGTGGTTTATACAAAGTTAAATTATTTCATTTTTCTAATAAAAATTTTATTTAAAAAGCGATATGTAGAAGTTTTCGCACTTCGAAAACAGCTTAAAATAGATCTTCTCTCCAAATAAGATTAGTGGGATCATTTTTACCTAATGTTGCTTAGTAATCTTTATCTCATAGATACATATTATCAGTGAACCACCACGTTTTCAGGGCAGCGGCCGCCACTGTGAATGATAACAACTAGTCTTTAGTTATAGGATACAAATATGTTTTACAACCAAAAAAATAATATGAGCTCGTACTAAATACACATTTTTATGCAGAATAAACATAAGTAAATAAAGGTGAATTCTTAGAAAAATTCTCAACATCAAGTATAATATACCTACTTTACTTTTATTTGTACATATTGTTGGATTCTAGGAATTTGCTAAAATGGACTAACTCAGTAATGATATTATTGTTACCTTCAGTTGATGATTACAGGTACCTACTGCTAATTAGTTTCGTTTTTCAGGGCTGCCAGTTAGTAGAGAATCAATAATAAATCTTTGGTTTAAAAATAATAATTTTGAAAAAAAATTATACATTATTAGCTATTACTTAACTAGCCTATCTGATAGTTAATATAAATAAAGCAAGCAGTTTGGAATTTATATTAGAGTATGATATGGACGCCGTGCAGACGAACACTATTATACCTAACATTAATTATTGTCATTGAGGTATGATATTATACCCTTCTTATAACTATATTCGGTGCAGTTGAACACATCTACTACTTCTGAGAAAGCGTTGCCAACTGCATGCAATCTACGTATAAGCGAGTATCTAAATGACTCAGTCCTGATATTTTTGTTGCAATTAAAACAAATTTTGGATCGAGTAGTTCTAGTAGGTATGTGGAAGGTAATTAGGTTTAATAAATCAGGACTGATTCGAAACAGTCAATATAATTTTTTGGAATGTCGAACTTCACATAAATCATTTAGGGAACGTACCCATACTACGTGACACTTTTAGGGGGGGGGGGGGGTCTTCAAAAGGTCACGCTCCATACAAATGAGCGGCAGGTTGCTTAGGATTTTGGTCACCGGGGGGGGGGGGGGTTAAAAATTGCAAAAAGTTGGTCACGTAGTTTGGGTACGTTCCCTTATATGTAATCAAAACTGTGGAAATGTCTATTGTTAATAATTGTACTCGTAGTACACGAGATATCGCTTTGCAGTTTCGGTTGGGGTAATAAATTAACAGAAGCATGATGATTAATTATTTTAGCATGTGGCTTTGAATGCTAATTTCATACGAGTTACGAATATAATACCTACGCGGCCTACGCCTATTGCTTTATATATAATATCACTGTGAATGTCTGTATAATGATATCGTTTATATTCACAGAATTTCTTCGTTTTTCACAATTTATAATTCTGGTTCCGCGCGTCTCAATCCCGCGACAAAATATACACCGACAAAATATATCCTACGGACAAAACATCACCCAACAAAATATCTACTAAAACCTAAATTAACCTAGGGCTTTAATTTATAACATGTAGAGATTTATTTATCTACATAAAGTATGTTTACATTAGGTTTTTCGATACCTGTCTCACTAGGATATACCCGCATTAGGTTGGGTTAGATCTCACACCTACATACAAGACTTGTAGTAGTGGTGCTGGGCCGCGGTTCTAAGCATTGGCTACGATGTTTTGAATCTATTGCTGTAGCCAAGAACAAAGGCGCGAAAATTTGGCTTCCCAATTTTGCTTAAATATCCGTATAAATATGAAAATGAACTGATATTGTTCTTTTTACATAAACCTGAATAGACATCCTACGTGAAAAAACACATTTGAAATGTGATTGATAATAAATAAATACCTTTATATGCATTTAAAAAAGGAACAAAAATGCTAAAACTGACGACTTTTCGATTTTGACAGCGGTCTGAAGTCACAGACAAATTAATTACAAACATTCTAGAGTTGCCACAGGAATGAAATCTTTTACCCTACCTATAGAGATATTGGTGCAAGCGATTTTGACCTTGTTTTCATACAGTTTCTATATACATAAGGGTCAAAATCGCGTATAAAAAGTTTTTTTTTTATTTCATAGGGGACACCGGTGTCCCCATGGCCTCCCAGGCTATCTGAGCGGTCAATTCTAATATTGGAATTTTGGAAATTTGATATAAGGCGTTTCTTTATACAATTCTGTGTTAGATGGTACATAAAATTCTAGGAATGTAGCTACAGTAGGAAAATTGTATGGATTCCTTTGAATAATTTTAAAAATTATTAAATTTTGTATTAGAATATCTCTCATAAAATAGTTTTCGAAGGTTATTCCCACCATTGAAGAAGAAGATAATATTAACAAATCTAAACGAAATATAAAAAAGAACAAGATATAGAAAATAGTAATCAATGACATATTATATTCAAGCGAATAACCTTCAAAAGTTATTTAAGAGGGCATTACCAGAGAAAACCAGAAATATGTCATTTTCAAAACAGATTTTAGACGAATCGACTCTTTTCCACAAAAAATTATAAATGGATTTCGAAAGATTGTTCTTGTATCTAGCATTCGCCTGTAATAAATTTTGAGAAAATTTTTTAATTTTTAGTATCATAAGGTTATTCCATAGGTCGTTGGCAGATTAGTTAAATTTTCAAAAAAGATTTTGTATTATACCACACCCATTTCAAATAATATAATCATGCAGTAAAATAAATCAATATATTATTCTATGTTTTAGAATTTTAATTTTAGTTTCAATAAAATCATTAAAAAATATGTACGTACATGCGTTTCTTGACGAAAATTGGTCCATTTGTGTATTTATTTGCGCACTTACAAACTAAGATTTTTTTAACATTCTTATTAAATTTAGACATTATTGAAAAATGATAAATACTTGTAATCAAAAAATAATTACAAAAAGTACATTATTTGAATAGTTTAATCATCACGCCTTTCAGCATTTTTGGATGAAGGTATAAATTAAAGCTAATTTGGATTGAAATAAATTCGATATTGAGTTATAATTCAAAAAAGCTGGTACGGAGAATAATTAATCTTTCTCATTAAAACCGCCCTGTACGATCGTAAGAACGACTTTCGACGAAATGTGGATTTTTGTCCGCTGGCTGGTTAAACGCTCTTAAAGGCGTTTGTCCCGGTACGACAAGAGGTTCTGCATTCGAGACCTCGATGCGACCGTTAGCTTTTGACTGTTCTGTGTCTTGATTTTGTTCATATTTCGTTTAGATTTGTTAGTATTACCTTCTTCTTCAATGATTATAGTGACCTTTTGTTTCTAGCAATGTACAAATATTACAAATGTCTTTCCCACAGTTTACAATTAAATAATACAAATTTACGCATGCATAACGAATTGTGTTATAACATGGATCGAACTGTCCATTCCCTTTGAAATACCAATAGATATGGGTTTAACCTTTTGCTTCTGACAACTATGACAGGATAACCCTTTGTTAATTATTGCATTAACCATATTAATTAAATATCAACTACAGTCTACACTCTACACAATAACATTTCATGTTTATTACAAACCATAATATTGGATCTATCTTTAGCTGTTTTGAGACATATACCTATACTAAATGAAGAACTACTAATAATAACCTTCTTTACTTTCTGTCAATCCGTAATACAATATGGTATAATAGGATGGGGCGGCGCATATAAAACCCTCTACGTTCTCTACGTCTAAATCTCTCTACGTTACGCACAAACTAATAATTAATACAAAAAGGAAAAAAAATCATTTTCGTACCCCTCTGACTCTTTTTAGGGGGAATTGCACATTTAAAAAAAATTATATTTAAAGAACTTAAGGTCAGAAAATGATTTTTTTTTACATGAGCTCCACACAGGAGGCGAGGGGGAAAATAATTTCCCTCGGGGCCTATGTCATCTTTGGGGATGCTGTGTGGAGGTTTTTTTTAAGAAAAGGAAGTATAAGAGAGTTCTAGGAAGGAAAAGGGTTTAAGGGGTGGGTATGAATCTGAGGTTCAGTGTGTCCTGGTCATCCACCTATAGACAAACCTCACTCCATAAACCCGGGCACCCCTGCTAAATCACCAAATGCAGCGAATAACTTGTGGTGATCTATGGCATAAGTGTTGGTTATCCAATAAAGGTTCCCGGGGCGGCGGTACCCATTCCCGCCTCCCAAATTGCTATGGATATTGAGAGATTGACGGAAATGTGATTATTATTGTAACTGGCGGTCGGGAATAATAGTACCACGCGGCTTTATGTTACACATGACATCATTTCCTGTCGCGGTCACTATGTCCCGGTGACTAGCTTTCACTAGATCACAGTGAATCCGAGGAACCGGCTATTTCCTATCGGATTTATAAAATGGTCACCTACACTCAAACTGGACGAAGCTGGACCAAAAACCGCCCGCAGTGCCAAGCATCAAAAACCTGCGGAACAGGTTTTCAACTGCTAGTAATAATCTTTTAATCCCGCGCCCGACCGCTCTTTGCGCGTGTCTCCCAATCCCAAAAAGTTTAATAATATTATCATTTAAATAACAATTTCATAACTTTACCACAAGTAATTCTACGCGACGGAATTACAATTCTCTATTTACGCAGAGATACAAAATTAATAAAGAAATAAAAACACGCTTCCCCTGTAATAATGACATCGTGTAAAATTGTAAAATACCCGAAGGTTCCACTGCGGACTTGTAAAGTTAAAGGAACTCGAGGGAAATTAAGCAGCAAGTTCACAAATGGAAAACACACGAAGGCAGACCGACCCCAAATACTAAATTACTTTTACGCCGCAAGTTCTAATTAAAAAGTCTGATTTGTAACCCAGATAGTTTATTTGATACTAATTACTAAACAGTTTCCGTTGCGGTAAATCTACTGTATAATAAGCATTTTTTTAAATGTTATAAAATGTGATATATAAGATAAATGCCGGATAATGCATGAATAGTTTTTTGTACACGTTTAACAATAATTTACCGATTGAGATTCTGCTAATATGAAACGGAATCTTAAGGCCTCCGTTCATGGAGATACTTACAATCTACGTAATTGTGACGAAACCACAAGTACCCTGCTGATGTACACGTTTTAATGCTAGTTCTGTACACGGCTCTATCCGACATATACTGAACTTGATCATTTTTCACGTGCAGCCGTAGAGTTAACACGCTGTCAAGCGATGTTACATGACTTTTTTTCCAACATCAATCCATGCCTTCTCCACTAAATCCTTTCTTACGTAGTCTGGTAAAGTATAGTTATATGAACATGCATTTTTTCCACTTTCAGAACAAATCTAACATTAATTTCATGTTCCGACGCCATTCTGTCAAACGTCAAACGAATAAGTATCAGACACAAATGATGCGACGCGTCGCGTGCGATCAGCACTGTCGGTATCGTGATACTGATTGGAAACCGACAGCCATCGCGTAGCGCCGTGAACGGGCACCAGCAAAATCGTGCGGGGGGTACTTACGATCGGCGCGTATGATACGCGCACGAGGATCGAGCATCTTGTAAGTATCTCCGTGAACGGGGGCACTTAGGGTTGTAGATCTGTAGGTAATCTGAGTATCACCATGGATGAAATGGGGAAATTTAGAGTGGCCTTAAACATTCGCACTTTTGTAATCTTGCTAGAGGTGATTTCGAATGGAGGATGAGAGCGGGGTACTCGTATGTGACTCCTCGCTTCTTGGAAATTTAGTCACAATGGATCGATTTACGGGAGAGCAACGCGCTTTCTAGGTAAAACATTTAAAAAAAATAATGATTTTGTTCTTTTCTGTTCGATGATTCTATTCAGTTTTACAAAACAATGACGCACGCCGCCTATTTCCTTCACATCACCAATTACAGAGTATTAATCAGTGCTCAAGTGTTTCGTAAAAAGAATTGAAGAAACTGACAGGAAAACAAACAGGGCGTCCATGGAGTAAAAGAAATTGGTTAAAGAAAATTTCACTAACAAACTGATCTCGCGCAAAGGAGCTATTCCATGGCCTCCCCGCAGTCCGGATCTAACCCCAACTGTTTTTTTTTATGGAATATATTTGTGTTTATATATATTTTATCTTACAAGTCGAGTATACGTAAATAAACCAGCGACTATACTCCAATTAAAGGAGAACATCCATCAAGAAATGGTCAATGAGCCAGCTCTCTCCAGTTTAGAAGCTCCAAGATAGAACTTGGTCTTCCCAGGCTCCTTCACCCTATTGGCCTTGAGTTCAGCAGGGACTTTGGTGCTTGATGCTCGGTTATTCTCTCCACATGACCCAGTCACCGAAGTCTTCCCAGTTTTATAAATTTTGCGACGTTTAGCTCCTTAAACAAAGTATAGAGTTCATTGTTATAACGTCTGCGCCAAAATCCATTTTCTAGAACCGGTCCGAAGATGCGCCTCAAATTTTTTTCTTTCAAAAACGTCCAGTGCTCGCTCATTCCTCTTAGTTAGTACCCAAGTCTCAGCTGCGTACGTAATTACTGGTCTGATAAGTGTTTTGTACACTAATATCTTCGTGTTTCTGGACAGCAGTCTGGACTTTAATTGGTTTTGTGGGCGGAAATAACAGCGATTTGCGTTCACTATGCGCTTCTGGATCTCCTCTGTGGTATTATTGTCATTTGTTATCAGGGAACCTAGGTATGTGAATCTTGGTCGAATAGTTCTCGAATAGTTTTCGAAAATCTAAGGGCCTGATTTGAGGATTGCCAGCGGCAAGATTTTTAAATGCAATCTGATTTTTGTTTTCAAGATTATTTCAAAAGTGCAAATTTATGGCCCAGCCTATATAAGATGTGTAGAAGCATACATGGAAATCTCCATTAACTATTTATGGAAAGGCATAGATGCTTGATGACCCTGGTAAGATTTTTTTATATATCGTCATTGGAAAAGTTGTGGAGGGTCGTTGTAGAAAAAGGAAGAGGAGGAAGTTCTATGAAGGAAAAAGGTATGAGGGGTGGATAGGGATCTAGGCATCACCAAACATAGCGAACCAATTGGGGTGACCGTTGGCAGGGACGTTGGTTATCCAATAAATAGTTCCTGGGTCGGCGGTACACATAACCACCCCAAATTAAAAGCAGTAGAGACAGATAATGATGGAAGATGCTCTATGTATCGTTATGGTGGGAAACCCTCATTCAGATTCGGAACATTGACTTAAATAGCGTAACTGCCCTCAATAAATGCGGTCCAAATTTAAACGGCAGAAATGGTCTTGAAAGGCTGGATAGAAAAAAAAACAATTATGATCCCAGATTTAAAACAATTCTAATTCATCACTTACCAAGAAAGTGCTTAAGCGGGCTACAGACCTTCAGTTTTAACTGTGCAATTTAACTGTGCGGTCCGTCCGGCCGTCCGGCGTGACCTACCTTCTCTCGGGCTTCGATTCAGGTGTTCTCGGGTCGCGTAAAAGAGCACGGAAAGAAAGGAACGTAATGAAAAAGTGTGACAATGAGATGAGAAGAGAGAAGACGGATGTTTGTTGAGTTTGCAGAAAACGAAACACGAGGTTTGAAGATTCTAGCGCCATTTTTTTCCGACAATATTGTTTGTTTATTTTAATTATTATATCATTATCATTGTGACAGTGATGGGACGGGAGAAGATGATGGACGGTACGGGGGGTCGGGGGTTGGAGAGTGGATATTTTTGCATGGGATGCGGAATTGACAGCGCAAAATTGATAAGAAATAACAAACCAAAATAAAAACACACACACACACACATTATAAGATCAGATCAGATCCGTAGATATATCGCTCGAAGAATCACTATTAGATTCTTAATAGATTAATATTTAAACACTTTAAATTCCGATAACAGTGATGGTATAAATAAACCCACAGCAAATAATAATGAAAACAAACAGCATTGACAACTACTGTCGGGATTGGTTTATTTATGCTAAGACAGCTGTAATCTGTATCCATAGAAAGGAGAAATTGATAGAAGAAGAAAAAAAGTACTTATTCAAATACTTTAGGTTTGTTCATGGTGCCTTTCTCCATGCTAAAAAGCTTGTGGCAAGCAAACTGTTTTCGCTCGAACACGCGCTGTCACTTATTATGTTTTCATTGCCGGTGGGAGCGATCCGGCAACATACGACTACTAGTCCAGTCAGCCTGTGACGTAGAACACCAGTTGAAGGAACTAAATAGTATAAAGCTAATTTTTTCCCCATCGACTACTACCATTTAGACGAGGGTTTAGCAAAAAGTCCCCGCCCCTACCCCCCTTGCTTCCCCCCCTGTGCCCCCCCAAACATGAAAGGTGTAAGGGTTGCTAAACAACATATCGGATTGCAATTTTTTTTATTCTCTTTGCTGTAACATTGTCTTCAATTAATGTCCAGTTAACTTTCGTCGTAACTTTTACCGTTTGTTTGTAATTCGTATGATAAGGTAAAAAATTTGTATATTTTTTGGCAAGTAATTTTACTTTTTGTCACATAACTTTTTACGCCGACATTTTATGAAAAAAGATTTCCCACAAAAGTTGTAGTCCCTATTATTACCTTTAAAATGATATATTTTAATGTGTACTTTATGGCTAGTAAACGCCAGATATCAACCGTGAATGCTTCGTGCGCACCATCCCTGCGTCGCTCCGCGACACTCTGATGTCGGAACTTGTTCCCTCCCATCCCGACTTATCCTAGCCTGTCCTGTACCCTTTGTAGTACTATTGGAAATTGTGAACGTGAAATAATAGTTATTCACTTTGCTGTTAGGCCCTGGGGGCGGCTTTTAGTTCGGCTTCGCCCGATTTGAGTGTTTGTGACCATTTTGTAAATCCAACAGAAACTGGCTCCTAAAATAGCCAGTTCCTCGGATCTACTGTAATCCTGTGACTCCAAAAATAGCTGTGTCGAGTGATGTCCGAGTTCCACGTGTCAAGACATGCGACTTTGAAGGTAAATTCCATGTCCCAGTTTTAATGTATACTAAAATGGCGAAAAGTGGCTTAAAGTCCTTAACAATAGAAAACATTTCTGAAAATATGCCCACTCAATGCTTTGGTTATGTAGTTTTGCTTTTGTGCCAGTTTCACTACCTGGATGGTCTGGATACATGCCAAACTGTTACGATGGTAGACAAAACTTTGAACCATCTTATGTACTGGCTTTTCCTTTTATAAACATAGATCCAGGAAATCCGACTGCTATTTACTCTGCCCTTAGTTACGCATCTAAAGAAAGCAGGTTAGCTGGCCAGCCGTGTATTGTGACATTTGACCAACCACTTTTCCCGAAAGCAGTAGACATTGTTGCAAGTTCTTCTACAGAAAGTGAAATATCTGGAGTAATCGTCAGACTAGGCGGATTCCATCTTCTAATTAGTTTCCTTGGTTGCTTAGAAAAGTTTATGGAAGGTAGTGGAATCGAAGAAATGTGGACCTCTGTTTATGGAAAATCAACGATTCCTCACCTTATGTCAGGACATGCTTAAGCAAGGTCATATAGAGCTCACATGATGACCCAGGCAGCTTTGATATTACTGCTATTCGAGGAATGTTCATCTCTTAAAGAAATGATTACAAACTACTTTAAGGATATTCATAACCAAACAATAAACAAACAACTGTTGAAGACGCCATGAGAGATTGTAAAACAAATGAAATAATGACAAGACTAGAAGAAGATTTGCTTAAAACTAGTAGAACTTCAAAGCTGTGGCTATATGAATTTAAATTGGTGAATTTGGTTCTAGACTTTATTCTGGCAGAGAGAATCGGCGATTGGATTTTGCACATTAATACAGTCAAGCAAATGATACGGTATTTCCATGCTGCTGGACATTTGCTCTACGCCAAATCCGCACAAATATACTTACAACAAATGTTGAGTGTACAAACGAAAATGTCAAATGAAGACTTCGAAAGGTTCGTCAACAAAGGTTTCTTTACAGTTCGGCGTACAGATGGATTTTTTACCGGTGTCTGGACGGACATGACCATAGAGCAGACATTAATGCGATCATCAAAATCCATATGTGGGCTTACTCGTGGACGCGAGAGGACGCTAACCAAGATCTTTGCTTGCGCTCCTGGATCCCTACAAATTTGTGAGGCTTTCGAGAAGTTCTCTGGCTGCTTGACTCAGTTTAACGAACAGCACACTGAATTTAGATGCAGTAAAAGAGAAAGGGACTTGCAAGATATTAGTAAATTTCTCGGATGGCTGCGTATCCATAATCCTTTCCGACAGAGCAAAGATTTAATGTCTTTATCCTCTGGTGACAAGTTTGTGTGGAAACTGCGATGAAGCGTATGATGTAGGAATGTTCTGCTTGAAAGACATCGAAGGAAATAATTTTGCAGATGTTAAATTTGAAAAGAAAAAATAAAGTTAAAACTATAGGCTCCGTAGTAAGTGGCATAAATGTGAGATCTGAAGAAGTGCCAATTAATCCTGATCAGCTGTTTAATAGGGTTATTTGTATGTCTCAAGGAACAAATAATCTCAAACAATACTTCAAATATGAACTCAGCCCATACCCTTTGTCTTTATTTGAAAACAATAAAATGATAAGAAAGGGAACTAAATCAAGTCTAAATATTTGAAAACTGGACAGTTAGCAACGAAGTTTTTGAGAATTTGCCCCCAAAAATATATGTAGTAGATGGAGGGTATCTTCTGCACAGTGTTATTTGGCCTGACAAAGTAACATATAGCAGCATCATAAAGAAGTATGTTGACACTGTAATGAAACGGTATGGGAAAGATTGTCATGTTGTGTTCGATGGGTATCCTGACTATCCCACCACACAAGGGATCGAACATATGCGGAGAAGTAAAAAAACATCTCTAGAAATGAAATTCAACGTTAATATGGAGTGCTCTGTGAAGCAAAATGATTTTTTGGCAAATCCAAAAAACAAAAGCCAGCTTATTGAACAGCTCTCTCAAAAGCTTAATGAAGCAAACATTACATCCATTGTGGCGGAGGAAGATGCAGATACTGAAGTGGTCGGAAGAGCAATAGATGTTTCCCAGATTCAAAGTGGGAGGCCTGTAGTTGTTGTCGGACACGATACTGATCTTTTCGTTCTATTGTTAGGGCTACCACAGTGTCAAAATGTGCGACTATTTTTTTACAAACCCTCTGGCACACCATCAACGTATGACAACAACGGTTGGTGATATGAAGGATGTGATATTATTTTTGCATGCTATCACAGGATGTGATACCACGTCTTATTTCTTCGGCAAAGGCAAAATTAACGCGTACAAATTGCTAAGTTCATCAAATGATCTCCGCACAAAAGTTTTACAGTTTTATGAAAAACAGGCAGACAAAAATATTCTCAAAGAGGTAGGAGAGGCTTTTGTCTTGAAACTATATGGATGCACAAGGTCTGCAAGTCTGAATGACAGTAGATATTCAATGTACCTTAAAGCTGTTGCAAAAATGTCATTAAAATTCAAATTTAACATGGCATCCCTCCCTCCAACACCTGGTGCTGCTGAACAACACGCCTATCGAACATACTATCAGATTCAAAAATGGATCGGAGATAAGGAAATCAGCACTACGGAATGGGGATGGATTTTAACTGACAACATGCTGTACCTAGTGCACTCAAAAAAACCACCGGCACCTGAAGAAGTTATAAACTTAGTTTCCTGCAACTGCAAAAAGGCTTGCAAAAATAATTGTAGCTGCTTTAAAGCATCACTTGATTGCAAAAAAATGTGCGGGAGCTGTGGCGGATCATGCAGCAATGTAACTTTGGTTGAAGTCGAGGAAAATGAAGAACTTCTCTTGGAAGTTTAGGATATCATAAAATTAAGATACCGCAATTATATTGTTCTAAAATAACATCTTTAAAAAATATTACATGCATTTTCAAACCAAAAACTATTTAAAATACCTATTTTCGTTGAATACTTATTATTATTTGAAACAAATTTAAAAAGTGAGGAATTTAGGTTTCACCGAGACTCGATTAGTTTTATTTATAGAAAATGCAATAGTGTACCTTAAAGATAAAAAACATTCTCACTATACAACAATATTTGCATTGCAACCCCGCACCGGCCGGCCCCACCTCGACCGAACCCGCCATGATAATCTCGCTGGATCTCCAATAAAGTAAGTACTATTTTAAGTCATTTTAAAGGTAATAATAGGGGCTACAACTTTTATGGGAAATATTTTTTCATAAAATGTCGGCGTAAAAAGTTATGTGACAAAAAGTAAAATTACTTGCCAAAAAATATACAAATTTTTACCTTATCATACGAATTACAAATAAACGGTAAAAGTTACGACGAAAGTTAACTGGACATTAATTGTAGACAATGTTACAACAAAGAGAATAAAAAAATTGCAATGCGATATGTTGTTTAGTAATCGAGATAGAAGCCATTTACGAAACCCTTGCACTTTTCATGTTTGGGGGGGGCACAGGGGGGGAAGCAAGGGGGGTAGGGGCGGGGACTTTTTGCTAAACCCTCGTCTAAATGGTAGTAGTCGATGGGGAAAAAAATAGCTTTATACTATTTAGTTCCATCTAAAAACACAGGCAGACTGGACTATACCCACATTCGGGCGCGCGCGCGTACTGCTATAACAACAATCAGCACAAGACAGGGACATATGGAGGAGCCTTGTCGATGCAGTGGGTCCCCGACCCGAATAGGATAAGGGGAAGAAGATGATGATGATGATGACTTATTCAAATAATAATAAAAATGAATGCCGTTTTTTAAATTTTATCATCATTTAATTAAATAAGTGATTAAATGAATAAAACGTTGATTAATAAATATGAAATAAATTGTGCATCACGTAAAATCATATTAATGTATGTATTATAATAAAATTGATTTCTTTAAATTTGTCAGTTTTTAAGATATTGAAATTTAGAAAGCCAACACATAAACATAAAAGGAAGAAAAAATAAGCCACACGCCTATCAATATTGGACAAAAAGTCTAAAGATCAGAGAAAATACTGTTTGTTCCTTATCAAAGCAGAAGATCGTCGACCCTTCCAGAGAAAGGAAAGGTTGTTTTTTTCCACAGCCTCAATCACCAATAGTGGTGGGGAGAATAATATGAAAGAAACGTGTTCAAAGAAACCTTATAAAATACACAATAGCTGAGACTCCGATATACTTTTCAAAAGTTTTAGCTGAAGTTTTAAGGAAATTCTTAAACGAAAGAAATCGGAGAAATATTTATTTTGCACGCTGATCATTCTTACATTTTTTAAATTTTATTTTATTGTGAAACACTTATATCTTTAATTATTTATATATGTATATATATTGTACTGGAATTACTAGCGCAGACTAGGCTTATTGAAAAAGTATCGATATATCGATGTATCGATATTTTTAATTCAGTATATCGATATTTTTAGCCGATATATTTTGATCCGATATATCGATACAAAATATCCAATGTAGAAAATTGTGTCAAAAACAATATTTTTTTAAATTATATTTTTTTTATAGAATTTAAAACCGTATAGGAACGAACTCATGACATCTGGCGGTTGAAATTTTAACTATTAATAGCGTCCAAATCTATTGTCTTTGAATTAGTATTTGTGATCACTAATACTATCTCATATGTGTAGAAATGTATGCTATTTTTCGCCATTTTTTTTCTAAGCCACTCCTATGTGTTGGTTCCCAATTGTCTATGATTATTGACTATACCTTGTTCCAAACACCCAGTCCTTTTTGACAGATTAATACGCCAATAGAATGTCACTAAGACGCATACAAAGGTTGTAAAGGTTGTCTCAGTTTATATACAACTTAGAAGATAACTTTTTAGTTATGATATTTTTGTAATAATTACCTAATAAAAATACCTTCATTTTTATTGAGATGTTTGTACATTAAAATAAAGCACATTGTGTATAAAAATTACCATTGATAATATTGAGCTGAACACACTATTATTTTAAAAATGCAAAATCTTTTGAAAATTTGACCGACATATCGATACATCGATATGTTTTCCTCGATATATCGACGTCGATATTGATATTTTAATAAATATCGATACATCGATACATCGATATTTTTTTTCACTTTCGACATCCCTAGCGCAGACCCGTGAAATATCACGGAATAGTCTGAATTCTTTAAAAATCAATTCACTCGGCTGAAAATGGCAATCAAAATAATTTTCTGAATATCATATTAGAGGTTTGCTTATCCGAATTCTTCGCACAAATATGATCAAAGTTCCAGAGTTCATTGAAGTAGAGTTACGCAGGACGTACGCTAAAATTAATATGTTTTATATTCGTTACTATTTTATTCCTATAATTGGGGAGGGTGGAGGGGTTGGTGGAGGGGGAGGGGGAGGGAGGGGAAAAGGGGAACTCGGAAGGGTGTGAAGGGGAGGGGGAAAGGGGGAACTAGGAAGGATGCGGAGGGGAGGGGGAGGAGGGGAACTCGGGAGAAGGGAGGGGAACTAAAAGCCTAGCAGCAAAAATACCGGATACCGGATATCCGGCGAGTTGCTAGGCCGGATGGCCGGATATCCGACGGCCTGATATTCGGCCCATTGTCTCGTTGCATATCGTGAGAGTTTAGTTTACTATAATGGTGATTGTGATTAGTTAATCATGTTAATTTAAGTTTTCGCTACTCTGCGAGGTTTTTGTAAGTTTTTAGTTTAGATATTTACTATTTATGTATTTATCATTAGAGTGAATACCTCAGAAGAAAATTTTAGTTTTTTGGAAGGCCTTATGGCTTTTTTTGTAACTTTTTCGAATTTAAATAAAAGCCGTCATAATTATAAGCCATTTTACAAAGATTATTTTATTGCATTTTATTATAGGAAATTGTCATAGTTTTTGAATATCCGGTATCCGGCCGGATAGTAAATTTAGGCCGGATAGACCGGATACCGGATAGTTACTGGATATCCGTTTCATCTCTATAATAAATATTATCGTCAAGTCCCTGTGGTTTCATATAAAAATCATTAAAAAAATCCTACGTTTCACAAAATTTTAGTTTCAATTTTAGTTATAGGAAATTGTCATAGTTTTTAAATATCCGGTATCCGGCCGGATAGTTAATTTAGGCCGGATGGGCCGGATACCGGATAGTTACCGGATATGCGTTTCATCTCTATAATAAATATTATAGTCCCTGTAGTTTCATATAAAAATCATTAAAAAAAAATCCTAAGTTTTGCAAAATTTTAGTTTCATAAAGGTGTTTATTTTCATTGTTTTTGCGGTTAACTTTTAGTTTTAAATATAAAGCATGGTGTTTTCTCTTTTTAACACCGTTTAGATCATATTTCTAACCAAACTTGTAAGGGAAACACAACGATTTCTATGAGACTTATGTGAGTTTTCCGAAAACCGAACTTTTCTGAGGGGTTAACTGATAAAAACGACGTAGAAAAGGTTAATTATTGTGGATTTAATTTTTTTGACGTACAGTATTAATAACAGCAATAAAAGAATTAAGTGCATTATCTTGGGAAAACCAGCTTGTTGGGTGATTCCGTTTGTTTTTTTCCAAGTTGATTTGAGTGCCTCCATAAATATTGGAGGTGATTGTAATCTACTTGGCTTTTCGTAATCAATCTTTTTGCCTCCGGACAGGATACTAAATGACTTAACTATGTACGAAGAAGTTAACAAACTAGTTAGTAAGTTGTGAGTTAGTTTAATAGTTGCTTAACTAGTGTTCCGATTAAAGGATAGCCGAAGACTTCACTACAGCACGTTCCAAAAAAGTAACAATTCTCAAAAAAAAAAAAATTTAGTTGCATTGGACGATTCACGGTAACGATATCGTGATGGTATGAAAAGGCAATATACACACGTTCCTTGTCACAATATTGTTACAACTCTTTCAAAAGATGAGGTACACAATTTACGTAGATCTGTTCCCTGCAAAGGAAAAAGGCATCATTTTCTGGCATCTCTTTCACAAATCACTTGGTGACGTCTCCGAAGACCCCTACCAATATTACTAGCCGTGACGATAATTTTGAAAGTACGAAATATAGGATAATATTGAAGGGTGTGTGAATGCCAAAAATTCATAAACATCACATGTCGATGCGCAGATTGTTTTGCTTACATGTAATGCTGCCGCTCTTTCTTAGACACTACAGCCGAAAATGAGACAAACGGTGAACGTACGTCTGCACCCCCCCAAAGGAAACATACAATCATTTTCATACATCTCCCTCACACGTATAAAGAATATGAAACCCAATTCCCGTCGCAAAAAGTAGTACTTTGGAGGAAACTGTCGCAAGTATTTTGTATTTCTCACATTATTTTTTAATTTGTAAGAAAGAGCTGCAGCATTACAGCGATAAACAACGTATGTGTAATGCCTTTTTTTGCCATCACGGTACCGTTACCGTGAATCGTCACGGTAAATATAAAAGCGTCCATTCTTTTTGTAAACATTTTTTTCGTGTTCCATTTAAATTTTGTATACATATGTCTGGAAAATAGACAATCATGAAGCAGGTGAATCTACATCACATTTGGAGTGGATTCTTTAGTTTAACTTTATATGTTTTTAGTTTTCCTTTTCGAGGTAATCGAGTCCGGCGTTGGAATTATTTTCAGCAAGCCCTAACTTAGGGATAAGATATTACCAGATCCGGTCCATGCTTTGGCTCATTTTAAAAGACAATAAACAGTTTTTAGTAAACCCGTAACGAACTTTTTTTTTCAATGTCGGCTGAAAATAATTCCAACGCCGGACTCGATTTCTTCGAAAAGGAAAACTATAAACAAATAAAGTTAAACTAAAAAATCCACTCCAACTGTGTTGTAGATTTATCGGTTTTATGCTTGTACCACTATTTTCCGCCAGTGGTGGTTCGTGACTTTTGGGTGTGCTAGGATGCTTTTACTAAAAAAATGGCATTATGAATGTTGTCGTAGGCGAAAAAAAAATTTTTTTTTTTTTTTAAAACAAAATTTTTGTATGAAGATTTTGCAGGAAATCCGTGCGGCCAAACTGAAAACAAAAAAATTTCATACAAAAAACTTCCTGAAATTTTTCATAATTTTTTTTTTCAGCTACAACAACATCAATAATACCATTTTTTATAATATCCGCACTCTAGCACACCCAAAAGTCACGAACCTCCACCCCTTAGTCCATCTGTTCATGGGGCAACAGAAAAAAAAAATTGACAACACAATCGCTATCCACAGGAAAGCAACTTGCCAATTTCACTGGCGGTCCACACATAGGCAATTTGTTGAAGACCGGTCAAGACTAGTCAAGGGTGACGCAACCAGTCGACAGATTTCCGTGGTTACGCCTCACAACCTGTCAAGTTTTCGAGTAATTTGCGATATGTCTAAGCAAGAAAATATCGATTTTGTTCAAGGAGTTGATAAATTATTATTATATATTTAGGATGATAATTGATAAATTATATTTTTGTCAAGGTGTAGCGATTCGTTCCCCATCCCTACACCTTGTTGCATGCACATCACTATCTGCAACTGACCATGTGACCAGCGAACGGTTCCTAGGGGGCATTGACGGCTACACGAGAGTTTGGTTTTGGGAGACAATTGGAGCAACACCCCCCTGCGGACGGAAGATGGCGTCTGGTTGCCGGACCTATAGATTTTCTCCTTCGGACGAGTCATGCTGTTACCTTCAACGATATACTTCACGTAACGTAGAATTAGCTTCATTATCTATCATCATGGACGGTAACAGCATGACTCATCCGAAGGAGAAATTCTATAGGTCCGGCCTCCAGACGTCATCCTCTGTCCGCAAGGGGGTGTTGCTCCAGTTGTTCCCAAAACCAAACTCCTGATGTAGCCGTCAATGCCCTCCAGGAACCGTTCGCTGGTCACATGGTCAGTTGCAGATAGTGATGTGCATGCAACAAAGTGTAGGGATGGGGAACGAATCGCTACAAAGGAAGCTGATATAATTACTGAAATCGTAAAGTTGAGGTGCATGAATTGAGTTGAATTGAGTTGCCAACCAGTTTTCAGTTTCTCCGTGAGCGAAGGCCCTAAAGTTATCAAAAAAATGGGAAAAGTTTTCAAAAAATAAGAATCTATTTTTACATAAGAAAAATATTTTATCAAAAAAAAAATAACGAAGCTAAACCTCCCGTCCATCATTCCACAGATCATGGTAAGTATTTCATTAAAACAGAACTAATTAGTTGGTACGCGAGTTCGCACAATTCACCATTAGGAGCATGTTGGCCGTTTTACTCCTCTAAAACCATTGAAAAGTTTTAATTTAATTATTTTAGTACGGTAGAAGATGCTTACCCCGTCTGGACTCTGGCCTCTTGAAGTGCAGAATTCTTCCAATACTTGTTGAAGTTGGCGACTTGAATCTGAAAAGGTATTTTAATTATTTAATATTTTTTAATTGATAAACTGACCTTTAAGACAACATTTATATGCATAGCACAAAGGGTAACAATTATTATACCTACGCAATAATTATCAGCCTGAAACACTCATCTACATTGAAAAAATCTTCCGAGAAAAGATACTTGCCGCCAACGGGACTTGAACCCGTGTCCTTCTGATTGCCGGTCAGGTGCTCTCACCACTGAGCTATGGCGGCAGGCTGATAATTATTGCTCATAATAATTGTTACAATTATTTAATTATTTAACATACGAGTACGGGTCATATTATAATAATTTATAACATGAGAACGGGTCGTTTCCACGATTTTCTTCATGATCCGTGTTCACTATTACTTGTCTTCAAGAAAGATTAGCATATTTGTATTACTGGATTGGTTTGATCTTTATTGCATTTCAAACAATTTTTTTTTTGGCCAACAAAAATATTTTGAGACTTCCATAGTTTTTTTTTGTGTTTATTGTATATACTCCGCGGGTTTTTGGTGCTGGGCCCTGCGGGCGGCGACCGCGTCGGAAGCTTTTAAACTTCATGTACGAAGATGGTTTTGCATAAGGCGCGGCGTCAGAAATGTACTCAAAGTCTTGATCTTAAATTTCAACCATACGGGCGATAGCGTATTAATACTATCAGATTTTTCTTTTCATCATTGCCCTTTTTAAATCAAATTCATAATCCTGGTTTTTCGTGAAAGGGTACTTACATGCGGATAAATCCTGAAGTTGCTGAAACTCCGCGGGGGATAGCTTATCCCACCTGAGTGCCATCTCTTCCTACAACCTGCAAACAAACAAAAAACATACATAAATACAGAGATAAAAAATGGATCAAGCAATAGTTGATGACTTGAACTCATCTATAGGAAACTGACGCGCATTGCGCGTGGGTCAACGTATCAAACTGCAATGTTGCCAGTTCTTTCCCAGCACAGTTAAAGATATTTTTTATTGAAAAATGAAATAATTAAACTTTGTATAAACCACTTATATGATGCGCAAATCCGAACAATCATGGATTTGTTCCCCTACCCACCCACTCTACACTAATACCTACCCACCCAATCTACATTATTAACTAGCAACAGCTCCACCCCTACCATAATAAAACATTGTTCGAAACTGTCAAATTAGTATAAGCTTTCCCTGACGAAGGAACGTTTGTTCCGAAACCGGTCGGATTTGCGCATCATATAAGTGGTTTATACAAAGTTTAATTATTTCATTTTTCTATAATGGATAACCACAAAGTAATAGCTACATTCAAAAATATATTTTTTATTAGTAATAATTCGAAATAGAAGTTATAGAGTCTTTATTCAAATCGTAACTAAAGCACAGCAAGGTTGGTAAGTGTTTTTTATTAGTAAGGTTGTAATTTTACGTAAGTGTCATTAATGTCATTTTCATGTACCGAGTAGATCAATTCGTCACAAATTACCTTACCGTCGTAATAATACAGTGCTAAATTATATGCCATAATAAATCGCCTGCAAATATTTGGTAACAAATATATTGTCGATGATGTGATAAATATTGCAAGATTATCAACATATAAACATTATTTAATTAACCCTTAATTACTCGCATGGGGTCAAAGCATTTTCGGATTAAAAAATTAAGTACTTGGCGCGGCCCGATTCCCCCCGCGCCCTCGCTAGCTTCATAACTCGCGTCTAAGTTTGTATTTTAATAGCGACCAAGTCACGGGTGTGGAAGGATGCGTCGCTGCGCTCTTGAGCCGTGACCCCGTGCGAGTGATTACGTTACTTTTATTTATTTATATAGATTTCTCACCATACATGTGTTCTTATTTTTTTTTTTTATATACAAAAATATTAACCTCACTAGGACTAGCAGCCTGTATTGAGGTAACAAAGTACCAACAAAATGCAAGAAATTTGTGTACAATAGTCACTCTGAAATATACTGTCAACAGTGTAACAAGAGTGATTCGGAGAGTTCCTAAAAATATGAGTATTAACTATGATCTCAGTATACCTAAGTATAAATTGTTAATTATTGATAACTATTTTAGTTTAACTTGTTTTTGTATAATTAGTTAGTAATTCATGTTATTACTGATAGATATTACAGAATAATAAAATAGTTTCATTTACTTGTATATTTCAATATATGTATATTAAAAATTACTCATACTTTTTGGGGTTATCTGTGACCCCATGCGAGCAGTTATGTAATATTCTTTGTGCGATTAATTAAGGGTTAAAGCTGTTTGTCAGCGCTTCTCAGTTAGATTATAATCTAATATACTTTGTATGTTAATATTCTTCATGAATGTTTATTCTAGAATTTTTAAATTTATTACTATGTATTTTACGTAGTAATTTTTTAGTTCATAATATCTTGTACACATTCATGTATATGAGGTTTTCTTTTTCTTCATGTTCGTATTTATAATAGCTTACTATTTTCGCTTTATACTGTCACTTCAATATGTGCTCTAATTTTTTTGTTATATTAATTTTTTTTTCTTAACTATGTATATTCTTTCAAATTATTGGAATTCCCATGTAAAAGCCGTTAATGGCGTTAATTCATAATAAATAATTAAATAAATTAATTTTATTGTTAACTACAATAAAGGTAAAATTTTAGGTCGGTTAATGGTTTAGCGACTATATAACACATCGAAATCAGATTTACAGATTGATCGTTTTTTCGCTTCGCGTGAAGGTTATAAACCAAATTATCATCTAGTGGGGTAAGAGATGGGTTTGGAGTTTGAATAGAAACGAGTTGAGGTTAGTGAAAGGGAAGCATTAATATGTTTGCTATCGAAAGGGTACTATTGACTTGATGGGGTTCTTCAGGGAAACCTTTTTAAGTGGAAAGCTCATTCAAAAGTCGCGATACTTGCACTATTGATGAAACGTGTGAATGCTTTGGATTGGTAGTTGGAAAACACTATTTATTTATTTTTCTTTGTTTTACCGTTTTTTAGAGAAAAATGTCTCCTTACTGGGGTACCCCGTTCTAAGGACACATTGAAGATGTTTTCTTATTTGAATTATACGTAAATACCTATGTTAGAATATTACCGATGAAAATTATGAAGTTAAATCTAAAAGAAAGTACAAAACAAGCATTATTCTTTGTTAGGTTGCAAAATTGAATCTATATTCATCCATGTCCATAATCCATATTTTTATGCTTCTTTTGAAGGCGGTTATTTTTTATGGTTTTTATTGCAAGAGGGAGTAAATTAAATAATTTTATAGAGAAGTATTGCATATTTTTTTGTTGTGATACGCAAAATAATTGTATGTTATTTTGAAGTTTCAGTTTTTAAGTTTTTTATTTTTTCCATAATGTAACTTTGCATACGCAATATGGTCATGTTGAAATGAAATGACGATATTTCTCATTGTTCTTTTTTGTTATTTTTTGTTGTGATACATAAAATAATTGTTTGTTCTTTTTAAGTTTAAAACTATTATTATGTAATGATATTATTTTTCTTACTTTTGTACTCTATTATATTTTTATTTATAAAAGGCAGTATAGCCGTTTATGTATTTAAAATAAAATAAAAATAAAATTTCTTTGTCCAAAAGTCGTTTTAGTTGTAGGTTGGTGGAATGTATGTTGTAATATAGATCTTGTGAATCGGCCCGAGTGTCTGTGTAAAATTATCCTGGTTTTTGAATGCGTACATTAGAATATCTTTTGTATAAAGGGTCCGCCAAATAACTTTTTTTTTTTGAAAATGCTATAAAAAAAAAAACTACTGAATATTTTCTCAAATTTCTTTTTTTATTTGAAAATACAATCCTTCCAATTAATAATGGAAAATAATTTCATTCAAATGGCTGCCTCGGCTGGCCATGCAGTAGCCTACACGATCGGTCCAATTTTTAAGCACATTATCGATTGTGTGCAGCTGTATTTCACCAATTTCGCCACTCCTTGCTCATTTTCGAAGAAAAATGGCCCAATTATGCCTCTGGACCAAAATCCGCACCAAACAGTGACTCGTTTTGGGTATATCGGCTTTTCAATGTATGCGTGCGGGTTTTCTGTGCCCCAAATGCGACAATTTTGCTTGTTTACATACCCGCCAAGATCAAAATGAGCTTCATCTGAAAAGATGATTTTTTTGGCAAAATCGGCATCTTCTGTAAGTCGATCGCAGGCCCACTCAGCGAAGCGAAAACGCATTGGATGGTCAGTTGGCTTCAACTTAAAAATTGGACCGATCGTGTAGGCTACTGCATGGCCAGCCGAGGCAGCCATTTGAATGAAATTATTTTCCATTATTAACCGGAAGGATTGTATTTTCAAATAAAAAAAGAAATTTGAGAAAATATTCACTAGTTTTTTTTTTATAGCATTTTCAAAAAAAAAAAGTTATTTGGCGGACCCATTATAATTGTTTCAGTGACATTAAATTCAGCGCTTTAAAAACAGAGTCTGTAGGGGTTCTGATGGGTACTCTAAGCATAATTTTCAGAATTGCCCTTTGTGCTATGAGGACTGGTTTTATAGTAGAATCGCATGAGCTTCCCCATCCGATGAGACCATATTGAAGTTGAGATTGGGCTAAGGCATAATAGATTTTAATTCACTGGTTACTTTGGCTCAGCGACTTTTCAACCCGCAACAAAATATCTCCGACAAAATATCTTATGGACAAAACACCCTCCTACAAAATATCTACTATAACCTAACCCAACCTAACAAAAAATGGGACAAGAATATACAGACATCCTATAAAGAAAAAATATATATTTCAAAAATAGTAAAATGTGAAAAAAGGTTAGGTTAGATTGGGTTAGGTTAGGTTTTAGTAGATATTTTGTTGGAGGATGTTTTTTCGATGGGATATTTTGTCGCTGGATGAAAATGTGCAGTACAGGTTATTTTAGTCAAGAAAGAGTCGAAGACCGGAAAAATATTGTTGATATGAGGGTTTGCTGGTTACTCTGTATTTTCAACGCTTCAATTGCCCATTTAGAAGGCGGTTCGGGTACTACCATCCCGAGAAATATTTATTGGATAATAAATACCTCTATAATAGGTTTTCCCTACGTTTCGTGACTTTGCAGGGATACCCGGGTTCATGGGTTGAGGGTTATCTAGGTCTGGGCCGCGTATGCACCTACCCACGTGCTGCGAGGCGGGCCGGATCGGGAAAGATAATTTGGGGAGACCAAAGTAGCCAACCACTTGGGATGACTTATAGCAGAGGTGTTTGTTATCCGATAAATATTTCCCGATACGGCGGTACCCATACCCTCCTCCCAAATTGAACTAACTGGTGACCTAACTTATCTGTTAAAAAAAACTTTCTTTTTAAAAACCTAGTTCTCATTTTGCCCCAATTATTTCAGATGAGAAGAGTAATTATTACATTTCTTGAAGGTATTATTATTTTTTAAGGAAAGACAAACATTCTCAGGTTTCGAGTAATCTGACAATATTTTTCTTCTTGATGTAATCAATATGAGCCAACTGTTTGTAGTGTTGTTAATGATGATGGACGTAGCTAGCAGAGGATCGAACCCGCCACTTCTAGGTGGGAACTTAATACATTGAACCACTTGACCTACAACCAAGAGAGTTTTGAAGGAGGAGATCATCCATATTGGTTCATGTGATGGGGGGATAGGGAAATTTGTCGTATTTGAGAACGTAATGAATTGTGTGAATGTGCAAACATATATGCCAAATACATTGAGCAGGCAGATAAGAAAATAAAGCATAAATCAGGTACCTCTTGTTATCTCAATCATTTTTCTAACAGTAATAGAAATAATTTAGGTCCTAGATCGCATCCTTGGGGTTTTCTTGTCATTTCATTTTGCATCATCATCAAATGTTGCCATCAAATCCGAAGGTCGCGGGATCGAATCCCGGCGTGCGCAAACACATTTTATATGAATGATTTGTGTTTTTTCAAAATTAATTCATTTAAAAATAATATATAGTATATTTTCGGCACGTTTCAGAGTGAAAGATTCTCTCAGTATCGCCCTGGTGTAAGACCACCCTCAGAATTGAAACGTTGTTTGACAAGCATTAGCCGTGTTTCGTGACCAGATTAGAATAGCCTGGAACTTCCTCACCTTCTTCTTTCCCATCTCCTTCCCATGCCCATACTTTCAGCCTTCATAACACTCCCCAATTTGGGATGCCATAGTCTCACTGGCTCCGGGAGCAGTTGGGACTCTGGTGAGGTATTCACATTAAAAAAGTACAAATTTTGGTGTGGGTCTGTGTTTGATGTAACAACTCTGGTTCGTTATAAATTTAAATGTAATTTTCGAAATTGGAAGTGATTGTGTGAAGAATTCACACAAGCGATAAAGTACCTGCTATAAAATAGTATTTTAACAGATAATTATTTTAATTGACAGTTTCAAAATTGGAAACGACGCGCGACGCGTCGGTTTCGTATCTGAATTCTTGATACGTCGCGACTTGTCAAGAATTCGGATAAACGACAATTGACTAGATTTACTAAAATAACAACCCGTGATATTTCACGTATTTGCGGTATAGTTAAATAATTTATGAGTTTTGTTATCAAATAAATAATTTGTTACTATGGTAAAAATAAATAATTATTTCGTCTCTGGGTTGCGTTTCATCACAACAATATTTCAAGTAAATAACTTCGGGTTAGGTCCCGAATAGCAACCTTGGGGTATTCCTGCCATCTCGCATTACTTTCGTAAAATAATTCGACTAATATTGCACTGAGGCAAATACCTCACCAAAAGCACACGTAATTTTCTAGGCACATTATTGTGGCTTTGTGTAAATTTCTGCTATTGGTAGCCCCGGGCAAATATTAGCTAGACGTTGGTACCTAATAAGTACAGAGCACACGGTCATTGAGGGTATACTTTATAACTTTTTTTTATCATAGACTATTTTTTTTATGAAAAAACAATCCAGGATTCTTTCGACTTCCGACTTCATTTACAAGACATAATATTATCACAAAATATTTACTTTTTCTACAAAATTTCTGTCGCTATGGTCAATGTCATTGGTTTAAAACATACGTTTTAAAAATACGTTTAAAATAGAATGGTTAAAATCACGCTGGCTGGTTAATGGCCGAGAATTCATATTTCGTAGAACGATGTTCTTACGGTCGTACAGGGCGGTTCCAATGAAAAGATCAATTATTCTCCGTACCAGCTTTTTTTAAATAATAACTCAATATCGATTTTATTTCATTCAAAATTTGCTTAAATATATACCTACATTCAAAAACGCTGAAAGGCGTGATGATAAAACTATTAAAATTATGTACTTTTAGTAGGTAATTATTTTTTGATCATAAGTATTTATCATTTTTCTATAATGTTAAAATAAATAAGAATGAAAAAAAACCTTATTAGTTTGTAAGACCGTAAATAAATAGACAAACTGAAGTATTTTCGTCACAAAACACGTGTGCGGATCTTTTTTTAAATGATTTTATTTAAACTGAAATTAAAATTCTTTAACATAGCTTTCCCAGATAATTCATTGATTTATTTTACTGCATGATTATGAAATGTGTGTTGTATGTTGTATAATACAAAATTTTGTTAGAAAATTTAACAAATTTGCCAACGATCTACGGTAAAACCTTATTGTACGAAAAATAAACATATTTTCTCAAAATTTAAAACATATCTTTAGTAGATAAAAGAATAGTCTTTCGAAATCAATTTATAAATTTTTGTGGAAAAGAGTCAGTACATCTAAAATTTGATTTAAAAATGACATATTTCTGATTTCGTCCGGTTATTCCCTCTAAACAGAAAATAAACTTTTTTTTAAATTTAGGAGCCAGTACGTGTATCCTCACCCCGCGAACCATTTACTTCAACACCTCTGTCTTAGGTCATCCCAAGTGGTTTGCTACGTTTGATGACTTATCAGAGGTGCCCGGGTTCATGGGATAAGGTTTGTACGGATCTTGGCGGCCGAAGCGTCTGCCCACCAATTGTGTGGCAGGCCGTATCGGGAGAGACTGGTCTCGGAACATAGTCTTGCACCGCAGTGGGGGGATAGATTCATACTTCCATCACTCCTGGACACCCTGATCCCAGATCTCAAGCCACCCTTCGTACTCTTTTCCCTCCCAGATCTTCCTCCCCTTCATTTCCTAAAATGACCGTCCGCACAGCATCCCCAAGATGACATAACCCCTGAGGGGAATTATTTTCCCAAGGGCCTTCAAATAGCACTTCATCACTCCATTAAAGTCATTAAAAGTAATGAAAAATATCTAGGTTAGTAGATTACGTAAGGTTAGGTTCTACCACTGTAGCGACGACGTCAAAAAATTACTCTTCAAGACATACTGCACTGCCCTGTACACATCTGAACTGTGGACGCAATACCCAGCAGCGCAATGGGACAAACTGAGGGTGTGCTACAACAATGCATATCTACAGGCAACTTATGCAACTTCTGAGGTTCTGAAGCGCCTCCACGATGTTCACCGAAGGAAGGGTGCACTCATTCCCAGCATTACTTCGCCACCGGCTAGCCAGCTTCTGGAGCAGGACACGGAAATCAACCAACATCATTGTGGCCGCATCCGAGTGGCTCAGTTCCGCACTAAATGAGCAATAAATGCAAATGATGAGGCGACCTCCCTGATGACGAAAAAAAAAGAAATATTGATTTTATTTTATTTTTTTCAATTTTAATTTCCGTTTAATTTTTGTTTAATTTTATTTTATTTTTAATTTTATGGTTAGATATATTTTTTTTATTTATGTTCGAATTTTAATTTTATTTTATTTTATTTTAATTTTATTTTATTTTCATTTTTTGTTTTCGTTAGGTACCTAACCTAATACGTAATCATATTTTATTTCTTTCAGATTTTTATTTACTGTGTAAAATATATTGTACTATAGTTTATGTAATATGACAGACTGGGATTGCACTACCCTCCCAGCCCTGCTGGAGTAAAAACTTAAATAATAAAATAAAAATAATATGCGCTATTTTTTGTTTTCATTGCTTTTAATGATTTTTCCAAAAAGGTGTTGAAATGCCCCTTTGTTGAATTGTCATGGAACCGAACTGGGGTGGTGCCGTAAAGCGTCAATCATCAAGATTCTGAATACCAGGCAACAGACCTAACCAAACTTTTGCACCAACTCTTACCAGACGCCCTCTACAATACCAAATTCAAAATGGCCTCATCCGTGTATTTGCGTGGCAAACAATAATGGAAGAATTCGTCACAGAAAATGTAATGAAAAAATGGAGAACCATCCCGCCGCGCCGCTTTGATATTATCATATTAATATTATGTACCTACAGAAGTGTCTTTTAATCATCGAAATATAATCCGCTAGGTGGTACATCGGCTTCTGATAAAACACGACGCACGATTTTTTGACGTTTGTTTGAAGTACTTAGTTGTAGCACGCGGCTATATATTTTTTATTTTTTTTTTATTTCATAAATTTTTTATTAGTTACAGATATTTGTTTTTTTGGCTACCACACTGGGCTCATGCCCGTGTTATGGTAGTCGTATATTTATATATTCTATATTATTATTATTATATTATATTATATATTATTTTTATATTATATATTACATATGACATCATTGTCCGTCCCGGTTACTTTATCCCGGTGACTAGCTATCACTCGATGACAGTGGTTCCGAGGAACGGGCTATTTTTGGAACCATTACCTATTGCATTTATATAATGGTCACCAACACTAACTGGCCGAAGCCGAATGAAAAGCCGCCCGCAGGGCCTAGCAGTAAAAACCTGCGGAGCGGGTTTTTAACTGCTAGTGACGTTAGTAATATCCTTGCGTCTGTACGGTTGAAATTTAAGAATCCGACTTCGAATACGTCTCTGACGCCGCGCCTTATGCAAAACCATCTTCGTACTTGAAGTTTGTTAAAAAGCTACTTTTTTAAAAGAACCGAATTCAAGTAAGTAGCCAACAATGCCAAAAGATGGCGCCACTTACGTTAACCGCTATCAAAGTCGTATTTTTCAATCTCGGAAAAAGTGAGGTTACAATGACGTTTATATTTCATTTGTCTAATAAAACATGTAGGTATGTGTTTTTTTTTCGTTATCAGTAATTTTAGTTAGAAAAAACGTAGGTGAGCTTTTTTTAAAGTTTTTATAGTTTCCATTAAAAAATTACATGGTTATCTATCTATATACATAAATCTATCTATCAATCTATCTATATAAATAAAAATGAATCGTAGAAATGTATGTAGGCGCATTACTTCCGAACGACTGCACCAAATTGGATAATTCCTTTTTTTTTGGTGTTCGTTATTGTCAGGACGAGGTTTGTATAAAACTACTGGTAAGATCTGGCATTACGAAATTTGTATAAAAAAATTGCAATAGGTGGCACGCGAGCTGTTTGAAAACTGAATATACCGGGACTGAGTGTATGGAATGCGGGAGGGGGGATGGAAACTCGGGTAGGAGGTTCGCAGGAGGTGGGAGGGGAAGGGGGAGGGAAACTCGGGAGCGGAATTCGGGAATGGGGGAACGGGGGAGTGGAGTGGGGAAAGGGAAGGTGGATAAGACGGAGGCGGAGGCGGAGCGGGGAAGGGGACGCGGGAGAGGTAGATGAGGTGGAAGGGGAACGGAAAGAATGGGAAAGGACACGCAGGAGAAATAATTTATTTATTAAATGGCATAGCAACGCATGCCGAGAACCAGCTAGTTTCTGATAATAAAATTTGAAAGCGTTTTCGGATACCTTCACAATTATTCCATTTATTTGGATTTTATTGCAAAACGAAAATATTTTTACCTACTGACAAAATACGTCCGAATTTTGAAGGGTTAAATAAAAAAAAGCAATACTTCCATTAAACAGCCGCTCCCATAATCCATGCAATTTTTCTGTTGTAGCTTTTCATTGTAGACACGCTTCCATACATAGTAATTAAAACCCACATTTAAAATAACTTTCCGTTTTCAATTACGATCATAATATAATATTTACAATAGGTTTATTAACTCCAGGTCTTTTGTTATGTAGCAGATGTTTTCTCTTCGCACATGCTTCATATCTTATCTCCAGGATGCTGTATATCATTTTATATGTAATCTATTAAGATCTTAAGTAATGGACTTAGCGAATGGGTTCACACCGGAGAAGAAGGCAAATAGAACAATCGGATCTCATTATTTTGATATGAATATTTGGAAAACCCGAAATAACACTTTATTTTCATTTTTATCTCGTTCAAATATTATCATTTTATTACAGTCACGGTGATTGACAAATATATTTATGAAAGAACGACCTAAAGGCCCGGTAGTTAGTGCCCAAAAAGATGAAGGAGGAAAGCCTTGTAAATACAAATGTCAGAAGAACCGCGCTAATATTAAAAAATACGATTATAATTGAGCGAAAATTGTGAAAATGTTTAATAAAACACGACTCGTTTAAAATAGAGCAAAAGTCTGTCGAAAAATGCTTACGATGCGTTTAAAAGATACGCCGTGAATTTTTTTCAAAGCTATAACATGTGCTGCAGAAACGGCTCGAAAGATTAATGATGTGTACGGCGACGGTGCCGCTAAAGAAAACACAGTGCGTTTTTGATTCCAACGTTTTCGTTCTGGAAATTTCGACCTGCAGAACAAGCCCCGTGGACGGCCGGAGACCGAAGATGATAATGAAGAATTGAAGGCTATTGTGGAAGCGGATCCATCGCAAACCACGTCCGAGTTAGCTGCAGGCTGCGGTGTTAGTGATAAAACTGTTTTAATCCACATGAAGCAAATTGGAAAGGTGAAAAAGCTTGAAAGGTGAATTGAGTGAAGCAAATCAATAAACGCTCGTTAGAACGCTAGACTACAATAGAAGGCTACAAAATTAGAGGAGCTTCAATTAGAATGTCTAAGACATCCACCGTACTCTCCGGACCTTGGCCCCAACAGATTACCATTTTTTTCGAAATTTGGATAACTTCTTGCAAGGGAAAAAATTCAACTCCGATGGGGCAGTCCAAACCGCCTTCAAAGATTTTATTGATTCCCGTCCGAATGGTTTTTTTAGTAAAGGCATCGATGAACTACCTATGAGATAGCAAAAGTGCATAGATAGCAATGGTACATACTTTGATTAAATAAATATATTATATTAAAAAAAATCGACTTTATGTTCCTCCCATACAAAACGCCAATTTCATATGTAAGGACCTAATATATGACATCTATTGACTATTCTGCAAGTGTAGGATGAATATTTATTTTTATTTTGAACTTAATGGGTAAAATCTCAAATTGTAATATTAAAATAGTGAAGACAATATTAGTGACACTCAATCGAAAATATGAAACAGACAAATCAGAAAATGATACGGTCTCATCTGGGAATCGAACTCAGTAGCCGAACTCCCTTACCGAGGCGATGCGATGCTCTACTAAATAGCGTTCTAACACTGCCTCGGCTCTCATTCCTAGATGACACAGTACCTTTTTTGATTTTTCTGTTTTATTACCATAACTAGCTGGTACCCGGCATGCGTTGCCATGCCATTTAATAAAGAAATTGTTTCTCCCTGCGTGCCCTTTCCCATTCGACCCGTTCCCCTTCCGCCCCCTCCCATTCCTCTCCCGCATCCTTTTCACCTCTCGCGTTTCCACTCCGCCTCCTCCATCTTTCCTCTCCCCACTCCGCTCCCCCCTTCCCCTCCCGAGTTCCCCTCCCCCCTTCCAGGTTCCCCTCCCTCCTCCCTGGTTCCCCTACCCCCATCCCCCGCCCACCCCCCCCACCCCAACCCTCACGCGGTTTATAAATTATTTCCGGGTATATTTAGTTTTCAAACAGCTCGCGTGCCACATATTGCAATTTTTATACAAATTTCATAATGCCAGAGCTCAAGAGAGAATAACGAATACAACCAAAAAAGAATTTTCCAATTTGGTGCAGTCGTTCGGAAGTTATGAGCGTACATACATTTGGGCGATTCATTTTTATACAAATTTCATAATGCCAGAGCTCACCAGTAGTTTTATATAAACCTTGTCGTGATAATAACGAACACAACAAAAAAAGAATTATCCAATTTGGTGCAGTTGTTCGGAAGTTATGGGCGTACATACATTTCGACGATTCATTTTTATTAATATAGAAGATAGAAGAAGAAGAGAGAAGATAGAAGAAGAAGATAGATAGAATATATACATAGAAGATAGATAGATAGATAGAAGATAGATAGAGATAATAGATAATATAGATTTATTATAAACTCATGACTCATGATGAAATCAAAAGTACCAAAGTCAATGATCGAACTACAGGCATAACTCCATCATGCATATGTCTCTCACTGTCAGAAGTTTAAGGTTTATATGTGTCTACATTAATCCAGGTGATCGGAGTTTGAAATTTTTCGTAGGCATCTCTTTTGGATGATAAAAACATCTTTGGCGTTTACTGAGTTTCCCCAAAAAACTATTTCATATTTTATCATTGAACTAGCCGTTACCCGGCATGCGTTGCTATACCATTAAATAAATAAATTGTTTCTCCCTGCGCGTGCTTTCCCATTCGTCCCGTTCACCTTCCTCCCCCGCGTCCCCTTCCTCTCCTCGCTCTACTCCACCCCTTTCCTCCGTCCCGCGAACCCCCTACCGAGTTCCCCTTCCCCCTCCCGTATTCGCCTCCCCCTTCCCGTATTCGCCTCCCCCCTCCCGAGGATCCCCCTCCCGAGTTCCCCTCCGCCCTCCTGCATTCCATACATTCATTCCGATACATTCTGTTTTTAAACAGCTCGCGTGCCATCTATTGTAATTTTTTAATACAAATTTTATGATGCCAGAGCTCGTATTTGTTATTCTGATATATTATAGCTATATTATTGTAAATTTTCATTAAAATCCATTCAGTAGTTTTTGCGTGAAAGAGTTAAAAACACACATGGACCCATATAAACTCTCCCCACCCCAACCGTGAACCCCCTTCCCGAGTTCCCCTCCCGAGTTCCCCTACCCTCCCCTCCCTCCCCCTTCACCCCTCTCCTATCCGCCTCCCCCTCCCGCATTCCATACATTCAGTCCCGGTACATTCAGTTTTCAAACAGTTCGCGTGGCACCAATTGCAATAATGCCAGAGCTCACCAGTATATATATAGGAACCTTCTCGGGCGTGCTCACAACAACTCACCAAAGTTTCATCGCAATCGGAAGAACGGTTAGCAAACACGTCAAATCCCCAATGTTCGAATAAAATAAGTAAAGCCGTTCTGAATTAATTGCGTGACCAAGCGAATCAGGTAAATTTGGACCTAACACAGCACAGGTACATATTTAAAATATCAATAAATAATTGACAATTCTTTTAATTAAAAAAAGAGCTGCGTGCAAAATTTATTTCGTCAAACTCGCGAACTGTCAAACTTACGAAGTTTTCTGAAATTATTCAATTTTCAGCGCCATTTTCTTAATTTTTCTTTCCGTAAGAACCTTCGACAAAGTATTAGAAAACTTAAAAAAAACACTTATATTATATGTGTAAATAATTAAGTGGTTAATACAACGTTATTTATTAATTTGAACTTATATTATTATTATTTTATTTGCTTCAATTCGAGTGGACCCGAGTCTACCGTACCGAAGGGAAGAATGTCAAATGTTTGACAGGAAAGTAGGTAGAACAATTTATATGGAAGAATGAAATTGTTATTTGTACTACCTTCCTAGCAATTTTTCCATATTTTCTCACCGTTTAAACCTTCCCTGAACTACGACAAACATTTCAAAATCAAAATCAGCTAAATCCGCCCAGCCTTTCTCGAGTTTTAGCGAGACAAACCAACAGCATTTGATTTATATATATTATGTAGATAGATAGATATACGTATCCACATGTTTGGCTTATGGCTTTTTCTTAATATACGTCTTCCTCGGGCATCGCTGACTTCTTCTAACTTGGCAACGAAACAACAAATAAACAACTAATATTATAGTAATATCAATAGTTGAGACTTAGTATTCAGTATTAGTATTCCTACTCCTCAAGTTGAATAGTCTGTTTGTGTTTACGCTCGGAGTAAATACTGGATAACTTTATATTAGTTCGCATTTACCTAGAACACGGCTAATAATGTTTGACGTGATTGTTGGTCTTGGCTCACCTAGTATTTGCTATTTACCCACCTCAAGTTAATGATTTATTTTCTCTCGCACATATAAACAGAGAAGGCATTAGAACTGTAATACGCTCAGGTTTATGTCTTGCAATAAGAGAAATGAATTCATTAAGTCGTATAGCCGAAGAGCGTGTCGTAACGCTAAAGTAAATAATTGAAATAAAAAAAATAAAAAATCAGAGTGTGCAATTCGGTATGCGCGTTTTCATCTCGCGACAAAATATCCCCGACAAAATATCCAAAATATCCTTCAACAAAATGTATACTAAAACCTAACCCAACCTAAAAAGAAATGAGACCTGCAAAAACACATTGTGAAACCAGAGGATATAGCTAGGGAATGCAATCTCGTTCTCGCGAGATCTCGGCCTTTTTTAGCGAGATTGATCTGGGACGAAAAAAGGGCGAGATCTCGCGAGTTTAACGAGATTGCACTCGAGCATAAAAACGTCTTATTCGAAGCGCGAAAATAAGAAGCCATTTAGCAGACGATTCTTTGGACATTTTGTGCTTCTTAAGGAGCTATTTTTAAAATAATTCGTAATAATGGCTTGTGATTTGAACTGAAAAAATCTTTCATTTGTTTGGTATATTTTGTTAATTAATCTGTAATATCAAATGGATCTACTGAGTAGTTATAGTTTTATTTAATTGATAATAATATCTCAGCTTAAAAGTCAACTCAACTTAGATAATAAGTTTCATTTTTTTTTACTTCTCGTTGTTTTGTTTGTTATAAAAGAACTTTTTTTATTTCTAAAAGATTTTTGTTTGATATTAAAAGAGAAGACCGGTTGTTTCTTTCATTTGTTATTTGATAGATACGTACGTCAAAGTTTACTACTTAGAAGTTTATCAAAAAATTATGGACAATTATGTCAAACAATGTTTTATGCATAAAAGTCTGTTGAAAAATTCGTGAAAATAAATGTTTATCTTATAATACTTATAATTTTTATTGGTTTTTTCCTAATTTAATCAAATATTGTAATTATTTGCATAAAAACACACACAAAACTGCCAATCTCGCGAGATCTCGAAATTGGCGAGATCTCGCAGTTTTGTTATTCATAAACTCGCGGGATCTCGCTTGAGCCCCAATCTTGCGAGATTTGCATTCCTTAGATATAGCTTCATTTCCAATGACAATCCTGGTGAACTTTATAAAAGGGACTGGGTTACTGTCAAAGGAATGAGGTAAAACAGGAGACAGCACAATGGGCCTATGGTCTAAGTGCTCATGGGGACTATATATATGTAAACCGTTTCTTCTAATGATAAAAAAAAAAATAAAAAAAATAACCTAACCTTATTTTACATTTTACTATTTTTGAACAAAAATTTATTGTCTTTACGGGATGTCTGTATTATTTTTATCCCATTTTACCATTTTTGAACAAAAATTTATTGTCTTTACATAATGTCCATGTTATTTTTGTAAGGTTAGGTTAGGTATTAGTAAATATTTTGTTGGGGATGTTTTGTCGGTAGGATATTTTGTCGGAGGATATTTTGTCGCGGATATTTTGTCACGGAAAAAGACGCGGAACCGTGCAATTCACATTCGGTAGAAGTGAAACCTTCAGAAAACTAAATAATACAAGAGTGGGGAGACTACGAAGCACTTTTTTTATCAACGTGAAGGATGATTTTTTCCATGTTTTCTATGATGTTCAGTGCACCTTTTCTATACATTTGGTTATCTTATTAGTATTTGTCTTCTTCTTCGGAGTCGCTAAATGTCGCTATTTTTGTGTTTTCTTTTGCCTAATCATTTTGGGGTGGTTTGAAGATTGGATATTGATTTTACAAAAATAAATTTTTATTTTTTTTGGATTTCGAAGTATTCCATTCTTGACCGCTAAATGTTGCAGAGGTTCGTCAGGCTGCTTATACCGTTACACAAAGGAGACTTGCCTGAGACTGTGGACTCTTTCATCGAGTTTCAAGTCACAACGGTGCTAAAGAAGTTATCACTTCGATACTTTGCTTGCATTTGTAAGTTTACAACGTACATACACACAAGAAAGATAACGTTCACATAAAAATTATAATTAATTTAGTTGGAATACATTATACCCACGCAATGAGTGTAGGTTTTATCTGTATTTTAATTGTATCTTCAAACTTGTAACTGTTATCAAACGAAGTAATACCCAGAGTTTTCTTGTTTTGTTCCTACTTGTTTATACAATAATTTATAGTTACAGTTATAAGCATACTATGTTATAAGTACAAACTGTTGAAAGAATACAAAACAAATTTTTCCTTTATCTAAATTTTAAAATAAGTATTCCAGCAATTATGTTGAACTATAAAACTATTTTAACTGATATGAATATGCTCAAATAAGGAACTCCAGTGAAAAATATTTTTGCTTTAAAAAAATATGTTCATATAGACCAATAAACGCTGATTCTGAATATACAAGTTTTATTTAATAATATTAAACGCAGAGTTTTTAAAAAAATATTAAAAAATCCATTTTTAATCGGGTCGTAAAATCACACACTCAACGACACACACTCACACTGTTCGACGTGTCGTGACGTCACCGTAAAGTCATTGTATGGGAATGTATGATGTGATACAAGCCATCGTATTAATTTGTTCGTTTATTTACATACTGTTTATAGAGATTTAGTTGTTGTGTTTATTGAAACATCATTTAGGCCTGAATAATGTTTCAAAAATAAAGGTATCTCTACTTAGTTTATCTCTATTATTGAAAATATTAAAAAACTACTGCACAAAAAAAATAGTAATGCTATTTCTAGGGAGAATACATCGAACAACAGAATTCAAAATGGCGGCAGAAGATCAACTGATTGCCCGATCCTATATTAATTGACGTTGAAACGTCACACAATTCACCATACATACGGTGGTTTTCGGGGGGTCTTGAAAAATTAAAACTTTGACAATTATTTTACCTATTAAAACAAACTCTAAAAATAAAAATAAAAATGCAGTTATTTAAGTTAGAAGGTTAGAATAAAAAAAATTCGACTGGAGTTCTCTATTGTCCGACAGAAGAATTTTCACTGACTTGGTATTTCTGTACAAAATTCTAAATGATTTAGTTGATAGTTCGGTATTGCTTGAATTGATAAGCTTCCAGATTCCACTACGTAATACTAGAAGTCAGGATTTATTTCAGTGCAGAAATTCTGGGACCAACTACCATGTGATTCCTCTTTGCCCAAAATAATAATGGAGAGAAACAATTATTCGAAGTCAGTGGAAATCTTCAATTTATCTTTAAACAAATATAAAATATTGTTACTAAGGCAGTCCAGTTATGTACAACAAATACTGTATATTCATATTCATATTCATTCTTACTGACCTTCTGATGAGTGACAATGACAATGTTTATAACCTGTTTCACATACTAAAATAGTTATTAATTATTAATAGTTAAAAGAAAACAAAACGTAAGATATAATAATGTTTTATTACTAATGTTTTTGGGTTATTTGTCATTCAATTTATTCAAAATTAAAAACGGTTTTTGCAAATGCAAAATGATTTTAATGCAAAACGGAAATTTTCTAACCTTCGGAACATCCCCGATATGAGAGGTTAAACTTCCATATTCATCGGTTAATTATCATATTTAATGTCATATTTTATGTTTTTACCCCGCTTATAGCTCAATTTGACATAATTTTTCTTATAAAAGTAATGCTTTATAATATTATGATGTTTTAATTTAAAATCACTTCATTAATATGTTAAAAAATAGAATTATACCAACGCATATTGTCGAACAGGCTATGCCTTTTGTAATCTTTTTTGTTTCCATTTTTTGTATTATCTTGTATTTGTATGTTTTTTTTTAATAACTGTTACAATGAATCAAAACTTTTCAATAATAGAAAGAGTATATGCCTGAATTATTTATTGTACATATTTACATTGTATTCATTTATCTATTTATAAAATAAGAAATATATATAGCAATAAGCTGCACATCTCACTAGGGCATTCCTGTATCGAGATGTGCAGTTTTACAACAAAGTTTTACAACAATGTAGTTTTACAATAATGTAATTTAAAAAAAAAAAGATAAGAAAGAAACATACACATAAACTTAATAAAAATATTATAATAAACCTACAAAAGCAGCATGAGTACAGTTATTCAAACATTAATAAATAATTATATTCTGTCACCATGTTAGAAAATAACACCTCTTTTATTAACATATATCTCAATACTATTTGGAAAGATACTTACTGCAAATACTCAAGCTCCATTCTAATTACACCTTCATACACTTCAAAAAAAAAAAAAAAAAATTACAACTGTGTGTAAATGTGTTGGTACTGTGTCCATGGCCGTATATATACATATTAATGTATTCATGTACCTAGACGCATATATATGTGTAAGTGTGTGTGTGTATATGCCTATGTGTGTATGGATGTGTGCACCTGTATATACGTATGCGTATGCACTCACACATATAAATTTTAAAATAAGGATATGTATCTTCTCACAAACTTATCCTTACCCAATTCTTTTTCTCTTTACTAGTTTTTTATTATAACTTTACCAATTTTCAACATCATTACATTACTAATAGTTCCATATGTTAACAATAGACTTCACTTAAAGTAAATATCCTCCATTGTCACCATGAAACAGGCAGCCGCCTAGTATGGTGATTCAATGTATCCAATTCTATGTAAATGTCTAATTATGTAACATGTATTTAAATAAATAAAATAAATAAATAAATAATTTGTAAAAGTCCCGAAAAATGGCGTTAATAAATAAATAAATCTTATTTATTTTATGAAAATTTACATTTAGCTGAAGTCCCCGGTGTTGCTTGGGCTTAAGCACAATTTTTCAAAATCAGGTGTTTGCTGCAATTTTTCACTTATTTTCAACGTCTGCATGCAAAGTTTCACCAATAAGTATAAAATTTATGCATTAGGGGTGGGGGGGGGGGGGGTCAAAAAGTATGTGGTTGATTTTCGAAATCTCTAATGCAATCAACTTCATCTTGTTTTGAAAATTTTATAAATCTCGAAGTAAAAATGAAGTTAAAAAAATGTAAATAGGACACCCTCCCGCCACAGACACTTCTTGATATAATATATATTTTGTGGTCGAGGGGTAAGGCTCTCAAAGAGTAATCCGGAGAACGCGGATTCAAATCAACAAGATTTAACATATTGTTGGTTTTTTCAATAACCTTAATGTGTAAAACCTCAAATTATAATATTTAATTTTTTATTAGAAAATTCTCCTTTACAACTTTCGATGGTTATTCCCATCAATGTAATATATCAATGAAGAAGAAGATAACAATAATAATCTAAACTAAAATATGAAAGAGAACAAGACACAGAAAAACAGAAAAAAGACAATGGCATTCCATAGGCAACTCAAAATGGGCAAAACAGTGAGTAAATCACTAGAGACTAACTTTGGGGTACCGCAGGGAAGCACATTGGGACCTCTTCTATTTATAATCTACATAAATGAGTTATGCGAGCTAAAAGTAGGCGGAAAAATTATTACATTCGCTGACGATACGGTAGCTATATTTGAAGGAGACGACTGGACTCAAACACATAAACATGCTGAAAGTGGAATCAAAGCAATAAAACAATGGCTTGACAAAAATCTACTTACATTAAATATAGCAAAAACTAAATACGTAAGATTCAGCTCAACCATAAAAGGACAACCTAGTACATCACACACAATAAAAACACATAAGCGTAACTGTAATTCCGATAATACTGATTCTATCTGCAATTGTGAAGTTTTGGAAAGTGTGAAAAACATCAAATATCTAGGCGTTATTATAGACAATCACCTTAAGTGGAAATATCACATCGACAACCTCACAATAAGGGTGAGAAAATTGATTCACATATTCTTTGTATTACGAAATATAATCAAACAGCAAGACCTAAGAAAAATATATTTCGGATTATGCAACCCCATCTTAACGTATGGTTGTATTGGTTGGGGAGCGTCAGGTAGAACAATTTTAGATCCTCTAGTGAAGGCCCAGAAATCCATAATTAGAGTCATTATGCGTAAACCCTATAGGTTTTCTAGCGATCAGCTCTACAATAAATTTAATGTACTTGATGTTCGCCAAAACTACATAAAAAAGGTTATTATCCACGTACACAAAAATCTAGAAAAACTTAATAAAATTGATCATAAATACATCACAAGAAGTCACACCAGAAAGGATCTTGTAGTCCCAGGGAGCAATACGTCGAAGTTCCAAATTACACATACATATCTGGGACCGAAATTATACAATAAAATTCCCCCAGAATTAAACATTAAAACATGCAAAATGACATCTATCGGTTCAATAATAAATAAATGGTTGATTGGCTTAGGTAGGGTTGAATCTGAAAAATTATTAAATAATGTCACTTAAAACTTAAACTTTTACATGGTTAACTATTAAATGGCACAACCAGAAAAATCTTAGTATACTTATAGGTATTTAATCTAAAAAAAAAAAAAAAAACACTTTGTTTTTTTTTGGTACAGAATATATTTTTGGCATTTTTCACCAGCATTTGGTTCCTTAGAACGGGCAATCTGCCTAGCTAGGAACTAATATAGACAAACAAGACATAATAACACTTGTATACATTTTAATATTTACAGTTATTTTGAAATATTATTATTATGTTATATTTGCTGTATAAATGTATCTTATGTAATAAATAAATAAATAAATAAATAGGCAAGCATTATTTTACTTTATTTTAACCTTATTCAGATCACATAATATGGTCGTTTTTGTAACACACACTATCACTCTAGATACATGGCGTGTGCTCGTCGCTGTTTAGTGGGGTAAGTAAATTATGAAACATTTGTAAAAGTGTCTTAACTAAATACGTCAACAAAATATTGGAGTATGAAAATAGGCGAACTTTACTTTGCCGTATTTGAAATTCGCAAATTTGTTCATTACGCGGCGAGCAATTCGCGCTCCCATGTAAAAAGGTCTATTCATTCAAGAGCAGAGTTTACTTTTAAGAACTAAATGGTGATATCATAATGCGAGATGCCCATATACTCTCAGATTAAGTTATTGACGAATCACATATTACCAAATTCATCTTCCCGCTCTGCGCCCCGCTGTAGTTGGTTTCTACACCTCACCTTTATGTTCTGGTTTAGTAATATTCATATGTCTATTATTGCCTGCAATAACTCCATACTCGTATAGAAGCAAAATTATTTACTAAAATAATCGTGTTTGACATTGTACAAAACATTGGACATTGGCCGTTTACATCGTAGAATTGATAAATTTATAAAATACGAGAATTCTCTTCAGTTTGAACCTAAGATATAAAGAATAATGTAGGCAGCTGATTCAAAAATGTTAAATTTTACATCAGCCGTCGTTAAATTTTGTAAACTAAAGAATTAACAAGCACAATTATAACATTTTTATCTCTCTACCTATCAGATATCTATCATTAAAAGAAACTGTCTTTTGAACCACTTTGAACGAATTTGTTCGCTTTTGGCAATAGCTCACAAAGGTCTCATAGAAATCGTTATATCTCCCTTACTATCGTAGTGAGGAATATGATCTAAGAAGTGTTAGAAAGAGAAAAAACCACGCTTTATATTCAAATGTAGAAATTAACCAGAGAAAAATTAAAATGTGCGAAATCAAAGACCTAGACAATCGTCGCACCATGAAAGTGGACACCCCTGCAAATCACCAAACTTTGTGGAGCCGAATATAACATCCTCTCTCCTAAAATATCTCGGAGTAATAATAATAATTGATAAAATCTTAGATGGAACCTACACATCAAAGGTATTATAGAAAAACTCACAAGCCTTATATTTCTTTAAAAATCTATGAAATGTGGTAAATAAAAAGGATATGCAAAAGGTCTACTACGCGGTATGTCATTCTCGAATTAATTACAGAATTATAGGATGTGGATCTGCTGCACATAAGTACGTACATAACCTGTATACAATTGAAAAAGGAATCATAAAGACCATACTGAAAGTACCCATTAGAACGCCTTCGATTGAAATTTTCAATAACTTTGATGTACCAAATTTACAACAAATATATGCAAAAAAGATATTATTGAAGCTATACAAAAATACTGAATCCTCTACTAGAACGTACATCCATCGCACGAGATCGAATAAAAATGACATAAAAAACATTACAAATTATAAAATCACATTCATACATTTACTTTGCAACAAAACTCCATAACATCCTTCCCCAAGACATAAACCTAATTAAAAAAATTAATAAATACAAATCAAGAAAGAAAACATGGCTAAAAGAGTCAATGAAAAAACCTTAATGAAGACACTAAAAACGACAAATAAACTATAATTAAATAACTTTAGTCCGCCTCGGCACAGGACCCCCTAGTGAGGAGGACTAAGAAACACGATATCTATAATTTCACCGTTACATTTTGTATAAACAATTATTTTATATAGCCGCAAATATAAAAAAAAAAAAATTGTGGACAGAGAACGGCAGAAGTTGTCCTTTTGAGAGGCGACCAGAACTCTTCAAATATGCAAGGGCAAACAATAATGATGTGGTTTGGCTAGTACAACTAAATCATCAACAATTTTTAATGACTACTTTACCACAATAAAGAGCATCTGGTGCAGTCCAGTCACTGTGTGAACACGATGCTCAAAATTAACCCCTTTTAATCAAAGGAGACAAAATTTGTTCCAGCTCACATAGGTCTCATATAAATCGCTGTATCTCCGTTACTGTCATAGTGAAAAATATGATCTTAGAGGTGTAAGAAAGAGAAAACTCCACGATTTATATTAAAATCTATAATTTAACCATAGACAAAAGTAAATGACAAACACAACATTTATAAAAACGTAAGAAGTACACGAACATTATACTGGACAACATAATAAATTGTACACAAATACTGTCAAGACTGAAGGCTCTGCATCCGGGCCCGAAAAGAAGAAGATGGAGAGATACGAAATTACGAATGTTAGAGGAGAGCGCTAACATTTACAGCGACAAAATCGATCCGAAAATTGCGAAAATGTTTAATAAAACACGACTCGTTTTTAAATAGAGCAAAAATCTCGCGAGGATTATCTTAAACAGCATTTAAAGAAGCACTGTGAATTTTTTCATACATATAACATGTAAAATAACTGAAACAAACGTGTTAATAATAATTTTTGGAGCATACTTTGCGATTTTTTTCTATCGAGGGAATTTTATATAATTTGCGTTTCGGCGCGGGCAAAGTCTAGATAGTATCTTCAAGAATAACATATATATTTTTAAGAGCTTTAAAACTTACTGTGTTTAAGGGAAATATGTAATAAATCGGTACAAATCCGGGATGCGGACCTTTAAGTAAACCCCGAAGAAGTGAGAGTTGCTCACGAAACATGGTTTTTATAAACAATAAAAAACTAAGGATTCTATTAATTCCCCCCCCCTTACCTCCCTCCTCCCCCCTCATGTTCACACTACATTCATTTTTCAAACAGCTCGCGTGCAACCTATTAAAATGTAACAATCAAACACGCGCAGTAATTTTTAACTTTCAAAGGGATCTCCATACTAACCTAAACCAATAACAAAATGACAGCGCACGTCAAAAAATTACTTAGCAACGCTTTGCTTTTCGTCTGAACAATAAACTTATACTAAATAATTTCATAACGCCAGAGCTTACCAATATATATAACCTACAGTACTCGCAAGTAATGTAGCTTTCTATAAGAGAAACAATTTTTAAAATCCATTCAGTAGTTTTTGCGTGAAATAGTAACAAACATACATACATCTATACATCCATACGAACTTTCGCCTTAATAATATTAAAAGGATAATAGGATAGGATAGGAAATGATAATATTTATATTCAACATTTTATAATATTCTGACTCTTTGATTCTTTTGGCCTTTTATATTATATATAAAAGGCCAAAAGAATCAAAGAGTATATATAATATAAAAGGCCAAAAGAATCAAAGAGTCAAACATGTACCCAAAGAGTTGTGATTTGCATACCCCTGTCCAGATGAGATAAAGCCTTCATACCTGCAATGCGACTGTAATGATTGTGATAAACGTTATTCCCTAAATACGCCGACAGTATTTGCGCTGGATTACCTCCAACACGAGGGCACGCTCATACATACCGTACTACGGACACTGCCTGAGCCCGTAGATAGTGGAAATACGCGATAAAAAGAATACAACGTGAAAACAAAATACAGAGATACGAGCCTTCGGGTGTAAAGAGAGATAAGTACAAAATATATTAATTCTACTTGTAAAGTTTTAAGGTAAGGAACCGGTAAAATAAAGACTCATCTTCAGGACAAATTCTAAGGAACTCTTGATTTATTTCGTTCTATTTCCAATTACATTTTTTATAATCGGAAGATACAAAACTACCCGAGACAGACCAAGGAGTTAGTAATTAGATGTAGTTTCAGCGAAGCGACGAAGAGGAAAGAGGTAGATCCCTTTAAAAAACCGCCATTTATAGAAAAAATCTCCTTGGCTGGTCACAGCCTTGTACCTTCCGGACATCTGTTGATAATTTAGCTAACTAACTATGAGAGTTCTCACCTAATGTTTTTACGTGGCTCTCGAGAGGTGTGAGTCCTGGCTAATTTCAGACACTACTTTCACAACAGTCTCAAGTCTCATGAATAATGCTCTACTAGGCAAGCTGGAAACCAAGAGAATGTGTATTTTATGACAAAGCGAAAAAACGCTATCATTTTGTTAGCGTGGCTGTATTAAAAAAAAATTCAAGTGTGGAGTTCGCACGCGGTAGAAGTGAAACCTTCTGAAAACTAAAGTAGACAAGAGGACGAGGCTTTGAAGCACCGCACAAAGAGGAGTACGATGTGCTACGAAGCACAGCAAAAAGAGGAGAACAATTATATTTCATCATTCTCTCGCAGGCTAAATCCTATAGATGTAGTATGTATTTGTCTCTTTTTAGTGTCGCTTTTTCGTTTCATCGAGTTTTAAATCACAATAGTGCTAAAGAAGTTTTCTCTTTAAACAAAAATAAAATGTATACATATGCTATCTGGTTCCCAGCATGCGTTGCAATCCCATTCAAAGAAATAAATTGATTCTCCTTGCATGTCCTTTCGCGTGCGTCCCCGTTTTCTTCCCCTTCCCTCGTTTCTTCCCTCTCCGCGAACCCCACCTCACCCGTTCCCCTTCCCCCTGCCTTTCCTCCCTGCCACTAAAATATATGAAATACACACATTTTCATTTATACAAATTTCATAACGCCAGAGCTTACTATTATATACAGCCTATGTTACTCGGTGATAATGTAGCTTTCTATTGGTGAAAGAATTTTTAAAATCGGTTTAGTGGTTTAAGCGTGAAAGCGTAACAAACAAACACGCACTTTCGCATTTATAATATTTTTATGTGGATAGTAAGAAGATATGATCGCAATATTTCAATAATTTTGATTCAACAAATTTTGTCTTCTGCTCTGTATCCAAAATCTGATCTCTCTATCCAAAAATATGAGACTCGTCAGGACGTTGATTTTAATCATATTCTGGATATTCTGTATGGTGTGGAGACATGGACATTTTGAGCGAGCCAGAAAGCGGATAGATGTCCTATGATAGAAGTGGGGCTGGAGAAAATACTCAGGATCCCATGGACAGCCAGACACCTAAATCCATTCCGGAAGAGCTAGCCAATCGCAATAGACTCTTAACTAGAATGTCTTTTCGAACACGCTACTCTCCAAACTGAGGACTCCAACTTGGAAAAACTCATAATCACTGGTAAACGTGGAAGGGAAAATAAGCGGAGGAAGGTCACCAATGCTGTGGAGTGACCAAGTAGTACTGGCGTCTGGTGCGTCGAAGATTGGAGGAGCCTTGTCCACCATAGAAGAGTAAGGGTCACAACCCTCATAAAAGAGGAACCAAAGAAGAAGATCCAAAAATCTGCGAAGATCTGTTTTAACGACGCAGCTCTTCATAATTGAATTGACGTCTCCTCCTTCTCCAAAAGTATTGGATTTATTCAAACAACTGCCAGAAAATAAAGAGCCATTCGTAAACAAAGCAAATATCTTGAAACATTCTCGTGAAATTCGACATACATTATATTATGGGAAGTTATGTATTATGTTAAATCATAAGTTAATTATTATTGTTTGGTTCTAAAATGAGAAAATGCTTAGTTCCTACTGGCGTGTTATTTATCCAGTTCCAACGTCTCCCTAACCATTATCTTGCTGGAAAAGTATTTGAAATTTGGAAATATGTCAAGAAAAAATGTGAAAATTCGAGTGCATTTGTTTTGAAAAATAGAAGAAGATTTGAGACGATAACTATCTCGAGGTATCGCAGAGGAATTATATAACTTTATTATGGTTGTGTTGTGTGCTCCTTCGCAGAGTGGTAAGTGATGGGTCATTCCCTTTTCCTTGCATACCTTGTTTTTTCCTACGTGTACTATTACCCAATTCCAGTAAACTTCATTTCGTCTCGTGTCGTTTTTGGTATTTATTTTCCATTAAAGGTGCATCTGAAGTTGAAATTCGTAAGCAGTTCTGGATGCAACAAATGTATTTGAATAAAGCGCTTAAAATCTTAAGCATCCACTTGATGTTGACCTATCAGTTGATCTATCAATGTGCATATTTATATTTTTCACTTAGTTCGCTTTCACTTGTCACCCCATATTATCTCCTTCCGTGTCAATGAATCCATTAAAACCATCGCGTTATACCTCTATTCAAATGGTTTATGTAAATATTACATTTCTACTAGTTCTGTGAACTGTCAGTGGACTTCGTGTAAAAAAATTATTCTTCTAAATTTCTCTTATTTAAATAAATCATTTGGTAAAATTTCCTCAGAAATCACAAGATTTGTAAAAAGGTACTTTAATACCTACTTAATTATAAACCATTTATGCATACCGCATTGAACCTACACACTTGGCGTTAGTTTGTCTCACACATTCTCAACCTGAATCATTTTTCATCCACGCTATTCCTTAATGTTATCCCTTTTACATCCACACTATTCCTTAATAGAATTCCTTTTCCATCCACACTATTCCTTAATATAATCGTTTTTCCACCACACCATTCCTTAATAGAACCCTTTTACATCCACACTATTCCTTAATATAATCTCTTTTCCATCCACACTGTTTTTTTTTTTTTTTTTTTTTTTTTTATTAGTAATAGAAGGTACATAAATTACAAATAAATTTTATACAGTAATTAATTACATAGTAGAATATTTGATGTACCCCCATAATTAAGCAAGGCTTGTGTGTATGGGGGGGTGTTATTGTATTGCTTTTTTTTATATCATTCAGTTTAAGTTTTCAGTATAATTTTTAAGGTGAGTTTTATATTATATATATTTTTTTTATATTGGTATTCATGTTTCTAATTTTTTGGGTAATGAATTAAAAAATTTTGCTCCGAGATATTTATGACTCAATTGTCCAATTTTTTTTTTACATTTTGGAGTGGGAAGTATTGATGTTTGTCTAAGACTTCTGTTATTTTTAAAGGGTGCAACTTGATTTTTAATATTATCTTTATAAATTTGTAATGTTGCATGATAAAAGTATAATGCACTTAATTGTATTGTTTGAATAAAAGTTCTGACGAATATGAGTAGGGTTTTTTTTAAATTGTTTTTAATATTTGTTCCTTAATATAATCCCTTTTCCACCCACACAGTTCCTTAATAGAACCCCTTTTACATCCACACTATTCCCATATAATTCGTTTTCCTTTTTTTCATCCACACTATTCCTTAATAGAATCGCTTTTACATTCACACAATAGAATCCCTTTTACATCCACATTATTTCTATATAATCACTTCAACATTCCTTAATAGAACCCCTTTTACATCCACACTATTCCTATATAATCACTTTTACATTCCTTAATAGAATAATAATAATAATAATTGGATGACTTCTATAGCGCCATTTTCGTGAGAAAATCATCTCAAGGGCGCTTTAAACATTCATTTATACATTTAATCTATACATACATATATACTACAAGTGGCTTACAACTAAGATTGATAACAATGACTTACAACTAAGACTTATATCACTAGTGACTTAGAACTATACCTATTTTTATAACCAAGTTTGCACTTGGAAGTCATAATACGAACAGAGCAGTATTGTTACTGCTCTAATCGTGTCACAACTTGCATCAGTCTAACAATTAATTACTTACGACTAACACACTTATTTACATTCATAACCACATGTTGTAATAGTTACCGCCATAATACGAAGTCATTAAACGAATATAGCAGTATTGTTACTGCTCTATTCGTATTATGACTTGCAACTGTCTTAAAATTATTTACGACTAACATACTTATTTACATTTATAAACACCTATTGTTATGATTACTGCCCGTGCTATCAGTATAAGTCATGAAAAATTTTACAATAATAAAAAAAAGTTTACACATAATAAATTGTAAAATATTGTAAAAAAAAAAAAAAAAAACTAGGTAAATCCCATGGACCGAGTAATGAAATACTACTGAAAAAAATGCAGTTACTTTTCTGGGTATGATAATGCGAAAAGATGAGTTTTGAGCTTTGCTCTGAACTCAGATGTGCTGTCGATCTTTCGAAAATGTGAAGGGAGTTTGTTCCAAGCTGTTGAGCCACAGCAAAAGCCCGGTCTCCGAAATTGGTATTGGGATTGCGCATAGGTACCCTAATCCCTTTTACATCCACACTATTCCTTAATAGAATCGCTTTTACATTCACACTATTCCTTAATAGAATCGGTTTTCCATCCACACTATTCCTTAATAGAATCGCTTTTACATCCACACTATTCCTTTAGAATCCATTTTACATCCACAATATTCCTTAATAGAATCCCATTTCCATCCACACTATTCTTTTAGAATACATTTTACATCCATACTATTCCTTAATATAATCCCTTTTACATCCACACTTTTCCTTAAGGAATCCCTTTTACATCCATACTATTCCTTAATAGAATCTCTGTCCCATCCACACTATTCCTTAAAAATCCCTTTTTCATTCACGCTACTAACTGTTCCTTAAAAGAATCTCTTTTCCATCCACACTATTCCTTTAAAATCCATTTTACATCCACACTATTCCTTAATGGAATCCTTTTTCCATCCACATTATTATTTAATATAATCCCCTTAATAGTGTGGATGGAAAAGGGAATCGGATCGAGATTATATGACAAACTAACGCTAAGTGCGTAGTTCAGTGCGGCGGCGCGCGATACTTCAAACGTAGAGAACAAATAAAAATATTTCACGACATACTCGTATATATTAATCTAAATTGAATCACGAAATCTGTGATCTTTCCTATCAATTCATATAAGAGTTCGAGAGTTTTGTTATTTCTGATTTTTGCCGATGAACTAAGCATTTCATTCATATTGTAATATCTTATCTATATGGGCAAATACAAGCAGATAGTATTACTCATTAGTTTTTAATATAAGGAATTATAATTAAGCACAGAATTCCATTGATTCCATCAAATCCGCCAGGGTGATTTTGTAAACGAATGTCATATATATTTTAATCCATACACGAAGCAAAAAAACCCCTTGACTCTGTGATTCTCCCATCTTAACAGACGGACTGCAATCTTTAGAGCACAGGCGTCAGGTGAGAATGCTGTCCTTGTTCTACCGGTATTACAATGGAAGATGCTCCGAGGAACTAGCGTCATTGATCCCCTCACCGGCACCTCACCGGCACCAGTGCACAGTCGGGAAATACGCCAAACACGCGCCCAACATTTGTACACGGTTGACATTAGTCACATGAGAACGGGTCGTTTCTATGACTCGTTCTTGAGTTCAACGGCTCAGCTGTGGAACGATTTGCCGGCCTCGGTGTTTCCTCCCTCCTACAACATGGGTCTCTTCAAGACCCGTGTTCACCCCTTCCTTTCCTCAAAAAGACCCTCCACACAGCATCTTCAAATATGACATAGGCCCTGAGGGAAATTATTTTCCTCAGGGCCTCCTGTGTGGAGTTAATGTAAAAAAAAATGATTTAAGATTAATATTCTTAACTAGCTGGTACCCGGCATGCGTTGCTATGCCATTTAATAAAAAAATTGTTTCTCCCTGCCTGTCCTTTCCCATTCGTCCCGTTTCCCTTCCGCCTCCCCTTCCTCTCCCGCGTCCCCTTCTCCTCTCGCGTTCCCACTCCGCCTCCTCCACCTTCCCTCTCTCCACTCCACTCCATCCTTCCCCAGTCCCGCGAACCCCCCTCCCGTGTTCCCCTTCCCCCCTCCCCCCTCCTCAACCTCCTGCTTCCCCTTCCCCCCTCTCCACTCCCGCATTCCATACATTCAGTCCCGTTACATTCAGTTTTGAAACGGCTCGCGTGCCACCTATTACATTTTTTATACAAATTTCATAATGCCGGAGCTCACCAGTAGTTTTATACAAACCTTGTCCTGACAGTGCCGAACACAAAACAAAAAGAATTATTCAATTTGGTGCAGTCGTTCGGAAGTTATGCGCGTACATACATTTCGGCGATTCATTTTTATTTATACAGATTATACCAAAGATATTCAAATACAGAGAGATATGCTATACGCTATGCGATATGCTAGAGATATGCTATATGCTTATATTTCAATATCTTTGGATTATACAGATTAGCGCAAGTGCGCCTCACGGATGCATTTGGCAGCCACCTCTGGTCTGAAGCCCCAAAATACCCGAATAAAACCCTCGACTCTGCGCAGAAACGGTCGGTCCGTTTGAGAGATTCTCCTAACTTAATTAACGACAATTACTTACTTCAAATATTTGATGAATTCATCAAGTTATTTCAAACAACCCATCCTTAGTTTTTGTAATAAACGATAAGTAAGCAAAACCTGAATACAATTACAGCAGAATCGATGTTTTTTACTGCATTTCATTGTCGTGTGTACATAAATAAATAATTAAGGAATAATAATAAACGATTAGTAATTTGGAAGATTTCGAAAAACTTTTTTATACATTTGACTAGCTAGTAAAGATTTTCGAAATTTGGTCGAAATTTGCGTTGTAGTAGTATCGTATTGGATATTATCGAGGTGCAGAGAACTCAATCTCTATTTCTCGAGAACTGAGGGTGTAAATGTACCTGGGGGATGGTTTTTTTCTACCCGAAGTGTGGGCTGCCTATAGCAACTTATAGGGCTTTAATACTATATTTTTTGTATTTTTTTTTTTGGTCTGTAGGTATTTATGATTTATGTATGAGTTTTGAATTGTGTTGATTTTTTTTTGAAAGACTATATTTTTTTGTATTTATGGTTGCGTTTTGTATTTTTTATTTAAGTCCACACTTCAAGGGGGGGAGGTAATGGAGACGGGATAGGGGAAGGTCGGATTTTCGTCGGGTCTTAGACGCCCGAGACAAGCTATACGGGGGTTTGGATGTATAGGAAGTTTTGCAAAGAAGGATTTGGCCAATTTTACCATATATGGTATTTCAGGGGTGGGATATTTGTATTGGAGTTTATAATTGAATTCCGGACAAACCAGGGACTTTTTGTAAATTTTCTAAGTGTGACATTTTGGTACGATTCGAGTCGTTTGGTGTTGCCTGTAGCCCATATGGGCGATGCGTACTCGATGGTCGGCCGGATTTGTGTTTTGTATACAAGCAGTTTGTTTTGAATTGATGTCTTTGTGTTTGAATTTAGTAAGGGGTGTAAAGAACCGGATATTTTCTTTGCTTTGGTCAGTGTGTTTTTGATGTGTGGTTTCCAATTAAGTCGTCTGTCAAGTGTGACTCCAAGATATTTGGCGGTGTTTTGCCACGGTATGACCTGGTCGTACATTTTTATCTCCTCTCTGGGTACGCTGTCTCCCTTTTTGCGGGAGAAAAATACAGCTACGCTTTTCGAGGGATTCACGTCTATACGCGACAGGTCATACCAGTCTTGGAGATTATTTATGTTGATCTGAAGTCGGTGGGTTATCATCCTGGAAGAACTGTATCTCACCATAACGGTGGTATCGTCTGCATAGAGAGCGGTATGTGAGTTTTTGTCAACTGAGAGGGGAATGTCGTGTGTATAGACATTGAGGAGGATTGGTGACAGCAGTGAACCTCGTGGCACCCCTGCTGTCATGAAGCGTTTTTTTTTTTTGCGTTGTGAATTTCTCAAAGTTACTTTAATGGCTTTCTTACATTGGGTCGTCTGTCACCTTCGGCGAGCGGCTGGTAGCTTACCGCAGGCGACAGACGAAACGCTATTTACACCGATGACCAAGTCCACTGCTGACAGTGTTTACATCTAGTCGATTTTGACTGCGGACTGTAGTCGTCGAACGACTATATATAGCTGCTTACTTTCTCCGGCAAGCGATTGTACTTCTTCGACTAGTTGTAAAAGCGGCTTCAGATTTCGTTCAGTTGTCGATTCTATCGACAAGAAGCCACCATTACATTACTAGCGCCGCCAATCAAAATACCTAAATTATTTTCTTCAATGTTAGGTAGGACATTATCCGAAATCTAGTTTGAGGATTACTAATTCTTGGGATGACATCATGTTTATTCTTGGGGTGACACAACGTTATCCGCACCGGGTCCTAACCATGCTAGCTACTGCCCCAACGGCAATCAAAATCAATATCATTTACATAGTCTGATAACCGATTACTACTATCGTGCCTTTATTAATATGTCTAAACCTGAACCCCATGTATAAGATTTTTAATAACCACATTTCTAATTATTTCTGATCATCCAGTACAGGTAACCCACCTTTTTTTGTTTGTGAAACACGCCTAAGTAAAGAATACATACCTCCAAATTGCACTTAGGAGGTTCGAATCTGTTATGTATTTGGCATTTTGAAGTTCAAATACATCAATGTGTTAGATTGTATACCAGAGGTGCCCAATCTTTTATTCATTCTTTTGTAAAGGGGGACTAAGTATGACCGAGACATGCAAAACATTATTTTATAATAAAGGCATTTCAAAGAAGATCTATTGTTAACCAAAATATCTATTCTAAAAAACGATCCACGTAATAGAAAGAATTTTTACATTATTATTCTTATTTCTATTTGTCTTCAAAATGTTATCATTATTTTTTTCTCTTAGTTTTTCACTTAATTTTATTTATGTTTTAATTTAAATTTATATACCTATATGTTTTAATTTATATATTTGCAGTGAACACTTGAGTTCTTAACACTTATTAGTTTATGTATTTAAATTTGAATTTTCATTTTTATTTCTATTTTTCTTTAAAATATATTTTTTTCTCTTTATTTTTCACTTACTTTTAAGTATTTCTTAATTTTTATTTGGTATGTTTAATCATCTGTTTTAATAAAATAGTATTTATTAAATCCTATTTAAAATATTAAATGAACGACTACCACAATACGGGCATTAGCCTAGTGTGGTAGCCAAAAAAAAACCAAATATCTGTAACTAAAACTGTATCTGTATACACTATATAATTCGCTACCAGATATGTACAAGGGAATTCAGCAAAATTAAAAAAATCAGAGTAATGCTTTAAAAGAATATTTTTTAAGTATGTATAAGGATGAAACTTTGTAATTTTCTTGTCATGTTCAATTGTCTTGTTTCTTTTCTCTTCTTTTCTTTTCCATTAAGTTGTAATCATCCATATCTGTATAACCTTGTTCCCTTTTTCTTTAATTGTTTTCCATTGCTGTTTATTCAACTCTACCTGTCTTTTATTTTTCTTCTATATTGTATGTGAATCTTATATTTTAATATCCAAATTCCTATGTAAAAATTTAACTATTTCCTCCCACCAATGATTTGTATGTTCCTCCTGTCCTAAAATGAGTTCTGTAACTCATCGGGATTGCTATAGCAAGAAATAAAAAATTAAAAAAAATAAAAAAAATAAAAAATAATGAAAAAAATAAATAAATAAAAAAAACGGAGATCTCAGTGGTTGTATGTTTGGTTTTAAAATGAGAATATGGTTAGTTCTTACCGGGAACTCATTAATTCAGTTCTTACTTCTCCTTAACCACCACCTTGCTGGAATAATATTTCAAATTTGGAACAATGGCAAGAAAAATAGTAAAAATTCGAGTGTATAGTAAATTGTAAAGTGAATAGAAATAATTAACCTCGGGTTTTATAACTACTCGCGCACCATAATTTCTGATTTAAATGGTTAAAAATATTTTTTATACATATCAATTAATTTATAACTATAAAAAAACATCCAGAGCCTTACTAAAAAAACCCACTTTGTAACCGTTAAACGGTGTTTTAGTTAGATTTTGAATAAAGGCTGCACGAGCTCTGATTTTAAATCTTATTAATAAAAATGTTTTTAGATAAATGAAACAGTGTTACTTTGTTTGAACCACTTGTACATTTGTTTAAAGCCGACCGGTTTCGGAACGACCGTTCCTTCCTCGGGCAAACGTATACTGATTTGGAAATTACAAAATAGTGGGTGGGAACAATGTATTGGGTGGAGGCGTGGCTAGGGATTTATGAAGAGTGGGTGGGAGAACATATCAAAGATTGGGCTGTAAGATAATATTTTTTGTTTGTTGATAATAGATTCATTATTTTGAAGGGATTTTTTTTTATTTCAAAGGTTTGTAAGTTATCTAAGCGTTTTCCTTTATGGTTAATATGAAGAATATTTATACCCGTATTTTTTTCAAAACTATGGCTATTTTCAATGATGTGGTTAGCGAGCTCAAAAATGTTTTTAACTGACCACAACTTATTAATAAAGTTAGGTTATTTAGAACAAATTATTTTTTTGATTGACTTTTACCGCGTTAATTTAACGAAAATTCCATGAAAGTGCTGTTTTTAATAACATTAATGCCCTATGCATGAGGTAAACATAAATCCACGAAATCAACGATCATATTTTGCAAACAATTTCGTATCATCTACAATTTTTCGACGTTTGGAGTAAGAACACATGTGGGTTTTTTCATGCTTGAATTAAAAATATTCCAGTTTATAAATAATATGGAAGTAGGATAAGTTTTAAGATTTTCACGGCCAAAAGCATTTTCGTTATTTGTTTTTGGGGTGTTATGCCGTGTTGCGCTACCTCCTTCTTTAGCCAACGTTTCAGACATCGTTGCAGTGTCCATCATCAGGGCAGATCCAGCAGATCCTACACATCTGCCGGATCTGCCCTAATGATGGACACTGCAACGATGTCCGAAACGTTGGCTAAAGAAGGAGATAGCGCAACACGGCATAACACCCCAAAAACCAATAACGAAAATATGGAAGTATTTTTAAATTAAAAAATCAAAATGTTAATTTCATCTACTTTTTAAATAGCAATAATATATAGTACATTTAAAATACCTTGAAAATATTCCGAAATATCTACGATTAGAAATTTCTGTTTATACAACAGATAAACAACCCCGTTGGCTGTATAAACAATGTATGTACATATATTTCTGTTAAATTTCAGTTTCTATTAGTAAGGTTTTATTTTTAAATACACGATTATTTATCAATAATTGTACAAAATTCATAAAGCGTTTATAAGCACGGTTGTACCGTTTTGAAAACTTTTCATGGGAAATTTTGAAAAATTCTCAAATATTACGGTAATGCTGGCATGTCTTGGAATCGGAAGAAAGTTTTAGGACTCGATAACAGGAAGGTGTAATTCACACGCGGTAGAAGTGAAACTAGAAAGTCGCTTTCTTTTCTTTTGCTTGTTTTTTTAAAGTGGTTTGAAGATTGGATATTGCTATCACAAAACAATTTTTTTTTTTTTTAATTTCGTAGGATTCAAATCCCCATTCGCTTGATGTCTGTCTCTCTGGCTGCTGAGACTTGTCAGGCACCTTGCCAACTACGCTATGGAAGGCACGCGCCGAGGTGCGAATTTACAGCATTATATTAGAACAGAGTATTTGCGTAGAACTGAGTTTTGACGCATTTCCGTTTCACCCGAATTTCAAGTCACTAACTGCGCTATAGTTTCATTTCAAAATATATGCTGAAAAATTGGTTATCGGAAAATATATTTTTTTATTCATATGTATGATAAAATGTTGAATCTGTAGACATGAGATGTAGATTCTAACTTTTAAAATGTAAATGTAACTAAACTATAACACACGGACACGGGGTGTCCCTTGGGGGCTTTTTTTATGCAATTTTTTTTTTGACGTTGCTCTGTTGTAAATTTATTCTTTAAATTAATTTTGTGTAAGCCGATTCAATTGGCGTAGCAGGACTTATTTGTTGATATATATTAACTATTCTTTCAATAAAGTATTAAAAAAAGCTTATTCATCCCTGACACTTTATGTTAATATATATTTTTAATTGTTTTGCGTTTTACTTTGGATCGGAAAGTTTTCAAACATGATACCGAAGAGAAGAAATGTTATTCATCCCTGTCACAGAGTATGAGAAAAACATTATTTCAAATACGAATTCCCTCACTTACGAACCGCGCCACTGGCGATATTGAAAAAGTGGGCCTTTGACTCCGCGGCCCGTTTCTCAATCCGAGTCTGAATTATTCATGAGCCCGAATAATAATAATGTTAATATTATACAAAAGTACAGGAGACAAGTCAGGTCAGATCGGGAGGTGTCGGCTGTTGACAAATTGTAGAAACCCGCGTTAGAATGTAAATAAATCCAGGGTTATTCGTTAGTATTGTGGATGAATTCTGACTATATTGTACATTGATATCTCATACAAAGGTATTTCAACCATTTATTTTAAAATCAGAAATTTAAAAAATGCTGAATTGTTACGTAAGTGCTGAAATAACGATTAATTATCGACTCAAGCAACACATAGGTACTAATGATTAAGGTATTAGATATTATAGATATCCTCGTGAAACGTCACTGAGAAACAGCATTTTGTCTTGCTTATGCCTAGATAATTACCGTTTTGAGCAAACAAAGGGGCAATAAGTATGTGGTTACATTGATTTTCAATTTGATGGGCGACTACGGGTACCGCTGCCCCGGGAACTATTTATTGGATAATCGACACCTCTTCCATAGGTCACCCCAAGTGGTTCGCTACGTTTGTTGACTTAGCAGAGGTGCCCGGATATATTAGGTGAGGTATGGCAGATGCGCCTGCCCAACAATTGCGTGGCAGGCCGGATCGCAAGAGAATGGTTGAGGGAAAAATTTGACCTATCCAGCTAGACTCTCAGAAATCGGCTTGTAGCGCAGCGGGAGGGATTGATTCATACGTCCGTCACTCCTGACACCTAAATTTCTTCCCAAGCCTCTATGCCTTTTTCGTTCCCAGAACGTCCTCTCCCTTACTTCCTTAAAAAGACCCTCTATACAGCATCCCCAAAGATGGGAATGATGGGGATCCCCGAGGGAAAATATTTTCCTCCGGGCCTCCTGCACGCGGTTCTAAGGTATCTTTATATGAGAATGCATGGTGAATACCCATCACCTGGAAACGCGCTACCAAAGTCTCCAATCTAGAAGGAATGGGACCCTTACGGTATCAGCTTTTAAAATAATTATAATATATTACATTGACAGCCCATACCTCTTGGAGTGCAATAAATTGTACGTACCGAACAACTACCGCCAGGGTCGTCGCCACCACTTGCTCTGTATTCAACACGGCAGAACAGACGTTCTGGCCCAGCACAGCATGACAATTTAGGTATGGTGTTGCTAAATGATATCTCTAGTCTCTTGACATTTTCAACATTGGCCTTAAAGATTTCAAGAGTCATTTTGTCCGGGGGTAAGTAAAAAAGATAGATAACTTTTTTCGAAATACCAACTTTTAGGGGTTGTTTTGTGGTAAAAAAAATAAAAATAGACCAGCGTGTGCCGTCAACTTTATTATTTTCCGCTGTTACGATACGGGCCAGTCACAACCATGCAATGTTGCCACAATCGTGCCCGGCGGCGCTCAGCAAGTAAGATTGTACCTCACACTAAGGACTTTTAGCAGGTACATCTTTTTGTATGGGAAAAAAAATGTTGGAATTTCGGAAAAAGTTGTTCATCTTTTTTACTCCTACCATCATGTAGAATCACCACCCGAAGTTAATGCACTTTACCCACGGACACCCTGTATATTATTGTAATTTTTTTCGTTTAAAGTTTTGGATATGTTATTTGTATTGTAATCGGATTATATTAATCTGTATTGCACAAAAAAAAGTTAAAAACAAAAAAAAAAAGAGTTTGTAACATGCTGTATTAAAGCAATGTATCTGTGTGGGTACTGTATACGTATCAATTCGCGTTTTGATACCATTTTAAATCAATAATATCATTTAAGTACCTACCCATGATATATCGTGCAGGTTTTGATACAATTCAAACATTACAACGAGAATTGAAAATCCGTTCTTCCAAAAGCAGTATTTCTTACCATTTACTCTAGATATATTATTTCTTCGTCTCTAACCCACTTCCTCTACGTTCTACTATTATTTCTACTTCTTCCATTCCTCTCTCCGTTTCTGTTCTCCTCTTTCGTCCCACAACTCCCCTTATTAGTTTCGTTTAAGGACGTGGAAAGTACTACGGAAACTTTCATTGCAGTTTATAGTAAGTTTGCAGTGTTGAGTTCAGTTGGATGGTTGGCTTAGTTTTAGGTTAGGTTAAGTTGGGTTTTCTAACGTTGAGTTAGGTTAGGTTGGTTTATTATTATATGAGAATATGACTGTTGTAGAAATTTTTCATACCTACCAGAAATTTTTCAATTATTTTACACTAAAAACAAAATTATATTAAAAATCATACCCTCATGAATCCTAAAATCTTTTCACTTCACGTAATAAGCTATGTTCTCAAGCTTCCGGTAATTGTTTGGTTTCGGTTTCCTCCTAATTGTACTTTTACGTGTCGAATTTATTGTAAGAAGTAAGTGTATATTTTAGTTTAAAAGTTCTTGTTTGGTCCTGTGCTACAATAATACCGTTATTGTCTATTATTTTTTTCCTGTGGGTGGTATAATGTTAACCTTTGTTCTCTTGTTGTATATTATATTTTAGTTTAAAAGTTCTTGTTTGGTCCTGTGCTACAACAATACCATTATTGTCTATTATTATTGTCCTGTGGGTGGTATAATGTTAACCTTTGTTCTCTTGTTGTATATTATATTTTAGTTTAAAAGTTCTTGTTTTGTCCTGTGCTACAACAATACCGTTATTGTCTATTATTATTGTCCTGCGGGTGGTATAATGTTAACCTTTGTTCTCTTGTTGTATATTATATTTTAGTTTAAAAGTTCTTGTTTTGTCCTGTGCTACAATAATACCGTTATTGTCTATTATTATTGTCCTGTGGGTGGTATAATGTTAACCTTTGTTCTCTTGTTGTATATTATATTTTAGTTTAAAAGTTTTTGTTTTGTCCTGTGCTACAATAATACAATTATTGTCTATTATTATTGTCCTGTGGGTGGTATAATGTTAACCTTTGTTCTCTTGTTGTATAATATATTTTAGTTTAAAAGTTCTTGTTTTGTCCTGTGCTACAACAATACCGTTATTGTCTATTATTATTGTCCTGTGGGTGGTATAATGTTAACCTTTGTTCTCTTGTTGTATATTATATTTTAGTTTAAAAGTTCTTGTTTTGTCCTGTGTTACAATAACACCGTTATTGTCTATTATATTATTATTGGTTATTACGGGCTATAACAGCACTGTTTTTCTTAATCTTTGGTCTCTTGTTGCATATTACATTTTAGGTTAAAAGTTTTTGTTTTGTCCTGTGCTAAAATAACACCGTTAGTGTCTATTATTATTGATCTGTATGTGCTACAACAGCACTGTTTTTGTTAATCTTTGTTCTCTTGTTGTATATTATATTTTAGTTTAAAAGTTCTTGTTTTATCCTGTGCTAGATAACACCGTTATTGTCTATTATATTGTTCTGTGTGTGCTACAACAGCACTGTTTTTGTTAATCTTTGTTCTCTTGTCATTGTTTTGTAAAAACTGTCTATTCTTTATTTCATATTATTTTATCAATATTTTATAATGGACTCGTATGGAGCACTGTAGGATTATTTTTTAATTTATTAAAGTTAAGCGACACAAAACTGCGCTATACAAATATTACGTTATTATTATTATTAATTAGTAAAAAAAATCACGAATTATAATAAATTGTAGGATTAGTGAAGTAGAAAGTATCTGTAAAATTATTAAACTTGAAAAATTACGATATCATCTGTCAAACATTTGCTTTAGAATACATTTAAACAAAAAAAATCAGAGTGTGCAGTTCACACGCGGTAGAAGTGAAACCTTCAGTAAACTAAAATAGACAAGAGTGGGGAGGCTACGAAGCACCGCACAAAGAGGAGACCGATTATACCATCACATTCGTTCGCAGGATAAAACCTAGAGATGTATGATGTGTTTGTCTCTTTTTATTGTCCCTATTTTTCGTTTAATCGAGTTTCAAATCGCAACGGTGCTAAAAAGATTTCACTTCAAAAATACAGGGTTTTCCAATAAGAGGTGTTATTTTATATTCAAAGAAAAATGCCATTTTTAATATAAATGATCGAATATTTATTTCATTATAAAGAGGAAGGTATGCCGTTAATAGTGGAAAATAACATCAGGCAAATGACCACCACGACCACGCTTACAGGACCATATCCTTTTCATGAAATTTTCCATAACCAAATCGCAAAGTGACTGCCCTATATCCTCGATAGCCTCACGAATTCCATCTTTGAGGTCTTGAATCGACGCTGGGCTGTTGGCGTAGACCTTCTCTTTCACGTGGCCCCAAAGGAAGAAGTCGCATGGTGTTAAATCACAAGATCTCGGTGGCCAACTGTGATCACCTCTTCGAGAGATAACAAGGTCCGGAAACTTTTCCCGTAAAAGATCAATGGTTTCGTTGCTTATGTGGCACGTAGCGCCGTCTTGTTGAAAGTAAACGTTGTCCAGATCAATACCATCGAATTACGGCCATAAAAAATCATTAATCATCTCTCGATAGCGCAATCTATTCACCGTAACTGTTGCTCCAGCCTCAACTTAATAATTTAATTTAATAATTTCAATGCTTTGTTGAAGCCTGTATCGTTCCATTTTTATTAATGGCGTAGTTTCTACTTGTCAAATGTCAAAAAATGACAGCTTCAAAAGTGCCATCTACCGAAATAGCTGGCTATTCAAAATAACACCTCTTATTGGAAAACCCTGTAGTTAGGAGATTTGAAAGTGGATCGGTAATTTGGAGTCCACCTAAGTAAAGTATTCTCTTATGTTGGAGAGAGTTCAGAGGAACATTCTGAATTCTCTATGTGAGGAAATATTGTTGTTACACGTACTACTACCGACATACTTTTGCGATTTTGCATACACGATTGTGATTTTATTGACATACACTGTACCAAATTTAACACGACATGTTGCATCGCCAAAGCGAGGATCATACTGAGCAGACGCAACGTTCCTGTCCCGTTCGCGTATTTACAATCCCTACCGCGTTTAAGTCGCTTTAAATTTTCAATATCAAAATTTAAATATTTAGAAATAAAATTATTAATTTCTGATATACACATTGGAAAGATTATTTTATCTAGATTTTAGAACAATTTTTGTTTTTGCAATGTGATAAAAAATAACCAATATAGAGGTATATTTAAAATGTAAATTGTCGTTACCGCGACTGAATCGGTATAGGTTTTGTAAATACGCGTCCCGTTCACACTGACCGACGTACGTACGCGTCGCTGTGACCACGTGACAAGGGGTCTCTGGTTATGCGCAGGCGCGTTTGATTTGACACATTTGACATTTATTTTTTAGGCTATGGTTTATGTGATTCCATTTATTTATGTGTGATTCTTTTCTCGGCAGACGAAAAGCTTTGCCATGTCTTGAAAGCGAATTTGAAGATGATTTGCTACGATTATTATTATTAAATCAATATTCTCGTAAAAAGAAAAAAGTGAGAAGTATTTGGGTCCACAACATTAACAAACAAAGACAAATGTTTGGAGAGTTTCATACTTTAGTAAAGGAACTAAAATCTGATGACGGACGATTCTTCATGTACTTCCGTATGAGTAAAGTGGTATTTGAAGAGCTTCACAGCATAATTGAATATGACATAAAAAAAGAAAACACAACCGACTTAGTTTTGCGATTTTGCATATACGATTTTGACTTTATTGACATACACTGTTCCAAATCTTACACGACATGGTGCATCGCTTTAAGCAGAAAATTATTTTCATCGACGTGTCGGAGGCGGTTCCATATCAACTCAACAAAGTGGCATTTCAACACTATTGAAAAGTCATTAAAAGTGACGAAAAAATATATTTTAAAAAAGCCCATAACCTAACCCAACGTAACCTATTTACAGGGGTCATCCCGTCTCGGGATGTTTTTTTTAAGAAAGTTTTTTTTGTCACTTTAATGAATTTTCAAAGGAGGTTATTCAAATTTTTATTTAATACTAGCTGGTCCCGGCATGCGTTGCTATGCCATTTAATAAAAAAATTGTTTCTCCCTGTGCCTCCCCTTCTTCTCCTGCGTCCTCTTCCTCTCTCGCGTTCCCACTCCGTCACCTCCACCTTCCTTCTCCCCACTCCACTTCCCCCCCTTTCCCCCTTCCTCCGTCCCGCGAACCCCCCTCCCGAGTTCCCTCCCCCTCACACGTTCCCCTTCCCCTCCCCCGTTCCCCTTCCACCTTCCCCGCCTTCCCTCTTCCCTTTCCCGCTCCCTCGTCCCGCCAACCCTCCTCCCGCGTTCCGTATATTCAATCCCAGTACATTCAATTTTTATACAGCCCGCGTGCCACCTTTTACAATTTTTATTCAAATTTCCATTTTTCATGTAGGTATATTAAATTTGGTACCTAACATAGGTACCTATTTAAAATATCTAAAATTCTTGATTCGATTCAAACTATTAGGGGAGTACCTACTTTAAATAAATTTATCAACTAAGTATTTTCAAAAATAGAATCCTGATTTAATAAATCATCATTGTTTTACAAAATGTCATTCTCAAACACGCAATCTGTCAAACGTGCGATGTTTTCTGAAATTATCCAATTTTCTGCGCAATTTTCTTAATTTTTTTTCTCCGTAAAAACCATCCTCGTACTTCAAAGAATATTCTAAAAAAAGAATTAGCGAAATCGGTTCAGCTGATCTCGAGATTTGCGCTTACCAACACATTTAGCGATTCATTTTTATATTATAGATTTGGATGTTTTTACAATAAGTTTACTTTTCTTTTACATTTCATTCAAATATAAAAAATATTCTTTCCTCACCATAAAGAGACAAGGCTCTTGTGTTTGGTAAGGGAATTCAAACTCAATTATTTGTAATCACTAGCAGACCCGGCCACACGTTGCTATGGCTAACGAAACACAACGCCATTACCCAACCTTTATAAAGTCCACACCACCCGCTTGCCTGCTGCCCGCTGCCTGAATTGAATATTTGAATTTCTCGGCTTTTCTCTACTATAATAAGCATGTATTATACATATAAACTAATTAACTCGCCACCACAGATTTGTTTCTCTTATCTAAGCTCGCCACTAATTATACAATGCTTGCAATGCAACACTGGTTATTTGAAAAAGGAAAATCGGTAAACTTTGGGGATCGTTGGAAACGGTTAATACGCACTTTTTTTGAAAATATCTTTTGATTCACCTTAATTACATCAAAAGACAACTATTTGCATTGGGGGAAGTGGAAAATATTTCATTCTAAATTTCGATTACGTAAAATTAAAATTAGCTTTCATTCTGTGAAACGAGACCGTCCATTTTCAAACGTCATTTTTTTGTGATGTTGGTATTCTTGTTACTGTACGAAAAGATGCTAGAGCAAATCGTAGCAGACTTCATGGGAATTCGGCTCGTAAAACCAACGGCTAGAGACAAAATCGCGCGGGAGTTTTTTAATGTTATAAAACTGAAATTCCGCCTCATTAGTAGGTACTTACCTAATACACATGTATTGCGTGCGTTGATTAAAATTTATTAGTTTAAATTTTTTTTGACTTTAAAATTTTATTTTTATAAGTCAACTATTTCTGCGATGTTGAGCGGCTACGTACGCTAATTTTATGTGATATGGTTTGTGATACAAAAGAAAGTGCCCCTTTATAACGCCCACTCGCGTCACGGCAAAAAAACATCCCAGTTTTCAAGTAGTTTAGCGGCTACGCTAGGTTTGTGTAACATGGTTTGTGATAGAAAAGAAAGTGCCCCCTTCGTAGCGCCTACTCGCGTCACGGCAAAAAAACATCCCAGTTTTCAAGTAGTTTAGCGGCTACGCTAGGTTTGTGTAACATGGTTTGTGATAGAAAAGAAAGTGCCCCCTTCGTAGCGCCTACTCGCGTCACGGCAAAAAAAACATCCCAGTTTTCAAGTAGTTTAGCGGCTACGCTAGGTTTGTGTAACATGGTTTGTGATACAAAAGAAAGTGCCCCTTTATAACGCCTACTCGCGTCAAGGCAAGAAAAACATCCCAGTTTTCAAGTAGTTTAGCGGCTACGCTAGGTTTGTGTAACATGGTTTGTGATAGAAAAGAAAGTGCCCCCTTCGTAGCGCCTACTCGCGTCACGGCAAAAAAAACATCCCAGTTTTCAAGTAGTTTAGCGGCTACGCTAGGTTTGTGTAACATGGTTTGTGATACAAAAGAAAGTGCCCCTTTATAACGCCTACTCGCGTCAAGGCAAGAAAAACATCCCAGTTTTCAAGTAGTTTAACGGCTACGCTAGGTTTGTGTAACACGGTTTTTGATACAAAAGTGAATGTATTATTTATAAAAAATAATTAGGTACCGAAATTAAAAACATGTTTTTTTCCATCATTTTATTCCCAAAACTCCGATAATTTAGTACTTACCTTTCCAGATTTCGTGGTACCTTCAAAATCTTCTAGCCGTTCGTTATACTTTCAAGTGTATCGGGAATACCAACATACCAAAGTGATAATAACCATAATGGCGTACAATCTCACAAGACGAAAGCTAATTTTAATTTTACGTAATCGAAATTTAAAATGAAATATTTTCCACTTCCCCCAATGCAAAAAGTTGTCTTTTACTGTAATTAAGGTGAATCAAAAGATATTTTTTTAAAAAAGTGCGTATTAACCGTTTCCAACGATCCCCAAAAATTAATGGAAAATCAAATATCTACTTACTCTAAGACATCTATTTTCCAATTTCTTCCGTAGTACGAATTTCAAAAGTGACTATAGTACGGCCCGCCAGCCGTTTTAAATCGCACAAATATATGTTTTCTTTGAATTTCTCGGCTTTTCTCTAATATAATTTACATGTATTATACATATAAGCATTGCTCTTCAATCACTCTATCTATTGGTGAAAACCGTATGAAAATCCGTTGCGTAGTTTAAAAGATTAACGCGCACATACATTTCGAGCGACTTCATTTTATACTATGTAATGATGATGATGATGTAAGTAAATATTTTATACAATATTTCAAATAATAACAAAAAGATAAGTAAGAAAAACTCAATACATAGAGAAAAATTTCGATATTTAAAAAAAAAATAATAAAAATTAACTCTTACAGTAGTTTCAGGTGATATTCAATTTAAGTTGGAATTCATGATTATTTTCAATAAATTTTAGACTGATACTATGGATATTTAGTAAAATTAGGGTTTTGTAAGGTCTACGTGACGTCATCCTACAGGTACGACGCAATTTTTCTATGAGGGGTCGGCAGAACGAAGCCTTAAAACAAGTTATACCTAGATGCAGATAAGTATTTTGAATGTGCTCGGTATTAAATCTTGGGATGTTAATATTATTCTGATATCTTTCTGATATATTGAAATGTAGGTGTTGGGTTGAAACTGAATATAAATAAAACAAAATATATGCTCATAAGCAAAAATAACGCATTAGATGAAAATCTTTATATTGCTGGAACAAAACTAGAGAAGGTACAGAGTATTGTATACTTGGGCTGCAATGTAAATGATGGATGGGATCAAATGCCAAGCAAATTGAGCAAGCTCGTGCAACCTTTATCCGCATGAAAAAAATGTTCTGCAGTCATGATCTCAACCTTGGATTACGAATGCGAATGGTCAGATCCTATGTGTTTTCGATATTATTTTATGGAATGGACGCATGGACGCTTACTGAAGAACTAATTAGGTGACTTGAGGCATTCGAGATGTGGATCTACAGTGGAAGAATACTTAAAATAAGCTGGATGGACAGGGTTACAAATGAAGATGTTATGATTCGGATGAATAAAGAAAAGGAAGTAATTAAAACTATAAAAATCCGAAAACTTCAATATCTTTGACATGTGATGAGACATCCAGAGAAGTATGAGATCTTGCATCTCATAATGCAGGGAAAGATTGCCGGAAGACGAGGCCCTGGAAGAAGGAGAACATCATTGCTGAAAAATCTGAGACAGTGGTTTGGCCAGTCTACCGTAGAGCTGTTCCGCGCCGCAGTAAACAAAGTCCGCATAGCCAACATGATAGCCAACGTCCGTTGAACGGACAGGGCACAAGAAGAAGAAGAAGAAGAAGAAGAAGAGAAGGTGTTGGGTTGATTTCATCCTGAGTTGTCCGGTCACCAAATTATTTACCACTCTATCACGGAGCTCGTCGTGTCCTGGATATCAGATACCCCACTCTACTGTTCAATATCTAAATTCAAAGTTATCCAGTCTCTTCCTCGCAGATGAGAAAAAGTGAACCGTAAGCTTCTCGATCTAGTTTCAACCCTCTAGGCTTGTAGGGCGGAACTTTTCACCCCTTTCCCAGGGGTGGTTACTTTCCCAGGAAAATAACTTAATGTAAGTGGCTGGCCCTGCAAACTACCCTCACAGCCAATAGCGGGTGGGATTGGGGGTGGAAGGAAGAATCTTACAGATGGAGGAGTGCGAAAACTTGTCGGTTTGGAAATGAAAATAAAACTTGGATTTATTTCGATAAATTGTTTAGTGGGTAGGTACTGGAAAAGATTTTATCGTTTTTCTAAATAACGATGATTCCATAGACCAAGAATAGTGTAGACATGCCTAAAGGAAAATCTGACGATTTCGACATCATTGCGACGGCCTAGAAGAAAACCGTGACGATCATTTTGGCACTTGGAGGATCCCAGCATTTCTTAAATAAACCATTGTCTATTGTGGTACTTCTCCAACTTCCTCTTCCCTATCTCCTTCCCCTCTCCACTACCTTCAGCCTCACAACATACCCCAATTGGGGATTCCATAGTCTCACTGGCTCCAGACGGGAGCAGTTGGGTAGTGCGGTATTCATGTAAACAAAAAAAAATGGTCCAAAGAATGGAAGATTTTTTAATTTTTATTTATTTTACATTTACATAATATAACATAAAGAAGCTTACATATTTTATAAAGCAAATTCTTGTGTTTAGGAGAGGACAACTTGTTAATAACTTGAATTATTAACCCTAGAGTGGGCGCGTCTTTCCGTAAAACGTCAGTGGGCGCGTGGGGAGCATTTTGCCGCTCATTTTCGTGGACAATTTTAAAAAGGAATAATGCAATTTAATTAATTTCTTTTCTTAGGATTTAAGTAAAACACTAATAAGGTATGACAAATTAACATATTTATTGAACTCTGTTGAAGGAACTTTGGTTTACAATCGACTTTACAAATTTTAACATTTAAATTAACTTTTTTTAGTTATGCTACATTGTCTCTCTATAATATTTATTAAAAATGGAAAAAAATAACAATATTAAATATTTTCCAAATCTACAGGATATGCTTTGGCGAAACAGTCTTCACATAAGTATGTGCAATGTTCATTGCACAGTAATTTTGAGCATCTGCAACACCCTTTTTTCGTGCGCCTATTTTTCTTTGATGGACATATACTGCATTTGCCTTCCTCCTTTGAAGATGATGCTTGTTCTATAGAAACAAAGCGAGCAATTTGGTTCCTCAGAGGAATATTTAAAGTATCTACAGAAGACCTTGCGGTCATATATGTCTTAACCCGGACCATCGCAATCTCCCACAAGTACTGTCGTCGTAGCATCAAGTGTTCAGTATTGGCTTTGCAAATTATTTGGCTGTTTATACCGGCAATATTCATCATTGAAAAAAACAACCTCATTGGCCATCTGCGAGTTATTCTACCAACAGAATACTCTTCTTTCATTTGGTCCACGTCATCAACACCACATTTGGTTTCATTATAAAATGTAATCATTTCAGGCTTTGCATCAGGTCCGTCTAACTACATTTACTGGTACATTTCAACTATGTAAATAAACAAATCTCATTTACTCTAAGCATAATGAAATGTCCTATTGCTATAAACTTGCATTTATAATGATACGTAATAGAACATTCACTTTTTTATTCTACCAACAATACTGTAATTTAGTGGTGAACTAAAAGTGTCAAACTACTTATTAGTTTCTTTATTTAGAAGTACCTACCTTATACACAAGTAATTCTTATATTAAACTACAAATATCACTTGTATTTTTCATAATAAGTGAATAGTTTTCTTTTTGAGAACAAAAAAAAATTAAATCGTAAATAATATACAGCACAATTTTTACTTATGTGAGTGGGCGCGCAGTGAGCAAATTGCCGCCGGACGACACTCGATGGTAACAACCTCCTTCTCAAGCGGCTCTCCGCGCATTGACGGCGTCCAGTCTTTTGCCACGGGTTGCGAACGAAAGTGGGGGCAGCTACTAAAAAGCGCAAAGCTTACGCGCAGTAGATTTAAGAATTATTAAGGTTTTTTTGCAGAGGGCGGCAAAATGCTCATAGCGCGCCCACTCTAGGGTTAAAAAATCCTTATCACAAATTTAGACTTAACATATTTTTTAAAGATTATAAGGGTAATTAAACAAGAAATGTATATAGGATGTACATAAAACATTAGGAACAACAAACAGTCAAAACTATATCTAGAGAAAGTTAAAATTATTTGATGGTACCTATTACTAAAATACGAATGACCGGTCAGTGGTTGAGTGGGCATAGCGCTTGGGTCCCACCCGAGCGTCGCGTGTTCGATTCCTCGGCTGGCTATTTGGCTAAGTCCTCCATCACAACACAAGCAACATTTTCGGTTTTCTGTGGTGGTAGTAGGAGATTTTCAAACATTGTTGGGTTATTCGTAACCCGGGAATGTTTGTCTTTGTTTTTTAAAAAAAATAATAATTAAAAAAATTTTTTAAAAAAGATTTAATTTTTTTTAATATTTGTCGTAATTTTTTCTGTTCGCGTATCAGCGGGTAATTGATTAAATAATTTAATTCCTTTATATACATAGTGATTCTGTGTTGTTGTGGTTCATACGGGTGGTACAGTTAGACCACCAATAGAAGTATTCCTTACGCTAATAGATGCTCTCAGTATGTAAGGCCTGATGTAAGGCCACCATTCAGAATTGCAACGTTACTTGAAATGACTTTAGCGGTGTTTGGTGACCAGATCTGAATAGCCAGGTCCTTCCCCACCTCCCTCTTCTCCATCTCTTTCCTCTCCCCACTACCTTTAGTCTCACAACAAACCCAATTTGGGAATGCCGTAGTCCCACTGGCTTCAGCCTGGAAAAGTACTTGGAACTCTTGTGCGGTTTCAACGTTTAAAACATATTCGAAAAATTTACATGCCAGTAATGCATCTGTGATGCCAGTAATGCAAATGCACTGTGATTTTGTCAACCCCTTTGGCCATACCTACGTTTAACAATTATTCTATGTTCCTCTAATGATATTGTTTATTTTTTATTTAGTTACTAAGTGGTTCCCGGCATGCGTTGCTATGCCATTTAATAAAGAAATTGTTTTTCACTGCGTGTCCTTTCCCATTCGTCCCGTCCCCCTGCTGCCTTCCCTTCCTCTCCCTCGTCCCCTTCCCCTCTCGCGTTCCCAATCCACCTCCCCCACCTTCCATCTCCCCACTCCACTTCACTCCCCCTTCCCTCGTCCCGCGAATCCCCCTCCCGAGTTCTCCTTACCCCTCCCAAACATTCCCGTTACATTCAGCTTTCAAACAGCTCGCGTGCAATTTGTAATATTAATATTGCAATTTTTTTATACAAATTTCATAATACCAGAGCTCACTAGTAGTTTTATACAAACCTTGTCCTGACAATAACGAACACAGAATAAAAGAATTATCCAATTTGGTGCAGTCGTTCGGGAGTTATGCGCGTACATACATTTCGGCGATTCATTTTTATTTATATAGAATATAGAAGATAGATAGATAGATAAAAGATAGATAGATAGATTACACGCCCTAATGGGCTTTTATATTCTAGTTTGTAAGTTAAGTATCACAGTTATCTTAATATATATATTGGTGTAACTACACCATTTATTACACAAGAGCGGCTGGACCGATTTTTATGATCTTTGATTTGTTGGATTTGTCTCCGCCCTGAATAGCAGAATAGCTATTTATTTATTGAAAAAAATAAGAAGAACATGAGAAACATAAGCTGCATATCTCACTAGGGCATTCCTGTATCGAGATATGCAGTTTTACATTGTAATTTAAACAAAAAAACATACATGTGAACTAAATAAAAATATAATTATAAACCTACAAAAAAATATAACAATAAGCAAATTAAAGATAACATAACAATAAGCAAATTAGATACTATAACAATAAGCAAATTAAAAAGTACATAATAATATATAAGTTAAGTTATTAAATATGGATTGTATGAAATATAGCTGAATTCCAGAATGATTTATGATACAAGCGACAACATGGGTAATCCAAAACCATCACTCTCAGTTATTATACATATTTTGACCATTTTCTTGAATAAATGTAATGTACCAATAGTTTTTATTTTTTCATTTTTTTTTTCTATTAAAACAAAGGAATAAAATACGAAAAAAATGTATAAATAAAATTCCTTTCCTCATACATTTTATATGGAACGAATTCTCATATTTTGAAAGAGCTGCAGCAATATTGTCGGAAGTATAATATTGAATAGTGAGTGAATTCCAAAAATTCAAAAACGTCAAAAGTCAATGCGCTGATAGTTTTGCCTTTGTTCTTAAACATTAAAATATAATGCTGCCCCTTTTTCTCATACACTAAATGTCAACAGTCGAAAATGAGACAAACGGTGAACCCTTCTTTTTTTTTTACACTAACTCCACACAGGAGGCCCTGTAAAAATAATTTCCCTCAGGGCCTATGTCATCTAGGATGCTGTGTGGAGGGTCTTTTTGAGGAGAGGAAGGAATGAACATTGGTCTTGAAGAGACCCATGTTGTAGGAAGGAGGAAACACAGAGGCCGCCAAATCATTCCACAGCCGAGCTGTTGCACACAAGAACGAGTCGAAGAAACGACCCGTTCTCATGTGACAAATGTCAACCGTGTACAAATGCTGGGCACGCGTTTGGCGTGTTTCCCGACTATGCACCGGTGCCGAAGGGATCAATGATGCTAGTTCCTCAACAAGGTAGAACAAGGATAGCATTCCCACCCGACGCCTGTGCTCTAAAGATTGCAATCCGTATGTTAAGATGGGAGAATCTACCAAACGGACCGCCCGTTTCTGCACAGAGTCGAGGGTATTTTTCAGGTATTTTGGAGCTCCAGACCAGAGATGGCTGCCCTCTGTACCCCTCCAAAGGAAAAATACAATAATTATAATAAATCTCCCTCACACGTGTAAAGAAAATGAAACGCAATTCTCGTAAGTGGAAAAGTAAGAAAATCACTAAATATAAATCCTGACACAACTCCATCTCTGATACTGACAAAAACAAAACACGGACAGTTGCGCATCGATAATTGCTTCGTTGTGTAATTTTTAACTCTAACTAAAAAGTTAAAACACCAGTTATTGATTCTAAGGCGATACGAAGTTCGCCGGGTCAGCTAGTAATAAATAAAATGCATACTTAAAAATGATAATCAGTCTCACATAAGTACGTATTCAATGTAAACAAAAATTGCAGAAATTATACACGCCTATTCCTTCCTATATTTGTGGTCTGCCACACATTTTTGGGCAGTTTTGTCTTTATTATTCAAGTTTTTATCGGTTTTTCCTTCCCCATAAAGCTTCCAGGCCAAATATGAACCATAATACATGATAAATGCGTTAGGGATGAGTGTGGGGGGATAGATTTAGTAATTTAGGGTCGGCATGGCAGTTTGAAACTAGCGTCACAAACTTGCAGCCCTTAAGAATTTGAGTATTACAACTTACCCCCTTTGTCTTTGGCATGGTAGAAATAACCAGCACGTGAACTGGGATGTTAACTTTGTTAAGATGTAGCCAGATGTAGTGTTCGGTACTTTTAAGATGCTCTAAAACACTTATCTTGTGGATGTTTAAACAACGATCAGTAGATTCTTAATAACAATCTAGTTTATTTATATTTTTGAATGAAGCTATAACTTTGTGGTTATCCATTATAGATAAATGAAACCATTCAACTTTGTTTGAACCACTTATATAATGAGTAAATCCGACCGGTTTCAGAACAAACGTTCCTTCTTTAAGGGCAAGCGTATACTAATTTGACAAAGATAAAGACCATAAATTGACTAATTCCGGAATATATAAACTCAAATGCAATGATTGTCCCTCGTTTTATATTGGAAAAACAACTCGTTATTTTGAAATCAGAATCAAAGAACATTTAAGGTGTCTTAATAATAATAATTTTTCTGCGTTCGCTAACCATATCATTGAAAATAACCATAGTTTCAAAAAAAAAATACAAGGATAAAAAATATTCTTCATATTAATTAGATAATTTAGAAGCCTTGGAAATTAAAAAATCCATTAAAAATAATGAATCTATTATCAACAATAAAAAAATATTGTCTTATAGCCCAATCATGGATTTGTTCCCCTGCCCACCCACTCTACATTAATACCTAGCAACGGCTCCACCCCTACCATAATAAAACATTGTTCCCATCCATATTTCGAAACTGTCAAATTAGTATACGCTTGCTCTGAAGAAGGAACGTTTGTTCTGAAACCGGTCGAGTTTACTCATTATATAAGTGGTTCAAACAAAGTTGAATTGTTTCATTTATCTAGTTTATTTATGTTTACGTATTTACAATAACAAGGCTACAAGTTAGCCGACCTAACTATAGAAAGTGCAGTGCAGTCTTAGAGATATACATTTCTTTAGGGATAGCATTCAGATGCATATACATTACTTTCAATAACAATTGATAAACAATCATAATGAACCCTGCATTAAACGTTGTTTACCAGTTTCGTTCAATTTAAAATACATTGATTATTGAGAGTATTTTTCTTGCACAAAGTGTTTAATATTCTAAAAAAATATATGTTATTTTTGAAGATGATATCTGTACATTTGCCATGCCGAAACAGTAATTATATGAAATTCCCTCGATAAAAAAAAAATCCAAATTATGCTCCGAAAATTATTATATCCCCTTTTTACTCTTTTATTGTACAATAATCTGTATGAAAGTATGAAAAATTCATATACAGGGTGTCCGGGGGTAAAGTGCATTAACTTCGGGAGGAGATTCTACATGATAGTGTAAGTAAAAAAGATAAATAACTTTTTTCGAAATTCCAACTTTTAGGGGTAGTTTTGTGGTAAAAACATAAAATTTGACCGGCGCGTGCGCGGCCAGCTTTATTATTTTCCGCTGTTACGATGCGGGCCAATCACCACCATTTATTGTTACCACGATCGTGCCCGGCAGGTTCTCGGCAAGTAAGATCGTACCTCACACTAAGGATTTTTAGTAGTTAGATCTTTTTGTATGGGAAAAAGAATGTTGGAATTTCGAAAAAAGTTGTTTATCTTTTTTACTCCTACCATCATGTAGAATCACCTCCCGAAGTTAATGCACGTTACCCCCGGACACCCTGTATATATATGTTACCGTAAAAGTCCGAATATTGGTAAATCCTAAGATTTTCCGGTAAATCTTAAGATTTACCAACTCTTAATGGTAAAAGTCCGAACCGTTCTATAATCATCGTTCACCAACCTAACCCAACCTAACCTAACCTATCCTAACATGTACTAAATTCTAATGGTAAAAGCCCGAAAAAATCGTTTCTTTTTAAAATATTATAAACGATTTTTTCGGGCTTTTACCATTAGAATTTAGTACATGTTAGGTTAGGTTAGGTTAGGTTAGGTTAGGTTAGGTTAGGTTAGGTTAGGTTAGGTTACGTTAGGTTAGGTTAGGTTAGGTTAGGCTGGTGAACGATGATTATAGAACGGTTCGGACTTTTACCATTAGAGTTGGTAAATCTTAGGATTTACCGGAAAATCTTAGGATTTACCGTAGTTCGGGCTTTTACAGTAACATATATATATATGAAAAAAAATTATATTTTTACGAGATTTTTGCTCTATTTTAAACGAGTCGTGTTTTATTAGACGTTTTCACAATTTTCGCTTAAATATTATCATTTTTAATATTAGCCCGCTCCATCTGTCGTTCGTATTTACGTATCTCTCCTTCTTCCTCTTTTTGAGCGCTTTTTATTATGGTGTACTTACTATGTGGTACTCATATAAAAAAAACAGTAAAATTTTCGCTAATAATTTTGTTTTTCAAAATATGTGTAAAATGTAAATGATAACTGGAAAAACAAAAAACGTATCCATGGATGCCAAATTTACAAACGAAAACAATTGAAATAAATAATCCATTTATCTAGTTTATTAAACAAAAACAAATAACAGGGTATACCTACATCTGATATAGTCAATAATCGGTAAGTCAAAAGACCAATTCTCGCACTGTAATTACCATCTCGCTGTTATTCATTAAATATAATACATCATCATTTATTTTTATTTACGTTTATAAAATGAACTAGAATACGGCCCCACCCTCATAATGTAATTTATGTAAATTATAAACCACATGTGCTAACAAATGACACTATACATCAAAAAGATACGGTCAACCGACATAAATATTCTCGTTACTGACAAAATATAAGCCATTAACAGTAGGTACATAGCTTTGGAAAGTCATGCGAAATTACGCGAACGATCAGTAAGAAACCGACTGTGACATTATCCACATAGTATACAATGTGTATGTATGACACAGCAATAATAATCAACAATATGGAATCAATAGGCGTAACTACCGAAGATTTTATATATATTAATATCTACATGAATATTAATAATATCGTATTAATATACATGTAAAGTTTTATCAATGGTCCACGCTATATCTCCAGGTACGCTTATTATTACTTACAAACTGACCCGGCCACGCGTCGCTGTGGCTAACGAAATACAACGCCATCTACTGGCTGGTTATCCAACCTTTTAACTCATACCGCCATCTGTTAATTGGCATACAAATTAAATCCACACCGCCCGCTTATCAGCCCGCTCGTTCACCACATACGGACATTCTCCTTTATATTATAGATGTCAACCAATTTACACAAAACCTTGACAAATTATATACCTAAACCTTCCTCATGAATCACTCTATCTATTGGTGAAAACCGCATGAAAATCCATTCAGTGGTTTTTGAGTTTATCGCAAACAGATAGATAGACAGACGCGGTGGAGGACTTTAATTTATAATTTTTTTTTATATGAATACCGCACAAGAATCCCAACTGCTCCCGTCTGAAGCCAGTGAGACTATGGCATCCCCAATTGGGGTATGTTGTGAGGCAAAAGGTAGTGGGGAGGGGAAGGAGATAGGAAAGAGGAAGGTGGGGAAATACCTGGCTATTCAAATCTGGTCACCAAACACGGCAGAAGCCATTTCAAGCAACGTTTCATTTCTGAATGGTGGTTTTACACCAGGGCGATACTGAGAGTGTCTTTCACTCTGGAACGTGTCGCAAATATACTATGTAGTATTTTAAATAAATAATTTGTGAAATAGCACAAATTGGTCAAATAAAATTTATTTGCCACGCCGGGATTCGATTCCGCGACCTTCGGTGTGCGAATCAAGAGCCTTACCGCTGGACTACGCCGGCCGCCAAATGAAGAGATAGTTGACTGAACTAATTAATGAACTCTAATTTTCAAACCAAAAACAAAAGATTTTGCATTACTTAGTAGTGACCATCACCTTAACTATCAACAAATCGCACGGATTACAATACATTATTCGACTATTGGAATATGAAATGATTTTTTTAAAGTTCTTACCTTGATGTCTTTTACATAAAGTTTCTATCTATCACTTCTTTTATTATTTCAGTAATATTATTCTTTCTTTTAGGATGTGCCAATGGTATTCTTTCGGAATATTACATGACATCAAATCTTCATTTGGTATTATTAACATTATATTCACCAACGCACTAAAAAAGATTTAAAATATATTTTAAACCAAATCACGTGATGTGACATTAATTTCACAAAAAATAAACAGCAAAACTCATTAGATTTCTATAAACATGCACAAACTGCTGTTAATCGTCTATTTCTTTAAACAGGAACGAGAGGCAACCATTGAACTGTCAAAATGTATAACGGTTAAAAATAAATTAATCTTATGTTTCCATAGATAACTCACTACACGCGCATTCAAAATATCTTATGTGACCGAGTCACATAAGACTTTAGGATGCAGGATTTACTTATGGTATATTTTTAACCCCTCAGGCTAATTTTTTGTTTATCGGAATAACTCATAAAGGTCTCATAGAAAGTAGGCATCTACTAATATCTACAGGAATTCCAAAAATTGAGCAAATCGGACTAATATCTATGAGAACAAAGTGAGAACGAATATCTACAGCTCAAACTGCTGACTAATATCAATGAGAACTATAGTGAGGATGAATATCTACAGTTCAAACTGCTGACTAATATCTATCAGAACCAAAGTGAGGACGAATATCTACAGCTCAAACTGCTGACTAATATCTATGAGAACCAAAGCGTGGACGAATATCTACAGCACTGGCAGAGGTTGGATTTGCAATTATGTATAGCATATTGGAATAACGTAATATTGCGTATGCAGTTTAAAAAACTTAATTTATGTATGTATGTATGTAAAAATTTCTAATATCGGACTATTGGACACATTTAACTGATTATTAAGGATTTGGGTTTTTGTTTTAACAGCTTTCTTTATTTCGAGTGCTTCTAAATTATTTAGTCTGTTACCATGACCATTTTTATGTCAGTTAGTTTAGGTTAGGTTAGGTTGTGGTGCCGTGTATTTCGAAATAAATAAATATCTTTGTATTATGACCTCCATGTTTATTCAATAAATTATTGTCCTCGTAAATAGCATAATAATATTATGCAAAAACTTCATGTACGTACTTTGAACGTTTAAGCCTTTACGTAATTAGTAATTACGTAATTGAAGTAATTTATGCTTATCCGTGCAACCTCTTGCTCAGCTGCCCTCTGTAGATATTAGTCCAACCTATGCTCCATAGATATTAGTCACCACTGGGACCGTCATAGATATTCTTCCGACCTTAGCTCTGTAGATATTAGTCCTCACTCTGAAGTTCATAGATATTAGTCCAACATATGAACTGTAGATATTCGTCCGACATACAGGCTGTAGATATTAGTATCTGGAGTCTCATAGAAATTGGTGTAGTTCCCTTGCTATCATAAGTAGAAATACAATCTAAATGGTGCTGGAAAGAAAAAAAATTACGCTGTATATTCAAATCCAAAAGTTAAAATGTACACCTTTATAAAACCAAAATTTTCGACCACAATTTTTTATGAATTATTTTTACTTGAAACGACAAAACAGTGAGTTGACGGTGGTATTTATGATGGTTCCATGACAGTTCATCTTCACCATGATCATTTAGAAGATTTTTATTAAGTAAGTATGCAAAGAGGATATACGGCCGTACAACCAAAATCGATATACGTATATCTGAAGGCATCTTGAGTGGAAATCCGCTGTAAAAATATTTTTACTAACAATAATTTCGACTCTCCGAAGAAGCATGCGTGAATAACAAAATACGACATACTTATACTTATAGGTTATACTAATAGGTTAGGTTAGGTTAGGTTAGGTTGAATTGTCAGGATGAATTGTCGCCGGATGAATTGTCGGCGGGATGCGCTGTCGGCAGGATGAACTGTCGGCAGGATGAACTGTCGGCCGGATGTCGCAGGATGAACTGTCGCCGGAAGAATTGTCGCAGGACGAATTGTCGGGTCACCATTTATAATACATTTGCCTAAAAAATTTGAATGAGTTTTTATTTTTCTTCGTTATCAGTAATTTTAGTTAGAAATAATGAAGTTCGGTGAAAATGAATGTAGAATAAAAGGAGTTGTAGGAATAGAAGAAAACCAAACACCTATAAAAATCATGAACATCACGTGTCGGTTTTTCGGGTACACACGTGATAGTACAAGTGAGGTGATCCTACGTGATAGTACAAGTAAAAAAGATAAATAACTTTTTTCGAAATTTCAACTTTTAGGGGTAGTATTCTGGTAAAAAGATAAAATTAGACCGGCGTGTGCAGGCGGCATTATTATTTTCCGCTGTTGCCGAATCCCCGCTCCAAGCGCTCAATGTCAGTGTTAAATTCGAATTTAACAATTTTATTCGCGTAGTAGTGATTTACTTTAAAAACTTTATTGTTGTTAGTCAAAACTTGTTGATTTAATGTGTCTTTATCTAGTGTGTATTTATTAAGACTGACTTGTTATAAGAGACGTAATATTTCTATCGACAATAGTGTTGTAGTAATAACTACCCAATCTGCCAAAGCTGCAAGTAATTTGAAGTAACAACTGCATTCAGTGCCTATTTTTTCAGACTTACTTTTGTTTATTTAGTTGTAGACGTGCCTAACTGTAAAAATTGTGTTTATTTATGCGTAATTTTGTCATTGACTTATTGTGCCAATACCGCGTAATTTTGTTATTGAATTATTCGGTCAATGCCTTACTTTACCAACAAAGAATGGGCAGACATTCATTAATGAGATACGCCACATTGTACGAATTGATAATAACATTACTTTACGTTTACATGTTTGCTTACAAGATGAAGGTGGACAATTAGTTTATAACAATTTAATTGTTCAAAGCGTGCCTACAATTCAAGTGCAGTTATCTTTTAAAATTTGGTTTAAAACATACGACCTGTATAAACGTCAAATTCTCAGTCTTGTTATTGTTTACAAACAGTTTCCATGGACTGGGCCGGATTAACCATGCCGGGGCCCCTAGGCAATGCACATCTCGGGGCCCCTTTACCAATGGCGGATAACGGGGGGGTGTTGAAGGGGCCTCCAAACGCCTCCTTGGGCCCTTGATTAAATCCTTAACAAAGCTTTAAGGGGGAGGGGGGGTAAGTTTTAAAACATGTCAGTATATTGAGTATTGTGTCAAAATTTAAAGTAAATCGAAGCAAAACTAACGAAGGTACAGCCTTTTCAAGCGACCGGCCCTCATGCTCGAATTAAGTATATTTCGAATATAAAAATTTTAAATCGGTTTTCTCGCAAACAACATTTCTGAAGTTTGTGAACATCATAACTCAAAATCTTTACTTGACTGCATGATGTGAACATTAGTTATTTATTGGGTTATAATTATTATAATTTGTTGTTTTCTTTAATGCGTGTACCTAACGTTATTAACCTGTAAATGTTCCTTATAAAAAAATTAAAACATCTTGAAAGCTGCCTTTTTCCGAAACTTCTTTGCTTACTAATTGAAGTAAGTCATTTTTCTCGGGACGCGGGGCCCCTAGCCGATGCGGGGCCCCTAGGCAGTTGCCTACTCTGCCTTAGGGATAATCCGGTACTGTCCATGGATACAATACAGGCCAAAATACACCAAGCAACGTTGCAACAATTGCGCCCGGCAAGCTAACAGCAACTTTGTTCGGTAAGTGCTACCTTACACTAAGGATTTTTAGTATGTATCTTTTTGTATGGGAAAAAAGTTGGATTTTCAGAAAAAGTTATTTATCTTTTTTAGTCCTACCATAATGTAGAATCACCTCCCGAAGTTAATGCACTTTACCCCCGGACACCCTGTATTATTTATAAAAAGAAACAATTCCCAACAGTTAAACGGTGTTTTAGTTGTACGTTAAATAAAAACTGCGCAATTTCTGTGTTAAACTCATACTAATAAAACATGTTTTTAACTGGCTGCAAAAGAGCTGGCAACGTTGCATTTTGCAGAATTACACGTGATGTTCCCCGTCTTGAAAAAATTTGGTTTTTCTGATATTAACTATGCTTTTTTAATATCATGATTGGCTTACGCGTGTGTACGTAAACATAAATACAAGAAATCAACGTTTATATAACACTGAATCCAAAATTATTATTATAATTAATATTTATTGTATATGTAACTAACTAAATAACTAATCATCACACCGTTTGCCCGCAGGGGTACCTAGGCAGAGAGGACCGATCGCCAAACAAGTCGATCTTGGCACACACTCCTTTATTACCTCGTTCACACTCATAAATCGTCTCATATATGCTCTTCTATTATTCCGACTCTTCGCATGGCCCGACTCAAGTATCTGATTCACTTGGTCGTGGCATGTCTTCCTCGGGCGTCCCCGACTACTTGTATATATAAACGAGATAAAAAGTGAGGTGACAATTTTTGGAGTGAAAATATAAAGACGGATAGTTTCAAAAAAATTTAAAAATTCATGAAATATTTTAGATACATTTTCACGTTCTGTGAAAGTTTTATTCAAGTTCTGTGTTTTTTTCAGTTTTATGAAGCAATTTGTCTATAAAGATATAATAAAAGAACTTGAATTTTGAAACAACCCGTCCTAAGTGTTTTTTTTTTAGTTTTGTCACCTTAAAAATGAAAATAATCCAATTTATAAACATAAAAGTGTATTTGAAATACAAAAATCTAAACGGCAATTTTATTTATGAAAAATCTTCAAAAACTAGATATAAACGGCAAATTTAAAATACGAGTACCTTGGAAATACCTGTTTGTATTCCGCTGTATATTTTTGCTGTTAAATACCAGTTTAAACTATCTCAATACATGATTGTTTATCAATTGTATAAAATTAACACGTTTATTAGTAAGTTAATTAGTACCTAAGTCAGTGTACATTTTTTGTCTTCTTCTATACCATGTGGATGCAGTCGTGGTTAGAGAGGTAAGAATTTTAGATAAAATACATGAAGAGGGCATTACCAGAGAAAACCAGAAATATGTCATTTTCAAATCAGATTTTAGACGTATTGACTCTTTTTCACAAAAAAATATAAATGGATTTCGAAAGATTGTTCTTTTATCTAGCATACGCATGTAATAAATTTTGAGATTTTTTAAAATTTTTTAATATAATAAGGTTATTCTATAGGTCGTTGGCAGATTTGTTAAATTTTCAAAAAAGATTTTGTATTATACCACACCCATTTCAAATAATATAATGATGCAGTAAAATAAATCAATACATTATCTAGCAAACGCATGTTTTAGAATTTTAATTTTAATTTCAATAAAATCATTAAAAAATATGTACGTACATGTGTTTCTTGACGAAAATTGTTCCATTTGTGTATTTATTTGCGCACTTACAAACTAATATATTTCAGATTTTTTTAACATTCTTATTAAATTTAGACTTTATTGAAAAATGACAAATACTTATAATCAAAAAATAACTACAAAATGTGCATTATTTTAATAGTTTTATCATCACGCCTTTCAGCATTTTTGGATGAAGGTATAAATTAAAGCTAATTTCAATTGAAATAAATTCGATATTGAGTTAAAATTTAAAAAAGCTGGTACGGAGAATAATTATCTTTCTCATTGTAACCGCCCTGCACGATCGTAAGAACAACTTTCGACGAAATGTGGATTTTCGTCCGCTGGCTGACGCTCTGAAGGTGAGAATTTAACACAATATCTCCATCGTTTAAAAATACAACACCGACGGTCTTATAACGGAATTGTGAATGATAAAAACATACAACTGTTAATTACGTGAACATTATTTATCTGTAATTGTCGGAGTTTTACGAAGTTACACAAACACTTAAATGACTCAGATAAGATTGCATACTGAAAACTGAATAAAACTTTAACAGAAAGGCGAAGGAAATGTCACCGACTCTGTCAATGAAATTAATGATGTTGGCATTATTTTTTATTTTAAATTTAATTTTCTTTCACATATTAACAAAGAATTAAAAATGTTTGGCTTCATTCTCCGTAATGGCAGAGACTATAGTCACATACCTTGACCAGCGGTAAGGCTCTTGACTCGCACACCGAAGGTCGCGGGATCGAATCCCGGCGTGGCAAATAAATTTTATTTGATTAATTTGTGCTATTTCACAATTTATAAATTAAAAATAATATATAGTAGATAGTATATTTGCGGCACGTTCCACAGTGGAAGATGCTCTCAGTATCGCCCTGGAGTAAGTCCACCATTCAGAATTGAAACGTTGCTTGTAATGGCATTAGCCATGTTTGGTGACCAGATCTGAATAGCCAGGTATCCCAACTTGGGATGCCATAATCTCACTGGCTTCAGACGGGAGCAGTTGGGACTCTTGTGCGGTATTTACATTAAAAAAATCTGCATTTAGGAATTGGGACTCTTGCGAGATACTCAAATCTTCTCTACATATTATAAATTAAAGACCTCCGCCCCGTCTGTCTGTCTGTTCGCGATAAACTCAAAAACTACTGAACGGAACGGAATATATAGAGTGATTTATGAGGAAGGTTTAGGTATATAATTTGTCAAGGTTATGTGTAAATTGGCTGAAATGTATAATATATAAAGGAGAATGTCTGTATGACTAGCGGACGGTGTGGATTTGATTTGTATGCATATCTACAGTTTTATGCCGAGGTTGATGAAATTTTGTACCTGTGACCTTCAAAACAAGAGGAAGGTCACTGTCTACACTGAAAACTCTTTGTAAAGCCCGGGCATCGCCGGGGACTTCAGCTAGTAATAAATAAAATCGAGTGCAGTTCACACGCGATAGAAGTGAAACCTTCACCACACAATCTCAACCAATAGCTTGAAGCTATTCACCACACAATCTCAACCAATAGGAGCCTTGAAAAGTGAGCTCATAATCAAAGCGGCCTACGCGGTAATGTTTCATTCTATCTCATTCTCTTGCAGGCTAAATCCTATAGATATATCTACTCGTATGTGTTTGTCTCTTTTTAGTGTCGATATTTTTCTTTTTATCGAGTTTAAAATTACAACGTTGCTAAAGAAGTTTTCACTTAAAAAAATGTGCAAAAAAAAACCTTCAGTAAACCAAAGTAGACAAGAGTGGGGAGGCTACGAAGTACCGCACAAAAAGGAGATCGATTATACTATCCCATTCTCTTGCAAGCTAAATCTTATAGATGTATGATGTGTTTGTCTCTTTTAAGTGTTGCGTTTTCGTTTCATCAAGTTTCAAATCACAACAGTGCTAAAGAAGTGTTGACTTCTAAAAAAATATTTATCAAAATGATGCAAACTGATTTTTAAAATGCAAATCGCAAAGAATAGACAATATTTTCTTGTCACAGTAAATGGTTACGCCTATACACATACCTACAGAACCACATACCTACATAAAACGCATACATACAGTCACTGCTTGGGATTGGTATTAATATTGTTGCAAATCCCTTTCCTACCTATCCCTATTGCCTATCCGTCAATTCTTACTCAGTCTGTAATAAACGCCCGCCGCAACATATAGCCATTGTGTTTCTGTTATCGGTGAACCGACATTATAAAATAACTCCGCCGTGTACTATAAAATAAACAAAATTCACGCCTATTGCTGTTTGTGCCTGTTGGATGGGAGAGAAAGCAGAAGAGGGCATTGCCAGCCTACAAGTTATTTTATCCTTTTCGGTGAGTCCTTTCCTTTCTATGCCACGTGTATTTTTATCATTTCAAGCAGTGATAGTAACACAAAATCAAGGTCCTTCGCCAGTCTTCTTTACACACACATATCAATCCACTCTACACAATCATAAATCTCATTCAGTAAATATTAACTAAATAACTTACCACATTTTAACCCTCTATAATAAAGTTGAGCAAATGTCACAAACTACCTAAATAACTGAACAGTAGTGCGTATGCAAACTCGAATTTAATTATAAAGTAAATTAAAGTGGGTAAATTTTAATTAAAACAATCACTTTGTACAGACCACTAATTAATTAAAATATTGGTTTTGGCCTGTGTTTGTTCTACAATGTTCGTTTATAGCTAAACTTTATTACCGCAGCATCATTTTATTAACTAACAAAAAAGAGATTTAACTGGTTAAGTTTGGTTGGTTGACAAATGCGTCCGGTTTGGACACAGGCGTTTTGGGTTCGATTCCCCAGCTAGTTGAGTTCCCAATAATTGCACGAGCAATATTTTCCGCTTCACTCAACTCCAGTCGAATTTTAAAATTTTTTTAATAATAATCTAACTTAAATAACTGCATATTTTTATATGTTTTTAGAGTAAGTTTTAAAAGTTAAAATAATTGACAAAGTTTTAATTTTTCAAGATTCTCCGGAAACCACCGTATGTGTAGTGAACCGTGTGACACCATAACTCCCGAAAAAATACTATAAGATCGGGCAATCAGCTGTTCAACTGGCGCAATTTTGAAATTCAGAGTTCGAAGTATTCTCCCTAGAGTAGCATTACTATTTTTTTGTGCAGTAGTTTTTGAATATTTTCAATAATAGAAATAAACTAATAAGAGATACCTTTATTTTTGAAACTGAATTATTTAGTTCTAAATAATGTTTCAATAATCACAAAAACTAAATCTCTATAAACAGTATGTAAATAAACGCATAAGATGAAACGTTGTTAATACAATGGCTTATGTCATACCTACATTCCATACGATGACTTTACGGTGGTCTGTTACGTCACCACTAAACATTTCAATAATACCAACTTGACGGCGTGTTTCTATGACGTGATTAAAAATGGACTATTTAATTTTTTTTTTTAAACTCTGCGTTTAATATTAGGTCCTTACATATGAAATTGGCATTTTTCATGGGAGGAACATAAAGTCGATTTTTTTAAATATAATATATTTATTTAATCAAAGTATGTACCATTGCTATCTATGCACTTTTGCCATCTCATGGGTAGTTTATCGATCCCTTTACTAAAAAAACCATTCGGACGGGAATCAATAAAATTTTTGAAGGCGGTTTGGACTGCCCCATCGGAGGTGAATTTTTTCCTTTTCAAGAAGTTATCCAAATTTCGAAAAAAATGGTAATCGGTTGGGGCAAGGTCCGGAGAGTACGGTGGATGTCTTAGACATTCTAATTGAAGCTCCTCTAATTTGGTAGCCGTCTGTTGTGCAGTGTGTGGTCTTGCGTTCTAGCGCGCGTTTGTTGATTTGCTTCACTCAATTCGTGAGATAATTCAAGCTTTTTCACCTTCCCAATTTGCTTCAAGTGGATTAAAACAGTTTTATCACTAACACCGCAGCCTGCAGCTAACTCGGACGTGGTTTGCGATGGATCCGCTTCCACAATAGCCTTCTATTTTTGATTATCAACTTTGGTCTCCGCCGTCAACGGGACTTGTTCTACAGGTCAAAATTTCCAGAACGAAAACGTTGGAACCAAAAACGCACTGTGTTTTCTTTTGCGGCACCGTCGCCATACACATCATTAATCCTTCGAGCCGTTTCTGCAGCACTGGTGCCACAGTGGAACTCGTACTCGTAAATAACGCGATATTTCAAGTTTTCCATTTTTGTAAACTAAGTGACGCAAGGAAAAAAAATAATTACTTATTATACAAAGAAACTAAAATATTTAATATACGTAAATTATTTATATTACAAACTTTGAAATATGTATTTCAAAACAAAAACAATTTCAAAATAAATGAAAACAGAATGAGCAAAAGAATAAATAATATATTTTACCCCCACAAACCAATACTAAATTATTGCAGACACATAGCAGTTTCATTGGTCCTCGTTCATTTAACCTTCTACCACTACAAACTCAAATGAATAATAAAATGATAAAATATGTAAAAGAGGTAAAATTATGGTTGAATAATGTAGATATTGAAACGCTATTTCTATAAATTTATCCTTCCTTCTACAACTCACTTTCTGTAAGTTTCTAAACTGTAGTACAATATGTTTTCTGTTTATTTTTTTTATAATAACTAAAAAAAAAAAAAAAAATATCAGTATGTTTTTTCCATATTTTTATTTTTATTTTATAATAGCTGAAAAAAATACCTTTTTCAATTATTCTACCTATGAAATACTAACTTTATATTTTATATGTTTTTTAAATCTATTTTATACTTTGGGTACTTAGAAATATAGTATTTTGTTTTAATATTACCCACACTCAGGCAGTGCCTTAGTGGGTTTTCATTTCTTGTTCATACTGTTTGTTATTATATATTATGTTATTATGTTATTATTAATTGAGGAAAAAACAAATGAATTATAATTTTCGAAACATAAATACATGAGTAAATAGCTGTATAAATTTGAATTTGGAATTCCTAACCAAAGAGAAGATATTTGAGATCAAAGTTGCCAGTACGGCAAAACGCCAATTTCGTATGTAAGGACCTAATATTATTAAATAAAACTTATATATTCAGAATCAGCGTTTATTGGTCTATACTCTATATTTTTTTAACGCATATTTTTTTTAAACATATTTTTTTAAAGCCATTATATTTTTCACTAGAGTGCCTTATTGTAGTACGAGGTTTTTTTAATGGCCTGCAAGGTTCGTATGAAATGCGTTTAACAAGGTTAGCTTATCGAGGGGGTAGAGCTGTGATTGGCTAAAAAGTCGTGACTTAGCCTTCAGTCCATGTTCCACCGGGAGATTTGAATTAACTGCAATACAAGTGGCAGTCTTTTACTTCAAGCCATGCCACGCGTTCGAAATTTCGAAAGCGGCCCGAAGAGATTTTTTCGAAAAAGGCCCGTACGAGCTAACCTTGTTCTATGAACCTTGATTGGCCTGCATCGAGTTTATGTAAAAGTTGAACTCAAATTTAAGTTTCATTTTTAAAATTGAAACTGATTTTTCAGACTAGCGATAAGTACCTAAATACCATTAGTTTTTTAGCGATAAATAGGTATCTAAATAATTTAATTAATTAATACTTTAATTTATTAGAATTGTGTATATCTTTTGTTGATAGGTTTGGCAGATAATTAATATAGTGAAGTGCGTTACGTAAGACAACGCATATGGTTTGATATTATAATATTCCGTGATTGTATTTGCTGGCATGTTATTATATTAATATATTCGATTTTAAAAAAGGAAAATATACTAACCAAAAGTATAGATATGTTTTGAGATTAAGAAACATGTTAGGGTAAGGTGGGGGGAATGGCGGTCACTTAAGCGAAAAACGACATAATTCTTTTATTAAAGAACTTTGTGTAAAAGTAATTAAACTTTCATATAGCTAAAATGGTACACTTTATGTTTACTATGTTGTAAATAACCCAGCTTAAGTAGTTTAATTATTTTTATACATTTTTTAAACCTTTCATTGACTGGTTTTGCCCGCACTTTGCGGAGAATGGCAGTCACCATTTCAAAACAAAAGAAATGTTTTCTTTGACATTCACTAAAAATCTAAATAAGCTATCAAAAATCAAACCGGCACATCAAAAGTGATAACAAATTTGTTATAATTGGTGATAAAAGCAAATCCAGCCGTAAATAATATACTTAAGCTTGCCTTTGATTGAAAATTCCAATTTTTAACACTCCGAAACAAGAACGACGCACTGCCATACTGACGTGCGATGCAAGATGGCCGCGGCCATGTAAATTAGTTGTCCCCAGTGAAGACTAGATGGCGGTATAGGTATCATTTTTAAAATAATTCAGGAACTTGGTATTCCACAGTGACCGGCATTTCCCGCTGACCGGCATTCCCCCACCTTACCCTATTATTTTAAACAAGGTTTAAGAAAAAAGTGTTAATCGTAAAGTTGTTTTTATTATAACAAGAAATTGCTCAAGTCGAGCAGTAAATTTAACCTATTGACTTCTTATTGGTAGCATCAGCTCCACAAAGGAGGCCCTGAGGAAAATAATTCCCTTCATGGCCTATGTCATCCTTGTGACTGCCTTGTGGAAAGGAAGGAGAGGAAATTTTGGTAAGAAATAAGGTATGTGGGGTGGGTAGGAATCTGGGGGTCAGTGTGTACAGAAGTGACAGGCATATTAATCTATCCCTCCAACTGCGATGCAAGGCGACGCAGTCCTGCTGAAGAGGTCAAACCAGTCTCTTCGGATCCGGCCTGTCGCGCAGTTGGTGGGCAGATGCATAAGCCTCCAAGATCCGAACAAACTTCATCTTTTGAACCCGGGCACCCCTGGTAAGTCACCAAACGTGGTGAACCACTTTAGGTGACCTATAGAAAAGGTTTTTTGAGAATGTGAGGGACACATCTACCGAATCTGCCCTGATGATGGACACTGCAACGCTGTCCGAAACGTTGGCTAAAGAAGGAGGTAGCGCAACACGGCATAACACCCCAAAAACAAATAAGTAAAATTCTTTTGGTTGTGAAAATCTTAAAACGTATCCCGGGGCGGCGGTACCCATACCCACTTCCCAAATTGATCCAAATAAAAATATTGGTTCCCGGTTCAGCGACAAAATATCCCCGACAAAGTATCTTCTAAAACCTAACAAAAAAATGGGACAAAAATAATACAGACACCCTTCAAAAATAGTAAAATGTCAAATAAGGTTAGGTTAGGTTAGGTTTTAGTCATATATTTTGTTGGAGGATATTTCGCCCGCATGATATTTTGTCGGGGATATTTTTTCGCGGGATGAAAACTCGCAATACCTTCCCCCCCCCCCCCCCCCCCCCCCCTTCCCGCCTCCCAAATTAATTACCGATGAGCAGAGAAAAAATAATAAAAAAGTTTTAATTCGATGATTAAATTAAAAATCTTCGTTCCGGGGCGTTAAATTTACTTCACCTGATTATCGGTAAAAATAACCTAGTTTTAACGAGAGTTGACTGGCAGGTAACAACCGTTAACTTTTCAAAGTGGGTGTATAAAAAAATTACGATTTAAGTTTAGTGTTGTTTGAACATTTTTATTATTTATAGGAAAGTCTTAACAGATAAGTTATGAGTTCTTTATTGCTAATAAAATTCGACAAGTTACGATGATAGACGGGGTTCCGCGACTCCACATCCCGCGACAAAATATACCCGACAAATTATCCTCCGACAAAATATCCTAAGGACAAAACATCCCTAAACAATTTTTTTACTAAAACCTAACCTAACAAAAAAATGGGACAAAAATAATACAGATAGTAATAATTTGTTGTCTTTACAGGATGTCTATTATTTTTAACCTAACCTAACCTAACGTAACCCAATCCAACTTAACCTAACCTAACAAAAAAATTGGACAAAAATAATACGGACATCCTGTAAAAACAAAAAAATTATTGATGAAATTTATTTTTTTATATGAATACCGCACAAGATCCCCAACTGCTCCCGTCTGGAGCCAGTGAGACTACGGCATCCCCAATTGGGGTATGTTGTGAGGCTGAAGGTAGTGAAGATGGGAAGGCGATAGGGAAGAGGAAGGGGAAGTACCTGGCTATTCAGATCTGGTCACCAAACACGGCTAAAGCCATTTCAAGCAACTTTTCAATTCTGAATGGTGGTCTTACACCAGGGCGATACTGAGAGTATTTACCACTCTGGAACGTGCCGCAAATATACTATATATTATTTTAAATGAGTAAATTGTGAATAGCACAAATTGATCAAATAAAATTTATTTGCCACGCCGGGATTCGATTCCGCGACCTTCGGAGAGCGAGTCAAGAGCCTTACCGCTGGACTACGCTGGCCGTCAAAAATAATAAATAATTAAATAATAAAATACAAACATGATAATAATTTATTGCGTTACATGTTTGTATTATTTTTGTCCAATTTATGATGTAACACTTCTATAGCCCCGCTATGTTTGGATTTCGGATGAAACGGAAATGACGATTACTGCACCTGCGTCGCATCAACTGCGCTCATTGTCCGCTTTGATTATGAAAACACTTTTAAAGGCTCCTGTTGGTTGAGATATGAAACGGAAATTACGCTGGTCTGCGCTCATTGGTCGATTTTATTATGGCCTCACTTTTCAAGTAATGAAATTGTCATAACTTAAGGTTGAGAATGTTTTGGTAAAGTTTCGCTTCTACCGAGTGTAAACTGCACTCGATTTTTTTTTTCTTAGCTTAGGTTAGGTTAAGTTAAGTTAGGCTAGGTTAGGTTAAATTTTAATAGATATTTTGTTGGGGGATGTTTTGTCCGTAGGATATTTTGTCGGAGGATGTATTGTCGTGTATATTTCGTCGGAGGATATTTTGTCGGAGGATGTATTGTCGTGTATATTTCGTCGGAGGATATTTTGTCGGAGGATGTATTGTCGTGTATATTTCGTCGGAGGATATTTTGTCGGAGGATATTTTGTCTGAGGATATTTTGTCGGAGATATTTTTTTTGGAGGATAGACGGATAGTCATTTTTTTATTATGTTACCATTTTAATACCTGCCTAATTCATAAGTTATTGTAGAACATCTTTTTGTAACAACCTTGTTGAACCTGTTGTTAAGTGTTCTAGACATTCGGCTTTGTGGAAAACTGTTGTGGGTTCGATTCCCACCGTGGTAATGTTTTTTTTTACATCGGGCGTTATTAAAAGGCTTAGGTCTGTATGGTTGAAATTTTAGAATCCGACTTCGAATAAATCTCTGACGCCGCGCCTTATGCAAAACCATCTACGTACTTGAAGTTTTTAAAAAAGTAATGGGACTGAATTCAAGCAAGTCGACAATAATGCCAAATATGGCGCCACTTACGTTAACAGAGCGTAGGAGGACCCGTCGCTGGGAGGTATAAGTACTATTGGATTTGTAATTTCGTGAATCTTTCCGGCCATGGAGCGAATGATGATATTATGATTATTATTGTAACATGCAGTTGTGAATAATAATACCACGCATCTATATATTATATGTGACATCATTGCCTGTCGCGGTTTTGGGAACTTTGTCCCGGTGACTAGCTGTCACTGGATCCGAGGAATCGGTTGTTTTTCTAACCGGTTCTTATAGAATTTATAAAATGGTCAGTCACACTAAAGTTAAAATGAACAAAGGCGAACCAAAACCGCCCGTAGGGCTTAGCAGCAAAAACCTGCTGAGCGGGCTTTTAACTGCTAGATACATATTATGAGGGCATTACCAGAGAAAACCGGAAATACGACATTTTCAAAAAAGATTTTAGACGTATTGACTCTTTTCCACAAAAAAGTATAAATGGATTTCGAAAGATTGTTCTTTTATCTAGCATTCGTATATAATAAATTTTGAGATTTTTTTTGATTTTTAGTATAATAATTTTTTACCACAGGTCGTTGGCAGATTTGTTAAATTTTCAAAAAAGTTTTTGTATTATACCACACCCATTTCAAATAATATAATCTTGCACTAAAATAAATCAATACATTATCTAGCAAACGCATGTTTTAGAATTTTAAATTTAGTTTCAATAAAATCATTAAAAAATATATATACGTACATGTGTTTCTTGACGAAACTTAGTCAGTTTGTGTATTTATTTGCGAACTTATAAACTAATATATTTCAGATTTTTTTAACATTCTTATTAAATTTAGACATTATTGAAAAATGATAAATACTTATTATCAAAAAATAATTACAAAAAGTACATTATTTTAATAGTTTTATCATCACGCCTTTCAGCATTTTTGGATGAAGGTATAAATTAAAGCTAATTTGGATTGAAATAAATTCGATATTGAGTTATAATTTTAAAAAGCTGGTACGGAGAATAATTAATCTTTCTCATTGTAACCGCCCTGCACGATCGTAAGAACAACTTTCGACAAAATGTGGATTTTCGTCCGCTGGCTGGTTAAACGCTCTTAATGTGAAGCCTCTAGCGCCGTGGTCGTCAAATTGTGGCCCGCGGGCCGCATGCGGCCCGCGACGGATATTTGTGCGGCCCGCACAAATATCTGGCGTTTTCTTTTTAAATATGTTTTTTTCATGTACAATTACACAACACATTTTTTGCGGCCCGCACAAATATCTGCTGTTTTCTTTAGAACTATATTTTTTTCATGTACGAGTACAATTATTGCGGTATCCGTTTTTTTGATTATATAAATTATGTCATCCTTTTTTTGCTACCCGCAAATACCTGCCGTTTTCTTTTTAAACATATTTTTTAAATACATTTTTTTTATGTAGATACTATTATATTATCCGTTTTTTTGCGGCCCGCACAAATATCTGCCGTTTTCTTTTTAAATATTTTTTTTTCATGTACAATTAATTATATTACCTATCCGTTTTTTAGATCTAATTATATTGTCGTTTGAGACTTTCAGGGGGGGGGGGCAGTAGAAGACCCAGAGAAAATTAGAGGGCGTAGAGATGGCACAGTGAGGGAGTAGGTAGATAAAAAAATATGGTTAAAAAGACCAAAAAACACGCTTATCACGTTTCTACTAATAAAGCTAAATAAACTTAAATATTAGTTAATTTTTGTTTTTGTATGTATTGTTATCATTTTTATCACGTGCAACACCCCCCCTCCCCCCCGAAATCATAAGTGTGCGGCCCGCGGTGATACCTCACATTGTCCTATGTGGCCCTTCACCAGAAAAGTGTGACGACCGCTGCTCTAGCGCAAGAGAGGCACATGCCAAAATTTTCGAAAGCACTGGAGCGACAGCGTATTTTAAAACTTTTTTCTCCGTTGGCTGGATCATTTTTAGAAGATCATTTTTTTTAATTTTTGTCAACATCAAAAAAATCATACCTTTGAACTTTAACATGGAAACATCAAAACATATTGCAGTGCTATATAGCCAATGAATTAACCTATGTTTAACGGTTTATCTCATACTAGTTGGTGACCGACATGCGTTGCTATGCCATTTAATAAAGAAATTGTTTCTCCTTGCGTGTCCTTTCCCATTCGTCCCGTTCCCCTTCCGCCCCCCCCTTTTCTCCTGCGTCCCGTTCCCCTCTCGCATTCCCACTCCGTCTCCTCCACCTTCCCTCTCCCCACTCCACTTCCCCCTTCCCCCGTCCCGCGCATTCCCCTCCCAGGTTCCTCTCCCCCTCCCAGGTTCCCCTCCCCCTCCCTGGTTCCCCTCCCCCCACGCTCTCTCCCTCCCGCATTCCAGAAGTTTTATACAAACCTTGTCCTGACAATAACGAACACACAAAAAAAAAATATCTGATTTGGTGCAGTCGTTCGAAAGTTATGCGCGTACATACATTTCAGCGATTCATTTTTATTTATATAGAAGAAGAAGATAGATAGATAGATAGATTTTGTAGGATTTATAAAAAAATATTAAAAAAGTTTATAACCGCGCGACTCCTGCGTGTTTGTCACTTTGAAACTGCCGTGTGTTGCGGTGGGTAGCAAATGATTCCTCTCAAGATCGAGGGATCAAATGCTGCGGTATGTTGTGGACTGTATGCGTGGTTCTTATCTATTTTATTATATTTTATCTCACTTACCCAGACTACTTCCCTCTTAGATTTTGTGTTCACTGGGAAGGTAGGTATGTTAGTATGGGAGATTTTGGAAGGAATGGTGACTGGGAATGAACAATTAATTGATCGCGAAATCATTAGCGAGAGTAAGTGATGCGTGGCGATGATACTCGATAAAAGCTGCGGTTTTAGAATTACGTTTGCGGTTTGATTATTTAAGTGTAAAGCGGTGCGGTATAGGACTTGTCCCTTGCGGCGAGGCGAATTCAACTCAACTGATTATAGCAGAGGGCATTCAATCGGTAGTTCCAAAGAACCACATGCAACAATAAAAGGCGTGAACACCGTGAGAGGTACTTATTTAAACAATATAGAATATTTTTGATTTATGTGTATTGTCTGTGGTATACTTGATAACGACAGGTGCATATCCATGGAAAAGGGACTTAATTTCAACCGCAAACAGCTGATCAGAAATTCTGCGTAAATAAAATATTTAAAAAAATTATTTTTTACATCTTTATAAAATAGTCATGAGAGATAAAACATTTAATAAACGTGGGAGGTACGAATTATTTTTATTTCTGCCGAATCAAGAGATAATTGCTTTTTTTATCCGAAAAGCAATCGGAGACATTTAAAATGCTGCTAATATACGGCAAAAATTGCCCAAGTGAAGATACATTTAATGTTACTAAATTAATCATTAGACTGTGACACCATCAAAGAAAACAATTTTCATGATTTTAGAAGCAACTTTGTAAAGTTTTTAAAAGTCAATTGTAATTCAAAATAATAACCTAGCCCTATTTTCATAAAATTAAAAATAAAACATTAAAAAAATACACGTTTTCATGGGAAGAAATTTAAATTTATGAACGACGATATTTGTTTTCGTTATTTGTTTTTGGGGTGTTATGCCGTGTTGCGATACCTCCTTCTTTAGCCAACGTTTCGGAGAGCGCGTTGCAGTGTCCATCATCAGGACAGATCCGGTAGATTTGAAGGAAGGTTGGCTAAAGAAGGAAGTAGCGCAACACGGCATAACACCCCAAAACCAAATAACGAAAATACTTTTGGCCTTGAAATTCTTAAAACGTAACTGACAATATTTGTGTTAAAAGGAAAATTGGTCGAATGTAATTTAAATTTAAGCCCATCAAAATTGTTTTTTCAAAAAAATATTATTTTATATTTTCTTATACATACGAGGATTGTCCAAAAATTAAAGACCGTGTAAATTTTAAAAAATCAGGAAAAAATATATATTTAAAAAAAATTGCATGATATTTTAGGTACATATCCACACTATTTTTCAACATAGTGTCCGCTACGATCAATGCACTTGGTGAGCCGTGGCACTAGATCCTTTATTCCCTTATCGTAGAATTCCGCCACGAAATTTGCTACTCGTGTCACCTCTCTTTTCGCGTCCTAATCGGTCTCCAAAGGTTTTCCGGCCAAATGTTGCTTCAGGTGGAGATAAAAATGCAAATCATGTCATTGATTGTCTTTTGATTATGTGCTTAGGTAGTGAACTCGTGTTTCAACCCAAAAAAGCATCGAATTAGTTGGAAAAATTGATCGAAGAGACCCGAGCGCTTTCCACACGATTTTGCTTTTCGGCAAACGCAATTTACATACGCTATTTTTCCCTCAAAATCGTTTTTGTGGTAGACTTACTGACGGCTGTGATCAAAATTGCGAGCTTCCGAACTTAGACGGGGGTGGGTAAGTATCTGGGGGTCAGTGTGTCAACGTGACGTGAATTCATCCCTCTCAGTGCGGTGCAGACGATGTTCCGAGAGAGTACGGCTGGAGAAGTCAAAGGGACTCCATCAACCATTCTCTCCCGATCCGATCTACGCACCAAGACCCGGACGCGTATTTACAAAACCTATACCGATTCAGTCGCGGTAACGACAATTCACATTTTAAATATACCTCTGAATTGGTTATTTTTTATCACATTGCAAAAACAAAAATTGTTCTAAAATCTATATAAAATAATCTTTCTGATGTGTATATTAGAAATTAATAATTTTATTTCTAAATATTTAAATTTTAACATTATTCCCCTATATTGTAAATACACCTCTATATTGATAATTTTTGATCACTTTGCAAAAACAAAAATTGTTCTAAAATCTAGATAAATTAATCTTTCCAATGTGTATATTAGAAATTAATAATTTTATTTCCAAATATTTAAATTTTGATATTGAAAATTTAAAGCGAGTGAAACGCGGTAGGGATTGTAAATACGCGACCCGGACAAACCTAACCCCATGAACCCGGGCACCAATGCTAAGTCACCAAACGTAGCGAACCACTATGTGGTAACTCGAGAAACTTAAGTTGCCTCCCAGTTCTAACCGCGCATCTTCATGGAAAAATCTCTGGCAGGTCTGAAAACTTTCATTTAACCCAGAGTGAATTCTCGTAAGTCTATTAAAAGGTTTAATAAGCTGTTGAGGGAACAATTAGTTTTCGTTTAAGTACCCATAAAGTTATCGTTATAGTTTAGTACTGTTTCACTATTATTGAACTATGCGTACTTGCAAATTGATTATACCTACTCCAAATAAAAACTAATAGGCCACTTGCATCACATTTTTTAAAAATTTTTTCCGGTTTAGGCAAATATTCTAAGACATTCTGTATTTTTTATTTTTTTTTAATCGTATTTTTGAAACCCTGGGGATTTTTTGAAAATTTCAATACGAAAAATCAGACCATTTTTTATAAACCGGAAAGACGGGACATAATTTTATAGGTGTGAAAAAACGATAATTACATAGCCGAAAATCATTTAAAAAAAAAATAACGTTTTCCACACGAATGGCACAGGAGAATAACGAGGCATACCAAAAATATTACATCTCATAAATATTTTTTTCCTTGATCCATCTTATTGATCATAAATCATTATAATGTACAGCGTCTATATTACTAAATTCAATGTAATATACTTGGACTAGTAAATTGTAATAATAATAAGAATATTATAAAATTTTATTTTGTTAAAATCAGCACCATAATCATTATACCTCTAAAACATGTAACGACATCCTCTTCACGTTCTGAAGAGAACCCCGTACCCATTAATTGTACGGGGTTCTCTTCAGAACATCTGTCAAAAAATCAAACCAAATGATAAGTTCGCAGAGAACAAACAATAAATCTAGTGAACGAATTCAAAAATTCGCCTGCAATCAAAGTGATGCCATATAAAAAAATAAATCAGTGTGGAATTTTATAAAATTAATAGGAACATTTTCGGCGACGGGACATTTTCATGTAGTGACGTCACGAGCCCAAATAATGGATTTATTTTTTTAAAAATAAAACAAACTGTACATTTCTAAAAATTTTTACTAACATTTTCGTAATCTTAGTAAAAAACTCTATCCACACGATTTTTTCCAAGTCGTTATGATGTCCATGCAAGTGGCCTATTGTGTTTACCGTAAAATAATTGTGCATTTTAATTATATACCGCTGCTACAATACTAAAATAATTTCCCATACTCAGCTCATTTCAGCTAATTTTCATAATTACTGCATTTTTACTTACGACGGCAGTATAAATACGTGTGTAAAGTATAAGTAGGACATAAACAAGCCGCCATAAATGCGATTAACAGATCGTCGGATACTATTTTTCGGCAGATTAAACAATATAAAAGCTACACGCGAGATTTAAATACTTCTATTAGTAAACATTGCGGTTTTAAACTTCAGTTTATTTACAATACGGTGATGTTGCTATGTCTGGAAAATATGTAATCAAAATATTCAGATAACTATTTTCATACTTCAGGAAACAATTTTTTAATGTGTATTAGCGTAGACCCGTGAAAAATCATGGGATTTTATAATAATTTTTTTTTTTTTTTTACAATGTATACCGCACAAGAATCTCAACTGCTCCCGTCTGGAGCCAGTGAGACTATGGCATCCCCAATTGGGGTATGTTGTGAGGCTGAAGGTAGTGGGGAGGGGAAGGAGGTGGGGAAGAGGAAGGTTGGGAAGTAACTGGCTATTCAGATCTGGTCACTAAACACGGCTAAAGCCATTTTCAAGCAACGTTTCAATTCTGAATGGTGGTCTTACACCAGGGCGATACTAATAGTATCTTCCACTCTGGAACATGCCGCAAATATACTATATATTATTTTAAATGAATTAATTGTGAAATAACACAAATTAATCAAATAAAATTTATTTGCGCATGCCGGGTTCGAACCCGCGACCTCCGGAATGTGAGTCAAGAGTCTTAGCCACTGGACTACGGAGGTAATAATGGAAGGATTTATGAAGTTTTTCAATTTGGGAGGAGGGTATGAGTACCGCCGCTCCGGAACCTATTAATGGATAAAAATACCTCTGTTATAGGTCACTCCGAGTGGTTCGCTATGTTTGGTGATTTAGCAGGGGTGCCCGGGTTCATTGGGTGATGAGTGTTCAGGTTTGCCGGCGGATGTGGCGGGCCGGATCGAGAGAGACTGGTTGAGGGAGGCCTTTTGACTTTTCCAGCCGGACTATCTAGACCCATCGCCTTGCACAGCAGTTGGAGGAATGGATTCATACTTACGTCACTCCTGGTCACATTGATCCCCCAGATTCCTACCCACACCTCATACCCTTTTCCTTCCCAGAACTTCCTGGCATTGAAGGTAAATGGTCACCCCAAATGATGTCTTAGCAGGGGTTCCCGGTTTATGGGTTGAGTGTGTCTAGGTCTTGGCGGCGAATGCGAACCTGCTATGTGGCGGGCCGGACGGGGAGAGACTGGTTGATGGAAACCTGAGCTAGACCTCTCCCAGACCATTCCCTCTCAACTCATCGCTTTGCACCGCAGTGGGAGGGATGGATTCACACGTCCCTCACTTCTGGACATACTCCCAGATTCCTAAACACCCCTCATACCTTCCTATCATTCCTTTCCCTAAAACGACCCTCCACACAGTATCCCCTAAGATGACGTATGCCCTGAGGAAAAAAAATCCTGAGAGCCTCCTTTGTGGAGCTAATGTAAAAAAAACTGTAATATTTTATAAAAAAAATACATATATAATTTTTTATTGGAATAACTATTTTTATAATAACTCTTAAAAGTATACCCATTAATGTAACACCAAGAAGAAGAAGATAATATAAAACTAATAAATTTAAAGGAACATATGAAAAATAACAAGTTATAGAAAAATAAAAAGGAATTGGTTGCAACTGCATATATACTCCATAGTCGAAGACAATATTGCTAATTCTGAATTGGAAATATGAGATCAACTAAAATGACTTAAAGAGATCCTGGGTTCGAGTCCCTATTCCGACTGTTTATTTTTCTGTGATTTGATCTTTAAAATATTTTCGTTAAGATTTTTTAGTATTATCGTCTACAACAAAAAAAAAATATTTGCCTCTAATAAAAATAGACTATCAAAAATTTACTTTTCGAATGAACACCATCCTTAAAAATTATGACATCTGTTGAAAAAATTAAATTACTTACAGAATTATTAACTAGTAAAATAATAAGGTATCTTTTTTATCACTTGTATCATTCCCACAATTCAACCGGAACTGTATAGATGTATGAATTATATATCTGCCCTGATGATGAACACTGTAACGCTGTCCGAAACGTTGGGTAAAGGTAAGGGAGGTAGCGCAACATGGCGTAAGACCCCAAAAATAAATCACCATACGAGTAATTTTGTATATTCGTATAAATACTAGCAGAAGGTTCCCATTTACCACAAAAAACATTGAAAATTTGGGTGGTGCATGATTGCTTTATTTTTCACGCATTAAGAAGGAAAAAAAACTGTAGTGCATAACGATGATTTTTTGAAAGCCTCGTTTTTTCTAAGTTCGAATTATAAAAAAAAACATCTGTGGCGTTCACACGTGGTAGAAATGAAACTTTCAGAAAACTAAACTTCGAAAAAATGAGACGAGTTCGGAGTGGAGGAGGATAATTGTAGGGTTTATTTATTATCATATTGTTTCCAAGTTTAAAATTTATTTTACATAGATGGTCCACGGCATGCGTTGCAATGCCAAATACATTGTTTCTCCCTGAATCACCTTTACCGTGCGTCCCCGTTCCCCTCCCACGTACACTTTCTAGCTAGCCTTATAAATGTCACCCGGGGATAGTGTAGCTTCCCAACAGTGAAAGAATTTTTCAAATCGGTTCAGTAGTTTCGGAGCCTATTCAATGCAAACACAAAGACAATCAAATCTTTCCTCTTTATAATATTAGCACAGATTTAAAGAGGAGGCCAATAGGCTACGAAGAATCGCTCAAAGAGGTCCCCGATTAGTCTATCTCTCTCGCAGGCTAAACGCTGTAGATGTATGTGTTTGTCTCTTTTTAATGTTACTCGTTTCCGTTTTTTTAAATTTTTTATGTAAATACCGCACAAGAGTCCCAATTGGTCTCGTCTGGAGCCAGTGAGACTATGGCATCCCCAATTGGGGTATGTTGTGAGGCTGAAGTTAGCGGTGAGGGGAAGGAGATTGGGAAGAGGAAGGTGGTTTCCCACCTGGCTATTCAGATCTGGTCACCAAACACGGCTAAAGCCATTTCAAGCAACGTTTCAATTCTGAATTGTGGTCTTACACCAGGGCGATACTGAGAGTATCTTTCACTCCGGAACGTGCCGCAAATATGCTATATATAATTTTTATTGAATTAATTGTGAAATAACACAAATTATTCAAATAAAATTTATTTTTCACGCCGGGATTCGATCCCGCGACCATCGGATTGCGAGTCAAGAGCCTTACCGTTACCCAGCCGGCCGTCAAAATCGGCCGTTTAATCGAGTTTTAAATTAAAATGGTGCTAAAGAAATTTTCACTTTAAAATTCGAGGCCCAGCGTTTCCAGACGTATGCATATTACTGTAAAATAAAATAATAAAGTGTATTTCTTGTATCTTGAATATTTCTGGAATCGACGAGTGTTTGTGTTGGGTTTTAACGAGATAGTTATTAAAAATGGCGTCAGACATTATATTCTGATGCTTCGTATTGGAATGACGATCTTGTAAATGTATATATTATTGAATCGATTGCTGGGGAGTTAACCCGGAGATGCAAGAAAGATAGTTCATTTTTAAAAATCTACATCGTCTATCTATGTAAATAAAAATGAATCGCCGAAATGTATGTACGCCACGGACATATGAATATATCTGGACCTGCCCTAAGTGATAAAAACGTATTATTTCCCCCTCCCCATGGAGCCGGCTGGAGCTCCTCTTTGGACCCAGCTGGGCTTTACGAGAGCCTCGCTTGAATCAAAAAAATGTGATGTCATCATTCTTGTCCTAACCAGCGCAGAGGTAACATCATACATTTTACGAAATAACACGGCAAAATATGAGAGCTTGTGCTATAGACCTACTTAGAACATAGCGAATGTGGGCGTTTCTCTAGTGAGCTCGTCGCAGGTAACAGGGGTAAGTAAATTATGAAACATTTGTAAAAGTGTCTTAACTAAACACGGCAACAAAATATTGCTATGTGTATTGGGGCGAGTCTTTTTGGGGCGAGCATTTGGCCTTAGCAAGTATGTTATTAACGTGGCAAGCAATTCGCGCTCCCATGTAAAAAGGTCTATTCATTCAAAGCAGATTTTGCTTTTAAGAACTAAATGGTGATATTGTAATGCGAGATGCCTATATACTGTCAGATTGATTGTTTAACGAATCACAGTCATCTTCCTCTCATTCGCCCCCCATAGTTTGATTTTACCCCTCATCTGTATCTTCTGGTCTATTGAATTTGGATGTCTATGATGTACGCGCATAACCACCGAACGACTGCACCAAATTGGATAATGCTTTTTTGTGTTCGTTATTGTCAGGACAAGGTTTGTATAAAACTACTGGTGTGTGCATTATGAAATTTACGTTTTAAGATTTTCACTGCCAAAAGAATTTTCGTTGTTTGTTTTTGGGGTGTTATGCCGTGTTGCGCTACCTCCTTGTTTAGCCAACATTTCGGACAGCATTGCAGTGTCCATCATCAGGGCAGATCCGGCAGATGTGTACCGGATGATCTACCGGATCTGCCCTGATGATGGACACTGCAACGCTGTCCGAAACGTTGGGTAAAGAAGGAGGTAGCGCAACACGGCATAACACCCCAAAAACGTATAACGGCGATGAGCATCTGTTTAAATTGCTTTATGAATTCGTGTGATTATTTGCTAAGAATATGGAAGTATTAAATTACGAAATATTTATTACGAAAATTATGAAATTTGTTTAAAAAAAATTGCAATAGGTGGCACGCGAGCTGTTTGAAAACTGAATGTCACTAATGTAGGGGAATAAATGGATGGAGGGGAACCATGGAGGAAGGATTGGAACTCGGGAGGGGCATTCGCGGGACGGGGAAGGGGGGGAGTGGAGTGCGGAGAGGGAAGGTGGAGGAGGCGGAGTGGGAACGCGAGAGGGGAAGGAGACGTGGAAGATAAAGGGGACGCGGAAGGTAACGGAACGAATGGGAAAGGACACGCAGGAAGATACAATTTCTTTATTAAATAGAAGCAACGCATAGCAACGCATGCCGGGAACCAGCTAGTCATATTATAATATTGGTCCGGTCGGTGGCCGAGTTGGCATCTCATTTTAGTCCCACTCAGGCGTTCCTCGAATGGCTAAGTCCTCCACCACGACATAAGCAACATTTTCCGCTGAGTGTGGTGGTATTAGAAGTTTTTCAAATATTCTCAGGTTATTCGTAATACATTGTGCAGTTTTAATATTAGCACGTATGTAACCACTGTACATAATGTGTGTACATTGGTTACATATGACTATTGCGTTGTTTATTTCAACAGAAAGTTATGGGTGTTCTTGTTTTTGTCAACAAGGAATTAGAGCTGTTCTTGTTTTAGTCAACAAAAATATATGTTGCGGTTCTTGTTATAAGTTTTGCAGATGGAGTTGGCTTGAACACAGCACTCGAACGTTATGCATTGCTTATGTAAAAATATTAAATTAAATTACAGAGGATAAAGAGATAAATATTAAACTATATTCTCAGGCGGGCTAGAGCAGATAGAGAACTGCTTACATTAATAAAAATCAGGAAAATTTCATATCTGGGTCATATACTTCGAGGGGAGACGTATCATTTGCTCCTATTAATATTGAAAGGCAAGATAGAGAGTCGCCGAGGGCCTGGTAGAAGGCAAATATCTTGGCTACGAAATGCACGAGAGTGGACCGGCATTAGAAGTGTAGAGGATCTATTCCGGGCAGCGCAAGACAGAGACTTTTTGTGGAGTGATCGCCAACGTCGGGGAGACCTGATAGAGCACACAAAGAAGAAGAAATTATAAAGAAAATTGGCAAATAGGTTTTTGCTGCTAGGCCCTAAGCGACTTTTGGTTCGGCTTCGACCAGTTTGAGTGTTAGTGACTATATTATAAAAAATCCAATGGGAGCTGGTTCCAAAATAGCCGGTTCCTCAGATTATCAGGGATCCAGTGACAGCTAGTCACCGGGGCAAAGTAACCGCGACAGGCAATGGCGACATGTATAATATGGTGACCGGACTCAGAATGAAACCAACTCAGAAGCACCTCAGGAGTGAAGATAAAAAATATAAAAAAATTGGTTAAAAAGGGTAGGTTAGGTTTTAGGGTTACCGGCAATTTGAAAATAATTTTTTTATAGCTTTTAATGACCTTTCTAAGTTGTTTCTGAGTTTCCATGCCCACTCAGAATGAAACCGTACAATGTAATATAGACGCGTGGTATTATTATTCACAACTGCCAGTTACAATAATAATAATATTGTCGTCAATCTCTACATATCGGGAGAGATTCACGAAATTACAAATCTAATGGCACTCACGCCTGCAAGGCAATGCTGCTCACGCTAGCCGTTAACGTAAGTGGCGTCATCTTTTGGCATTGCTCTAATTCGGTTCAATTACAAAAGGAGATTTGTATACAAACTCCACGTGCGAAAACTATTCGTATTCTTAATCGGATTCTTAAATTTCAACCGTACATATTTTTTACAGGCCCTGAGGAAAATAATTTCCCTCAGGGCCTATATCATCTTTGGGGATGCTGTGTGGAGGTTTTTTTAAGGAAAGGAAGTAGAGGAGAGTTCTGGGAAGGAAAAGAGTTTAAGGGGTGGGTAGGAATCTGAGGTTCAGTATGTCCTGGTCGTCCACCTTCAAGACACAAACCTCATCCCATAAACCCGGGCGCGTATTTACAAAACCTATACCGATTCAGTCGCGGTAACGACAATTTACATTTTAAATATACCTCTATATTGGTTATTTTTTATCACATTGCAAAAACAAAAAATGTTCTAAAATCTAGATAAAAAAATCTTTCTGATGTGTATATTAGAAATTAATAATTTTATTTCTAAATATTTAAATTTGAATATTATTCCCATATATTGTAAATACACCTCTTTATTTATAATTTTTATCACTTTGCAAAAACAAAAAAATGTTCTAAAATCTAGATAAAATAATCTTTCCAATGTGTATATTAGAAATTAATAATTTTATTTCTAAATATTTAAATTTTGATATTGAAAATTTAAAGCGACTCAAACGCGTTAGGGATTGTAAATACGCAACCCGGGCACCCCTGCTAAATCATCAAACGTAGCGAACCACTAAACTAGTAGGCCGATATATCGATATCGACTTAATTCGATATATATCGATGTCGATATATCGATATTTTTAAAAACCTTGCTTCCCTGTGTACGGTTGAAATTTAAGAATCCGATTAAGAATACGAATAGTTTTCGCACGTGGAGTTTGTATACAAATCTACTTTTGTAAGGCATATCTACTTTTGTAAGGTATACAAATCTACTTTTGTCGGCCTACTAGACCGATATATCGATATTTTTTTCTTTTTTTAAAAGATTATATCGAACTGTTATAGTTATATCAAACGTTTATCGATTGTTATAGTTTATCGATTGTTATAGTTATACCAAACGTTTATCGATGTATGTATATAATTTTTTATACTTACCTATGTGAATAATCACAAAATTTGTTTAGGTATATTAAATATCTTTTATTTCATAAATTTATAAAAAAAAAATTTATACCAGCTATCGAACTTAAAATAGTAACTTTGTCTGCTTAACAGCCTGCTTCCTTGTAGCCGGTTTCTGTTTTGAGTTATAGTGGCTGCTGCCTTTGAAAAAATACGTTTAGAAGGAACACTTGTTGCCACAATTGGTAGATGACTCATTATCACTTTAAAAAGATTGGGATATACATATACCTTACATCTCTTGCCATGTTTCAAGAATGTTTACTTTTAGAGTATTTACAGGAGCAGAAAGATATAACGTAAGCTCGTCGTCACCGTCATTTTTTTTCTTTTTATTTGCAGGTGAGCCAAAATTTATGGTTCTTTCAAAAATCAAATTCACCATTATCTTCATCCGATATTTCGATACGATATATTGGGTTTTTCGATATCGATATTTTTAGGGGTCGAATATCGATATTTATCGGTTTTCCGATATGTCGTTGCATCCCTAACCGTACACTCTCTAAGCTATTAATACTGTTTGATTGAGGCTATTACACTGTAAAACTTATCGATATAAAGTTAAAAACATTTCAAATTTTCGTATTCACCAGAGCGATACTGAAAGTACATACAATTCTTAGACCAACGATTCTGTGATTCTACAAAATCCAGCGACTCTGGGTTTATTTTATTTATTCAGAGAATTGCGGCTTCCAAACGAAAACTTTTGAAACCGGAAAAATATATTTCCTTCCTATCTTTATGGGCGTTTCATCGACTTGGTTAGGATTGGGTTCGGATTTTCTCAGACTCTATGGGTCCAATGAACATGAAACTCTGTTTATGTTCAAAGATTTATGGAATCTAAACAAAACTGGTGCAAAAGGTTGAAAGATTTAGAACAAAGGGTATTGATGCGGGGTCTGGACAAAAAGGGTATTGGACATTTGGCCAAGGATTTTAAATACCCCACAATAAGATACGTTTTTAGATTTTAACGGCCAAAGTATTTTTGTTATTTGTTTTTGGGGTATTATGCCGTGTTGTACAGCAACACGGCAACCGCAACCGGAGGTAGCGCAACGCGGCATAACACCCCAAAAACAAATAACAAAAACCCCACAATAACTTAAATTTAAATGATTATAGGTTTCGGTTGAAGATTAAATCTGAAAATGACTAAACTATCCAAAATATACCTTTGCTACATGTCATGTCATTAAATACAATTTTCTCTCGATGTTTAAATATGTTTATATTTAAACTCGCCGAAGTCCCCGGCATTGCCCGGACTTTACGTAGAGTTTTTTTTATTTTCCTAAAAGTAATTTTCCTCTTATATTGAACGCCAAGTATGTAAATTTATTATTTTCTGAGATGAAACTTCTTTAGCATCGTTGTGATTTGAAACTCGATGAAACGAAAAAGGCACCCCTGCTATGTAAGTTGCCGAACTTATCAAACCACTTGGGGAGACCTACGGCAGGGGTGTTGGTTATCCAATAAATGGTTATGGCGATATCCATATCCGACACCCAAATTGAGTTAAATTGGATTCTGCTAATCAAAAAAAAAAAAGACAAAGTTCGAGGTCAGAGTTGTGGACATAATGTGATAAGTGTAATTCTGGGCAACATTGTACACGGAAAGTCACGCAGTAACATGACAGTACACGCAATTCCTTTTTTAATCAAAATAAGTGTTTAACATGAATCACTATGAGAATAATTATTTAAATTTTATTAACCCCTGAAGCTAATTTTTTTCGCTTTTGGGAATAGCTCACATAGGCCTTAAAGAAATATTTGCATTTCCCTTACTGTCATGGTGAGAAATGTAATCTAAGCGGTGTTGTAAAGAGAAAACACCACCCTTTATATTCAAATCAAAAACTTCATCACAGAAGAATTAAAATGTACTTACACACATGAAATCAAAGTTTTCGAATGCAATTTGAGAAAAATTTATGCAACTATGCGTTTTTTTTATTAATTATTTTTACATGCAACAACAAAAAAGTGGGGTGACAAAAGCATTTTCCTAATGAAATATGTGTATTCGTATTTAGTTTTTTAGTTATCGGTAATTTTAGGTTCAAAGATATATTGACATTTTGATATTTTTTATGTTTGCGTTGAATATTTTAATCATCATTATCATTACATAGTATAAAATGAAGTCGCTCAAAATGAACGTGCGCGTTAATCTTTTAAACTACGCAACGGATTTTCATACGGTTTTTTACCAATAGATAGAGTGATTGAAGAGAAATGTTTATATGTATAATACATGTAGATTATATTAGAGAAAAGCCGAGAAATTCAAAGAAAACATATTTTTGTGCGATTTAAAACGGCTGGCGGGCCGTACTATAGTCACTTTTGAAATTCGTTCTACGGAAGAAATTGGAAAATAGATGTCCTAGAGTAAGTAGGTATTTGATTTGAATTATTTTATTTGATGAAGTCGCTCAAAATGTATGTGCGCATAGATCTTTTAAACTACGCAACGGATATTCATGCGGTTTTCACCAATAGATAGAGTGATTCAAGAGGAAGGTTTGTATGTATAAAACATTCTTATTATGGTAGAGAAAAGTCGAGAAAATCAAATATTCAAGGTTGGGTAATGGCGTTATGTTTCGTTAGCCACAGCAACGTGTGGCCGGGTCTGCTAGTATTTCTATTTCGAATTATAAAATAGGTAATGCTTATTTCATCGCCTTTCAAAAACAGTTATTAGTTTTCGGATACGTTTATAAATATTACAACAAATTCTTTGTGGAACTACTTTAGAATCAAATGTCTTCAAATTCATAAAATGTGTTCATTTCATAAAATGTGATCAGATTTATAAAATGTCGTCAAATTCATAAAATGTGGACAAATACACAATTTCATACAGGTAGGTAGGAATCTGGGGATCAATGTGTCCAAGATTGACGGATGAATAAATCCACTCCTCCCACAGTGATGCAAGGCGATGGGTCGAGAGAGTTCGGCTGTTGTAGGGGTCTAGGTTAGGTCTCCCACAACCAGTCTCTCCCGATCCCAGAGCCCAAAGGGTTGGGAAACGCATCCGCCGCCAAGACCTAGACAAACCTCATCCCATGAACCCGGGCACCCCTGCTGAGTCACCAAAACGTAATAACAACTACACAATACTAAAACACCGGGACGACTGTATCCACAACCGCCGAACAGGAAATATTTTTATTTTTTTTACATGAGCTCCACACAGGAGGCCCTGAGGAAAATAATTTCCCTCAGGGCCTATGTCATCTTTGGGGATGCTGTGTGGAGGGTTTTTTTAAGGAAGGGAAGGAGAGGAGAGTTCTGGGAAGGAAAAGGGTTTAAGGGGTGGGTAGGAATCTGGGGTTCAGTATGTCCTGGTCATCCGCCTCCAAGACCTAGACAAACCTCATCCCATGAACCCGGGCACCCCTGCTAAATCACCAAACGTAGCGAACCACTTGGGGTGACCTATGGCAGAGGTGTTGGTTATCCAATAAAGGTTCCCGGGGCGGCGGTACCCATTCCCGCCTCCCAAATTAGTTATAGATATATAATAAACGAAAAAAATGCATATGTAGAGTTGTTAAATTACTTTGTATAAAAATTTAGTTTTGCTTACATGATTGTGTCATTAAAAACTCTTCACGAATATATAAGAATGAAACGGGTTCATGGGGTAAGGTTCGTCTAGGTCTTGGCGACGGATGCGTCTGCCCACTTACTGCGTGGCAGGCCGGATCGGGTCGGAAGGGAGTGGTTGAGAGAAACCATTTGGCCTCCTGCAACATTCTGTCAATCCATATTCTTGCACCGCAGTGGGAGAGATAGATTCATACATACGTCACTCCCGGACTAACTGACCCCTACCCACAACTCACAACTTTATCCTTCCCAGAATATCCTCTCCTTCCTTTCCTTTAAAAGACCCTCCAAACAGCATCAGAGCCTCAGAGCTTTAAGTGTGAAACCTTAAAAAAATAAAGTAGACAAGAATACGTAGCAGCGCACAAAGAGGAGATCGATTATGTTATTTCATTTTCTTGCAGGCTAAATCCTATAGATTTTTTTTTCATATATTTATTCAGTTTTTAGTTGTACAGTATTTATTTGTCTTACTCAAATCTTACAAAACTGATCAATCAATCAGTTTTTTTTTTTTTTACAGTGAATACCGCACAAGAATCTCAACTGCTCCCGTCTGGAGCCAGTGAGACTATGGCATCCCCAATTAGGGTATGTTGTGAGGCTGAAGGTAGTGGGGAGGTGAAGGAGGTGGGGAAGAGGAAGGTCGGGAAGTACCTGGCTATTCAGATCTGGTCACCAAACACGGCTAAAGCCATTCTCAAGCAACGTTTCAATTCTGAATGGTGGTCTTACAGAAGGGCGATACTAATAGTATCTTCCACTCTGGAACATGCCGCAAATATACTATATATTATTTTTAAGTGAATTAATTGTGAAATAACACAAATTAATCAAATAAAATTTATTTGCGCATGCCGGGTTCGAACCCGCGACCTCCGGATTGTGAGTCAAGAGTCTAACCCACTGGACTACGGAGGTCGTCATTGTAAATGTATGTGTTTGTCTCTTTTTAGTGTCTCTGTTTTTCGTTTCATCAGGTTTCAAATCTTAACGGTGCTAAATAAGTTTTTACATAAAAAAATATTCCAAGTGGAAACATTAACATCAACTGAAAATTGGCTTGGATTCCATTCAAATCCATAGACAACGATCTTCAACTATTGGAAATATCCATTCGATAGAAGTTACGCTAAAAACATGAGAAACATTCAATTTTAACGCTATTATGATGTCTAAATTAGACGTGGGCGGATCGTGAGTCAATGGTAGCGATGTATCTAGGCCGAATTATTAATATCGCGCGTGACCTCTGCTGTATAAAAAGTGTTTTTTTGATCGCATTATTAATTTGAAGTCAGGCGGAGAATAATGAGTCGATATTATTATATTTTTTGGTTCAGCGAGGATTTCTAATAAGGCATTCATAATTTTTTATTTTTTTGTATTTTCAGAGGCACGGCATATTTTTGATCCGAATGTGAAGGGGAAAATGACCAGATAAAATAATAAATGATGTTTACCAATTACCATGTTGGGTTTCCTGATTGTTGGAATACATCAATAAGTTAAGAATATTTATTTTCTCTTTTATACGCCCACAGGTTTTTACATTGATTATATTACAGTCTAATTTATTCTTAGTACATTTACATTACAAAGGTATAATATATTGGGTTCCATGACAGTTCATCCTGCGACAATTCATCCGGTGACAGTTCATCCTGCGACAGTTCATCCGGCCGACAGTTCATCCTGCCGACAGTTCATCCTGCCGACAGTTCATCCTGCCGACAGTTCATCCCGCCGACAATTCATCCGGCGACAGTTCATCCTGCGACAATTCATCCGGCGACAGTTCATCCTGCGACAGTTCATCCGGCCGACAGTTCATCCCGCCGACAAGTCATCCGGCGACAATTCATCCTGCCTGATCATTTAGAAGATTTTTTCTTCAAGTAAGTATGCAAAGAGGATATACGGCCGTACAACCAAATTCGATATACTTATATCTGAAGGCATCTGGAGTGGAAATCCGCTGTAAAAATATTTTTACTAACAATAATTTCGACTCTCCGAAGAAGCATGCGTGAATAACAAAATACTACATACTTATACGTGCAGTCGGCTTAGCAAAGAACGGTAAAGATTCCTACTTGCATCTAATATATCTTTTTTAACCTAACCTAACCTAACCTAACCTAACCTAACCTAACCTAACCTAACCTAACCTAACCTAACCTAACCTAACCTAACCTTACCTAACCTAACCTAACCTAACCTAACCTAACCTAACCTAACCTAACCTAACCTAACCTTCATATATAAGTATATCGATTTTTGTTGTACGGCCGTATATCCTCTTTGCATACTTACTTAATAAAAAATCTTCTAAATGATCAGGCAGGATGAATTGTCGCCGGATGAATTGTCGGCAGGATGAACTGTCGGCAGGATGAACTGTCGGCAGGATGAACTGTCGGCCGGATGAACTGTCGCAGGATGAACTGTCGCCGGATGAATTGTCGCAGGACGAATTGTCGGGTCACCAACATATTGTCCTCCACCCTAGGAGTTCACCTGTGTTGTAGAGGACATTTTTCAGTTGTAAATTATAAATTGTGAATAGTAAAACAAACAAGTGTTCATAGTTAATATAAAAAGAGAAACAATAAAAATCAAAATATAAAATCGTCTTCAATTCGACAAAAATCATAAATTAAAAGTTAAAAAGATTGTAGCCAGTTTCTTATGTTTTTTTTGTATTCAATAATATTAGTTGTTTTATATTGTGTAGGAATAGAATAGTATAGTTTTATAGCCTGGTATCTGTAGTGTTTTTGTCCAAAGGATGTTTGTTTTTGGTATTTGTAGTTGGTGAGCATGTCTTGTTCTAGTATTGCGAGAATTTTGTGAAGTGTTAAATGTGGATAAGTTCTTGTAAAGGAAAGTTAGTATTTGTTTTGAATATAATTTTTGAATTTTCAGCACTGGGAATTTACTTTTATTAGGGTTTTCTGAGCTTTTTTTTTTTTTATTCTTCATTTTAAGCACCCGCTAAACTGTCAAAACAGTTTGTCAGCAGGTCAATTTAACAATATTAATATAACATTAAATCACAAATATGACAAGAAACCACAATACACAAAATAGATACAGAAGAATAACTTTTAAATAGCTACAATACAAAGGCATAAAATATACAGATAGACAGATATAACACAGGCAAATTACTCTTAGTCATATTTATACATACCTAAGATTACAAACAATATCGGTATAAAAAGTTTTGATCCATTAGCCATTTGTTATTTTTTTTTTGAAATCGGTGGTGCAATTTGATTCGATTTTTATGTTCACTGATATCTTATTAAATATGGTAGGGACAAGATAAGTGAATGTCCGTTGTCCGTACTTATTTATAATTTTCGGAACGGATAAACCCTCACTTTTACTAAATCTAGTGCCATGTGCATGGTCAACTTTTTTTTTATATATTGAATCCGACAAAAGGTTTTGGCATACAATTTTAAACCATAATGTCCCTCGAACAGGTAATATATTAACTGACTCATATAATAATTTTATGTCTCTTCTTTGTGCGTAAATACTTTTGTTTACCAAGAGCTTAGTCAAAGAGTTTTGAATTGTTAGAATGTAACCTATATTTGTCTTGCACGAGTTTCCCCAAGACGTTATTCCATATCTGATAGTAGATTCCGCTAATGACAAATAAATTATTTTTAACGTACTTATGGGCAGTGGCGGCTCGTGACTTTTGGGTGTGCTAGGGTGTTATTACTAAAAAAAATGGCATTACGGATGTTGTCGTAGCCGAAAAAAAATTTTTTTTTTTTTTTCAAAAATTGGTTTTTGTATGAAGATTTTTCAGGAAATCCGTGCGGCGCACGGACAAACTGAAACTTCCTGAAATTTTTCATACAAAAAACAAATTTTCGAAAAAAAAAAAAAAATTTTTTTTCGGCTACAACAACATCAATAATGCCATTTTTCGTAATATCAGCACTCTAGCACACTTAAAAGTCACGAGCCGCCACTGCTTATGGGCATGAAATATTTAATTTTGTAAATTCGCCCAGCAATAGCTCATGGGCGTTTGCAGACGTTGCTTATGTGAGTATCCCATTTCATATGCGTATCTACAGTTATCCCCAAATATATGTACGTTTGTATAATTTCAATGGTTCCGCATTTGCAGGATTGTGACGAATTGTGTATACACTCAAATGTATGCGAAACAGTGTATTAATTTATTTTTTACTGGCACAGCCCCAGGCAATAATGCCGTATTCCATTATGGATTGTGCAAGTGCGAGGTATATATTTTTTATATCACATATGTTTAAAATATTTCTCAAGTTTTTAAAAAAGTAAATAAACTTGTTTAGTTTTTCTATTACCGAATCTATATGTTTATCCCATTTTATATAACGGTCGAAGTATATGTATACCAAGATATTTAATATTTTCCGTTTGTGTAATTGGGGGACAGTCGCATGGGGTTTGTGTCGATATCTCAATGGTTCTACATTATATTTGTTTTTCGACTTGTAATTGTTTTAATTTCGGCAGGTAACATATTGTCCTGGCAGGAATCAATTAGTCCAGCGTTCTTTGTCCATATTTGTTTAAATGCTTAGATACGATTAGTCCTTCATTAAACTTAAGGCGCCGCTACCCGCATTTCTACCGATTTCTTACATGCCTCCCTTAAACATTTGAAGTTTTGAAGCTCTTAAAAAAATATATGTTATTTTTTAAGATAATGTCTAGAATTTGGGAGGCGGGTATGGGTACCGCCGCCCCGGGAACCATTTATTGGACAACCAACACCCCTTCCATAGGTCACCCCAAATGGTTCGCTGCGTTTGGTGACTTAGCAGGGGTGTCCGGGTTTATGGGATGAGGTTTGTCTAGGTCTTGGTGGCGGATACGTTTTCCCAACCACTGCGTGGTGGGCTGGATCGGAGGAGACTGATTGAGGGAGGCCTTTTGACCTCTCCAGCCGGATTCTCCCGACCCTTCGCCTTGCACCGCAGTGTGAGGAATGGCTTCATACGTCCGTCACTCCTGGCCATACTGACCCCCAGATTCCTACCCACCCCTCATACCTTTTTCCTTTCCATATCTTCTCTTTACTTTCCCTTAAAAGACCCTCCACACAGCATCCTCAAAGATGACATAGGCGCCTAGGGAAAATGTTTTCCTCGGTGCCTCCTGTGTGGAGCTAATGTAAAAAAAAAAAAAAAAATGCTGCCCGCGCCGAAACGCAAATTATACGAAATTCCCTCGATAGAAAATAATCGCAAAGTATGCTCCGAAAATTTTTCAGTTATTTTACAAATTATAGTTGTGAAAAATTCACAATGTTTCTTTAAATGATACTTAAGATACGTTCCACGAGATTTTACTCTATTTTAAACGAGTCATGTTTTATTAAACAACTTCGCAATTTTCGCATCGATTTTGACGCTTTAAATGTTAGCGCTCTCCTCTAACATTCGTAATTTCATATCTCTCCATCCTCTTCTTTTTGAGCCCGGTTACGGGCCCTTAAAACGACTATTGTAAGTGTGGTCCAGTCTGTGTATGTATATATCCATATCCATATGCTGAAATATAATTTTATACCACTGAATTTTTTTTATTTTTTTTTTACAGTGAATACCACACAAGAATCTCAACTGCTCCCGTCTGGAGCCAGTGAGACTATGGCATCCCCAATTGGGGTATGTTGTGAGGCTGAAGGTTGCGGGGGGGGAAGGAGGTGGGGAAGAGGAAGGTTGGGAAGTACCTGGCTATTCAGATCTGGTCACTAAACACGGCTAAAGCCATTTTCAAGCAACGTTTCAATTCTGAATGGTGGTCTTACACCAGGGCGATACTGATAGTATCTTCCACTCTGGAACATGCCGCAAATATACTATATATTATTTTAAATGAATTAATTGTGAAATAACACAAATTAATCAAATAAAATTTATTTGCGCATGCCGGGTTCGAACCCACGACCTCCGGAATGTGAGTCAAGAGTCTTAGCCACTGGACTACGGAGGTCGTCAGAATTGCTCTTACTGAAAGAATTTTAAGATTCTGGTTAAGTATGGAACATTATGCCTTTGTTCGTATAATCATTTATGAGCTAATAATTTAACTAATGAATTTTGAACTGATTGAGCATGATTTACATTTGTTTTACATGAAAGTCCCCAAGCTGTAATTCCATACCTTATAATAGATTCAGCTAATGATAAATAAATTTATCTAAGTACGCGTTTTGAAACATAGAATTTTAATTTATATTATTTGAACATTATTTTAAACAGGGATAGTAATAAACAACAGGTTGCAAAAAAAAAATTTTTTCATTACAGTGAATTAAATTTGATGAAATTTAAAAGAAAAATAATAAAAATAAATTCAAATTATCAGAATTAAAATCTCGACATAATTTTTTTTTATAATAACATTTTATATATAACATTAAAAATGTCGAAATCATTAGTATATTCATTTACAAAACTGTGTAAGTGAGGAATTAGCGAGTTTGCTACATAATTTGTTTGTGGATGTTTATTTATTTATTAATTTACGGACAACAGTCCATTAAAAACATAATAATAACACGATTAAAAAAAACAGAGATGACAGTGAAGGGAGAGCACATATAAATTAATAGCAATGACAATATAAAATATAAAAAGTACATATAGAGACACTACAAGTCAAAGCATGAAGAAGCATTTAAATATTGCGTATCGACTGGCGAAAGTCATTTAGTTTTACACCAAAAAAATCAATGCTTTGACTTGCGTTGACAAGTCTTGACATTCTGGATAAGGGAGAATGGAATCCATAATTAGTAGAATGTTGATTGAGGAACAGCAATTCATTTTTTCGAAGTCTACGGGAAGGGATGTTAAACCGGATGAGTTGTAACAACGCAGGTGTATCCGTAATACTGTTGATAATTTTAAATATACAAATTAGATCAGAGTCCTTTCTACGTTTTTCTAAAGAAGACATGTTTAAAATGTGTTCAATTTCATCATATGAGTACGTGCCTCTTTCAAGACCCAACCTCCAAGCAATTCCTCTTAGGAAACGATTGTTGACATTGAATCAGGTTATCATTGCTAGTGAGTCGAGTAGGTACTCTTAAATTGACTACACTCCGAGCTCCGAATTTACAATTTTGAAAAAGAACCGTCGGTCGTAGTAGTAGTCATAGATACGATTTTAGATTTTCACGGTGTTTTGACCGTAAAAATGGGTATTAATTATCGTTGATTAATTTTTGAATTTTTATTTATTATGAGTTATTGCGCTTCCTCGTTCTTTAGCCAACGTTTCGGACAGCTTTACAGTGTTCATCATCCTCAAAAAAATTAAGAAAAAGGAAGAAAAAACTATAGGAGGAAGCTCACATGGCATAATAACCCAAAAATGAATCACAATGTACTTAAAAATTATTTGAAAATTTTATTCAAGTACCAAATGTTTTCAAAATATTCATTTTTGTTGTCATTAAACATTACGGACACTCTAATTTGTGTCTGTCCGTAACTCTGGTTCAATGATCTCGCATTGAATTTAAGTTTTATTTTCGATATTGGAACTGTTTGTTTGAAGAATTCAGACAAGCGATAAAGTAGGTATCCACCTACCACCCACCACATTTTAACTAAAACTATCTTAATTGCCATTTTCAAAATTGGAACTGATTTGTCGAGAAATCAGAGTGTCCCGTGATTTTTATAAAAATTTTGTACTTAAGAACATTAAAATTTTTCGAGGAGAGACATCACAATAAAAGAACGTGAACATAATAAATAATGTTACATTTACATCTTAAAAAATCATAGGCATTAAAAAAAATGCAATACTTCCATATTCTTAGCAAATAATCACACGAATTTCAAAAAGTAATTTAAACAGATGCTCATCGCCGTTATATGTTTTTGGGATGTTATGCCGTGTTGCGCTACCTCCTTCTTTAGCCAAAGTTTCGGACAGCGTTGCAGTGTCCATCATCAGGGACATATCGCTTCCAAGTAAATAAGCACACATTTCATCACTAAAAATTACACATCTACCGGATCTGCCCTGATGATGGACAGTGCAACGCTGTCCGAAACGTTGGCTAGAGAAGGAGGTAGCGCAACACGGCATAACACCTTAAAAACAAATAACGAAAATACTTTTGGCCGTGAAAATCTTAAAACTTATCAGATGCTCATTTCTTCGTTTTAAGTGGTTGTTTGTTTTTACTCTCAATTTGTAAAAAAATAATTTGTATAAACATATTTGTAGTGATTGGGTAAGTAATCCACAAACATTTATAAAACTTTATTGGTTGTGATTGGCTGCATAAAAACACCCAGTGTGTGTCTTTACTCCCAATCTGCAGCTGTTTAAAATTCAATGTATTTATTTATATTGATGATGAAGTAATCCATAAGCATTAAAACATACATAAATACACACCACAGTCGTAAACACGACGATTACAGATCTTGATTAAAACATAACATGTGTTTTCGTGAATTTAACAAATATGAGATAATAACTTATTTATTTAAGAATATATATATGTTAATTTAGCTATGTTCTTTAAAACTTTTTTTATTTTTTATTAACCAATACATATAATATACAATTAACCAAAATATATTATAAATAATTAAATAATTTGAATAAATGTTTCAATAAATAATTAAAAAAAAAAAATAATATTAGTGGTAACAATACCTCCCTAATTGAGAAATTCTCGTGTTTAGAGAGCGAGCACTATCATATTGACAGTACTATACATACTTAACAGTTGTTACAAATTGAATGTATGTAGATCAATTTTTTTTATACATAATGAATAATAAGTTGGCATTTTTGTACATAATGGATAATTTTTATATATAATAAAAATATAAGTTGGCATTTTTTTTGTACATATTGAAACATAATGTGAATTTTCATACATATAGAAAATATTAGTTGGCATTTTTTGTTCATAATGGAAATATAAGTTGGCATATCGTAACACATACCTAAATCTAGTTAATAGTAAAATGTTTTTTTAGTTTTTGTTTAAAAAATTTATAATTCCTTTCGGATTGTATTTCTTTAGGGAGTTCTTTAAAGAATTTATGACTGAGTATGTGTAATGATGTTGGGCTGTTGTTGTATTAAGTTTAGGGATTATTATTTTTGTCCTAAGGTTCTCGGTCTGGTGCTAAATGACTTTGTTGTTAGTTTATCTTTGTGGATTTGAAGTAACGCATTTTTTTGATAAATTTTATTTAGTGGTAATACTTTGAATTCATCGAATAATTTTTGGGTTGGATAGTCTAATTCTTTCTTTAGAATAATTTTGATGAGTCTTCTATGTACTATTTCAAGAGGGGTTAAATTGGTTTTATACGCTCCTCCCCAGCCTATTATTCCGTATTGTAGTACTGATTGGGCAAATTGGGCTTGCTTTAGCTATGTTCTTTAACCCTCGACCCGTCGTCGCGTAGGGTCTTTAAAAACCCAGGTTTTACACAAATGCTAATTACGTACATTTTGAATGTTCCAACAGGTTCCAAAGGGACTATACTTGACGCTAACGCCGAGAAAATTCAGTCTGCGCATATGCAATGTAAGATACAGACTTGTGTTTCGGCGTGAGTCTCAAAAAATCAACAAAAAAAATCAAGTTCATATGTTTTTCCATTGTATTTTGTTGATTTTTTTGTTGTTATAATAATAAAACTGTATCAACCTCTAATAAACAGCTGTTATAAGTTTGATAGAAATTGGTTCGATTTTTTTTAAAGTTTTATATTAAAAAAAAATATGATTCAAAATTACAAAAAATGTTCCTTGTTGATTTTTCAGCTCTTTGAAAATATAAATATAAATAAAAAAAAATATCTCATTTTTAAAGTTTCTTTTTTATTTCAAAGCAGTCATTATCACCTGAGTGTAATCAGTTAAAACAACACATAAAATGTGTGCTTTAACAACAATTTTATCATATTTATTTTTGGGGTCCTAAGCGACCCCGCGCGACACCTCGCGTTGGAAAAAAGGCGCGACTGGCGGAGGGTTAAATTTGCTTTAGAACAAAATATCCATTTTTTAAGTTCATAATTCACCGGTCAGTGGCTGAGTGGGCATCACGTTTTGGGTGGACCCAGGCGTCACGTGTTCGATTCCTCGGCTGGCTAAATCCTCCATCACGACACAAGCAACATTTTCAGCTTAGTGTGGTGGTAGTAGGAGATTTTCAAACATTATTCGTTATTTGTAACCCGGTTTCATTCTTATTATACTTTAATTTATGACTTTAGAACGGGGTAAGGACACATTTTTTTCTAAAAATTAAAAAAAACGAATATACTCGTGTTATATTTGCGGCAGTTCCAGAGTACAGTGGAGGTAATCCACCTCTTACCCGCCCTGGTATAAGTAACTGATGGTTACTCCTTCAAGGCCCTCGCAAGATTCTAATTTTTTTTTGTTAAACGAAGCTACATTTATTTATTTTGAACGAATCTAGACCTCCAGTGTCCTTGCATACGTTGTTAGTAAGTAGTATGCAAGTGCTTAACAGGAAAATAAAATGCAAAAAATAGGTTAGTAAGACAAATTAAACAGGGCAAAAGAAAAACTCATTCATGAGGCTCCATGAGGCGGCATTGCATCTGTAAAAACCCGCAAGCACCTGCATAAAATAGAGAACATAAGTAATACAATAAATCTCAAATCAATTGGCAAATACCAACAAAAATGTGAATGGCTTTCGGTCTGACCATAAACTACACTTAGCTTCCGTATCCCTTAGCCAACCACTCAGTGAAGCCTCAAAGAATGTTAACTGAATATTTGGGATAAAATACCCGAAGACTAAAAGAAAATTCAGCGTTGGGTAGTCAGAGGCAGGACAAAGGATAGTCAAGGTCGTCTGATCAAGCCTCAAGCCTGCACATGTCATTGGGGGAGGCGCAGATAGATTTGAGAAGGATCTGCAAAATTAGTAATGTAACTAAAGATGAAGCAGGGACGAGGTCCAACACACCCCCATATGGGGATAGGGAAAAAAAAAGTTCCAGAGTACAAGATACTCTCAGTATCGCTCTGGTATAAGACCACCATTCAGAATTAAAACGTTGCGTGAAATGGCTTTGTGACCAGATTTGATAGCCGGGAACTTTCCCACCTTCCTCTTCCCCATCCACTTCCCCTCTCTACTACCTTCAGCCTCATAACATACTCCAATTGGGGAAGCCATAATCTCACTGACTCCAAACGGGAGTGTGCGGTATTTTCATAAAAAAAAACATTATTCATTTATTTCGTTTTATGCCCTGCCGAGCTTTAACGTACGGTTTTATTTGTGCACTTAAACGATTGTTTACGAGAGCACACAATGATATTTATGATCTAATTTAAGATGAATAAATAAATAACATACATAATTTTAAGACGTAGACTCACTGTCTAGTGTCTACGAGAAGCTGTTGCGAATCTTGAAAGGTCATCACATAAAATAAATAATAATATTGGCCACAGTGCTTTCCCGCGCAGATGAATTTACATTTTTTTTATTACTTGGGAGAACAAAACGTTAAAAAAACTATAATAAAACATAGTATAAAAATAATATATCGGAATCTAAAATTGAGACCACATGAGGTGATCTAAATTTTGGAATCACATATCACATCCTTACGAATTTTATGATTCAATCGAATATCTGAGAGAAGTCACAATAAAATGAAAATGCAACGTTGCCTCATCAACGTTATTACAATTTTCTAACAATCTTCTTATATTTAAAAATGAATCGCATAACTTTCGAACGACTGCTCCAAATTGAATAATTCTTTTTTTTGTGTGTTCGTTATTGTCAGGACAAGGTTTTTATAAAACTTCAGGTGAGCTCTGGCATTATGAAATTTGTATAAAAAAATTGCTATTGGTGGCACGCGAGGAAGCGGCCATTGCTATGGAAAGCGGGAAGGAGGGAGGGGTAGGCGAACCTGGGAGGGGGAAGGGGGACCTGGGAGGGGAGAGGGGAACTCGGGAGGGGGGGTTCGCGGGACGGGGGAAGGGGCAGGAGTGGAGTGGGAAGAGGGAAGGTGGATGTGACGGAGTGGGAACGCGAGAGGGGAAGAGGGCGCAGGAGAAGAAGGGGTGGCGGAAGGGGAATGCGACGAATGGGAAAGGACACTCAGGGAGAAACAATTGACCAGCTAGTTTCAAATAAAAAGTTTTATCTTTTTATTCGATTGTTTAAAAATTGAATTGTTTCAAAACCAACTTTTATTTCTAATTTATTTTCGCTGTATTATAATTTATTTACGAGTATAATTTATTTGAAGTGAAAACTTCTTTGGCATCATTGTGATTTGAAACTCGATGAAATGAAAAAGCGACTCTAAAAAGAGACAAACACACACATCTATAGGATTTAGCCTGCGAGAGAATGAGATGGTGTGGTGCTTCTTAGACTAGGTTACCCCAAGTACTTATAGTCCAGTCAGCCTGTGTCGTAGAACACCAGTTGAAGGAACTAAATAGTATAAAGCTAATTTTTTCCCCATCGACTACTACCATCTTGACAAGTGTTTAGCAAAAAGTCCCCGCCCCTACCCCTCTTGCTTCCCCCCCCTGTGCCCCCCCAAACATGAAAAGTGTAAGGGTTTCGTAAATCGCTTCTATCTCGATTACTAAACAACATATCGGATTGAAATTTTTTTTATTCTCTTTGCTGTAACATTGTCTATAATTAATGTCCAGTTAACTTTTGTGATGTAGAGTAATTAAGTATTTCATATGGAAAGAATACGATAGATGGCGGTAAGCATGTAGCTTGCACCATAGCTCGCCAGATGGCATTGGCGTACAAGAAGCAGTCTCAGAGATATACTTTGCGAGCTCCCGTGGCAAGGCTCCAGAGATTTAGCTACCCCCGAATAGTAAACAGTCGTAGCTAACCAGCTAGGTTATTCCAGTAAATAAACACTTTTATATTCAAAGAACCGTATTTAATAATTACTATCTGCCGAGGAAAGGGCAGACATAACAATTGGCGCAGCCGTATAAGTATAATTGTGTGAAAGTTACGCGTGCGAATAACAATTGGTGCTGGACACGGAGGACTAAGTCACTGCTGGAGTGACTTGCAGTTTTGGCAAGGAATCGGAAGAGATTCTGCTCGAGATTAAGGAGCATTTGGTTCCGTGGCTACGGGCTGAATAAGAAGATTTTTGTTTTAGGAACAGAAGTGAAATACCGCAAGGAGGCGATCTGGTTGTGGATCATTGGATTAATCAGAAGTTTCAAGGTCAAAACGGATCATTGGGTTAATAGTTTCAAGGACGAATCTGTGGATCATTGGATTAATCAGAAGACAAGGATAAAACCCAGAGGGAGACCAGAAGAGTTCCTGAGATAAGTATTTTTGATTCTTTGAGAGGGATTATTTGTTATTGTTTTCTTGTTGATTTTTCTTTGCCGATTTATTTGTTGGGAGTTATGGAATCGGGTAGAATACCACCGTTTTGCCATCTCTCCGGAGACTGGGGGTTGTTTCGACTTCGGATAGAGCAATTTTTCGTGATCCATGATGACAAAGCGTCTGTGGAGAAAAAACGGGCTTTTTTATTGAATCTCCTAGAATCAGAAACGTTGACCTTACTAATTAATCTGTGTTTTCCAAGTAAAGTAACGGACTTATCTTTTGATAAACTTTTAGCGCTTCTCGACAAACATTGTAACAAAAATCGTTCAGTTTTTAAAGAACGGGAGAATTTTTTTTTAGCGAGGCAACAACAAGGCGAGACGATAAGAGATTTCGCGGTTAGACTTCGTTCTTTAGCAACGTATTGTCAATTCGAAACGAGGCTTGAAAAAACCTCATAGACATGTTTGCAATCGGGTTGTTACCGGGACGCGCGAAGGAGAAAATTTTCGTAGAAGGGCAAACGTTGTCGTTTAATGAAATAGAAGGACTTGCACTTAGTATGTCAACTTTGGATAGTGCTAATACAGTAAAATCAGAAGTAAACCTAGTAAAAAAACGAGTTACTGGCGATGGGTTCAAGCGAGATCAGCGTAGGGAACGATCGACGAGCCCCAAGGGTAGTTTTAACACGAAACCAGCTTATAGGTTAGGATCAAATTCAGGTACGAATTTTAGATCACCCGTGGGTAGTGTTAAAAAACAGTGTTTTATTTGCAAAAGGAATGATCATCTATCGTTTGATTGTAAATTTCGTAATGCGAAATGTTTTAAATGTAAGGGCGTTGGGCATTTACAGAAATTCTGCAAGAATAATCCTATAAATCCCATTTTTGAAAATCACAGGGATAGTAAAGTTTTAGTTGCGTCAATTAGTCCGATTACTGCTGAAATTGAAATTAATAACAAGAAGTTTACGGCAATGATTGATTCCGGTTCATCTTTATGTGTGATGCCGGAGGGTATTTTTAAACGACATTTTAGTTCAATCATTTTGTCACAAGACAAGCGGATTATTTCAGGTTATGGAAATAATCGTTTAAAAGTCGTAGGAAAGGCGATTTTTGATGTGAAATTTAAGGGTAGGAACAAAAATATTAATTTTATTGTAGTAATAAAAGGAACAGAATTAATTGTGGGAAGAGATTTTATGGAATGTTTCGATCTTGGGATAACTTCTCAGGAGACAATTAATTTAGTGACGCCGCAAATGAGGAATGGAGAAAGGTTTATTCAAGATTACCCGGAAATTTTTTCTAACTAGTTGGGTAAATTTAAAAAAAAAAAAAAAAATTTTAAGTTTTTTTTGTTTTTGTATTTTTTCTTGTGGTTTGTAAATTTTTTAGGTGTCTTTTATAGTGAATAAAGACGCGGGTCCAAATTTTTTTTTTCAATGCTAGGCCGATCCTATTAACAATAAAAGTAAGTTGAGTCTGGATTAAAGTCAATAGTAAAAGACGGAATAAATTCTTCGATTAATTAGTGGGGAGTTTGCTTCCCCGAGAGTACAATTAAGTAGGAGGAAGGGTGATATCATTTTGATATTAGAGTTGTTTGTACATGGCGTTACTTAACAACTTCACCGATCATATTTGTTTGTAGAATTTGTTTGTACATGACGATACTTACAAGCTACCCGATCTCGTTCGTATTAGAATTTGTAGTACATGGCGTTACTCACAAATTATGCGTTCATTTTTTTTATTTTGGAAATTTTAGCTTTTTGTACATGGCGTTACTTAAGTGATAATTTCAAGATACCCGTAGCTTACGTTGGTACATGGCGATACCTTCGAGCTTTAGCTATAGGATTGGGGTTGAACAAATTTTTTCGGTTTGGTACGGAAGAGAATGACATTATGGGTAGACATTTTGTCATTATTGAGGATTTTAGGGGAACACAAAAATATTCCAGTTTTGGCGGCTAACAGATTGCAGCGTTATGGCATTATATTAGCCGGATTTGCGTATAAGGTAGAATTTGTTAAGTCATGTCATAATCATGCGGATTTTCTATCTCGGCTTCCGGTAGAAAATTCTCAAGAAGAATTTGAAGATGATTATGGATCAGATTTTGTGTGTTATGTAGATAAATGCGAGCACATAGATATCAAGCTCATTTCCACAGCTATAGAGACAGACACGGTTATTCAGGAAGTTTTAACGTGTTTGCGTAAGGGCTGGCCAAAACGAGTTGGTCGAGATGATGTACTGTGGAGATTCTGGGTTAAGAGAAACGAAATGTCCATAGTCAAGGATTGCCTTTTCTGGCAACATAGAATTGTCATTCCGAGTTCCTTACAAGAACATGTGCTAGAGTTATTACACAGATCTCATTTAGGAATAGTTAAAATGAAGGGCCTAGCAAAAGCTTATTTTTGGTGGCCATCACTGAACAATGACATTGAAAAAATGGTTCTAAAATGTGATGATTGCGCGGCTATGAGGCCGGCACCTTCTAAGAGTCATTTGTCAGTGTGGCCGAACCCTGGGGCAACTTGGAGTAGGGTGCATGTAGACTACTGCGGACCGGTAGCAGGAAAAATGTTTCTTGTAATTTGTGACGCTTTTTCCAAGTGGATCGATTGCTTAGAGGTTCCAAGGGCGGATTCGTTTAACACGATTAAGGAATTGAGAAGAATTTTCTCTAATTTTGGTAACCCTGATTGCATAGTTTCGGATAATGGAACAGCATTTTCTAGTGTAGAGTTTAAAGAATTTCTTAAAGAGAATAACATAGAATTTTTAAATTCACCGGTAAAATTCCCTCAGTGTAATGGACAAGCTGAAAATTCAGTTAGAACGGTAAAAATTTTTTTAAAAAAAATTATGGTTAGGAATAATTTTCCAGTAAATTATGAAAGTAGATTATGTGATTTTCTATCGGATTATCGAAATTCGCCACATTGCACAACGGGATTAGAACCGGCAGTCTTGATGTTTGGTAGGAGACTGAAATCAACTTTCAGTAGTTTAATTCCTAAAACCACTCAGGAAGATGTGTCAGAACAGAGAAAAATAGCTAACGATAATATAAAAAGGAGTCAAGATAATCAAATAAGGAATTATGGGGGCGTAAAAATTAGGAATTTACATGTTGGACAGAAGTGTCTGGTCAAGGAATTCCGTCAGGTGAATAAAGTTGGTTGGGTTAGAGGTATTGTAGAAAGGAAAGTGGGTAAAAAAGTTTATATCGTTAGGATCTGTGGTACTCCGTTGACTTGGAAGAGGCATATTGATCAGTTAAAGAGTTTATCTGTGAAATGGGAAGAGGAGAGTGAAGATAATAACCCACCCACCGCGTCTGAGGTCACGAAATGCGCTTCAGACGAGTTGGGGACCTCAGCTTTGTTGAAGGGGCTAACGTGGAGTTCTCTTGATTTCAGATTACCAGCGGATGATCGAGAGCAAACTACTCAACTAAGACCTTGGGAAGGAAGGCTCCGTTCAAGGCGTTCATAAAGGTCCCTCCCAGAGAAACAGAAATATTTAAGTTGAAATATTTAAAATCATGACTATGTTTGGTTGAATTTAGTGCATAAAATCGTGTATAAATGAAATATTTAAAATCCTATTTTTTTTGTCAAATTGTATAACTTCTTTGAAAAGAACATGTCTTGTATTTATTGTAGCCAGGGCTTGAGGTTAGGTGGGGGAGGGTGTGATGTAGAGTAATTAAGTATTTCATATGGAAAGAATACGATAGATGGCGGTAAGCATGTAGCTTGCACCATAGCTCGCCAGATGGCATTGGCGTACAAGAAGCAGTCTCAGAGATATACTTTGCGAGCTCCCGTGGCAAGGCTCCAGAGATTTACCTACCCCCGAATAGTAAACAGTCGTAGCTAACCAGCTAGGTTATTCCAGTAAATAAACACTTTTATATTCAAAGAACCGTATTTAATAATTACTATCTGCCGAGGAAAGGGCAGACATAACAACTTTCGTCATAACTTTTACCGTTTGTTTGTAATTCGTATGATAAGGTAAAAATTTGCATATTTTTTGGCAAGTAATTTTACTTTTTGTCACATAACTTTTTACGCCGACATTTTATGAAAAAATATTTTCCACAAAAGTTGTAGTTCCTATTATTACCTTTAAAATGATATATTTTAATGTGTACTTTATGTACTAGTAAACGCCAGATATCAACCGTGAATGCTTGGTGCGCACCATCCCTGCGTCGCTCCGCGACACTGATGTTGGAACTTGTTCCCTCACATCCCGACTTATCCTAGCCTATCCTGTGCCCTTGGTAGTACTAGTGGAAATCGTGAACGTGAAATAATAGTTATTCACTTTGCTGCTAGGCCCTGCGGGCGGCTTTTAGTTCGGCTTCGCCCGGTTTGAGTGTTTGTGACCATTTTGTAAATCCAACAGGAACTGGCTCCTAAAATAGCCAGTTCCTCGGATCTACTGTAATCCTGTGACTCCAAAAACACCTGTGTCGAGTGATGTCCGAGTTCCACGTGTCAAGACATGCGACTTTGAAGGTAAATTCAATGTCCCAGTTTTAATGTATACTAAAATGGAGAAAAGTGGCTTAAATTCCTTAACAATAGAAAACATTTCTGAAAATATGCCCACTCAATGCTTAGTCTCAGCTCGTAACATGCTTTGGTTATGTAGTTTCGCTTTTGTGCCAATTTCACTACCTGGATGGTCTGGATACATGCGAAACTGTTACGATGATAGACAAAACTTTGAACCATCTTATGTACAGGCTTTGCCTTTTATAAGCATAGATCCAGAAAATCCGACTGCTATTTACTCTGCCCTTAGTTACGCTTCTAAAGAAAGCAAGTTAGCTGGCCAGCCGTGTATTGTGACATTTGACCAACCACTTTTCCTGAAAGCAGTAGACATTGTTGCAAGTTCTTCTATAGAAAGTGAAATATCTGGAGTAATCGTCAGACTAGGCGGATTCCACCTTCTAATGAGTTTCCTTGGTTGCTTAGGAAAGTTTATGGAAGGTAGTGGAATCGAAGAAGTATGTACCTCTGTTTATGGAAAATCAACGATTCCTCACCTTATGTCAGGACATGCTTACGCAAGGTCTTATAGAGCTCACGTGATGACCCAGGCAGCTTTGATATTGCTGCTATTCGAGGAATGTTCATCTCTTAAAGAAATGATTACAAACGAATTTAAGGATATTAATAACCAAACAATAAACAAACAAACAACTGTTGAAGACGCCATGAGAGATTGTCAAACAAATGAAATAATAAAAAGACTAGAAGAAGTGTATGAAGATTTGGTTAAAACTAGTAGAACTTCAAAACCGTGGCTACAAGAGTTTAAATTGGTGAATTTGGTTCTAGACTTTATTCTGGCAGAGAGAATCGGCGATTGGAATTTGCACATTAATACAGTCAAGCAAATGATACCGTATTTCCATGCTGCTGGACATTTGCTCTACGCCAAATCCGCACAAATATACTTGAGTGTACAAACGAAAATGTCAAATGAAGACTTCGAAAGGTTCGTCAATAAAGGTTTCTTTACAGTTCGGCGTACAGATGGATTTTTTACCGGTATCTGGACGGACATGACCATAGAGCAGACATTAATGCGATCATCAAAATCCATAGGTGGGCTTACTCATGGACGAGGATTAAGCGAGAGGACGCTAACCAAATTCATTGCTTGTGCTCCTGAATCCCTACAAAATTGTGAGGCTTTCGAGAAGTTCTCTGGCTGCTTGACTCAGTTTAACGAATAGCACACTGAACTAAGATGCAGTAGAAGAGAAAGGGACTTGCAAGATATTAGTAAATTTCTCGGATGGCTGCGTATTCATAATCCTTTCCGACAGAGCAAAGATTTAATGTCTTTATCCTCTGGTCTAGTAGTGATAAGTTCGAGTGTAAACTGCGATGAAGCGTATGATGTAGGAATGAACTGCTTGAAAGACATCGAAGGAAATAATTTTGCAAATGTTAAATTGAAAAGAAAAAATAAAGTTAAAACTATAGGCTCCGTAGTAAGTGGCATAAATGTGAGATCTGAAAAAGTGCCAATTAATCCTGATCAGCTGTTTAATAGGGTTATTTGTATGTCTCAAGGAACAAATAATCTCAAACAATACTTCAACTATGAACTCAGCCCATACCCTTTGTCTTTATTTGGAAACAATAAAATAATAAGAAAGGGAACTAAATCAAGTCTTATGAAAATATTTGAAAAGTGGACAGTTAGCAACGAAGTTTTTGAGAATTTGCCCCCAAAAATATATGTAGTAGATGGAGGGTATCTTTTGTGTTATTTGGCCTGACAAAGTAACATATAGCAGCATCATAGAGAAGTATGTTGACACTGTAATGAAACGGTATGGGAAAGATTGTCATGTTGTGTTCGATGGGTATCCTGATTATCCCACCACAAATGGGGTCGAACATATGCGGAGAAGTAAAAAAACATCTCTAGAAATGAAATTCAACGTTAATATGGAGTGCTCTGTGAAGCAAAATGAATTTTTGGCAAATCCAAAAAACAAAAGCCAGCTTATTGAACAGCTCTCTCAAAGCTTAATGAAGCAAACATTCCAACCATTGTGGCGGAGGAAGATGCAGATACTGAAGTGGTCGGAAGAGCAATAGATGTTTCCCAGATTCAAAGTGGGAGGCCTGTAGTTGTTGTCGGACAGGATACTGATCTTTTCGTTCTATTGTTAGGGCTACCACAGTGTCAAAATGTGCGACTATTCTTTCACAAACCCTCTGGCACACCATCAACGTATGACATCAGCAAGATTCGTGAAGAGATTGGTGATATGAAGGATGTGATATTATTTTTGCATGCTATCACAGGATGTGATACCACGTCTTATTTATTTGTTATTATTTATTTTCCCACAAAAATGGAAGACCAGTTTCCTTAGTCCTATTTATAAAAAAGGTGATAAAACGGATGCTTCTAACTATAGACCTATTTGTATACAATCAGCAATACCTAAATTGTTTGAATCCGTATTTTTATCAAAATTTATGTTACAGGCTCGCAAAATCATTTCCCCTCACCAACATGGATTCATATCCGGTAGATCCACACTTACAAATTTAATTATATATGAAAAATATATAACAGATAATCTAAATTCAAAATTGCAAACGGATGCAGTTTACACAGATTTTAGCAAAGCATTCGATAAAGTCTCTCAAAAAATCTTACTAAACAAACTGAAAGTATATGGGATAAAAGGAAATCTACTAAAATGGTTTGAGACCTATTTAACATCTAGAAAACTATATGTTAAACTATCTAATCACATATCTCACGAAATTAAAGCTTTAAGTGGGGTGCCTCAAGGTTCTCATCTAGGTCCGATTCTTTTTTTGCTATTTATCAATGACATAACTTCAATATTTGAAGGTATCCATTTCCTTTTATTTGCTGATGACTTGAAAATTTACACTATTATAAGAAATTTAATGGACTGTCTTATATTGCAAAATAACTTGGATCGATTACATAATTGGTGTAACATAAATGATTTATTTTTAAACATTAACAAATGTCAATCTATAAGTTTTTCTCGAAATAAAAATCCAATACTCTTTCAATATCATATTAACAATGTAAATCTTTCTACAGTAACATTAATAAAAGATTTGGGTGTCGTTTTTGATAACAAGATGAGATTCGTCCCCCACATTGATGCAATCACGAATAAAGCACTTAAATGTCTCGGTTTTGTGTTAAGATCGTCCAAAGATCTAATGTATACAAATACACTTAAAACGCTATACGTAACACTAGTCCGAAGCATTCTTGAGTATAATTCCTCTCTCTGGTCGCCTTTATATAATGTACATTCACACAAAATTGAAAGAGTACAACATAGATTTCTAAGGCACGTAAATTATAAACTGCACATTCCAATACAAAATTTAAATTATAATTATTTGATGCAATTGCTTAAACTACCTGAATTATCACAGCGAAGAAAAATCTGTGATGTTTTATTATTATTTAAAATCATCAACGGGTATTTGGATAGCCCTGAACTAGTGAATATGATAAATTATCAAGTCCCCAACAATCATAATACTAGACTCCATGCTCCTTTTAACATAGTTGCTTCTCGCACTAATTTTATGTATAACTCTTGTCTTCAGAGATTGCATCGTGTGGGGAATGAAACTTGTTCTGTGGACATATTTTTTTATAAAAACATCGCTTCTTTTAAAAAACGTATATGTATGCAGATGCAAGAATCCTTAAATGTTCCTGATTGTTAACAGTAACAAATTTAATACCCACTACTCTGTAACTACTTTCATAGTATATACCTACTTATTTATATATATATGTAATTGCTGTGTACCTTTTATTTTTTTATCTTATTTTTTCATAATAATAACAAACTTACATAAAAAAAATTTTAAATGTTTCAAATTGTTAACAGCAAAAAATTTAATACACACTGCTCTGTAACTACTTTCATAGTACCTGATTCCTTCTTTGTATATGTAATTGCTGTGTACCTTTTATTTTTCACAATAATAACTTTTAATAACAAACTTACGTACTTTTATAATAGCAAAAAAAAAAAAATAATAATAATAATTACAAGAAATTTACTGATTTTTATATTAACCGCAAAAAAAATGTTTTACACCTCTGCCGACCGGTTTGCTTCGAGTATGTTTGTAATAATGTTTTGGGTAATATTGTGACAATAATTTCTGAAACTACTCTAGCCTAAGACCAATACGAATATACTGGTTTTACTTCTTGTGTTTTGCCAACATATGTCTGTCATGCTGTTTATTATTTTATATACTATATACTTGTTATGCTTCTACATACTTGTTATAATGCTCCTGTACAATTTACCTTACATGTAAAAGCCATCAAGGCGTAAACAAATAAACAAATAAACAAATAAACAAATTTGGCAAAGGCAAAATTAACGCTTACAAATTGCTAAGTTCATCAAATGATCTCCGCACAAAAGTTTTACAGTTTTATGAAAAACAGGCTGACAAAAATATTCTCAAAGAGGTAGGAGAGGCTTTTGTCTTGAAAGTATATGGATGCACAAGGTCTGCATGTCTGAATGACAGTAGATATTCAATGTACCTTAAAGCTGTTGCAAAAATGTCATTAAAATCCAAATTTAATATGGCATCCCTCCCTCCAACATCTGGTGCTGCTTCAAAAATGGATCGGAGATAAGGAAATCACTGCTACGGACTGGAGATGGATTTTAACTGACAACATGCTGTACCCAGTGCACTAAAAAAAACCACCGGCAGCTGAATAAGTTATAAACTTAGTTTCCCGCAACTGCAAAAAGGCTTGCAAAAATAATTGTAGCTGCTTTAAAGCATCACTTGATTGCACAGAAATGTGCGGGAGCTGTGGCGGATCATGCAGCAATTTAACTTTGGTTGAAGTCAAGGAAAATGAAGAACTTCTCATGGAAGTTTAAGATATCATAAAATTAAGATACCGCAATTATTTTGTTCTAATATTACATGCATTTTCAAACCAAAAACTATTTAAAATACCTATTTTCGCTGAATACTTATTATTATTTGAAACAAATTTAAAAAGTGAGGAATTTAGGTTTCACCGAGACTCGATTAGTTTTATTTATAGAAAATGCAATAGTGTACCTTAAAGATAAAAAAACACTCTCACTATACAACAATATTTGCATTGCAACGCCGCGCCGGCCGGCCCCACCTCGACCGAACTCGCCATAATAATCTCGCTGGATCTCCAACAAAGTAAGTACTATTTTATATCATTTTAAAGGTAATAATAGGGACTACAACTTTTGTGGGAAATATTTTTTCATAAAATGTCGTCGTAAAAAGTTATATGACAAAAATTAAAATTACTTGCCAAAAAATATACAAATTTTTACCTTATCATACGAATTACAATCAAACGGTAAAAGTTACGACGAAAATTAACTGGACATTAATTGTAGACAATATTACAGCAAAGAGAATTAAAAAAAATTCAATCCAATATGTTGTTTAGTAATCGAGATAGAAGCGATTTACGAAACCCTTACGCTTTTCATGTTTGGGGGGGCACAGGGGGGGAAGCAAGAGGGGTAGGGGCGGGGACTTTTTGCTAAACACTTGTCTAAATGGTAGTAGTCGATGGGGAAAAAATTAGCTTTATACTATTTAGGTCCATCTAAAAACACAGGCTGACTGGGCTATTAGTTTTCAACGCTTAGTGACGTACCAAGGATGCCCGGGTCCTTGGGGGTAAGTTTAGGTTTTGGCGACGAATGTGTCTGCTTACCTACTGCGTGTCGCGTCGGATCGGGAGAGACTGGTTGAGGAACTCCTTTTAAACTCTCCAGCAGGACTCTCTCGACCTATCGCTTGGCACCCCAGTTGGAGGGATGGATTCATACTTCCGTCAATCCCGGACAAATTTTTTTAATGAAAAGAGCACGATTTAATGAATTTCTACGCCAATGAAGAGTTCTAGCTCTTGAGCTTGGCGTAGGAGTTATTTTACAATTATTTCATGTTTGTAACATACATTTTACTTAGAGTATACAATAAATATAAACTATGATCATGGATTCCCACCAATCCTTATACCCTTTTCCTTCCCAGAACTTCTATCCTTAAAAATACTCTCCACACAGCATCCCCTAAAGGGAAATTATATTCCTCAGGACCTCAAGGTATGATATTCCCCGTATCGCCCTGGTGTAAAACCACCATTCAAAATTGAAACGTTGCTTAAAATGGCTTTAGCTGTATTTTGTTACCAGATCCGAATATAAAGGTACTCTCCACTTTCTTTACTGCATTTCCTTCCTTATGTGAATACCGCACAAGAGTCCCAGCTACTCCCGACTGGAGCCACTGAGACTCTGGCATCCCCACTTGGGGTATGTTGTGAGGCTGAAGGTAGTGGGGAGGGGAAGGAGATGTGGATAAGTAAGGTGGGCTATTCAGATCTGTTCACCAAACTCGGCTAAAGCCATTTCAAGCAACGTTCCAATTCTGAATGGTGGTCTTACACCAAGGCGATACTTCACACTGGAACGTACCGCACATATACTTTATAAAATGTTAAACTAGCTTTTTCCGTGGCTTCGCTCGCATGGTGTAAGGGGGGTTCCCACTCCGCCTCCTCCACCTCCCCCCCTCCCCCCCTCCTCCCCTCTCATCGCCCTCCCTCCCCCCTACCCACTCCCTCCTCCCCCCACCCCTCCCCCCTCCCCTCCCCTCCTCCCATCTCTCCCTCCCTCCCGCTTTCCATACATTCAGTTTTCAAACCTCGCGTGCCACCAATCGCAATTTTTTTATACAAATATCATAATGCCAGAGCTCACCGGTAGTTTTATAAAAACCTTGTCCTGACAAAAACGAACACCCAAAAAAAAAAGTTATCCAATTTGGTGCAGTCGTTCGAAAGTTACGCGCTTAGCAACACATTCAGCGATTCATTTTTATACAATAGATGAATTAATTGTCAAATAACACAAATCAATCAATACATTTTATTTGCCTATCGTCAGCTTCACAACTACTCCATTGGAAATGCCGTAGCCTCACTGGCTCCGGATACTAGGGAGCAGTTTCAGTATTCACATTAAAAATATATTAAATTGTCTAAGAAGAATGGTGCAGATATCTACTTTACGAAAATAATTTTGGGAGCTAATTCGATTAAAAATATTCCAAGGCTTAGAAAAGAAAAATGCTGTAAGTCAATTAAGCGTCTTCCATTATTTCGTACTGAATTAATTATATTTATGACGTAGACAGAGTGTGTTTAGAATATTTAAATTTTAATACAAGGATGGAAAACGGTTTCCGACGAATTCTTAATATAATCGTTGACATTTTAATTATTTTAAACTCTTCTGTGTGTATTTTTTTTTTAATTAATTTCTGATGTTATTTTTAGATCAGAAATTATTTACAAATAATACAAATTGTTTCAAAATTAAAAAAAATTATTCATGCTCGATGCTTCAATTGTGATATTTAAAGAAATACCGAAACATTGTGCTTAATTAAAAAATAAAATACAACAGAAAAAGTATGTATTTTGACATTGTTTATTGTTTCCCGTGTTTTCTTTTAATTTTTTAATTTCGGCAATTTTTGCTGCCATTTCGCTTATGACCCCCAAAATTGTAATTGTTTTCGGGGTTAATTTACTAATTTGTTTTTTGCTTAATTTAGTTGCACTGTCATTGATGCAATTTTCAATTTTCAATTCAAAAAAAGTTCATGCGGTACCTGTACATGCGAGAGTTTGGGTACTACCCTTTGTTGTATCCCTCTGATTTTCTTGCGGGAATGCTGGGACTAAATCGTCTCGACGTTACTCTTGCAATGGTACTAGTAGCACACAAGCTGCTAAACGGGCACATTTGTAATCCTGATGTCCTGGAAAGGATTTCACTTTATGTCCCCGATAACTTCACCAGAGCAAGGCAACACAGACTTTTTACTTTTCCTAGAGGCAGGACCAACCTACCAATGGTAATGCCTCTGGGAAGAATGACCTCACTATTAAACCTTTCTTCTGAGATTGACATTATTCAATCGAACTGCAATCATTTCAAGAGCGAAATAAAGGTATTCTTTAGCACCTGTCATTATTAATGTACCTATATAATTAATGTATTACACTATTAACTAAAAATTGTGAAATGTAATTGGATATATATGTTAACTGTTTTTCACAATAAATAAATAAATAAATAAATTTTCTAGTTGTTGAACCGCTTCTGAAGCTTTATTAATAAAACTTTTTGGATCCATCTTTGAGTTGCTTTTTTTTTTAATTTTAATATTCACAAAAAACTAAATTTTATATTTTTGATCTCAAGTCATCAGTTTATTTTGGTGCGTGTCTATGGTTTCCTTCTGTCAAAAACTTTTTAAAACGATAAAACGCACTTTGTTTATTTGAGATTTGGAAAAACTAATCGTTTCAGTAGATTTATCTAGTATTTCTCCGTAGAATGAGGTATTGTTTGAATATATTTAAACACTACTTAAGCACCTTTTTGCTTAAATTTATAGATAACTTTATCGTCATGTTCGCTATTCAAGATTTGAATCATAGACATCAGAATTCGATAGACCAGAAGATACAGACGAGGGGTAAAACCAAACTATGGGGGGCGAAGAGAGGAAGATGACTGTGATTCGTTAAACAATCAATCTGACAGTATATAGGCATCTCGCATTACAATATCACCATTTAGTTCTTAAAAGCAAAATCTGCTTTGAATGAATAGACCTTTTTAAATGGGAGCGCGAATTGCTTGCCACGTTAATAACATATTTGCTAAGGCCAAATGCTCGCCCCAATACACATAGCAATATTTTGTTGCTGTGTTTAGTTAAAACACTTTTACAAATGTTACATAATTTACTTACCCCTGTAACCAGGGACGAGCACACTGGAGAACCGCCCACATTCGCTATGTGCACATTGATATGTAGATATATTGTATAGCACAAGCTATCGTTTTGGCGTGTTATTTCGTTAAATTTATGGATGTTAGCTTCGCGCTGTTCACGGCAAGAATGATGACGTCACACATTTTAGATTCAAGCGAGGCTCTATCCCCTCCCCATGGAGCGAGCCGGTTCCAAGGAGGAGCTCCAGCCGGCTCCATGTGGAGGGGGAAATAATACGTTTTTATCACTTAGGGCAGGTCCAGATATATTCATATGTCCGTGATTTCAATAGATTATGTTTTGAATTTTTGAAATTCACCTACTGCTCGATATTATACTTATCACAATATTCCTGCAGCTCTTTCAAAAGATGAGAATTCGTTCCATACAAAATGTATGAGAAAAAGAATTTTCTTCATAATTATTTTTTTCGTGATTTTTTCTGCTGCTTTAATAGCTATTCTGCTATTCGGGGCGAAGACAAATAAAACAAATCAAAGATCATGAAAATCGGTCCAGCCGTTCTCGAGTTATAAATGGTGTAACTAACCCGACTTTGTTTTATATATTATAAGACTAGCTGTTTCCCATGCGTTACAATGCCATATTCGAAGAAATACATTGTTTCTCCCTGAATCACCTTTCCCGTATGTCTCCGTTCCCCTCCCGCGTCCCGTTCCGCTAGCTTTAAAAATTATAGCCTATAATGCCTATATGTTATTCTGATGTACGAGCTACATAATTGTAAAGATTCATTAAAATCCATTCAGTAGTTTTTACGTGAAAGAGTAACAAACGCTCATACATCCATACGAACTTTCGCGTTTATAATATTGGTAAAACATAAAGGGAGCGGGATACTATGATGGCCGGCGTAGTTCAGCGGTAAGGCTCTTGAACTCTTGACTCCCATTCCAAAGGTCGCGGGATCGAATCCCGGCGTGGCAAATAAATTTTATTTAATAAATATGTGTTATTTCACAATTCAATTTATTTAAAATAATATATAGTATATTTGCGGCACGTTCCAGAGTGGTAAATACTCTCAGTATCGCCCTGATGTAAGACCACCATTCAGAATTGAAACGTTGCTTGAAATGGCATTAACCGTGTTTGGTGACCAGATCTGAATAGCCAGATACTTCCCTACCTTCCTTTTCCCCATCTCCTTCCCCTCCCTACTACCTTCCGCCTCACAACATACCCCAATTGGGGATGCCATAGTCTCACTGACTTCAGTTGTGACTCTTGTGCGGTACTGATATAAAAAAGCGGGCGGTGTTGATTTGCAAATTAACAGGTGGCGTTAATTATAAAAGTTAGGTAATGGCGTTGTCAGTAGACGGCGTTGTGTTTCGTTAGCCACAGCAACGTGTGCCAGGGTCTGCTAGTCATATATATATATATAACCCTTTTGTTATGATATTGTGAGGGAGGAGTGCACCATGCCGGTACTATCGATCCCGCATGCTTCCGCCGTGTTGGTATTTATATCCTGGTCACGGAACCAGCAGCTGTATTACTTCACACCATCACAGACACACACGTGCACTTTTATCTACACCTACATCGTCTGCTGTGATGTGTTCTTCAAGTGGGTGTGCTGGTAAACACATCTTACTTTCGGTAATGATATTAATATATCTTTTTTTATTAACATTCTTTATTCACAAACATATAAACATATATTTTGAAGTAAAACTTCTTTACGTACGCTTTACTTGGGGAGTAAGCTGGTGAATGCGTTACGAGAGCGTTACTAAAAGTGTGATCTGTGGAAGCGAACAGAAGTTGAGAGGGAGAAATAAGTTAGTGAAGATAGAAAGAGAGAGAGTTACGCTTCGTATATTACTGTAGGGGCAAGATAGAGAGGTGCAAGCACACATCTTCTTTCTCTCTTTCTCTCATAGCCAGTTACGTTTTGTATATCTAAGACACAGTGCAAGCCTTTTTTCTGTATCACACTGTAGGAGCAAGAGAGAGCAGTGCGCACTTTCTTTCTCTTTTCTTTTATAAGTTAGTGAAGTTTTACTTCAGTCGTGTGGTCTAAAACACACTCGTTTTTTTAAGTAAAACTTCTTTACGCACCCTTGACTTGGAGAGTAAGCTGGTGAATGCGTGACGAGAACGTTACTAAAAGTGCGATCGGGCGAGGCGAACGGAAGTTGAGAAGTAGATATAAGTTAGCGCCCTTGAGGTGATTTTCCACGAAAACGGCGCTATATAAATTAGCCAATTATTATTATTAGTGAAGATAGAAAGAGAGAGAGTTACGGTTCGTATATTACTGTAGGGGTAAGAGGGAGAGAGGTGCGAGCACACATTTTCTTTCTCTCTTTGCGACACAAGCACATCTCACCTATAACTATGTATATAGTTACAAACCTACCTTGGCTGACACCGACTCCAAAAATAACAATCGTACCTACATGTTGATGAGTAGAAAAAGTAAGTTGATTATTAAGTTGTAGAAGAATACGAAATTATTTTTTTACTTTTTAGTGCATTTTTTTAAGTCATTTTTTTGTTTTGTTAAAATTTTTGTTTATTTTTGGATTTTAAGTGAATCTGAAATACACTTACTAATTCGATTAAGTTTCGGCCGAGTATCGTAAATTTGCTATTAAGAATTGGAGAGTTCCGTTACTTTGTCATGGATCCCATAATCAGAACCTAATCAAACTCTTATAAACCTACCCTTGAAGTACATCCTTTCAAATAAAAAAAGAATCATCAATATCGGTTCACCCAGTCGATAGTTCTGAGGTAACAAACATAAAAAATAAAAAAAATTCAGTCGAATTGAGAACCTCCTCCTTTTCGAAGTCGTTTAAAAACATCTTTGGCGTTTACTGAGTTTCCCCAAAAAATAATACCGTATTTTATTACATATCATTTACATAACCATAGTATGCGGCTATTACTTAATGTTGATAAATGCAAAATTTTGTCCTTTTATAGAACCAAAAAACCTATTCAGTTTGATTATAAATTAAATAATGTTTGTCTCTCTACTGTCACATCTATCAAGGACCTTGGGGTCACTCTGGATTGTAAACTTTCTTTGCGGGATCACATTAATAACATCGTAAACAAATCACTTAAACTACTCGGCTTCATTTATATATACACTTAAAACTCTTTACTGTTCGCTGGTCCGCCCTCACCTTGAATATGCTAGTGTCATTTGGTCTCCTTTTTATGCTATCTACATTTGTTACATCGAATCTGTACAACGTCGCTTCCTACGAGGAATTGCTTGGAGGTTAGGATTTGAAAGAGGAGAATACTCGTATGATGAAATTGAACAAATTTTAAACATTTCCTCTTTAGAAAAACGTAGAAATGACTCTGATCGAATATGCATTTTCAAAATTATCAACAGTATTACTGACACACCTGCTTTGTTACAACTCATCCAGTTCAACATTCCTTCCCGTAGACTCCGAAATAATGAATTGCTGTTCCTCAATCAACAATTTACTAATTATGGATATCATTCTCCTTTATCCAGAATTTCGAGACTTGTCAACGCAAATCAAAGCATTTAATTTTTTGGTGTAAGTCAAAATGACTTTCGGCAGTCGTTACGCAATGCGGTTTTTTAAAGTCTTTTTAAATCCATCTTCAAGCTACTTCTCTATCTTCTCTATGTACTTTTATATTATATGTATTTTGTCAATGCTCTTCATCTATATGTAATCTCCTTTCATTGTGATCTCTCTTTTTTTTCTATTCATGTTATTGTTATATTGTAAATTGGACTATTTGTCCGTAAATAAATAAATTACTGATTCGATGTTTAATATTTTTCTCAGTGTGCCTAGAACAACAGAAAAGCTACTGATTTTGCTACCAGTTTGATACATGTTCTTTCCAGTTTATGTTTGTATAAAGTTTATCCACCCCGGGACCTAGCGGCTAGCAAGGACTAACCGGCGCATCCTAATTACGGTATGTGTAAAAAGACGCGGACGTCTCTTACAATTATTATAAATACTTTCAGTTTTTATTGGTTACCCAATACCCACAACATGTTGTGTACCGCCAGACTGCACCTCTCCCAGTCGACGCCGCTGTGTTATGTTTTTATATCATCTCATTTTCCGCATTTCTTCCGCGAACTTCAAACGAGCAATATTCGCGGGGTTTTCACTTTTATTTTTCACGTCCAGTCTTTTATAGATATTATCGGGAACAATTTCGGTGCATGACCGATTTTGTATTTACTTATCAGCCCTTCACTATACAAGGTGTCCGGAAACTCGTAGTACAAGCGGGAAACTGGAGACTCCACATCACATTTGGAGTCGATTTTGTGGTATAACTTTTTTCGATTTGACCTTTCGTTTTCGAGAAAATCAGGTCCGAAGTTGGAATTTTTTTGGTTAAATTTGAAAAAATTGTTCACTAGGGGGTTGATTTCAGCTGTGTAATGTCTTAAAAAATGCATCGAAGGGTAAACCGGGCTCAAAATTTTTTTTAACCCTTTAGTTGCCGAAAAAATGGAAAAATAGAAAAAAAATGATATTAAAATCGAAATGCTGAGATCGAAAAAAATAAGTTTTTTGGGTTCTCTACGTGATGTAGATTCACCAGTTTCCCGCTTGTACTACGAGTTTCCGGACACGTTGTATAGCTATAGACTAAGTCCATGAAAAAGTAACGAAATCTAAGTTTTAATATAAGTTTTAAGCTATACGAGTACATCGCAATGCAGCTCTGTTATCATAAGAGCACACATTTTTCCACCAATTTTCTTGTTTCTACTGGTGACCAAAAACAAACCAAAACAATTACAACATGAAGACAAATAAAGACAAAACAAAGCTGCTGACTGTAGGCCGAACGCAACATCAGATGAGAGTAGAGATGTCAGGAGTTCCACTAAAGAACACCAAGGAGTTTGTCTACCTCGGGAGCAAAATAAAATGGGACGGTCGGTCTAAGAGCGAGGTCGACAGCCGTATACACCAGGCTAGGCTTGCATTCAATAAAAGGTCGAAAATAATAGAATCGAATAATATAGACCTGAAACTGAGAATACTCAAGACCTATGTATGGAGTATCTTGATGTACGGCTGCGAAACATGGTGCCTATCCGAAAGAGATAAACGGAGACTAGAGGCTTTTGAGATGTGGTCCTATAGAAGACTACTAGGAATTTCCTGGAGAGACCACATCACAAAAGAGGAGGTTCTCCAAAGAATCGAAGGAGGAAGGCACCTGCTCAGGACCTTGTCCGAAGGCGCGCAAGATGGATCGGCCATGCAATAAGACAAGAAGGCCTCTTGCATGCCATAATGGAGGGTATGACCGAGGGGACAAACGCTAGGGGACGCCCACGCCGAGAGTACCTGGAGGACCTGCTGGTGGACGTGCGCTGCTTATCATATGCAGACTTCAAAAGAGCCGCACAAGATAGGGAAGAGTGGAAGAAACGAATAGATGAAATTGCTGCAAACCAATCCCAGGATTGAAACCAGAGAGAGAGACTGGTGACCCGAAAGTTGTTCCGCTGACATTTGGACCCCGAAATGGTATTTACAATAAAATTAAAAAATTTTGTGCATTATTTACCAATTTCAAACATAAAATCGACTTCAAAAATACCCTTAAGAGCGTTTAACTAGCCAGCGGCCGAAAATCTACATTTCGTCGAAAGTTGTTCTTACGGTCATGCAACGAGAAAGATTAATTATTCTCCGTTCCAGCTTTTTTAAATTATAACTCAATATCGAATTTATTTCAATCCAAATTTGCTTTAATTTATACCCACATCCAAAAATGCTGAAAGGCGTGATGATAAAACTATTAAAATAATGTACTTTTTGTAATTGTTTTTTGATTATAAGTATTCATCATTTTTCAATAATGTCTATGTTAAATAAGCATGTTAAAAAAATCTGTCATATGGAACCGTTTATACCTACAATTTAAGGTAGCTCAATACCTCAAAATGAATATTGTATCAGGTCCTCAGGAAAATATTTTTCCCGTCATCTTAGTGGATGATGTGTGGAGGGCCTTTTTAAGGAAAGGGCAGAGAAACGTGCGAAGGAGGGGTAGGAATCTGGAGGTCAGCGTGTACAGGAGTGACGGACGATTGATTCCATCCCTCCCACTGCCGTGCAAGGCGGTGTTCCGAGAGACTACTGCTGGAGAGGTCAGAAGGTTTTCATCAACCATTTTCTCCCCATCCGGCCCTCCACACGGTAGGTGGGAAGATGCAACTGCCGCCAAAACCCAGACAAACCTCACCCCAAGAACCCGGGCACCCCTACTAAGTCACCAAATGTAGCGAAACACTTGGTGACTTGTGGTAAAGATGTTGGTTATCCAATAAATGGTTCCTGGGGCGGCGCACTATGGAACGGCCCGGAACAAGATCGTCTCATAAATCGAAAAAAACTGTACTTTTTTTTATCAAATATACACAAGTGGTTTTAATAAGATTGATAAATTTTTATCCGTTGGAAAAATGTTTTTTGTTCTTTTGCAAATAGGATCGTGAGTAGAAAAAACTATCAGCTGAATAATTATTATTTCTGATTGAAATTAATAAATTACTTGGTTTTTACCACTTTTATTGTTTATAAAACCGACATGTTTCGTCAGCAAAGCTGACTTCTTCAGGGTTTTGACAGAAAGAAGAAGTAGTCAGCTTTGCTGACGAAACATGTCGGTTTTATAAACAATAAAAGTGGTAAAAACCAAGTAATTTATTAATTTCAATCATAATGGTGCCACAAAATAAGTTTGCTGTGTTAGAAAAAATTATTATTTCCTTTGCCGGGCCTTAATGATAATAATACCGTTGGTGGTTTGACATGCTGTCCTTCAACCAGTTCTGCCAATCGGACGGTGTGTAGGATGATATGATTTTAGGTTTTCACGGCCAAAAATTTTATGGTTATTTCCTTTTGGGGTATTATGCCGTGTTGCGCTACCTCCTCCTTTAGCCAACGTTTCGGACAGCGTTACAGTGTCCATCATCATCACAACACATCTGCCCTGATGATGGACACTGTAACGCTGTCCGAAACGTTGGCTAAAGGAGGAGGTAGCGCAACACGGCATAATATCCCAAAAGGAAATAACGGTGTGTAGGATGTTTAAAGATTAATATGAACATGATTTTTTCGGTATTTAAAAATATTTTATCTATTTTTATTTCATCGCAAGTAAGGGTACGATCAGGTACAAAGCGGGTTTCGGTTTTCTGATTAGTCGGCGCATGGGCGGCCGACTGGCGCAGGCGTGCTGACAAGAATGTTTGTGTGTCAACGTATCAGGCCGAACATAGTGAAGGCAGGTTCAGATTTATGTCCGCGCGAGGCGGCGCCGATAAGCTTTACCGGAATGAATTCTTAAGAGGAAATACTAGCTGCGTTTTTCCATACAAACGTATTCCCCGTTTATCTCTCTGGATTTTGACCCTAGAGCAAAATTTTTTTTTACATAATATAGATATCGACCACTAGCGTGTCGGTACGTTTTGCTTTTTTTGATAATTTATTTCTTATAGAAGTTAGGACCTTCCAAAAATGAATAAAATTGCCTAATTTAAACGCCGTCAAAAAACGTTCAGTATACAAACTAAACAATGTATTTTGAAAAAAAGCAAAACGTACCGACATAGAATATTTTCTTTTAATACAGTTAGTGAAAAAAAAATTTAAAATCGGTCCAGTTTTGGAGAAGAAAAATGGGGAATACAAAACATCGATTTCGAAGATTTTATTTAGGTATTTTCGGCCCGACGTGCAGGTGTCCCTTGCGCTCAGTTCTCCTGGGGGGGCCGGGGAACGAGGGTGTTGACAAATACATATAAAGCGAAGTAGTGATGTAACGAATTTTATCGGTAGACTAGTGTTGTCCTTGCCCGAGTAATCGATATTTTTTATTCGTTTTTTTTTCTGTTCAGTGACTCATCGCGGTATACCAATACTGACCGAGCTTTCATACTAAAATTGTGCAAAATTAAAATTGTTTATGTCAAGTACTATAATAAATTTTTAATTTGGGAGGCGTTATAGGTACCATCGCCCCGGGAACCATTTATTGGATACCAACACCCCCGCCACTTGGTCACCCCAAGTGGTCCGCTATGTTTGGTGACTGAGCATGGGTTCCCGGGTTCACGGGTAAGGTCTGCATGGGTTTTGGTGGCGGATGATTTTGTCCACTTACTGCGTGGCGGGCCGGATTGGGAGAAACTGGAAGTGGGAGATCTTTTGATCTCTACAGCCGGACTCTCTCCACCATCATTTCATACTTTTACCTACCCAGAAATTCCTCTCCTTCCTTTCATTAAAAATATCCTCTACACAGCTTCTCCAATGACTTTGCTATACTATAAGGGTATTTAACTTAAAAATAATTTTTATAATTGCATTTTGTGATATTTTTAAGTAATTAATCACCTCTCCCTTTAATATTTTGTCTATAATTCTCATATGCCTATACTTGTTTGTCTTTTAATATTAATCTTATCCTGACGAAGAGAATACTCTGTTTTCGAAATATGTTGATAATATTGATTACATAAAGCTGTTTTTACAAAGTTATTTGTTCTCATTTAACTAAAAATGACGCCACAAAGATTGGACCCATTTGCAGCATTTCAAGCTGGGTCGCCATAACCAATTCGTTTGTGCAATTTCAATCAATGCATTTCTGTGTTTCTCGAGAACCCTTCTATGGGCTTACACGTCATTAGTACTTTTACGCCAGTTTTTTAAACATTTGTGGTCAAAAACATCCAAGTAGTGTAGTTTTGTAGCTCTAGCACATATGAAGCTGTATGACTTTTTATTATGGTATAATTATTATTAGGCATATATCCAATTGTATATCCGCATATACATTATTTGGCTTAATATAGTAACTATGTTATTTTCCACATCAAGTATATAATAAATAGATGCAAGAATGTTTTTTTTGATAAATTAATAACGTATAAAAAAAAATATATATATATATTTATTCTCAAAACTCTTGAGAAAATATCGTCGTTGCATTCACAAAATATCCCATGTGAGGTTTTCGACCAAATTTTTTTTTGTTTACACCATTTGATTCACCACGGTTTCCTAAATAATCTGACAAATATATCCCATTTTTCAAAAATTCATCTTTTTAATCATTTTAGAGGCAACTCTGACCATTACTTGTAATTAATGGTAATTATTTAAAAAAATATACTACATATACTACAGAAATATAAAAAAATATAAAATTATAAAATTAAATCCCTATATACTACAGAAATATAAAAAAAATATAAAACTATAAAATTAAAATGAGAAAAAAAGTCTTTTTGTGTGCAAGAATTCGTATTATTTTTTTAACTCAAATTTGTCGCACATAAATTAAAATTACCCAAAGAAATGTTTTTTTAATAATATACACACAGCATCCCCAAAGATGACCTAGGCCCTCAGAGAAATTATTTTCCTCAGGGCCTCCTGTGTGGAGCTCATATAAAAAAATAATAATAATCTCAACAATCTAAAAAGAGTATACTATGCACTAATCCAGTCATTAATTCAATATGGAATTATTGCATGGGGGGGGGGTCATACAACAATATTCTAACCCCGATCAAAGTAATCCAGAAACTAATCATTAAAGTAATCCTAAAGAAACCCTCCACTTATCCAACAGAAACGCTTTTCGCAGATTTCACGGTGCCTCGAGTAGAGAATATCTTCAAGAAAAATGCAATTACCCAAATTTACAAAGATAATATCATCAAAAAATTTTAAACTAAAATCAAAAAGATATGAAGATAACATCAAAATACCAAAATTTAATACCAAACTAATGCAAAACAATTACATCTATTTAGGAATAAAGTTTTTCAACAACCTTCCCATTGAAATAAAAAAAACCAAAGACATCAATAAACTGAAACTCAAACTTCATCAGGAATAATTAACTAAATAATTACCTGTTTTTCTCATTCTTTCTATTTATTATTAATCTATATTCACCTCTATTTTATTTAGATTTTTCGAATTTCTCCCAAGTGCACAATATTTTAGTATGTAACCGTATCCTATGTATGTACACCATATGTAATTTATATAACTCCACTGTACAATTATACATCTATATTAAATATTAAAATATATATATTTTCTTCAATATTAACTCAGTAGGTAAAGCAAAAATATTTTTTTAATATTTCTATTTAACTGTCAAAAAATTACCAAAAAATTAAGTTGCATCCAAAATCATACGAAATTCATTTTTTTAAGACCAATATTTCGTAATTTGAAACAAAAATAAATAAAATAAAACATATTTATCAGCACAAGATATTTTCTCTACCTTTTGCTAAAAAAATACATTTTCAATTTATTTGGGTGTTTTGGTCACAAATCCAAATTTAACCCCCCCCCCCCCCCCCCTCGGCTATTTGTTAGCTTTGGGAACAACTCATATCGATCTTGTGTCTCCCTTACTATTATGTTGAGAAATAAGTTTTAAACGGTGTTTGAAAGAGAAAGAGAAAATATCAAACTTTATATTCAAATTCAAAAGTTAACCACAAAATAATGGAATTGTACACCTTTATAAAACCAAAGTTTATGAAACTTATGGAATTTTGTATTTATTAATTATTTTTACATGAAACAATAAAAAAGTGAGGTGACGGAAATGTTAACAATACATTTGTGTAATAAATATGTACGTGTTTTTATTTTTTTCGTTATCAGTAATTTTAGTTAGAAAAAACGTAAGATGAGTCATTTTAAAAAAAATTATGTGTGCGTTCAAAATTTTTATATTCGAAAAGCAAAGGTTTATTTCGGATATCAAAATTTAAAAGCGTATTTCATCGCCTTTCAAAAACAATTTTTAGTTTTCGGATACTATCAGAAATATTCCATTTATTTGGATTTTATTGCAAAGCGGAAATATTTCGACCTTATGAAAAAATATGCCCGAGGCCTGAGGGATATGGGTCCTATGAGAAAGGTCAAGTTGCCTTTCCTACGTTTGCTACACAAAATATCATATGTGCATAAAAAGTGCGCACAAAAATCCTGAATGCAAAATTTAAGAAAAAATTGTCGGTTTTAATAAAAAAATGTATATTAAGCCCACTTGTTTTCACCCAAACATGGTATCAAAAATAACTCTACAATTAATGAAAATAAATAAAAATATGGGTCCCCAATTTTTTTTTTCGGTTTTTTTTTATTATGTATCCTAATATTCTAAAATACCCACAGGATATTTTGTGCGCGCAACAACGATAAGTAGCTATAATAGCATATTCATAGGACGCCCCTGCGAGCGGTCTTGTCTCTACACATTTGCAGATTGGAACATGCGTGGTCGGCAGAAATAATAATTCGACACGGGTGAAGCGCGTAGCCCACACACACAAGGCCTGCATTCACTCACACATCTATAGCGCGATTCTGACTACTGTCAGAGAGTGAAATAAAAGAGATTTTTTAAAATACCTATTCATAAATGTTCGCAGCGACCGGCAGCGCTCTTAATTCCTGCTCGCCGGTGACGCCGGTCAGAATCTGATATCAAAATGAGCGACCTGTTAATTGCCGCTATTTTCAATCCATCGCCAATCTGGGATAAAAGAAATACATTCCATACCACCAGAAATGTTGTTGACAAGTGATGGAATGAAATCAAAAAGATAAAATTTTGAAATAACCTCAAATTTCACAAGTGAATTTCTTTCAGGCACGTACTTAACATATTATCATGTTCTCCTGAGGTTTTTTTTTTCATATTTAAAGATACCAATTACCAAATACCATTGTTTTATTTCTTAATTTTAAGAAAGGATTCTCCAAGAGTAAATAATCGTTGTCTACGAACTCGACATTTCGTAAAAACTGACAGCTGCTGTCAGACTACCGCGCAGGTAGCGCAAGTTTTATCCGCGTTCTGTTTGTCCACATCTCGGCGTCAACTGCCGCCGGTGGAACAGGGCACTGAACGCCGTTAATCTGAAAACCGAAACCCGCTTTGTACCTGATCGTACCCTAAAGAAAAAATAACCTTAGTTCAAGCGCACGGACACGCACAAAACCCACTTCCATCAGTGTGCCTTCACCTTTAAAGATTCTGGGAAAAAGAAAATAAATTTCGTCGAAACTTTGAATTACGAACGTTAAATTTAACCTCAAAGATAATAAAACTATTACGTAAATTTCAAATGCAAATTTAAATGACAGCCGGCATTCGTTTGTTTTGAATTGTAAACATTCTGTAGAAATTTATGACAACCGGAACTCTAGAGCTGTAGACAGACACAAATTTAAATTTGCCGAGTAGTCAAAAAAAAAATCTTTTCATAACACCAGGATATTATTGTCAGTCAAAAACACAACATTTCACAAAGCATTTTATTGTATTTTTTTATAACGAATCAGATTTTTTTTATTGTTGAACTCTGGCATTCCCAATTATTAGGGTACATGCAATAGAGAACTCCAGTCCATTTTTTTATGATTAATGACCTTCTAACTTAAATAACTGCATTTTTATTTTTATTTTCAGAGTTAGTTTTAATAGTTAGGGAACGTACCCATACTACGTGACACACTTTTTGCAATTTTTTACCCCCTCCCCCCCGGTGACCACGTGTAGTATATTCCAAGACCCCCCTCCTACAGTTTTCACGTAGTATTTCATAAATATGGTTTCGAATCATTTTTTGCTAACAAAAAATAAAAAATGCATTATTTGGCTTATATTTGTCTTTATTAATACGGCGCTTGCTGCGTGACAGCAAGAGTGCATGCATTACAAGTGGAAAAAATATTATCAAGATAAAACTTATCTCAAAATATATTGAAACCGGAACGTAATTTATGGAAACGAAAGTCTTGTTATTTTTATAAACATTTTTCATCTCAATCATCTTCAACAAACACGTTCCCTGAACTTTTTCACTTATTTGAATGTACGAGGGTGGGTTTTTAAGTTTGCGGATTGGGTAAGGAGTGGAAATAAAAACCAAAATTATTTTTCCTTTTCAACATATTCACTTACTACCCTAATACATTTTTCCGATCTTTAAATTAACTTAAAGGAACTTTATAACAGCGCGGAACTCAATTTTCTCCACATTTCACAATTTCTTCCCGATTGAAGTGTTTGGTCGACGATAGCTCAAAGACTAATGACCTAATTACGATAAAACCCGGTGTTTATCCTAAAAATGAGTTGTTCAATTAGTACCTAATTCAGCGGTACCCCCATTAATCACTTACCTTCCCATTCCGCGAACTTAAAAACCTCCCCTCGTAGCTCGAAAAAAAACGCGAGATTTCTAGATTGACTACGGGATAAAAACCTATGCCCCCCCCCGTTGTGACCAAGCGTGGTATTTTGATGTCCCCCCACCTGAACAGGTTACGTAGTATGGGTACGTTCCCTAAAATAATTGTCAAAGTTTTAATTTTTCAAGATCCCGAAAACCACCGTATGTATGGTCAGCACTCCTGAAAAGTGACTAGTGTCGCAAATTAAATAAAAAAATTGATAAATTTATCCAAGTCATTATCTAGATAGTATGTACTTCTGGTTGAATCTTGCAATCATACATAAAGAAAGTAGCCAATAAAAATAAGTGTTAAGAAAATGAAAATAATGTAGGTAGTTCTTAGTCAAAGAATGATACAGTTAAATGCGACCGAATCACATAAGGACACATTAGTTCAGTTGGTAGAGCACTGACCTAGCTAGTCATAGGTCTTGGGTTCGAGTCCTACATGCGACCATATCTTTTTCTATTTTTTCTGTTTGAGATTTTCGATTGAGTTTCGATAATATTGTCTTCATTAATTAAAGAATAAAAAAATTAATTCTCGAATATCTTATATTTTACAATTTAAAACACAAACAAATAAAGTTAACACATCTTCATACTAGATATTTGCTACACCTTTTTTGTTAAAACAATAATTATTATTGATTTTAATTGGGTATTTTGTCCTCAAATCAAAATTAAAATTTTATACGATAATTTTTTTTACCAAAATTTAACTTAAGAGCTTTGTATTAGGGGGGTCCCCACTCCACGTCCCCCCCCCCCCCCTCCACCGGGCCCCTCCCCACCCCCTCCCCCACCTCTCCCCCCAGTACATTCAGTTTTCAAACTGCTCGCGTGCCACCTACTACATTTTTTTTACAAATTTCTTAATGCCAGAGCTCACCAGTAGTTTTATACAAAAAAAATTATCCAATTTGGTGCAATCGTTCGGAAGTTATGCGCCCATACACATTTCGGCGATTCATTTTTAGAGATAGATATTAACTACAACGCCAATATGGTTTTCACGGCAACCGTTTGTTTTGCTTTTGTTCTGACGTTTGCAATAATTCGATTTTGTTAGGGACAGAAAACGTATAATAAATAATTTCATAACGCCAGAGCTTAACAATATATATAGCCTATATTACCCGCAAGTAAAAGAATTTTTAAAGTTCATTTAGTAATTTTTGCGTGAAAGAGTAACAAACATACATCCATACAAACTTTCGCTTCGCTCGCATATTAGTGGATTCCCACTCAGCCTCCTCCACCTTCCCTCTCCCCACTCCACTCCCCCCATCAACCCCCTCCACCTCCACCCACCCCTTCCCCTCCATCCACCCCTCCCCCTCCCCCCACCCCTCCCCACACTACACTCCCCCCATCAACCTCCCTCCCCCCTCCCCCTCCCCCCACCTCTCCCCCCACTCCTCCTCCCTCCACCTTCCCTCTCCCAACTCCACTCATCCATCAACTCCCCTCTCACTCCCCCTCCTTCTCCACCCACCCCTCCTCTACCCCATACCTTCCCCACTCCACCTCCTACCACCTTCCTCCAACCCTACCCCCTCTCCCACCCACTTCGCCTATTCCACCTTCCCTCTCTACACTCCACTCCCCTCATCAACCCGCTCCCCCTCTCCCTCCACCCACCCATTCCCTCACCCCCTACTTCTCCACATTCCCTTTCCCCACACCACTCCCCCCATCAACCCCCTTCCCAACACCCCCTACATCGTTTCCCCTTCCTTCCCTCCCCCCTCTCCCTCCCCTAACCCCCTCCGTAACCCTCCTTCCCTTCCCCTATCCACCTCCACCAACATCCTCCCAACACCCCCTCCCCACTCCCCCCTCTCACCTCTCGCATTCCACACATTCATTCCCGATACATTCAGTTTTCAAACTGCTCGCGTGCCACCTATTATAATTTTTTATACAAATTTCATAATGCCAGAACTCAACGGTAGTTTGAGTCAGTAGTTTTTGTGTGAAAGAGTAACAAACGTACATCCATACAAACTTTCACCTATATAATATTAATAGGATTATAGTAGGATTTGCTAGATGAGCAGCTCAATGCGTTGTACGGGCGTCACGGGACGAAAGCAATGAAATATCGACCGTATCGAACCCTATTTCAATTTCTAATTCACAGGCCTATTTCTCAGCCTGTAGCATTCACCCCTTTAATCTCAGGAGATTTAGTCAATCATCCCTTAGTTCCTGATAGGCTTGTCTGTCCTGAACAATAGATAGGCACAATAAGAAATAGTTTAAAGTGGTCCCTTTTTTATGGGGTATAAAAAAATCAGCTCACAAGGGATGGGAAAAGGTATTGTTTTATATTGATGCATTCTAAGGGTGGAAAAAGTGTTATATCTACGACAGCAGCTAGATTTGACGCGAACACAGTATTCACACAAATAAATTGTTTTTATCTTTATAATATATAAAACAAATTCGGGTTAGTTACACTATTTATAACTCACGAACGGCTAGACCGATTTTTATAATACCGACCGAATAGCAGAATAGCTATTAAAACATCGGAAAAAATCACGAAAAAAAAATCAATACAAAATTATTTTCCTCTTACATTTTCATAACGAATTCTCATCTTTTGAAAGAGCTGCAGCAATATTGTGATAAGTAGTGATATTGAATAGTGAGTGAATTAAAAAAAATCTAAAAATTCAAAAACGTCAAATATCAATGCGCTGATTGTTATGCTGCCCTTCTTTCTTACACACTAAATGTCAATAGTGAGAAAATGAGACAAACGGTTAAGGTATATCTGCACTCCTCCAAAGGAAAAAGACATTAATTATAATAAATCTCCCTCACACGTTTAAAGAAAATGAAACGCAATTCCTGTAAGTAAGTGGAAAAGCAAGAAAATCACAAAAATGTCCGTTCACATACACAAAGCCATCTCTGATACTGACAAAAACAAAACACGGACAGTTTGCTTCGTTGTTTAATTTTTAACTTACCACTGGAGTGCTTTTTGCCACAATATGGCACTATTTAAAATACCTCGGATTGCTTTGCTGCCAATTTTGGCAAAATTTTCCCTTCTTCGTAAGTAATTAAGTAGAAGTTAACGATTTTATAATATTTTTTTAATAAATCCTACAAATATCGACAAAAGATAGGTGAATTCATTGGCTATGTAGAACTATAATAAGTTTGTATGTTTCCATATTAAAATTCGGAGGTATGATTTTTTTATTGTGGGCGGAAAATAATCAAAATGATTTTGAGCAATCGGAGAAAAAAGTTTTAAAATGCGCTGTCTCTCCAGTGGTTAATAAAAAAACTGAATTTAATTCGGCTTATAAGTTAAAACAATAGTTATTGATTCTGAGACATTACGAAGTTCATTGGGTCAGCTAGTACAGTATATTTCAGAAAGGTGTCAATTCATATCAATTTAAGAAAACAAAATTCACGAGAAATTTGAAAAGTGCATTTTAAAAAGCACACTGTAAAAGATTGTGCTTTCTGCGGTCTGGAAGTGGGAACTTAAGATCACATATTTTTGGTTACACGACTCTAAACAAATATCGTCTCTTCTATAAGCCTTATCTAAAACTGCGTCCCATCGCGTCCTGTACAAGGCCCGCAGATACTTTAATAGTGCACAACTGCTAACTCTGGACAAATCACAAGTGCGCCCCACGGTTGAATTTGGCAGCCACCTCTGGTTTGGAGCTCCAAAATACCTGAAAAATACCCTCGACTCGTACAGAAACGGGCGGTCCGTTTGATAGATTCTCCCATCTTAACAGACGGATTACAATCTTTAGAGCACAGGCGTCGGGTGGGAATGCTATCCTTGTTCTACCGGTATTACAATGGAAGATGCTCCGAGGAACTAGCATCATTGATCCCTTCGGCACCGGTGCATAGTCATAATTTAATCACTTTACTACGAATTATTTAAACTATTGAGACCTTTACCTTTGAAATAGCTTTGTCTTAAACAACTTTCATAATGTTTTACTGAAATAATGAAGGAAAACCTTCTCCTCCTATAAAATTTTCTAATGGTCTGTTGGACAAATACGAATTAAGGCGACGATTTGTCACATGAGAACGGGTCGTTTCTTCGACTCGTTCTTGTGTTCAACAGCTCGGCTGTGGAATGATTTGCCGGCCTCTGTGTTTCCTCCTTCCTACAACATGGATCTCTTCAAGACCAATGTTCATTCCTTCCTCTTCTCAAAAAGACCCTCCACACAGCATCCCAGATGACATAGGCCCTGAGGGAAATTATTTTCCTCGGGGCCTCCTGTGTGGAGTTAATGTAAAAAAAAATCTTATCTCTTTTAAGAGCGTTTAACCAGCCAGCGGACGAAAATCCATATTTCGTCGAAAGTTGTTCTTCCGATCGTGCAGGGCGGTTACAATGAGAAAGATTAATTATTCTCCGTACCAGCTTTTTAAAATTATAACTCAATATCGAATTCATTTCAATCCAAATTAGCTTTAATTTATACCTTCATCCAAAAATGCTGAAAGGCGTGATGATAAAACTATTAAAATAGTGTACTTTTTGTAGTTATTTTTTGGTTATAAGTATTTATCATTTTTCAATAATGTCTAAATTTAATAAGAATGTTAAAAAAAACTGAAATATATTAGTTTGTAAGTGCGCAAATAAATACACAAATGGACCAATTTTCGTCAAGAAACACATGTAAGTACATATTTTTTAATGATTTTATTGAAACCAAAATTAAAATTCTAATACATAACTCTGCTAGATAATGTATTGATTTATTTTACTGCATGATTACATTATTTGAAATGGGTGTGGTATAATACAAAAACTTTTTTGAAAATTTAACAAATCTGCCAACGACCTATGGAATAACCTTATTAAACTAAAAATTTAAAAAAAATTCTAAAAATTTATTACATACCAATGCTAGATAAAAGAACAATCTTTCGAAATCCATTTATAATTTTTTTTGGAAAAGAGTCAATACGTCTAAAAACTTTTTTGAAAATGACGTATTTCCGGCTTTCTCTGGTAATGCCCTCTTAAGTCAGAACTCGACTGCAATCTTTTATGAAATATTGAAATTTGTCCAATAAAATTAAATAAATATATAAATTCACCTACTCTCTCTCTATAATTAGAATTGATGGCCAGAAAAGACCAATGATGGTGAAAGCCTGAAACATTAGAAAAAAAAAATATCGGGTGTTCCCCAAACAACAAAATATATACTTTCTTATTATCCTTTTTTCGTTAAAAATAGTTAAGTAGACGGAGGGGGGGGGGGGGGGGGGGGGGGTGAGTGGCACGTGTGAAACCGGGGGCAAAAGCTGGTTTCTTATATATTAACAATTTTATTTTTATTCTATTGGAAACGTTGGAAAAAGTTTCAATATACCCGAAGAATATTTTTGTGTACTTATAATATAAACCAATTCGTTGTAAATATTCATCGATAATCGCCTTTACTGTTATTTCTTGCCTTACTAGACTTGAGAACCTATTAAAGAACATTTAATCAAGGTATTCAAATGATATTGTATTTGCATCGTTATAAACAAACCTACATACAACCTTTGAGATCCTCTTGACCCGCGGAATAATTATCCCTGTAATAATAATAAAAATAAAGATTTTCGTAATAATATTAAAATTATGATGTTGACTCGAGGGTCAGAATTGAAGTAATTTGATATGTTAAACCCTCAGCGACTCGAGGGAACCCCAGTTATTCGTGTTTTGTTTCTACATAATACCAGATATGTTAAAGCGCCGCAACCGGGCTCAAAAAGAAGAAAATGGAGAGATATGAAATTACGAATGTTAGAGGAGCGCGCTAGTATTTAAAGCGACAAAATAGATGAGAAAATTGTGAAAATGTTTAATAAAACACGACTCGTTTAAAATAGCACAAAAATCTCGCGGGGTTGTCTTAAACAGCATTTAAAGTAACGCTGTGAATTTTTTCATACATATAACTTGTAAAATAACTGAAACAAATGTGTTTATAATAATTATTGGAGCATACTTTGCGATTTTTTTCTATCGAGGGAATTGTATATAATTTGCGTTTCGGCGGGAGGAATGTCTAGATATTATCTTCAAGAATAACATATATTTTTTAGGAGCTTTAAAACTTAACGTGTTTAAGAGATATATGTAAGAAATCGGTAGAAATTCAGGTAGCGGCGGCTTACTACCGCAGTTAATTTGGGAGGCGGGTATGGGTACCGGAGCCCCGGGAACCATTTATTGGATAACCAACACCTCTGCCGTATGTCGCTCCAAGTGGTTGGTAACTTAGCAGGGATGCCCAGGTTCATGGGGTGAGGTTTGTCCGGGTCTTGGCGGTGGACCCCCAGATTTCTATCAACCCCTCATACCTTATCCTTAATTTCTCCTCATTCCTTTTGTTTAAAAAACCCTCCACACAGCATCCGCAAATATGACATAGGCCCACCGGGAAAATACTTTTATCAGGGCTTTCTGTTCGGAGCTTTGTAAAAAAAAGAGAAGCTTCAATTTGGGAGGCGGGCATAGGTACCATCGCCCCGGGAACCATTTATTGGATACCCAACACGTCTACTACATGTTTGGTAACTTAGTTTGGTGTGTTCAGGTCTTGGATGCGGATGCGCCTGTCAACCAGCTGCTGGGCCCCGAAGGAAATTATTTTACTCAGTGTGGGGTTAATGTAATTAAAGAATCCCAACTGCTCCCAACCGTCCGAAAGTATTGGGAAGGGGAAGGAGATGGGGAAGAGGTTGGTGGGGAAGTATTGATTTTGTAAAGCATAAATAAACACGATCACGTATTATCACAGACATCTTAGGTAAATCATTTTAAAGGGACCCTTGCTTGTATGGTGATGTACTGGATAAATAAAAAAATAATTTATTTCATTCATGACTTTGTTTTCGTTAGAACTGAAGAAAACAAAATTACAAAGCAGTTCACACACGGTAGAAGTGAAACATACAGAAAACTAAGGTGAGGAGACTACGAAGCAGTTTTTTTTATCAATCCGAAGGATGATTGTTTCCATATTTGTCGTCGAATTCCAGGGCACCTTTTCCTACACATCTGGTCATCTTATTAGTATTTGTGTTTTCTTCTTCGTAGTCGCTAGATGTCGCTTTCTATTGTGTTTTCTTTGGCCTGTTCATTTTGGAATGGTTTGAAGAATGGGTGTTGATTTTACAAAAATACTTTTTTTTTTCGATTCGTATCTATATATACCACAGGAGAACTTGCCTGGGACTGTGGATTTATCGTTTTATATTGGAACCGAGTAAGTACCCGTGAATTAAATAAATATTTTATCGCTATCTCATTCTCTCGCAGGCTAAATCTTATAGATGTACGTATTTGTCTCTTTTTAGTGTCGCTCGTTTCCGTTTCATCGAGTTTCAAATCACAACGGTGCTAAAGATGTTTTTACTTCAAAAAACATTAAAAAATGTCGAATCGAAATGTGAGTCTAAATTTGAACGGAATTGACAAATGTCGCCGTGCACCCAATTTTTCAAACTAACTTTTTTGAAACTTTTTTTCAATTAATCTCATTATAAGAAATTTGACGAAATATAAACCATTTGACTCAGATATTAGAGGTATAGATTTTAAGTCATCGGGGGGAACATTCAATCCTCATTGCCCCAAAAATGAAGATGTTTTTAAATTGGCTACTAGCCGGTCGAAGAGATGGCGCAACTAGGTCCAAATTGAAAATAGATTTGTTGAAGTAAACAAAAATTCTAAGCGAATGGTAGATCTGTTATTTATTGTCTACACAAAGTAGGTAAAAAAATGGGGAAGTCTGAAAAACGTAAAATGTCAAAAAAAATCATTATGTATTTAATTTTCTTCATAATCGTTAAGGGTCCAATTCGCCTCTGCCGGCCGCTCATCTCGCCAACGAGCTTGTTATAATCCCGTATGACACTTGGGTAATTGGTCTGCAGATGAAAATAGACCTTATTAACCACCTCGCTAGCAGGAGATAAAGACGTTAGTAACTTGACGCGATAGCATGGTAAGGCGGGGGATAAATTGACCATTTGTGAATTAAATATTCAGGGTTCGGATTCCATAACGGGGCGATGAAACCTCTTAATAGCGTAATGTCCAATAGAAAAGACTTGACGCGAAAGTTTAATTGAATTGGGTTTTCAATAATTCTGTCTTAGGGCCGGTTGTTTCACAGAATTTTAACAATTCGTAAAGTTTCAAAGTCAATTTTCAAGTTTTGTTAAAGTTCTATTTCAGTTCTGTGCAACAGTTGACCTTTTATTTCGTTAGCTCCACACAAGAAGCCCTGAGAAAAATAATTCCCTTTAGGGCCTATGTCATCTTTGGGGATGCTATGTTGAAGGACTTTTTAGGATAAGAAGGAGAGGAAGTTCTGGGAAAGAAAATGGGTTCTGGGCAAACGCATCCGCCACCAAGACCTAAATAAAATGAAAACCCCATGAAAATGGCTACCACTGCTAAGTCATCAATCGAAGCAAATCATTTGTGTGACCCACGGCAGGGATGGGGTGTTGGTTATCCAACAAATGATTCCCGGTGCGGCAATATCCATACCCGTTTCCCAAAATGTCTGCCTCATTCATAGTGTAATCTGACTGATTTGAAAGAAGAGGTTTTAAAATTTTACATAAAATCTTCAAGTGCTGCAGAGCAAAGCCTATGCAACCCTCGAAGGACCAGTCCCGAAACTACGTGATACGGGACGATTAAATAGCATACACTCGCAAAACCTGATGGATAGTCAGTCGATAGTTCAGATCTGTGCTTTTGGAAAATTAGATAAGTCCAGATTGGAAAAAGGAAAATAGGACTCACCGTTGCAGATGGGGCCTCGCTGATCTCCAGTTTGTGGTGTACACTTCACAATGTTTAATTTAAAAATCGCAATATTCTTATAGCAAGAGGTTATGATACATGCGCCTTGTCTGAGATATTATTTTACACTGAACAGCAAAGCACACTGTCACCTCTCCAAAGTTGAGTACTTACTTGCAACAATTTTTCATGGTGACATTTAAGATGGAAATATTAGGTAAGTGGGATAAATTCAGGATTTTGACATATGCTACCCACCAAGTCAATACTCAATCAATCCCATATAATAATGCGCGAACTACTAAGATCCAAACAGGCCATTGTTAATAACTGTTCAAAAAAGTTGGCATATGAAAATGTTAAATTTTTCGAAGAAAACTTCTTCGGAAAGGTTTTTTACTTTGTGATGGCATTATTTATTTGAATGAAAAGGCGAATCACTTTTGTTTATACACAATCAACATGTAGCGTGAACGATTTTCACATCATCAGGATCAAATGTATACTAAACTTAAAAATTAAACATAGATCACAATGGGAGGAAAGGCTACAAGGAACGTAAAGGGGTAAGAGTGGAGGAAGTTTATTAAAATGAGGGATTTCAAAGTCATTAGCAGGGAAAGACCGGTTAAGTGGGAAAAGGTTCAAAAGAGGGTTCATAAAAATTTGCTGCTTATTAATTATGTCTGCTTTATTATTAAAATTTTTCCTAATTTCTAAAATCTCTAAATTATTTATCTGTGATGCCTTATAACCCTTTATAATATTTTTAGTCAATGGTTTTGTCAAAATTATGATCATTTTTTAATAAATGATCTGCGAACTCAGACTCGCTATTGCCATTTAATGCCCTGAGATATTCTTTAACCCTTACTTCAAAGTTTCTATTTGTTCTACCTATATAAAAGCAATCATCATCATCATCATCTGTGGCTCTACAACCCAGGTCGGGTCTTGGGCTCCAGCAGAGCCTGCCTCCATGACTGTCGGTGTTGTGCTGCGTTGCGCCAGTTTCGGATGCCGATGGTGCTTGCATCCTTCACCACTCCATCCAGCCATCGAAGCTTTGGTCTTCCAACTCTTCTCCGACCCCCAGGTGCACCATCCATAATTCGCTTTGGAATATCTCCTTCGCTCATTCTCTGGATATGTCCAGCCCACCTGAGTCTTCCAGTTTTGATTTCCTTGGAGATATTAGGGTCCTCGTAAAGATCGTGTAGCTCCTGGTTGTATCTGATACGCCATTCTCCATTATCACAGACTGGGCCGTAAATCCTTCGCAGCACCTTCCTTTCAAAACTTTCTAGGGCTCCTTCATCACCCTTACTGATTGTCCAGCATTCCGAACCATACATAAGAACAGGTCGTATAAGGGTTGAGCAAGAGGCCAATAACCTCTTCTCGTAAAAAAACCTATATTACGAAGCCAAACACAGAGCCTCGGACAACAACTACTGGACTTCGGAAAAGACCCGGCAAACGGATAAAGGATAACGATTTTAAACTTGCTACTTGGAATGTACTATCTCTGTATCGCGCAGGAAGTTTAAGAATTCTCTTAGACGAACTTGCTAAATATATAAAAGCAATATAATTTAATAATATATTTATCTTTATTGAATGAAATTTGCAAGATTATAACTAAAAAGTACATATTCAGTGTTAATGTTTACAGTGGTTTAAAATTACATAAGTACAAAAGGATTTCAACAGAAAAAAATATAAATATGAACAGTAGATAAATGAGGAATAGAAAATAGTTATAAATTTTGGTTTTTCAGTAATCCGCCTCACTAGGCTAGCCTGTGTTGAGGCAGTAATTTTTAAATCAATTTATAATACTTATAAACATACCTACACTTTTACTAAAAAAGTAATCACATAATAGATTGGTTACATTAGTAATAATTTTAAATAAAAGCAACCAATACATTGTTTGTATATTTCCATTGTATAATACCAAATCATTAATAATTTCGAATTTGGGTGAGTGCACCGGTAAAGGCCCTATCATTATTTTTGATCCAAATTTTTATGTTATTTTTGAAATTTTTTTTGGAATCACATTTTTTTATTCTATCTGGAAGAATTGTTGTAAAGACTTGTTGCAATCGGGCAATCAAAGCAAAATCGGGCGTTTATAAACTCAATTGTAAAGACTGGAAGGCGGAACGGAAAGAGACGAGGGATAAAAAGTACCTGACTTCACAGATCTGGTTAACACTAGAAAGACCGGGTACTGCTCCATACCTAGAAAGACCACGACCGTCATTTTGACGGCTGATCACTTTTTTCAAATTGGGAGGCGGATATAGGTACCGCTGCCCCGGGAACCATTTATTGGATAACCAACACCTCTGTCATAGGACACTCCAAGTGGTTCGCTACGTTTAGTGACTTAGCAGAGGTGTCCGAGTTCATTGGGTGAGGTTTGTCTGAGTCTAGGTGGCGAATACGTTTGCCCACCTACTGCGTAGCGAACCGGGTCGGGAGACACTTGTTGAAGGAGACCTTATCTAGTCCTCTCCAGCAGGACCTTTTTCATCCCGAATAAGTTCTGGGAAGGAAATGAGGTATGATGGGTGGGTAAAAAACTGGGTTTTAGTGTGTTCAAGTGTAGGGACTTATGTATCTGTCCCCACCACTGCTGTGCAAGGCAATGTTCTGAGAGTCCTGCTGGCGAGGTCAAAAGATCATCCTCAACCGTTCACTGCCGATCTGGCCTGCCACGCAGTTGTTTGGCAGACGCATCCGCCGCCAAGATCCGGACAAACCTAACCCCTTAAACCCAGGCACACCTGCTAAGTCACAAAACATAACAACCCTCTTGGGGTGACCAATGGAGATGTGTTGGTCATCTAATAAATGATTCTGTCAGTTCTTCAGGAGCTAACGCAGCTAGATCAACTCTGGTATTTGCATACTCTGTCCTTCTCCAACAAGCCATAAAATTAATTTGGGTGAGAGATATATTTTTTTGGTATTTTTATAAATTATGTGACAGTGACCAATCAACTTACAGATCGAGTTTGAATGATAAGCGATACCGAAAGAAAGAGACAGCTATAATAGTATGTACTATCATAAACGAGTAGGAATGGGTATGTTATTAACTAGTGTAGAGAAGGTTGTAAACAAACTCAGCATAATGGCCCAAACCGTGAGATTGACGGCGGCGGTCTTTGTAGGTATAAGTCAATATATCTAAGAAAGTAATTAAGACACGTACCTGCTTTTTTCATCGTAGTTTTTAAACCATAAATCGTGAAATGTAAAAAAAAATCACACCAATACAATAATCATTAAGCATTATATCGACACTTTACTTCGGGCTGCCGTCAAAATGAAAGCTCCGGTCTTTCTAGTGTTAACAAACACGGTAAAACCATATTTTTGTATATATTTTTTTCTTAAATCGTTCATTTGATGGTTGCATAATTTGTGAATTTTTCGACCACCATGGTAGGCACATATCCGTGTTATGGTGGTTATATCGAACGTGTTATTTCATATCATGCATTTCTATCGAAGAGAAAATATTCTTAATTTGAACGGCGCGTCCCCGAAATATTGATTTCTCAACACTTTAATATGAGGTGATTCATGCTCCCAAAAATATAAATTATTTTGTTGCACAACATGAAATTACAACATGAGATGACTCACGCGGAAATAGGAATTATTGCATGAATTTAAAATATTGTGAAACCGACTAACCTGCCACTATATAAGGTCTGCGAAGAAAGCAGTTGGCATTCAGTCTTCAACCACCAGCGATCAGAATAATATCTCTACAAAGTTACAACCTGAAGATCCTCGACATCGAAACGCTGCTCAATTCAAGACATCAGTCTCGCCGTAGCCGTCACCCTTTCGGAGCTCCAAGACGCAACTCTTTCATCTCAAGCACCCGATGGGATAATACCTACAAAACGTTGACACCTGAGCCCTGACCATCTTGCTCTGGGCTGCTAGCCCAGGGCCCCCTTGCATCGAGCCTTGCACCTCTCTGCCCTGAAGACAACGCCGAAGCCCCGGCCATCCTTGGACTCCTTTGAACTTGCTGATTCTTACCAGACCTTGAGGTCGCTGCACTACCTCTGACCATCTTGCTCCAGGCTGCTAGCCTGGGGCCCCCCTTTGCATCGAGCCTTGCACCTCTCTGCCCTGAAGACAACGCCGAAGCCCCGGCCATCCTTGGACTCCTTTGAACTTGCTGATTCTTACCAGACCTTGAGGTCGCTGCACTACCTCTGACCATCTTGCTCCAGGCTGCTAGCCTGGGGCCCCCCTTTGCATCGAGCCTTGCATCTCTCAGCCCTGAAGACAACGCCGAAGCCCCGGCCATCCTTGGACTCCTTTGAACTTGCTGATTCTTACCAGACCTTGAGGTCGCTGCACTACCTCTGACCATCTTGCTCCAGGCTGCTAGCCTGGGGCCCCCCTTTGCATCGAGCCTTGCATCTCTCAGCCCTGAAGACAACGCCGAAGCCCCGGCCATCCTTGGACTCCTTTGAACTTGCTGATTCTTACCAAGCCCTTGAAGTTGCTGCGCTACCCTTGAACATCTGGCTCCGGGCTGCTAGCCCGGGGCCCCCTTGCATCGAGCCTTGCATCCCTCTGCCCTGATGATAACGCCGAAGCCCCGGTCATCCTTGGGCTCCTTCAACGCAGACCTACCTGATCATGACGCCACGTGCAGCACGCCCAATAGAATGCAGACCGATACCCTGGAGCCTATCAAGATGTGAGTGGCTGCCCTAGCCTAGGATGCAAGTGACTCACTGCCATGCAATGACAAGCCGGCCTACTTAAGGGTTGCTGTGACCGCCCCCGCCTAGGATTTTATTCCCTTGGATACATAACAAACTCGAGAATATACATCATCTAGAGCGCAGCCCATCTCACATAATATACAACCAGCGTCCACCGCAGCCTACATACTCCGATGCAAGAGCATTCCATCTCACGATGCGTGGCGGAAGATACCCAGCATGGATGCTTCTGTAACCAGATACTCTACTGAACTTCAACCGCTGTCAAGGCGAGAATACATCTCTGTCAAGACATTGGAATTGTCGGGCGTCTGTGTGTACCGGCACTTATTGTTTACAGTCTTTGTGCAAGCCTACGGGTCTTGTACAAATGGTCCTTCGAGCCGGATCTACACATCACGCCTGAGTAGAGATGCCATCGCTTTGCAGCGGCTGCAAGGCCATGCACTCATCCAAGACGCCCAATGATGCCTAGCCTTCACCCTGAAGCTCTTGTTAGGGCAAGACGATGCCCATCGAATGGTCTCCCGGGAAGGGCGTGACAATCAAAATACTTTACGGATAGTATCACAAACCGCACTGGAATGGATCACTCACAGAGGGCTCACCGACAGTAGCAAACACGCGCCTGAGAAAGTTGGTGATATCAAACGTTGCCTTTGACTCCCTTGGCCTAATGTCCTCGGTCAGAATCAATAAAAGTGACCAACCAACCGTCTACCCTCGCGCTTACTCTGCCTTCGTATCCAATATACTGGATGAGATGGATGAACTGACAAACATACCGCACTGGAGATGGGTGCCGAGGAAACTTAATTCGGCACACTCAGCACAACCAAGAATGGTTGCAACATGACGCCGACCCACTGGCTCAGATCGCTTCAATAATGGTAGAAGCATACCACACAATGGCCAACCAACCGATTGACGAGCTTGCTGCGACCGTCCCAGCCTTGGATGCTGGTGCCGGATATTCAGCAGCTCACGGCCACATGATGGTGAGCCAACCAGTTGACGAGCTTGCTGTGACCGTCCCAGCCTTGGATGCTGGTGCCTGATATTCAGCCGCTCACGGCCACGTGATGGTGAGCTAACCAGTTGACGAGCTTGCTGTGACCGTCCCAGCCTTGGATGCTGGTGCCGGATATTCAGCCGCTCACGGCTACATGATGGTGAGCCAACCAGTTGACGAGCTTGCTGTGACCGTCCCAGCCTTGGATGCTGGTGCCGGATATTCAGCCGCTCACGGCCACATGATGGTGAGCCAACCAGTTGACGAGCTTGCTGTGACCGTCCCAGCCTTGGATGCTGGTGCCGGATATTCAGCCGCTCACGGCCACATGATGGTGAGCCAACCAGTTGACGAGCTTGCTGTGACCGTCCCAGCCTTGGATGCTGGTGCCGGATATTCAGCCGCTCACGGCCACATGATGGTGAGCCAACCAGTTGATGAGCTTGCTGTGACCGTCCCAGCCTTGGATGCTGGTGCCGGATATTCAGCCGCTCACGGCCACATGATGGTGAGCCAACCAGTTGACGAGCTTGCTGTGACCGTCCCAGCCTTGGATGCTGGTGCCGGATATTCAGCCGCTCACGGCCACATAATGGTGAGCCAACCAGTTGACGAGCTTGCTGTGACCGTCCCAGCCTTTGATGCTGGTGCCGGATATTCAGCCGCTCACGGCCACATGATGGTGAGCCAACCAGTTGATGAGCTTGCTGTGACCGTCCCAGCCTTGGATGCTGGTGCCGGATATTCAGCCGCTCACGGCCACATGATGGTGAGCCAACCAGTTGACGAGCTTGCTGTGACCGTCCCAGCCTTGGATGCTGGTGCCGGATATTCAGCCGCTCACGGCCACATGATGGTGAGCCAACCAGTTGACGAGCTTGCTGTGACCGTCCCAGCCTTGAATGCTGGTGCCGGATATTCAGCCGCTCACGGCCACATGATGGTGAGCCAACCAGTTGACGAGCTTGCTGTGACCGTCCCAGCCTTGGATGCTGGTGCCGGATATTCAGCCGCTCACGGCCACATGATGGTGAGCCAACCAGTTGACGAGCTTGCTGTGACCGTCCCAGCCTTGAATGCTGGTGCCGGATATTCAGCAGCTCGCGGCCAGATTATGACCAGCCAACCTGCTCACGAGTTTGCTGTGACCGTCCCGGCCTTGGATGCCGGTGCCGGATATTCAGCGACTCAAGTCCACATGGCACCCGGAACGCAGCCCACCTCATATGCTAGCCGCACTTCCAACTATACTGGGTCACGCACAGCGTCCGTGTGTGCCTCCAAGGCACCCCGGTGAACCTAGCAGCGGTACATTCCTCATTACAAGAGTAGAAGAATTCCCAGTGCGCAGCAGACCCGGGCAATTCACATGGGATAAATAACCTAGCGACCAGATACTCGCTCCATACAAGGCCTACAAGCGTGCCACAACACCACGCACCACAGCCGTACGACGAAACCCACCCCGGAACCAAGCAGCAATAGCCCAACCTTGGAAGCCCTGTCAAAACAGCAGAAGTGTCGGAACAGTGGTCCTCATCGACGCAGCCAAAGCAAGCAAACCCTTCCAGAACAACAGTACATTTCAATGTCTCCTCAGATGGGGGGAGACCATTGCCCCGTCAAAAGGGACAAAATTTCACGGTGCTGACTCCGAGATAAAAGCATCCTAGTGGCATTAAAGCTAGGACACAGACGCGCAAATTCCCAAGCAATGCCGTGAATCAATTGGCGTCGCTAACCACTAATAAAACCTTACACGGGGGGAGCTTGATGGAGGTTAATACGATCCGTGAAACAACCCCTTGACATCACACTCAATGAGAAGATGACCAAAAAAAAAGATACCCTACTTACGGCGCTTACAGAACGTCAAATTTTTGTGAACGACAGATCACCCACGCACATATTAATGACTTGACAGTCTATGACCTGATGACGGTCCCCTGACGCCTATTCACTTCCTGATAAGCCAGTCCAGAATCCATACGACCAGGGATCAAACTCGCCTCCATCGGAAACTCGGAACATCGTTGGTGACTGACACGTTCGACGAAACAGCTGGGTGCAGCCACGGCTGCACGGGAGGGAGTATATCGAACGTGTTATTTCATATCATGCATTTCTATCGAAGAGAAAATATTCTTAATTTGAACGGCGCGTCCCCGAAATATTGATTTCTCAACACTTTAATATGAGGTGATTCATGCTCCCAAAAATATAAATTATTTTGTTGCACAACATGAAATTACAACATGAGATGACTCACGCGGAAATAGGAATTATTGCATGAATTTAAAATATTGTGAAACCGACTAACCTGCCACTATATAAGGTCTGCGAAGAAAGCAGTTGGCATTCAGTCTTCAACCACCAGCGATCAGAATAATATCTCTACAAAGTTACAACCTGAAGATCCTCGACATCGAAACGCTGCTCAATTCAAGACATCAGTCTCGCCGTAGCCGTCACCCTTTCGGAGCTCCAAGACGCAACTCTTTCATCTCAAGCACCCGATGGGATAATACCTACAAAACGTTGACACCTGAGCCCTGACCATCTTGCTCTGGGCTGCTAGCCCAGGGCCCCCTTGCATCGAGCCTTGCACCTCTCTGCCCTGAAGACAACGCCGAAGCCCCGGCCATCCTTGGACTCCTTTGAACTTGCTGATTCTTACCAGACCTTGAGGTCGCTGCACTACCTCTGACCATCTTGCTCCAGGCTGCTAGCCTGGGGCCCCCCTTTGCATCGAGCCTTGCACCTCTCTGCCCTGAAGACAACGCCGAAGCCCCGGCCATCCTTGGACTCCTTTGAACTTGCTGATTCTTACCAGACCTTGAGGTCGCTGCACTACCTCTGACCATCTTGCTCCAGGCTGCTAGCCTGGGGCCCCCCTTTGCATCGAGCCTTGCATCTCTCAGCCCTGAAGACAACGCCGAAGCCCCGGCCATCCTTGGACTCCTTTGAACTTGCTGATTCTTACCAGACCTTGAGGTCGCTGCACTACCTCTGACCATCTTGCTCCAGGCTGCTAGCCTGGGGCCCCCCTTTGCATCGAGCCTTGCATCTCTCAGCCCTGAAGACAACGCCGAAGCCCCGGCCATCCTTGGACTCCTTTGAACTTGCTGATTCTTACCAAGCCCTTGAAGTTGCTGCGCTACCCTTGAACATCTGGCTCCGGGCTGCTAGCCCGGGGCCCCCTTGCATCGAGCCTTGCATCCCTCTGCCCTGATGATAACGCCGAAGCCCCGGTCATCCTTGGGCTCCTTCAACGCAGACCTACCTGATCATGACGCCACGTGCAGCACGCCCAATAGAATGCAGACCGATACCCTGGAGCCTATCAAGATGTGAGTGGCTGCCCTAGCCTAGGATGCAAGTGACTCACTGCCATGCAATGACAAGCCGGCCTACTTAAGGGTTGCTGTGACCGCCCCCGCCTAGGATTTTATTCCCTTGGATACATAACAAACTCGAGAATATACATCATCTAGAGCGCAGCCCATCTCACATAATATACAACCAGCGTCCACCGCAGCCTACATACTCCGATGCAAGAGCATTCCATCTCACGATGCGTGGCGGAAGATACCCAGCATGGATGCTTCTGTAACCAGATACTCTACTGAACTTCAACCGCTGTCAAGGCGAGAATACATCTCTGTCAAGACATTGGAATTGTCGGGCGTCTGTGTGTACCGGCACTTATTGTTTACAGTCTTTGTGCAAGCCTACGGGTCTTGTACAGTGGTCAAGACAAAAACAAATTTCAATTTCAAACAATGTTGAATTAATCTTTGCATTGCCAAAAACATTGTTTAACAGAGGTGTAGTATTGCGTCTCATTTCCCTTAAGAAATCGAATAACAATAAACTTTCGCGTCGGCACAGAAAAACACATTAATTTGTTGACAGCGTTTGATACCACGGATACTCTCGAATCAACATGTTGTGTTTACATTATCCAATCCACACACCGCGCGTTGCATAGTTTGTATCTGGAATATGATTGCAAGTTTCGTTTGTGGTAGCTACGAAAATAGATATAGCAGAGGTCTAAATGTGTTTCCTTGAGGTATGCCGCCGAATTTCTGAATAAGTCTCCGGTAGTTGAGACTAGAGTAAGGAATGCTGTACCGTTTTTTGATGGGGGAGTGTGTCAAAGTTCCATTATTAAGTCTGCAGTAGCGAAGGTAAATCGTTCAACGTTATGTGAAGATTTTACACATGTTTCACGAGTCTCGGAATTTCCTCTAAATCCATTTTTTTATAATTGAAAATTTTTGAAACAAAAAATTGTGATAATGAAAATTTTTCAAACTGAAAATTATGAAATTGAAAATTTTCAAAAAATGAAAATTTCAAAAACAACAAAGGTGCTAAAGAAGTCTTCTTTTCAATTATAATATGTAATTAAAAAAAATTCGAATAAAAAATTTGTGCTGAAAACGACTTAAAAGAAAATTTCATTTGTGTGCGAAACCGGGTAGTAAAACCAGTAGAATTATATGTTTGTGGTTCAGGTAGATTCACTTAACGATGGGTGACGCGACTGAAAATAAACCGAAATGTAAAATGTCTAAGTTTGTGTTTACGAGACCTTGAAAAGTAAAGTTTTACACTTTGCAAGTTCATACTAGCACAATATGCAATAAATTGGTCTTTCTGCAACAAATTAACACAAATTCCTAGAACACTCTTCAACTAGACGTTTTCCACAGATCTGGTAACCTCTAGAAATAAAAATGCCATCCAAATGCGAAAGTGCTTGTGTTTGTTTGTCATGATTTCACGCCTAAACCAATAAACCGATTTTAAAAATTCTTTCACCAATAAAAAGCTACATTATCAGCAAGTAACATAGACTGTATATAATGGTAATTTCTGGCGTTATGAAATTTGTATAAATACTTCATATATTTTAGCGGCAGAGAGGAAAGGCAGTGGGGAGGTGGTGTTAGCGGAGTGGGAGGAGACGAGGGTGGAGGAAGGCGGGGAAGGTGGAAGGGAACGGGGACGCACGGGAAAGGACATGCAGGGAGAATCAATTTATTTCTTTTAAATGGCATTGCAAAGCATGATGGGTACCTACCAGCTAGTAATATTAAAACGCGAAAGTTTGTATGCATGTATACAGAATGCATACAGAAGAGTCCTAACCGGAGGTAATGGGTCTAGGTCTAGGCATCCCCAAATAATATATGCTGTGAGTTCGAAGGGAGTGGGCCGTGGAATAAAATGGGAAGAGTAAGGTTGAGTATTCAGTTCTGGTCACTAAGCACGTCTGAAGGAATCCATTTTCAGTGACGTTTTCAAAATGTTTTCACATTATTAGAAGTCAAAAAAGGAGTCGAAATGAAAATCCAGTCTCCTTCACCTGAAGCAATCTTCGCAACTTGAGCTTGGTGTATTTCTTGGTCACCAGCTCCATCGGAGCCAGTCAGCCTCCCCGAAGCTGGGCGTTCTGTACAGGGCCCTTCTTCTTCTTCTTGTGCCCTGTCCTATGCTATGCGGACTTTGTTTACTGCCGCCCGGAACAGCTCTACGGTAGACCACTGTCTCAGGTTTTTCAGCCATGAGGTTCTCCTTCTTCGAGGGCCCCGTCTTCCGGCAATCTTTGCCTGCATTATGAGACGCAAGATCTCATACTTCTCTGGATGTCTGATCACATGTTCAAGATATTGAAGATTTCGGATTTTTATAGTTTTGATAACTTCTTTTTCTTTATTCCTAAAAGGATGACTGCAGAACATCTTTTTCAAGCGGGTAAAGGTTGCACGAGCTTGCTCAATGCGGCATTTGATTTCAACCGAAGAATCCAGGGCCCGCAAATTAGTAACCATGCACAAATACCCAGGTGCGCAACACGGTTGAATTTGCAACGAACTCTGGTAAAGAGCCCCTAAATATCTTGAAAACTGTGCGGTCCGTTTGATACTCGTAGATTCTCCTACCTTAACAATCTTTAGAGTGCAGGCATCGGGTGAGAATGCTATCCTTACTCTATCGGTATTTCTAATAACTAATACCTCACTTTATAATAAATATTAATGTTTATAAAAACTAATACCTCATTCGCTCAACGACAAATCTGGTTCATCATTCCTAAAATATATAATGCTCTGAGTACTGACATAAAGTTAAGTAATTCCAAATCACTTTATATAGCACGTGTACAACATTGGATTTTAGAAAGGGGACGAGCGTACTTCACAGAATTCAAGAGTTCTTAACACTACATTTAAATTATTAATTTTTGCATTTCAAAATTTTTATTTGCATTTTTATTTCTATTTTTCTTTAATATATTTTTTGTTCGCTTAGTTTTTCACTTAATTTTATTTATGTTTTAATTTATATATTTGTATAGAACAGATAAGTTCTTAACACTCAATCTTTATTATTAGTTTATGTATTTCAAAATTTTAAATTTTATTTCTATTTTTCTTTAAAATATAAAATATAAAACTACTCGGCTTCATTCATAGAATTACCTCTGACTTCAAACATATAAGTACACTTAAAACTCTTTACTGTTCGCTGGTTCGCCCTCACCTTGAATATGCTAGTGTCATTTGGTCTCCTTTCTATGCTGTCCACATTTGTCACATCGAATCCGTACAACATCATTTCCTAAGAGGAATTGCTTGGAGGCTGAGTCTTGAAAGAGGCAAGTACTCATATGATGAAATTGAACACATTTTAAACATGTCTTCTTTAGAAAAACGTAGAAAGGACTCTGATCTAATTTGCATATTTAAGATTATCAACAGTATTACTGATACACCTGCATTGTTACAACTCATCCAGTTTAACATCCCTTCCCGTAGGCTTCGAAATAATGAATTGCTGTTCCTCAATCAACATTCTACTAATTACGGTTACCATTCTCCCTTATCCAGAATGTCGAGACTTGTCAACGCAAGTCGAAGCGTTGATTTTTTTGGTATAAAACTAAATGACTTTCGGCAGTCCATACGCAATATTTAAATGCTTCTTCATGTTTTGACTTGTAGTGTCTCTATATGCACTTTTTATATTTTATATTGTCATTGCTATTAATTTATATATTATGCTCTCCCTTCACTGTCATCTCTGCTTTTTTATTCGTGTTATTATTATGTTTTTAATGGACTGTTGTCCGTAAATTAATAAATAAATAAACGATTCTTTTTCTTTATTTTTCACTTACTTTTGTGTATTTCTTAATTTTTATTTAGTATGTTTAATAATTTGTTTTAATAAAATTGTATTTTTTAATTCCTATTTGAAATATCAAATGTATGATTACCACAACAAGGGCATTAGCCGAGTGTGGTAGCCAAAAAAAAAACAAAAATCTGTAACCAATGAAATTTTGTGAAACAAATTTTGTGAAAATTTTGTGAAACAAATTTCAATGGAAGATGCCCAAAGGAACTAGCGTCATTGATTCCTTCGGCACCGGTGCACAATCGAGATACATGTGCCAAACGCGCGCCCAACATTTGTACATAGTTGACATTTGTCACATGAGACCGGGTCGCGTATTTACAAAACCTATACCGATTCAGTCGCGGTAACGACAATTTACATTTTAAATATACCTCTATATTGGTTATTTTTTATCACATTGCAAAAACAAAAATTGTTCTAAAATCTAAATAAAATAATCTTTCTGATGTGTATATTATAAATTAATAATTTTACTTCTAAATATTTAAATTTTAATATTATTCCTATATATTGTAAATACACCTCTATATTGATAATTTTTTATCACTTTGCAAAAACAAAAATTGTTCTTAAATCTAGATAAAATAATCTTTCCAATGTGTATATTAGAAATTAATAATTTTATTCTAAATATTTAAATTTTGATATTGAAAATTTAAAGCGACTGAAACGCGGTAGATACGCGTTGTAAATACGCGACCGAGTCGCTTCTACGACTCGTTTTTGAGTTAAACAGCTTGGCTTTTTTTACAGTAAATACCGCACAAGAATCTCAACTGCTCCCGTCTGGAGCCAGTGAGACTATGGCATCCCCATTGGGATATGTTGTGAGGCTGAAGGTAGTGGGGAGGGGAAAGAGGAAGGTTCGGAAGTACCTGGCTATTCAAATCTGGTCACCAAACACGGCTAAAGCCATTTTCAAGCAACGTTTCAATTCTGAATGGTGGTTTTACACCAGGGCGATACTGATAGTATCTTCAACTCTGGAACATGCCGCAAATATACTATATATTATTTTAAATGAATTAATTGTGAAATAACACAAATTAATCAAATAAAATTTATTTGCGCATGCCGGGTTCGAACCCGCGACCTCCGAATTGTGAGTCAAGAGTCTTACCCACTGGACTACGGAGGTCGTCAAATCAACCTTTGGCCAAAGAAATTTTGGATACTTTGCAACAAAACTATATAATACACTTCCACTGGCAATTAGACAAAACACAATGTATCTTAAATATAAATCTGACACCAAGTCCTGGATTACCAGCCAAAATAGATCCAACATCAAGGATTTTATCAAAACTAACTTATAAGTATTTATTTTTTCAATTTTACGTTGATGATTAACTGTTACTTGTAATATTGTGTTATTATTTGTACTTTGTATGAGTTATTATTATAAACTGCGCATGCTAAGCGCCTGCTCTCAACACAGGTTCTCCTAGTGAGACAGGCATAGAATAAAACAAATTGTAACTCAAAACTAATAAAGATGAATAATAAAAATAAAAAAAATAATAAAAAAAATCGGCTGTGGAACGATTTGCCGGCCTTGTGATTCCTCCCCCCTACAACATGGGTATCATCAAGACCCAAGATCACCCCTTCCTTTCCTCAAAAAGAATCCCTACAAAGCATCCCCAAAGATGACATGGCCCTTAAGGAAAACATTTAAAAAAAATAGCTTTTTTCGGACACACACTCCATAATATTATTTTATTTATTTATCCCATAAAGCTTCGTTACAACCTCTCCTTCCGTTACTTGCGTATATGAGCAAGAGGGAGATAGTATGATGGCTCTATCAGCGGTATGCTCTCTGAGACATAATAATCTGCCGCTTAATTGTCGTCATGTGAAATATTACGTATAGCCGCGGAGAAAATTACAGGGGAGGCCAAGTTTAAAGTAGGCGAGGGGAGGTGAGAGTGAAGAACGGGAAACCGACGATTATTAGCGGAAACATGCAGCCGACAGTTTAGAGCAGCGGTGCGCAACCGTTGTTCCGCGAAACACTCTAATGTTACGGGAAATTGTTACTTTTACCCTTTGTTTCGTCTAGTATTCCGTGACATTATGAAAATTTACCACACGGGATGCTATTTGGTGAGAAAAACTAAATGCAGATTTTAATACAGCACAAGAATCTCAACTGCCTTTGGCTATCCGTAGCCAGTGCTATGACAACTATGACACCCCACTTGGGGTATGTTGTGAGACTGAACAGATTGGGGAAAGGAAGGAGACGGTTGGAAATAACCTGACTATTCAGGTCTGGTCTCTAACACGGTTTCTGAATCTACTACTCTGAAGCTCCGCATGTTCAACTATGGCATCATACTCGATTTTATTTTTGTCAATACAACAATTTTCAGCTAACAACCCCATTTCCATCATGAGATATGTCGCTGAGAATTTTTATTTTCTTTAAAAATATACTTGTAACCCAGGCACCTACTTTAATCTCTTTTCTTGTGAAATCAACAGCAATGCATTAACCCGTCTAATCACAGGAGACCCAAGTTGTCCCAAAACATCATATGCCGTTATAATAACAGGAGACCCAGATTGTCCCAGAGCGACAGTGCATTATTAATAGTTAGATAATCTCTCTTCCTGTCATGCGAATATTTGTGATTCCTTTTATGTTAGAAACGGAATGAAATAATGCTTTTCAGTGTCTTAGAAGTATATGAGCTAGGTTTTTCAGATATTTTACAAACCCGATCAAAAGTGACGGTTAAATTTTTCGCCAATTTGTGACGTATCACACATTTAATTTTAAAATAAAATTGTATGAAAGTGATAAAAAGTGAGGTGACAGTTTTATTACAAATTTTATTTAGAAAAGGAGTCTGTATTTTAAATTTTAAGTTAATTCTATTTTAATTACTTTAATTCGAATATTCGCAGGTATGCATTTTTTAGCCAATTTAAATTTCCAATATTAAAATATTAATATTTAGAAACAAAAATGTTGATTTCTAATAAACACACCGGAAAGATTATTTTATCTAGATTTTAGAACAATTTTTTTTTTTGCAAAAGCGTTAAAAAAAACTAAATAGGAACATTTAAAATGCATGGGAAGAACCAGGAATTTTGCCCGCAACCTTGATAGGCAAAATTTGACAGAAAATTATTTTCTTATTATTCGAAGGGATGATAGTAAAAGAATACCAATTATGGGCGATACCAATTAGTAAAAGGTAGGTAGTAGGTACCTAAGTAGGTAGGTACGCGGTTAGTTCCTAAGTAGGTAGGTACGCTAGGTAGGTAGGTACGCGGTGAGTTCCTAAGTAGGTAGGCACGCTAGGTAGGTAGGTACGCGGTGAGTTCCTAAGTAGGTAGGTACGCTAGGTAGGTAGGTACGCGGTTAGTTCCTAAGTAGGTAGGTACGCTAGGTAGGTAGGTACGAGGTGAGTTCCTAAGTAGGTAGGTACGCTAGGTAGATAGGTACGCTAAGTACGGTAGGTACGCGGTTAGTTCCTAAGTAGGTAGGTACGCTAGGTAGGTAGGTACGCGGTAAGTTCCTAAGTAGGTAGGTACGCTAAACGCTTGAATGTAATGAATATGTCTAGTAATTTTAATTATTCAAACAACTTTGGCGATGGGTTTTTTTTAAATTTTGAAGTAATAACTTCTTTAGCACCGTTGTGATTTAAAAATTTTTCAAAATTTCGCCAATGACACTGGATATTTTAATCCTATGACTAGAAGACGGCCGGCGTCTTGTATCAGTAGTATTACTAACGAAATATGAATCAATAAGTAGGTATACAAAAATAAAATCGCTGAAGTAATTCAGTTGTTATTAGAAGTACAATGAGATAGTTTTGAAAAGAAATACAAAAGAAATGTGTACTTGGGTAATAAGGAACTCCAGTGAAAAATATTCTGGCTTTAAAAAAATATGTTCATATAGACCAATAAATGCTGAATCTAAATATATAAGTAATAATATTAAACGCAGAGTTTTAAAAAAAATATTAAAAAGTCCATTTTTAATCGGGTCGTAAAAACACGCCGTCAAGGTGACATCACTGTTCGACGTGTCGTGACGTCACCGTAAAGTCTTTGTACGGGAATGTATGATATGACACAAGCCATCGTATTAATATATTCGTTTATTTACATACTGTTTATAGAGATTTTAGGGGCGTGTAAATAGCCCCTGACACGAGGGAATGACTACCCTATGTAAATCAAGGAAAATTGAACTCTTCCCTATGTGACACAAAACAGTTGACCCAGCAATTCCAAAATCCAAAGTGAAAACAAAACAATACTCACTCAGAGAATGCAGCTCATGCACGATGTCCAACACAAAAGACACTTCTTTTCATTAAAAATATCAATTTCTGCCAAGGCGGTTTTGCATAATCTCAACAGATGTTTCGCACAGCAAGGAAGTTTCAACAATGAAATATAAATCTGCCTATTATTAATACGTGCCAAATCTTAGGTAACAACAATAATTCAATTATTGGGTGAATTATTTGACAATGACTGACTAGGAGTGACATCTGTTGGCTTTTCACTAACACTCCCGTCGGAAGTAATTGCCTGCTTCACAGAGGTAAGGAAATGCATGAATATACTGAATTTCAAGTCACATAGGTAAATTCAATACAATACAAAAACCATAGATGGCGCCCTCATAGTCTCATAGCATAAATTATTAATTTAAAGAAATTAATGCCCAAATGGATCCAAATATATTTATGGCGCGTATCCAGAGATTTAGTTTTTGTGTTTATTGTAACATTATTTAGGCCTAAATAATGTTTAAAAAATAAAGGTATCTCTTATTAGTTTATCTCTATTATTTAAAATATTCAAAAACTACTGGACAAAAAAAAATAGTAATGCTATTTCTAGGGAGAATACTTCGAAGAACGGAATTCAAAATAGCGGCAGTAGATCAGCTGATTGCCCGATCCTATACTAATTTTTCAGGAGTGATGACGTCACACGATTCATCATACATACGGTGGTTTTCGGGGGGGTCTTGAAAAATTAAAACTTTGACAATTATTTTAACTATTAAAACTAACTCTAAAAATAAAAACAAAAATGCAATTATTTAAGTTAGAAGGTCATTATTCATTAAAATAAAAAATAAAAATTGGACTGGAATTCTTTATAGTTAAATAATATACAAGATTTATATAAGACCTGACATAAAACAAAGTATGTTAAGCTAGCCTCCCAAAAACTGGGCGTACTGTACAGGGCCCGCAGATACTTTAATAGTACACAACTGCCAACCTTGTACAAATCACAAGTACGCCCCACGGTTGAATTTGGCAGCCATCTCTGGTCTGGAGTTCCAAAATACCTGAAAAATACCCTCGACTCTGTGCAGAAACGGGCGGTCCGTTTGATAGATTCTCCCATCTTAACAGACGGATTGCAATCTTTAGAGCACAGGCGTCGGGTGGGAATGCTATCCTTGTTCTACCGGTATTACAATGGAAGATGCTCCGAGGAACTAGCATCATTGATCCCTTCGGCACCGGTGCATAGTCGGGAAACACGCCAAACGCGTGCCCAACATTTGTACACGGTTGACATTTGTCACATGAGAACGGGTCGTTTCTTCGACTCGTTCTTGTGTTAAACAGCTCGGCTGTGGAATGATTTGCCGGCCTCGTGTTTCCTCCTTCCTACAACATGGGTCTCTTCAAGACCAATGTTCATTCCTTCCTCTCCTCAAAAAGACCCTCCACACAGCATCCCAGATGACATAGGCCCTGAGGGAAATTATTTTCCTCAGGGCCTCCTGTGTGGAGTTAATGTAAAAAAAAAAAAAAATATGATGAAAGTTAGTATTTAGATATAGGATACAATTATTTAATGTGTGTTACAACAACAAAAATATGAAGTTCTTGTGAAGAATCAAATTTCGTCACAAATAAATTTGAATAAATAGTTTTGTGTTATGAAAAAGTCTCGCTCTGTGCAGCAAAGACAAAGAAAGTGATGACAGATGTGGGTGCAAGTACTAAAACGGAAGAAGAAGTGCGAGGTAGAGCCACGGGTCCTACCAGTTCATAGGTCCTACCAGTTCAAGATCTAGACGGGGAAGAGAGGGGACACGAGTGGAGGTGCAACACCAAGTACGGGTTCTCCGCCCAGCGTCGCCGACGTGGTGCTGGGCGGTGGATGAAGAAGTTATAGTTGAGGTTGAAGAAAGTGATTCTCAAGATATATTCTTCCGTCCGGCGACGTAAAACCTGGCGTGGGAAGAAGAAGAATGTTATTCGCAAGATAGAGCGGTGACCAGACGCGGCCAGTGGCCGAAGTGCGAAGTGATGCAGACGACTACGGGAGACTTCAGACTTCAGAGGCAGGAGACTCGGCTAGGAGGGCCTGAGCTGCTGAACCAGAGGAGCTGCCATCGAGGACCTCGACCTTACCAAGGCACCCGCAGAGTACCCAGTGATACGAAGGTAGTTTCAGTGAACAATTAACTTTGACGTGTGAACAGTGGAGAAGCAACCCCGAACCATATGACAACTAATTAAGATTTAGATATTTATTTATTTATTATTTATTAATTTTCAACGCCCTGATGGGCTTTTACATGACAAGTTTATAATACAGAGACAGTTTTTAAATAAAAAAAGATAAACTATAAAAATATAACTAGTAAACATCATATGAAAGGTAGGTATACAGATAAATTTAAGGAAAGATAGTGCATTACAATAAAAGAGAAAGTTTCTAAGTTATAAATGGCATAGAAATAAACTTGTAGGTATGTTAGTAATTACAAAATTTACAGGTGACTAATTAAATGTGATGAAAAATACATGACAAAATGCAAGATACATAGAAAGAAAACGGTAATAGGTTTTTATATTGTAGATTTATAGAAATACACAAATATATGCAATAGATCCTATGTGATGCTCCTTAGATATCAAAATATTCTACATAAAAATATTGTTCAGATATTTCTTGAACAAAGGTAAACTTGTATTGAATACATCGATATTTGAGGTAAATTTGTTCCCTAGTGTGTGCAATCGTGAAATTGGTGCATGTGTGTGGTAGTTGGTTACAGAATTATTGTTGCAGAATAATATGTTTTGCCTTGTTTCTCGAGTAGGTACTTTAAAATCAATGAGATGCAGAAGTTCGCAACAATCTAATTCGGAGTGAATAATTTTAAACAAAAAAGTTAGATCGTTTATTTTTCTTCTGTTTTCTAGGGAATGCAATTTAAGTATGTTTAGTAAAGTTGTGTAGTTAATGTGTTGGATAGGTATGTGTAACTTGAAGTTAATAAATCTTAAAAATTTGTGCTGCACTCTTTCGATATTTCTTATATGAATTTGATAATATGGGGACCAAACTATGGAATTATATTCCAACAAGGTGCGTACGAGTGACAAATATACGATTTTTATAACTTCCAGCGAATCGAAGTCTTTAATTGTTCTGATTATAAATCCTAGTGTTTTCATGCCTTTATTAGTTATTTGTTGTATGTGATTTATAAAGTTTAATTGCGTATCAAACACAACTCAACTATAAGTAGATTTAAGTATAATTAAGATCATGTATTAAGACCTAGCCAAACCAAATAAAAATCCTAACATATAAAATCTCTATAAATTAAATTCATCCCCCCTTTGTCCCAACCCAAGCGATCCGAGTCGGTGAGAAGGCAGAGAAGGCAGATCGGAGGAAGTACAAAGGTAGGTATAAAAACTGCATTTATTTAACCTTACATCAATGATTATCCTGAGCTAGCTTCCTGTAACAAGGTGATACGTTACATACTCTTGTACAGAATGATATAATAACGGGAATACATGAGAACATTTTATTTAAACAAAACAAAATATGTAAAAAGAGTTAACTTGGCAGCAAGTAGAATCGTGCAAAATTGTCAACATCAAGTTTATCTAATCATTCATTCGCATTTTTATTTACGATACAATGCAAAATTATATTTATTTTTACGTATAGATATTTACCTATAGTTTATTATTTTCACATGAAAGAAGAGTTTTTTCGAAATCGGTTGACGGTGAAGAGTAAAAAAACATCTTCTTTGAAAGACGATGTTTTTTTGAAGTTAAACTTCTATAGCCCCGTAGTGATTTGGGTTTCGGATGGTATGGAAATGACGATTACTGCACCTGCGAAGCATCTACTGCGCTCATTGGCCGCTTCGATTCTGATGTCACTTTTAAAGGCTCCTATTGGTTGTATGAAACGGAAATTACGCAAGGTCTGCGCTCATTGGTCGCTTTGATTATGACCTCACCTTTCAAGTATTGGTTGAGATTGTTTTGTTAAAGTTTCGCTTCTACCGCGTGTAAACTGCACTAGAATTTTTGTATCCATTTTCCAAGTCTAATAATTGTTCCAAAGAACATTTTAACTAGTTTTCCTAACAATATTTGCTATTTAACGTGTTCAGACATGTATTATAAAATCAGTAACAAAAGAAGACATCAACGTTCATACAACATTCATACAACGTATGTACATAATAGAAAGAATATCAATATGTTTTAGTACCAATTAAACACAAGCGTCGGTCGGGTCCACCGGCAGCTGGAAGCCCCTTTCAGAATAGGAATAAAACGAACCCCGGACTTTTATGGCTTCGGAATTGGCGCCCGGTCGTTCACACCAAGCGCTCGGAGCTTTTCTGCAAAAAGTGCGCTTGTCATTTTGACGTTTATACTTTTCACGGCGTTTACGTTTTTATCATGGGCTGTTTTGAATTGTTGAACTGGTTACGCCTGAATTCTAACATATGAATTAAAAATCAGTTTCTTACTAACTTCAAGTTGTTAGTTTTTTTTTGGCAACCTCAACAACAAAAAAACTGCAAGCAAACTTGCTGAACTTGTAACGCAGTTACGGTTATAAACGATGACAAAAAGTGTAAGAAAACTTTTTGAAGGCCGAAAATTTGTGTTTAAAAGTTAAAATATCAAAATGATACTAATCGTCAACCAAATATCACATAAAAAATCACTTTTACCTAAGATTCCCCTTGTGAATGAAACACGGTTGTTTTAATATTATTAAACACAGTTGTTGCGGCGGGGAGCAAGTATTCCCTCTCAAGATCGAAGGATCAAATGCTGCGTGGACTGTATGCGTATGCGGTTCTTATCTATTTTATAATATTTGATCTCCTTACCGAACTGCATTCTGCTTTCCACTGATATTGGTGTTCACTGGGAAAGGTACATGTTAGTTGGGAGAGAGAGGATCTTTGGGAAGGAATGGGGAAATGAATGAGTATTTGCGTTTTCAATGAGCGATATCATGCGGCGCGGCGATGTTACTTGCGAAAAACTGCGTTTTATGACTTCTGTAAAGCGATGCGATTGTTACAACGTGATTATTACAACTGTAAATTATAGCGGTTTGTGGGACCTTCTGTCCTGTGCGGTGATTTTATTAGAACTGATATTTTCGAAAGAACCACATGTAACAATAAAGGCGTGAACAACAGTAAAAACTAGCAAAAGATGAGGTCTGACATTTTGAAATTTGTTGTGCCTTTTTGACCAAGATTTTCATATTTTACTTTCGACGTCATTACAATCATGAGTTTCGAAAGATCTTAATTTTCTTTTTCTATTCCTTCTGAATTTCCCTATTTATTTGGATGAGAATTGGTCATTATTCCGTTTCCTCTCCTTTTTTAAATTCACTTGCTAGACTCTCCAGATTGTACTTTCTGTGGTCTAGAAGTGGGAACTTTAAATCACATATTTTTTGGTTGTCCCACCCTAAACATATATATTTACTCTTCCATCAAGCCTTTGTAAAATTGTTTACCACCAGTTCAAAACCTAAACTTGACTCCAACTTTTTTTTTTTACACGAATACCGCACAAGAGTCGCAACTGCTCCCGTCTGGAGCCAGTGGGACTATGGCATTCCCAATTGGGGTATGTTGTGAGGCTGAAGGTAGTGGGGAGGGGAAGGAGATAGGGAAGAGGAAGGTGGGGATAGTACCTGGCTATTCAGATCTGGTCACCAAACACGGCTAAAGCCATTTCAAGCAACATTTCAATTCTGAATGGTGGTCTTACACCAGGGCGATACTGAGAGTATCTTCCACTCTGGAACGAGCCGCATATATACTATATATTATTTTAAATGAATAAATTGTGAAGTAACACAAATTAATCAAATAAAATTTATTTGCCACGCCGGGATTCGATCCCGTAACCTTCGGAGTGCTAGTCAAGAGCCTTACCGCTCGCTGGTCTTTGCCGGCCGTCGTATTATTATAAAATTTATTAATATGTAAATTCATCCATAATTTGAAATGGTGGCCTAAGCAATACCATTGATACGTGAAACCATAAACATTGGAAAAAAATGGTTTAACAGTTTGAAAATTCGTAAAAATTTTATTCGAGCGAAACCAGGTAGTAATTTAATTTGAGAGGCGGGTATGGGTACCGCCGCCCCGGGGACCATTTATTGGACAACCAACACCCCTGCCACAGGTCACACCAAGTCTTGGTGGCGGATACGTTTGCCCAACCACTGCGTGGCGGGCGACATCGGAGGAGACTGATTGAGGGAGGCCTTTTGACCTTTCCAGCCGGATTCTACCGACCCTTCGCCTTGCACCGCAGTGTGAGGAATAGATTCATACGTCCGTCACTCCTGGCCACATTGACCCCCAGATTTCTACCCACCCCTCATACCTTTTTCCTTCCCATATCTTTTTCTCCTTCCTTTCCCTTAAGAAACCCTCCACACAGCATCCTCAAAGATGACATAGGCCCCTAGGAAAATTGTTTTCCTCGGTGCCTCCTGTGAGGAACTAATGTAAAAAAATATATAGGTACAATAAATTCAATGCTCGCAAGTGTTTCCTTGCAATATGATCCCGTGATCTATCCAAGAATTCGTGCCCGCAATCCCAATTGTTGGTCACCTAGTGCTGAGCCAGTGGAATTCAGATGAGAAAAAAAATCTCAAATAAATGGAAAAAAAAACGTGGGTTTTCAAAGTTAGTATTATAATTTCTGATCAAACAATGTGTGGAGAGAGAAAACAAGAGTGCATAAGAATATCATAAAAGTAAACGAAATGTGTTTTTTAATTGTTGAGTGGTTCGAAGTCGACGTGTTTCAGAGATTTCATCAGGTCCGGATCTAACATTAAACAGAGATTTTAATATAAACTGTCCCACAGTTTAATACCTACTATGTTATGCCATGAGGTCATAGACATTCAATTTGATAGACCAGCGAACCAGGGAAAAGGGAACAAACCAAGTACGCGGAGTAGAGGCGGCGTGACTGTCTCCTTTCCGTGATTTGTTAATAAGTGAATCTGACAGAATCAATTCGCCTTTCTGACAGAATCAACTCGCATTGTAATAATTGCTATTTAGTCCTCGAAAATGAAATCTGTTTATGAATTGCTAGGCCTTTTTAGAATGTCGCGCAAATTGCGCGCCGCTTGCGGTTGTTTCGTTCCTTTTCCATAACTCGTGGTTCGGCTTACTGTAATACCTCCTTATTTATTTATACGTAGCATAAGATTTTCATTGAGATATTAATTTTATATCACGCAAGTACCTACTCCTAATGCTGGCTTTGTTTTGAGAGCTTTCAATGATTTAGGCACATTTATTATGTTATATAAAACCCTTGTCAGATGCCAACTTGAATATAACTCTACGTTATGGTCTCCCTTTTACAACATTCATTCAGACAACATTGAAAAGATTCAACGGAAGTTTCTAAGGTTTATAAACTATAAATTGCATATTCCTATACAAACATTGATTACAATTACCTCCTGGATAAAATGTCTCTAGTGAAACTTTCTTAAAGAAGAATATTCACAGATTTAATACTATTACATAAAAATACTGCATTACAAAATTGACCGTCCTAAATTACTTCAATTTATCAATATTCATGTTCCCAAAAAATCATGTCGACATTTATTACCCTTTTACTTCAATAACAACACCAAGACACGAAATTCTCCGTTTCCAAGTCTTCACAGTCTAGCACTATAAGTCCGGCCCCGAATTTCGGTCTAATATTAGAAGATTGTTTTGGCTATTTCGTGTATAACAAAGAGCTTACGATGTACAGAGGAATCAGACCCGAAACAAAGTTTTAGTATAGGAATAGAAACAAATAGGTACCTGGCCCCCTAGCATGGTCGATCGATATAGGTTTTATCGAAAATGTCGGTAACTTGTGATCGCTCCCGAGCACGACTGCAGGCCGCTAACGAATAAGCGACAGTTTACCTCAAATATATTAGGAAACCCTAGTCATTGTGAACTCTTGTTTGTTCATTAGCGGCCTGCAGTCGTGCTCGGGAGCGATGGCAAGTTACCGACATTTTCGATAAAAACTATATCGATCGACCATGCTAGGGGGCCTGCTGGAGGTATCTTAAATTTGAAAAATTAAATACGTATTTTCCAAGAGTTCGTGTGCATTATTTGCTTCAAGCTTTTGCTATTTACATGATTTTAAAACAAAAGTACCAACTTTTTTAATGTGAATACCGCACAAGTGTCCCAACCATTCCCGACCATCTGGAGCGAGTGAGAATAAGGCATCCCCAATTGGGGTATGTTGTGAGGTTGAAAATATTGGGGGGGAGAGGAGATGGGGAGGAGGAAAGTGGGGAATACCTGTCTATTCAGAACTGGTCATAAATAATGGCCAAAGCCACATCAAGGAACATTTCAAATCTCACACCAAGGCCATACTGAAAGTATCTTCCACTCTGGAACTTGCCGCAAATATGCCTTACATTATTTTCAATGATTAAATGGGATAACCAATTGACCTGCTGAAAAACCGCTTTGGCAGTGTAGCCGGTGCTTAAAATGAAGAATAAAAAAATAAAAATAAACTCATAGGTCACCCCAAGTGGTTCATTACGTTTGGTGACTTACCAGGGGTGCCGGGCTCATGGGCTGAGGTTTGTCGAGGTCTTGGCGGCCGATGTGTCTGCCCACTTGCTGCGTGACACGCCCGTTCCTCCTGGACACAGGAGAAGTTAAAGGGACTCCTTCAACCATTCTCTTCCAATCCGGCCCCACAGTTGGTTGGCAAACGCATCCGCCGCCAAGACCCGGACAAACCTCACCCCATGAACCCGGGCACCCCTGCAAATGTGGCGAACCACTTGGAGTGATCTAAGGCAGAGGTGTTGGTTAACTAATAAAGGGCCATGCATAAATTGCGTCACCCTTAAGGGGGGGGGGGGAAGTAGAAAAGTGTGACATTGTGGGACAAGGGGTATGGGGGGGGGGGTCATCAGCTCTGCGATGTCCCTCAAAAATCAAAAATTTTACTACTGTTTTGATTATTTTAAGATGTAAAATTGCAAAATATGTGACGTCACACTAGGGGGGAGGGGGTCTCACAAATGTGACGTTGTGTGACAGGGATGCGGGGGGGTCAATTTATGGATGGCCCCTTAATGCCCGCCTCTCAAATCGATGACGATATGGACTTGATTTGCCAAGAATTCAGACTGATTTCACACGGGTCTGCACTAGTTTAAAATAACAACCCAATGGCTGAAGTTGTAAAGTACACTATTAATATCTTCTTTTTTATTTCCTCGTTCGTACGCTGTTGATTTTTATAGGTCCAGGAAGGTGAAATTAATGGCCTTTTCCTTAAACACAATAAAAACTAACATCACTTCCTCCAAAACAATGTTTCACGAGGTTTTACGAGATTCGGGGCAGCGTGGCTACAACTTGGCTCTAGGCCCGGAGATCCCGGGATCAAATCGTTAAAATCTAGCTGATATCATATTAACTTCCACATATTATTTTTACCTGAAAATATTTTTAAAAAGACTCTCATACTGGTTCCGCGACTTTTCCACCCTCGACAAAATATCCCACGGACAAACTGAACTGAACTTCATTTCATGAATAAACGACTATACTAGAGTTGTGCCCCGACAAAACCCATCATGTATTGATCATATTTGGACAAAAGCTGACATAACTACACAATTAACACCTGTCATTTGGAAAACAAATATAACTGATCACTTTGCGTGTTTTTTAATTCTTGATTTTAAAAAAAATATATCCTTTTCCTCAACTGCATTACAGCAGTATAATATAAAAACCATTAACACACAACTTCTAGAACAAAAATTAAAATCGGAAAAGTGGGAAAAAATATTAAATACCGAAGATGCCGAAAAATCTTCAATTAATTTCGAAAAAACACTTCGCGATCACATAATAAATGCAACTAAAGAAAATAACGTCAAACTAAAATCAAAACATAGAAAAATTAAACCTTGGATCACCCATGGAATAGTTACCTCAATTAGGAATAAAGAAAAACTATTTTATCAAACCCGTAAACAACCCAATGACTTTATTTTATTACAATTATATAAAAAATACAGAAATAATCTTACAAACTTGATAAAAAAAACAAAAGAAAATTACTTCAAAGAAAAAATTGATGATTGTGGTGAAGATAACAAAAAAGTCTGGGCTACAATTAATAACATCATTGGCAAGGGTAATAAAAATAAACAAATAAATAAAATAACATATGACAATGAAACAATAGAGACAGTAAAAGAACCAACTAAAATTGCTAATATTTTCAACAACTACTTTGCAAAAGTCGGTGAGAACCTAGCCAAAAAAATTGACGCTGTCCAATCTAAAAAAACTTTCAGTACATCCACACAAACTTGCTAAAATATTTTCAAAAAGTTTGAAAAATGCACACAGATAGAAATAGAAAAAATAATAATGAACTTACGAGTGTCAGCGAGCCCTGGTTTCGACCATATCACAGTAAATTTACTAAAACAAATGAGACAACTATTATCAAAACCAATAGCACATATCATAAATAACAGCATGCAACAAGGAATTTACCCGAAAATATATAAAAATACAATAATAACTCCGATTTTCAAATCAGGAATTGCAACCGACATCTCAAACTACCTTCCCATATCTATTGTATCAAACGTAGCAAAAATATTTGAAAAAGTCGTAAAGTCACAATTAACTAAGCACATCACTTCAAATAAAATTATTAATGATAACCAATTCGGCTTCAGAGAAAATTTAGGCACGCAAGATGCAATCGCAAAAATAACCTCAATAATATATAATGCTCTTGACTCGGGAAATAAATGTTTAAGTATATTCATTGATCTAAGAAAAGCTTTTGACAGTATATGCCACAAAAAACTAATCAAGAAATTAGAAAATATTGGAATTCAAGGAACAGTTATAGAATTGTTCAAAACTTATCTACATGAAAGACACCAACACGTGAAAATTAACAATACATTGAGTGAACCCACCTATTCAGAATTTGGAATTCCTCAAGGGACAGTGTTAGGTCCAATATTGTTTATCATTTACGTGAATGAAATGCTTACAATACCGAAAATTGGAAAAATCATATCTTTCGCTGACGACACAGTCTTAATCATAGAAAAAAAAACTTGGGATGAAGCCTACCGAACCGCAAATGTAGAAATAAACAACTTAAAACAATGGCTGGATGACAACTATCTTTCCTTAAACTCTGACAAAACTTACTTCATGACATTTACACTATCAGACAAATTCCTTCCAATTATAAATTCCAATATAACTATTCATAGCTCTTGTAAAAATTATACTGACAACTGCAACTCATCTAAATGCACAAAAATTTCAAAAAAGAACAACATTAAATATTTAGGCATAATAATAGACCAACATATTAAATGGACAGAACATATTGCACAAACTATAAACAGAATACGTAAACTTTTTTACGTATTCCTCAAACTAAGAAATATACTTCATAAATCTATACTACTGAAGGTTTACTATGCATTAGCCCAATCAGTTCTGCAATACGGAATAATAGGTTGGGGAGGAGCGTATAAAACCAACTTAGCCCCACTTGAAATAGTACATAGAAGACTCATCAAAATTATTCTAAAAAAACCTTTAGACTATTCAACTCAAAAAATATTCGATGAATTCAAAGTTTTACAAATAAACAGAATCTATCAAAAAAATGCATTACTTCAAATCCATAAAGACAAGCTAACAATAAAGTCATTTAGCTCCAGGCCGAGAACAACAGGACAAATAATAATCCCTAAACTTAATACTACAACGGCCCAACACCATTACACATACTCAGCCATAAAATGCTTTAACGAACTCCCTAAAGATATTCAATCCGAAAAAATTATAAAATTTTTAAGAAAAAAATTAAAATACATTTCACCACTAAGTAATTTCATGTTTGTGTTATATTACGCCCACTTATATTTTCAATGTGTACACAGGTTTTATATTTTATAATTTAAAAAAAAAACTTTCTTCCTAAAATAGTGCACAGGTATATAATTTTACATACATGTTGTTTTTATTTTATTTTTTCATAAATACGCTTATGGTAGCATCAATTAAACATATATCAAAATATCAATTGTGTTAGTACTCCCTCCCTAAACACGAGAAATTCTCAATTAGAGAGGTATTATTACCACCATTAAAAAATATTTGCATTACATGTACATAATTAAAAAAATAATTGTACTTATACCTAACTTTGTAAAATTGTAAAAATGGAATAAATAAATAAATAAATATAAAAAAAAAAAAAAAAAAAAACAAAATATTTACTAAAACTTAAGAGCGTTTAACCAGCCAGCGGACGAAAATCCACATTTCGTCGAAAGTTGTTCTTACGATCGTGCAGGGCGGTTACAATGAGAAAGATGAATTATTCTCCGTACCTGTTTTTTGAAGTTATAACTCAATATCGAATTTATTTCAATCCAAATTAGCTTTAATTTATACCTTCATCCAAAAATGCTGAAAGGCATGATGATAAATCTATTAAAATAATGTACTTTTTGTAATTATTTTTTAATTATAAGTATTTATCATTTTTCAATAATGTCTAAATTTAATAAGAATTTTAAAAATATCTGAAATATATTAGTTTGTAAGTGCGCAAATAAATACACAAATGGACCAATTTTCATCAAGAAACACATGTACGTACATATTTTTTAATGATTTTATTGAAACTAAAATTAAAATTCTAAAACATGCGTTTGCTAGATGATGTATTGATTTATTTTACTGCATGATTATATTATTTGAAATGGGTGTGGTATAATACAAAATCTTTTTTGAAAATTTAACAAATCTGCCAACGACCTATGGAATAACCTTATTATACTAAAAATTAAAAAAAAATCTAAAAATATATTATATACGAATGCTAGATAAAAGAACAATCTTTCTAAATCCATTTATAATTTTTTGTGGAAAAGAGTCAATACGTCTAAAAACTTTTTTGTAAATGACGTATTTCCGGCTTTCTCTGGTAATGCCCTCTTAAGGTCGAACTGCAATATTTTGTCAATAGAAATCTGTAAGAAAAATCTTACTACGAGTTTTTAGAGCGGCTCATTCAAAACTTTGAAGAAAGACTGAACCCTTTTGCAAAACCGCATTTTTTCGCTATTTTATTTAGTCAAGTGGACAGGACGTCAATTATACATATTCTCCACGAATCGCTATAATAAGGAACTCCAAATCCATAGACATCCAAATGGATAGACAAGCAGTTACAGATGAGGGGTAAAACCAAACTATGGAGAGCGAAGAGGGGAAAGATGACTGTCATTCGTTGAACAATCAATCTGACAGTATATAGGCATCTCGCATTACAATATCACCATTTAGTTCTTAAAAGCAAAATCTGCTTTGAATGAATAGACCTTTTTACATGGGAGCGCGAATTGCTTGCCACGTTCAAAACATATTTGCTAAGGCCAAATGCTCGCCCCAAAAAGACTCGCGCCAATACACATATCAATATTTTGTTTCCGTGTTTAGTTAAAACACTTTTACAAATGTTTCATAATTTACTTACCCCTGTAACCAGTTACGAGGGAGGCGTCTACTAATATCTACAGGAATTCCAAAAACTGAAAAAATCGAACTAATATCTATGGGAATCAAAGTGTTGACGAATATCTACAGGACAAACTGTTGATTAATATCTATGAGAACCAAAGTGTTGACGAATATCTACAGTACTGTCAGAGGTTGGATTTTCAATTATGTATAGCATATTGGAATAACGTAATATTGCGTATGCAGTTTAAATAACTTAATTTATGTAAGTATGTATGTAAAAATCCCTAATATCGGACTATTGGACACATTTAGCTGATTAGTCCAACCTACGCTCTGTAGATATTAGTTCAACCTACGCTCTGTAGATATTAATCAACACTCTGAAGTTCGTAGATATTAGTTCAACATATGAGCTGTAGATATTCGTCAAACATACGGGCTGTAGATATTAGTATCTGGAGTCGTTACGAGCACATTGGAGTACCGCCCACATTCGCTATGTGTACATTGATACGTAGATATATTGTATAGCACAAGCTGCCGTTATTTCGTTAAATGTATGGATGTCAGCTTCTCGCTGTTCACGGCAAGAATGATGACGTCACACATTTTAGATTCAAGCGAGGCTATATCCCCTCCCCATGGAGCGAGCCGGTTCCAAGGAGGAGCTCCAGCCGGCGCCATGTGGAGGGGGAAATAATACGTTTTTATCACTTAGGGCAGGTCCAGATATATTCATATGTCCGTGTCCAAATCCAACCAGTCCAATTTTTTAAATTTCTTTTAATGAATAATGGACCTTCTAACTTAAATAACTGCATATTTATTTTTATTTTTAGAGTTAGTTTTAATAGTTAAATAATTGTCAAAGTTTTGATTATTGAAGATCCTCCGAAAACCACCGTATGAATAGTGAACAAAACCCAAATTTTAAAATTTTGTCCAGTGCAAGCTACACCTATAAATATAAATGTAAACATTAATAATAATATTATCGAACCTTCCCAAACCTGTTCACTACTGGGAATAGAATTAGACATAAACACAAACTGGAAAGAACATGTCTCAAAAATTGTAGCAAAAATCAGTAGTTTTTCTTATGTTCTGGGTACCTTGAGAAAAATATTGAACACCGAATCAGTAATAGCGGCATACTATGGTTATGTATATTCAATAATAAAATACGGTATTATTTTTTGGGGAAACTCGGTAAACGCCAAAGATGTCTTCATCATACAAAAGAGGTGCATAAGAAAAATTACAAACTCTGGTCGTTTAGATTCATGTAGACCTATGTTTAAAAATCTGAAAATTCTGACAGTCACAGACATATATATATATAATGGAGTTATGCATGTTAGTGCGATCATCTACAGACAAGTTCCCACTAAAAAACTCAACACATAAATACGCTACAAGGCTCACAGAAAACCTATTAATACCAAAAGCAAACAAAACAATATTCCAAAAAGGACCATACTACATGGCCATTAAAGTATATAACAACCTTCCACATAACATTAAACAAATACAAGATACACACAAATTCAAATCGTCACTAAACACTTTCCTTGTTAATAAATGTCACTACACGTTGAGTGAATACCTCACGTAAATGAAACGCCTATTTTTATTGATATATATATATATATATTTGTATATTTGTATTTTTTATTTTTTCATTGGTATATTGTTATTTTATCTGTATAAACATTGTAATTATAATAAAACAAATAATATTATATAAACATTGTAATTAAATAAATGTGGTTAGCTGGAAGAAATGGGGTCTACCCATAAGCTACACCTTTTGTAATTTTTATTTTACAATAAATATTTTTTGATTTTGATTTTGATTTTGAATCCTGTGACGTCATCACTCCCGAAAAGTTACTATACGATCGGCCAATCAGCTGTTCAACTGGCGCTATTTTGAAATTCAGAGTTTGAAGTATTCTTCCCAAAATAGCATAACTACTATTTTTTGTGACGTAGTTTTTTAATATTTTTCAGTAATAGAGGTAAACTAATAAAATATGTCTTTATTTTTGAAACTGAATTATTTAGACCCAATTAATGTTTCAATAAACACAACAACTAAATCTCTATAAACAGTAGGTATGTAAATAAACGCATATCCATTACCTTCCCCCCTTGAAGAGTGGACTTAAATAAAAAATACAGAACGCAACCATAAATACAAAAAATAAAGTATTACAAAAAAAAAATCAACACAAATCAAAACTCATACATAAATCATAAATACCCACAGACCAAAAAAAAATAATAACAATACCAAAAAATATAGTATTAAAGCCCTATAAGTTGCTATAGGCAGCCCACACTTCGGGTAGAAAAAAACCATCCCCCAGGTACATTTACACCCTCAGTTCTCGAGAAATAGAGATTGAGTTCTCTGCACCTCGGTAAAATCCAATACGATACTGCTGGAATTAAAATCTTCCAAGATGGCAATCCTTTTCATTTATGTTGTACGGGGAATCCTTCGACTGTATTGTAAGAAATTTTAATTTTATTTTAAGTGACTTTCCAGTACTTTGCGCATATTTGTGACTTTTTAGCCTTTTTTTACATGAATACCGCACAAGAGTCCCAACTACTCCCGTCTGGAGCCAGTGAGACTATGGCATCCCCAATTGGGGTATGTTGTGAGGCTGTAGGTAGTGGGGAGGGGAAGGAGATAGGGAAGAGGAAGGTGGGGAAGTACCTGGCTATTCAGATCTGGTCACCAAACACGGCTAAAGCCATTTCAGGCAACGTTTCAATTATGAATGGTGGTCTTATACCTGGGCGATACTGAGAGTATCTTCCACTCTGGAACGTGCCGCAAATATACCTACTATATATTATTTTAAATGAATAAATTGTGAAATATACAAATTAATCAAATAAAATTTATTTGGCGCCGGGACTCGATCCCGCGACCTTCGGAATGCTAGTCAAGCGCTTTACCGCTGCTTTAGCCTGGCCGCACACATCAGGTTTTTCCATCCGATTGTCTGATAGGATGGAAAAACCGGATTGGTTATAATACCGGGGCCACGCCCGTTGTCGGACCGGATTGGACGGCCGGCACGGCGGTAATGAAAATAGGCCACGCCTTTCCGCGCTGGCCGTCCAATCTGGGCCAATCGATTTTTGTCTGATCAGACAATCGGATGGAAAAACCTGATGTGTGCGGCCAGGCTTAGGTAAAAATAGTCAATAGTCACTTGGGTGTTACGTAACGTTTTGGTGAGGGGGGGGGGGTACAGAAACACGTTACGGCGTGTTACATGGTGAAAGGGAGGGTCAAAATCTTCAAAAATCGCGTTACGTAATACTTGAACGCTCCCTTAACTGCATTTATCCTTCTTTCAATGTCGCTATCAGCCTTCTCATCTCTCCATACAAACAATAATTAATTTCGTTCCTTTGGTCACTTTCACCATGAGACCTTACTCGGCCCGTAACCCGCGACCTTTATCCTCGAAGGGAGGTATTGACGTCATCATTTGTCGGAGTCGACGCCGTTTGTTTGGGCTGCTGTCACGCGTCAGCAATACTGTCAGAGATCGCGCGATAATACTGAAATTTGAATAAGGAACCGAATAAACTGTCGGCGAGTGTTTCCACTTGTCACACAATCTCTTTTTATTATCTTTGTGTAATTTTGTATTGAAAATCACTGTCGTAACGGACAAGACCGTATTATATGGTCTGATATAGCCCAAACGATGTAATCAATCAATTATTATAGTTCAAGCAGTCTATTCACGTCCGTGAGTCATCGTTAAAATGTTTCAGACATTGGTTAGTTAGGTACTGAATATAGCAGCATAATAGTAGCACGCTTGTATTGTATATTTTGAGGGAAAATTAGGAACGGGAATGATTAGAGGAAAGAAGGATTAGGACGTTCTCGTTCGGCTGTCCCTTTGTAAAATACTTGGTAGATATGTCATATTTTTATGCTGTGGAATGATTTGCCGGCCTCTGTGTTTCCTCCTTCCTACAACATGGGTCTCTTCAAGACCAATGTTCATTCCTTCCTCTCCTCAAAAAGACCCTCCACACAGCATCCCAGATGACATAGGCCCTGAGGGAAATTATTTTCCTCAAGGCCTCCTGTGTGGAGTTAATGTAAAAAAAAATATATTTGAAATAAAGCTTCTTTACGCATGCCTGACTTGGGGAGTACGCTGGTGAATGCGTGGCGAGAGCGTTACGAAAAGTGTGATCGTGCGAGGCGAACGGAAGTTGAGGAGAGATATAAGTTAGTGAAGATAGAAAGAGAGAGAGAGTTACGTTTCGTATATTACTGTAGGAGCAAGAGAGAGAGGTGCGAGCACACATTTTCTTTATCTATTTCTCTCATAGCCATTTACGTTACTGTAGGAGCAAGAGAGAGCAGTGCGTGCGCACCTTTTCTTTCACTATTCTTTTATAAGTTAGTGAAGTTTTACTTCATTCGTGTGGTTTCTAAAGCACACTCGTTTTTTTTTTAATAAAAGTTTTATTGGATTTTACCAAAGATATTGAAATATAATAGATGTGCTATCTGCAGTTTTTACTAGGTGGGACTGCGCTTCCGGGTGTCGCCGATATTGTTTACCAACTAACAAATAAAGTAAATGAACGAATAATTTATGAATAAAACCAAACGAACGTTAAACTACATAAATGTACTATGGGCATCACTTACATTCATTTTTACATGTGTTATCACCGCCACCTCTCCGAAAATATCTCGGGACCACTCGGATCATTCCGAGCGGATCATTCCGAGCGGATCATTCCGAGCGGATCATTCCGAGCGGATCATTCCGAGCGGATCATTCCGTTCCTAGCACTCGATCTAACCGCCCGTTGCATTTCATACCTCTCTACCCGTGTCATACGTGAACACTAATCGTTTAAATAATTAAAATCTTAAATAAATTGTTAAATCACTCAAATAAGAGTACAGTGTTATCAATCATCATCCCGTATAATCATTGAACACAGGATCGCGGCCTGAAAGTACCGCGACCTCCAGGAGCCTGAATATTTCTCATGGTTAAGTATATACACCCGTCTGATGCAAAGACGGAGCACAGGTCAACATCCTCCATCAGCTCCTCAGCCTCTGGAACCAATTCCACATTGGTAATCCCTGGCCCTCAAAACTACTTTCAACAGTACAAATTCTTTGTATTAAACTATATTGTTAACCAATATTAATGCACACCTTCAAAAAATCGACCTCCGTAGTCCAGTGGGTAAGACACTTGACTCACAATCCGGAGGTCGCGGGTTCGAACCCGGCATGAAATTTTATTTGATTAATTTGTGTTATTTCACAATTAATTCATTTAAAATAATATATCGTATATTTGCGGCATGTTCCAGAGTGGAAGATACTATCAGTATCGCCCTGGTGTAAGACCACCATTCAGAATTGAAACGTTGCTTGAAAATGGCTTTAGCCGTGTTTAGTGACCAGATCTGAATAGCCAGGTACTTCCCAACCTTCCTCTTCCCTATCGCCTTTCCATCTTCACTACCTTCAGCCTCACAACATACCCCAATTGGGGATGCCAAAGTCTCACTGGCTCCAGACGGGAGCAGTTGAGATTCTTGTGCGGTATTTACTGTAAAAAAAAAAAAATCAACGAAATGAACAAATTCTTTTCGTATGCAACCTGATTAGGCCGTAGTCCGCCGGCAATTGCGCGGACATCATAGCACATCTCTTTTGTATTTGAATACCTTTGGATTTTACAGTGTACCAATTCACAATGGATAGGGTCTCCTTTACGGCCGAAAGCCAATATTTGTAAGCAACCAAACACCGTGTGTATACGCCAAAGTTATGATATTATTCGAGTTACATCGTGGATTTTTGAAGTGAAACTTATATGGCACCGCTGTGATTTGGATTTCGGATGAAACGGAAATGACAATTACTGCACCTGCGATGCAACAACTGCAACTCATTGGCCGGTTTGATCGTGATATCACTTCTAAATGCTCCTATTGGTTGAGATATGAAACGGAAATTACGCTAGGTCTACGCTCTTTGCTCGCTTTGATTATGACCAGAAGCCAATCATTAAAGTAATCCTAAAGAAACCCTCCACTTATCCAACAGAAACGCTTTTCGCCGATTTCACGGTGCCTCGAGTAGAGAATATCTTCAAGAAAAATGCAATTATCCAAATTTACAAAGATAATATAATCAAAAAATTTGAAACCCACCAATCAAAAAGATATCAAGACAACTTCAAAATACCAAAATTTAATACCAAACTAATGCAAAACAATTATATCTATTTAGGAATAAAGTTTTTCAACAACCTTCCTATTGAAATAAAAAAACCAAAGACATCAATAAACTGAAACTCAAACTGAAGCTACACTTCATCAGGAATAATTAACTTAATAATTACCTGTTTTTCTCTTTCTTTCTATATACCATTAATCTATATTTATCTCTATTTTATTTAGATTTTTAGAATTTCTCTTAAGTGCACAATATTTGAGTATGTAACCGTATCCCATGTATGTACACCTACACGTATAGATAATCCAGATGTTTAAATTATTCCTATTATATACTTACCTATTGCATAATGTTATTCTATTTCTGTTATAATTAGTGTAACTCGCTCATCAAGCACAAGAACTAGTTTCTTCTTTGGTGAGATTGCAATTTTAAATAATTTATGTACCGATATGTAATGTATATAAAACCACTGTACTATATATATCTATATTAAATAATAAAAAAAAATTAAAAAATCATTATTCTCTAGAATATTTGGAATTCTTACTGAATCTGTACTTATCGCAGTATTACGTTTATTAATATTACTTACGCAATGCTGTTGAGCTTGATAAATATTCAGCATTCTTACACAATCTGTACTTATTGCAAGTACACAATATTGTTGAGATTGATAAATATTTGGCATTCTTACCCAATCTGTACTTATTGCAAGTGCACAATATTGTTGAGATTGATAAATATTCAGCATTCTTATACAATCTGTACTTATTGCAAGTGCACAATATTGGTGTCATTAATAAATATTCAGCATTCTTACACAATTTGTACTTATTGCAAGTGCACAATATTGTTGATATTGAAAAATATTCAGCATTCTTACACAATCTGTACTAATTGCAAGTGCACAATATTGTTGAAATTGATAAATATTTGGCATTTTTACACAATCTGTACTTATTGCAAGTGCATAATATTGTTGATATTGATAAATATTCAGCATTCTTACACAATCTGTAGGTACTTATTGCAAGTGCACAATATTGTTGAGATTGATAAATATTTGGCATTCTTACTCAATCTGTACTCATTGCAAGTGCACAATATTGTTGAGATTGATAAATATTTGGCATTCTTACCCAATCTGTACTTATTGCAAGTGCACAACATTGTTGAGATTGATAAATATTTGGCATTCTAACCCAATCTGTACTTATTGCATGTTCACAATATTGTTGAGATTGATAAATATTCAGCATTCTTACACAATCTGTACTTATTGCAAGTGCACGATATTGTTGAGATTGATAAATATTTGGCATTCGTACACAATCTGTACTTATTGCAAGTGCATAATATTGTTGATATTGATAAATATTTGGCATTCTTACACAATCTGTACTTATTGCAAGTGCATAATATTGTTGAGATTGATAAATATTTGGCATTCTTACCCAATCTGTTCTTATTTCAAGTGCGCAATATTGTTGAGATTGATAAATATTTGGCATTCTTACACAATCGGTACTTATTGCATGTTCACAATATTGTTGAGATTGATAAATATTCAGCATTCTTACACAATCTGTAGGTACTTATTGCAAGTGTACAATATTGCTGAGATTGATAAATATTTGGCATTTTTACCCAATCTGTACTTATTGCAAGTGCGCCGTACTGCTCGGGTTTATAAATGTTAATCATTTTTACCCAATCCGTACATGCGCTATTGCAAGTGCGCTATTTTGTTGAGATTGATAAATATTTGGTATTTCTATCATATATGTACTTATCGTAAATGCGCCGTACTGTTGAGATTGATAAATGTTAAGTAATAATAATATTTTTGTAATGTCAATGGCATTCAGTTGGATAAAATAGAAATTTTAGAGATTAGAAAGAGTGTTAATGCAAATTTAAATATTATTAATAATCAAAAATTGTTTTTAAATGACCCATTATTAAATCTATTCCCCTTTAAAAATTTTAATTGTTCTATATTGCCCCTCGTCCCTTACACATTATTTTCTTTCAAATTTTATTATTGTTTATGTCTATTATTTTTCTCTATTACCTATGTATGTCTATTTTAAAAATTTGTTCTGTCAAAACCCTGAAGAAGTCAGCTTTGCTGACGAAACATGTCGGTTTTTGTAAATAATTAAGTGGTTAATACAAAGTTATCTATTAATTTGAAATATTAAGTGTTCTTATCCAATCTATACTTATTGTAAGTGCGCCATACTGTTGAGATTAATAAATTAAAATTTGAAATTCTTACTGAATCTCTACTTATATCACACGATTGCAGATCGCGAACGAACAAACAACAGTTCAGGTCGATTAAATTCAGCACATAACGACTAGTTACCGACATTTTAGATAAAACCATTATCTAAGTAGGTATATGGTAATTCTAAATTGATTATTTATGCATTAAACCGCTTACTCGTTAATTCGGAATATTTTTTATACAAACTGTTGTATTTAGCTTTATTATCACGAAAAATGAGTATTTAAGTCGGGGGAGACCAAAAAACATGCAAAAAATATGCATTTAACATTTTAATTTTGTTTAAATTAATTCACTTACGCGATTACAAATTCTTCGCCATATTCTATTTATATCAACAACTTATATGTTCATAGACAATCAATCCTTCACATTTTCCAAGGTACCAATAGCTAGAATATTAAAAAAGATTGCCAGAGCGGAAAAATTGATTCTCAAATATTTTAGGAAGGTACACCAACTAGTATTGTGGAGTTTTTATGCCTTGACGCGAGTAGGCGTTATAAAGGGGCACTTTCTTTTGTATCACAAACCATGTTACACAAACCTAGCGTAGCCGCTAAACTACTTGAAAACTGGGATGTTTTTCTTGCCTTGACGCGAGTAGGCGTTATAAAGGGACACTTTCTTTTGTATCACAAACCATGTTACACAAACCTAGCGTAGCCGCTAAACTACTTGAAAACTGGGATGCTTTTCTTGCCTTGACGCGAGTAGGCGTTATAAAGGGGCACTTTCTTTTGTATCACAAACCATGTTACACAAACCTAGCGTAGCCGCTAAACTACTTGAAAACTGGGATGTTTTTCTTGCCTTGACGCGAGCAGGCGATATAAAGGGGGCACTTTCTTTTGTATCATAAACCATATCACACAAACTTATACCAACATAACAAAATGACCTTTGAAAATAATGTTTGAAAATGGACGGTCTCGTTTCACAGAATGAAAGCTAATTTTAATTTTACGTAATCGAAATTTAGAATGAAATATTTTCCACTTCCCCCAATGCAAATAGTTGTCTTTTAATGTAAGGTGAATCAAAAGATTTTTTCAAAAAGAAAGTGCGTATTAACCATTGCCAGCAATCTCAAAATTTTACCATATTTTATCTCAACCAGTGAGTAGGTAGGTACTGTACGTCATTAATTCCTGGCTAGGAAAATATAACTAGTTGAATCAAGAATATACAAGAATTTATTTTATGATGTTGGTACTTTCGGCAAATGTCACATTTGATTGTCTATTATCTATTTGTTAAAAAAGGAATATTTCGTATTATCTGTGCATCAAACTTTGACTACACGAACGTTCCGTATTATCCGTGAGGTGGACTAACTGCATATTTACCCTAAATTGATACGACTTACCTAATTATATTTTTACTCCGATTAAGCTTTGGAATCACCAAAAATCTGTCGGGTATATCCCCTTATACCCTATTTAATTAATTAACCACATGGATATCCAATGATTGGATCCAAATCAGTCTAGTTTCCGTCCAATCTGTCATGCACAGCCTCCCCTCATTACCATTACCTAAGCCCTGATATGTGGTGTGAAATGGGTTGATTGAGGCTATATCATCACTGATACCCACTCGTGTACAGAGCCCGGGGGTAGCAAGAGAGATGGATTGACGTGAAGAGAAGGGATTCACAGCTTAATGTTTTAATATGAGATTAACCTATATGTCCCTAACGCGTATACTCGTGGCAGATCCCACGCACTTTTTATGCTCTGAAAGCTAGAACTTCTTACTTTAAGAATGCGCCTTAAACAGAGCAATTCAACTGCTTAACGAGTCTGCATTGAGCATCGACATCTTCAATGTTACATATAGAGAGTTCAGTAACTATCTTTTGACATACGTCACAACATAGTGAAACTGCCCCCATGGACTTTTTTCTTCTTCTTTTAAATATTGTAATCTTTTTCGTAATAATTTGGTGTATAACTGTTTTATGGAGAACCTGAAAAAAATTAAAAAATGTTTTACATCGAAGTAAAATATTATTTGTGTGACAACTGACGAGTCAGACGATACTAGGGCAGTTAGAATACGATTTAAGCTACCATGTTATTGCAGCGCTTTCACGATATTTTCAGAAGGCCAGATTCACACTTTTGCCTCTTTCTTAGGGCAGTGTTTCTTGGCAAGAAAAGTCACAACAGCTTTTTTGACGTAAAACTTCTTTACGCACGCTTGACTTGGGAAGTAAGCTGGTGAATACTTGACGAGAGCGTTACGAAAAGCGAGGCGAACGGTAGTTAAGAGGGAGATATAAGTATTACTGTAGGGGAAAGAGAGAGAGGTGTGAGCACACATTTTCTTTCTCTCTTTCTCTCATAGCCAGTTACGTTTCGTATATCTAAGACACAGTGCAGACCTATTGTCTGTATCACACTGTAGGAGCAAAAGAGAGCAGTGCGCGCGTACATTTTCTTTCTCTCTTCCTATCATATAGATGGAGCTGAAGAATGTTTAACTTCAGGCGTGTGGTAAGTACTGATTGTAATGGAGTAGTTGCTGGTAAAGAGATGAGAAACCGAGGCCAGCAGTTCATAGCGGAGCTCTGATACCAATCCCGATATGTGCCAGTGAGGCATGAAACGGGAGCATCGACAATAGTAGACAATTCAGTAGAAATTAATTAGTTTGTATAAGAAAGCCGCGCGTGACTGTATTACAAATGAAGAAAGCCGAGTACAATGTAGGCCAATGAAAGTGTGTTCAACAAAATTGAAAAAAGGGACACTGTTTAGAAGAAAACATAAGAAAGATACATTCTCAGGTTACAAATGTCCTGACAATATTTCAATTCTTGTTACTACTATCATTATTAGCGAGAAATGTTGCTTTTGCTAAGATTAATTAATTAACTAGCTTTAAACCGCGGCTTCGCTCGCATAGTATTAGGGGGAAATCTATATACATATGTATATATAAATCAAAATATGCTAGCTTCTGGGTTTGTAGTTCCCGGTACACTTTGCTATGCCACTTAATAAAGATATTGTTTCTCCCTGCGTGTCCTTTCCCTTCGTCTCATTCTTCGTCCGCATTCTCTTCCCCTCACGCGTTCCCACACTGCCTTCTCCGCTTTCCCTCTCCCCACTCCCCTCTCCAGCTTCCCCCCGTCCCACGAACCTCCCTCCCGATTTCCCCTTTCCATTCCACACATTCAGTCCCTGTACATTCAGTTTTCAAACAGCTCGCGTGCCACCTATTGCAATTTAAACAAATTACATAATTTCAGAGCTCGCCAGCATATATATAGAAACCTTCATTGACGTGCTCACAACAACTCGCCAAAGTTTCATCGCAATCGGATGAACGGTTTAGCAATGCATAATTACATGATGCCAAAGCTCACTCTTGTGTACAGAAACCATCGCAGGCGTGCACACATCAAATCCCCAAAGTTTCATCGCAATCGGATAAATGGTTTAGCAACGCATAGTGAACATACATACAAAATTTTTATGTAAATATATATAGAAGATTGAAGATTTGTTTATTGTTTGAATCTTTATAGTGAAAGCAATTATTATATTAATGAAATTGCCGTTTAAATATGCATAGATATTAACAACCCAATCAAAAATGTTCACAGCGAAAGTAAATCTAGGTATAGTTTAATGAAAAAAGACCCCAAAAAGACTCTCCACACAGCATCCCAGACGACATAGGCCCTGAGGGAAATCATTTTCGTCAGGGCCTCCTGTGTGGAGTTAATCTAAAAAAAAAAAAAAATGAAGACCGTGTTAGCGAAACTCAATCGAAAATCTGATAACAAGTAGGACCTGTGCCTTGCCGGGACGCAAATCTACCAACTGTGCTAATGTGTTCCTATCCAATAGGCCACTTGCGTCACATTTAAAAAAAAAATTCCGGTTTAAGCAAATATTCTAAGACATTCTGCATTTTTTTATCGTATTTTTGAAACCCTGGCGATTTTTTGAAAACTTCAATCCGATAAATCAAATCTTTTTTTGTACAAACCGGAAAGACGGGACAAAATTTTATGGGTGTGAAAAAACCGAAAAGCATTTTTAAAAAAAAGAACGTTTTCCACACGAATGGCACAGGAGAAAAACGAGGCATACCAAAAATATTACATCTCATAAATATTTTTTTCCCTGATCCATCTTATTGATCATAAATCATTATAATGTTCAACGTCTATATTACTAAATCCAATGTAATATACGTGTACTTGTAAATTATAATAATAATAAGAATATTATGAAATTTGTTTTTGTTAAAATCAACACCATTACCATTATACCTCTAAAACACACGCAGACAGCATAAATGTACTGGATTCTCTTCACAACATCTGTCAAAAAGTCAAACCAAATGATAAGATCGCAGAGAACAAAAAATAAATCTAGTGAACGTTAAATGTCAAATTCAAAAATTCGTATGAAATCCGTATAAAAAAAAATCAGTGTGGAATTTTAATTTTTTAGGAACATTTTCGGAGATGGGACATTTTTATGTAGTGACGTCACGAGCCCAAATAATGGATTTATTTATTTAAAAAGAAAAAAATTTGTACATTTCTAAAAAATTTTACCAACATTTTCGTAATCTTAGTAAAAAAAAATCTATCCACACGATTTTTTCCAAGTCGTTATGAAATCCATGCAAGTGGCCTATTCGGTCATGTTTAACTTCGTATCATACTTCGACTTAGAAATACCAACATTATTTCCTTATTTTCTTAACGCCTTTTCTTTATTGGCCGCCATATTTATGTTTAATATGATTACAAGATTCAGACCCGAACTAAATGCTATCTAGATTTTAGATAGTGTCTTGAATAAATTTTTAATCCATTTTTATTTTTAATATACGACATTTATTGACTTTTCTTTTTTATGTGATTACCGCACAAGAGTCCAAACTGCTCCCCACTAACCGGAGCCAGTGAGTCTATGGCATCCCAATCGTGCATGTTATGCAGGTGAAAGTATAGGGAGAGGAATTAGATGGGGCAGAGGAAGGTGGTAAGGTAGCTGACCATTCAGATCTTGTCATCAAACACGGTTAAAGCCATTTCAATTCTGAATGGTGGTATGTCACCTGTCCATCCAGCTTATTTTAAGTATTCTTCTGTTTATCCACATCTCGAATGCCTCAAGTCGCCTAATTAGTTCTTAAGTAAGCGTCCATGCTTCCATTCCATAAAATAATATCGAAAACACGTAGCATCTGACCATTTGCATTCGTAATCCAAGGTTGAGACATTTTTTTCATGCAGATAAGGTTGCACGAGCTTGCTCAATGCGGCATTTGATTTCAACTGAAGGTTCCCATGGATGGATGGACAGGGTTACAAACGAAGATGTTATGGTTCGGATGAATAAAGAAAAGGAAGTAATTAAAACTATAAAAATCCGAAAACTTCAAAATCTTGGACATATGATGAGACATTCGGAGAAGTATGAGATCCTGCATCTCATAATGCAGGGAAAGATTGCCGGAAGACGGGGCCCTGGAAGAAGGAGAACCTCATGGCTGAAAAACCTGAGACAGTGGTTTGGCCAGTCTACCGTGGAGGTGTTCCGGGCCGCAGTAAACAAAGTCCGCATAGCCAACATGATAGCCAACGTCCGTTGAATGGACAGGGCACAAGAAGAAGAAGGTATTTCACCAGGGCCATACTCAAAGTATCTACCACTCTGAAACGTGCCACAAGTACACTATGTATTATTTTATATGAATTAAATGTGAAATAACGTGTATAATTAAATTTAATTACTTTTTCATACACAACCCCGCCGTGATTTGAACCCGCGAACTCCGGATTCAAAGTAGAAAATCTTACCCCTCGATATATACTCGTAGTTTGTAGCAAAATAGCCATTTAGCAAAAAAGAAAACCCCGTGCATGAAGTATTCAACAAAAATGATACTATGGCATACAATTGTTTTTGAAATAGGTATCTAAGAAAAAAAATTTCGATAATCAAATATGGTTCCATTATCCCCCTTCATATGTCCCCCAGGCATACTTCTACACAAGGATAAAACTTCTTGTCTATATATTGTATATACCAGCGAATACGTAAAAAATAAATTACAAGTCTGCAGTTCACACGCGTTAGAAGTGAAACCTTCAGAAAATTAAAGTAGACAAGAGTAGGGAGGCTACGGAGCACCGCACAAAGAAACCGAGTATTCTATCTCATTGTCCTATAGATGTATGTACTTGTCTTTTTTTAGTGTCGCTTTTTCGTTTCATCGAGTTTTAAACTGTAAATAAATTCATTTGATATCCATACCACCTTACTATTAAATATATTTTTGAAGTCCATTTTAGGTTTGAAATTGGCAAATAATGCACAAAAAATTATAACTTTATAAAAATTACAATTTCGAGGGGTCAACTGTCAGGGGATCAACTGTCATCAAGTGAACATCAGAAACACTTCATCTCAATCATATTAAGCATTATTAAATACGCACTCACTGTAAGCCACCTACGCAGATACATTATTTGGAGTACTTTAGATAAGAGTAATGCATTTACCATCAAAAGGTATTTAATCACATGTGATACAATAAACCCACAATAAACGGAATTCCAAAGGTTACTTACGTTTTAAGAAATAGATCCTGAAATCATTTCAAAGTCGATTAAAAAGTACACTGGGAACACAATCACTTCAGAACTCGATTTAAAATATCTAGTTTTACACTAAAATACTAGTGACATTGTTTTTACTAAAGTTATAAAAATATCAATTTACTATTAAAAGCACGCTGGACGAATTTGTTTACTATTTTTTTGGTCATCCACTATAGTTTTAATTACAATTTAGATATAAGAAAATACTGAAGTTCCTAATTTACACTATTTTCATAGTTTTTTTAAAATAAAATACTTGTAATATTATAATTATCACACACTTACTAAGAAAGTCGTACAAAATTAACTTAAATTTTGCTCTAAAGTGTTTTAATATTGAATGTTTTTTTTCATCATTTAACATACATACACGTTGAGATATCAGTATGTTTTAGCGGTATTAAAGGCCTTACTTTATACTCAACTACTGTGTATAAATGTGATAACGATAGATCTCAAATTTATTGTTGTTTGTCGGTCCAATAATTTTTGTGGCTAAATATTTCACAAAATCATTTTTTTATTCGCCTTGCAAAAAGTACACTTAACCTTCTCAAAACCTCATTGAAAAGTCCATATTGCCAAAGAATGATGACAGAAAGGGCACAAGCGCCACCACTTTTCATCAATATCAATCTCTTTTCAGCACTTTCACGTCTTTTCACCGACTCCCAGCGTCACTTTTCCACTTTTCCACAATCCAGTCTCCTACGTTCGCGGCCGTATTATGGCGCGCATTTCCCCAAGTCTGACAGCGGAGTGACGGCAGTGACAGTGACAGCGTTTTTGGCGCGAAACGGTTGCGCCAAACCTTCCGTCCCGGGCGCAGACACCGACTGAGGGGAGCAAGGAAAGGCGTAGTGATAGCGAGCTAGATAAAGCACAGCGCACACAGACGGAAAATAACTTCTTTGTTTTCCATGTTTTTATTAAGCATTTAAAAAAAAAAGTGTGCAGTTCACACGCAGTAGAAGTAGACAAGAGTGGGCGGCAACGAAGCACCGCACAAAGAGGAGACCGATAGGCTACGAAGCACTGCACAAAGAAGAGACCGAATATACTATACTATTCTCTCGCAAGCTAAATCCTGTAGATTTATGTGTTTGTTCCTTTTTAGTGTCGTTATTTTTCGTTTCATCGAGTATCAAACCACAACGGTGCTAAAGAAGTTTTCTCTTTAAAAAAAAAACAGAGTGCGCAATTCACAAGCGGTAGAAGTGAAACCTTCAGTAGTAATATTCAGTTGAAAACTAAAGTAGAGATCGATAGGTTACGAAGCACCGCACAAAGAAGAGACCGAATATTCCCATTCTCTTGCACGCTAAATCCTGTAGATTTATGTGTTTGTTCCTTTTTAGTGTCGCTATTTTTCGTTTCATCGAGTATCAAATCACAACGGTGCTAAAAAAGTTTTCTCTTTAAAAAAAACAGAGTGTGCAATTCACAAGCGGTAGAAGTGAAACCTTCAGTAGTAATATTCAGTTGAAAACTAAAGTAGAGACCGATAGGCTACGAAGCATAGCACAAAGAGGATATCAATTATACTATCTCATTCTTTCGCAGGCTAAATCTTATAGACGTTTATGTTTATCTCTTTTTAGTGTCCCCATTTTTCAATTAATCGAGTTTCAAATCACAACGGTGCTAAAAAAATTTTCACTTAAAAAAATTACTGCACAATGGCCTCAAATGCTCCCAGCTATTCGAAACCAGTGAGACTATGGACTATGATGATAAGAGCTAAGAGGGGATTAATTTATTTTATATTAAATGCACATTTACGGTTAACATAACTAATAATAAACATACTTCATTTTTAGTTAAGTAATAAAAACAGTTCTAAATTGTTGAATTTCCTGTTAAAAATATCTATGTCAGGGGACAAGTACCTAATTTAATAACAGAATCATTTTTCCGAGCGGCATCACCAATGGTTAGTTTAGTTCTGCATTAGGTTAATTCTGAATCTCGGAACAACAAAAGTTGTGTGCCTGTGCACTCTTGTCAAGTTATCGGGAACATAAAACTCATTTTTTGTATAATATCGGGAATACAGATATTATCGTTCAGAAGATTACATACTGTTATCAATTTAGCAGTTTTCCTTCTGTCGGCGAGGCTAGATGATGATGATAGGGAGGTCACTTAACATGGTTAACGACAGCCTCCGTGGTTGAGGGGTAAGGCTTGCTACCCTCGGATTGCTTCGGCAATTGATTAATTTGTGTCATTTCATAAATAATTATTTCAAAATAATATACAACGTGTCCGGAAACTCGTAGTACAAGCGGGAAACTGGTGAATCTACATCACGTAGAGAACCCAAAAAAAATATTTTTTTCGATTTGAGCATTTCAATTTTAATATTTTTTTTCTATTTTTCTATTTTTTCGGCAACTAAAGGGTTAAAAAAATTTTTTGAGCCCGGTTTACCCTTCGATGCATTTTATTAGACATTAAACAGCTGGAATCAACCCTCTAGTGAAAAATTTTTTCAAATTTAATCAAAAAATTCCAACTTCGGACCCGATTCACTCGAAAACGATAGCTCAAATGAAAAAAGTTATATCACAAATCGACTCCGAATGTGATGTAGATTTACCAGTTTCCCGTTTGTACTACGAGTTTCCGGACACCGTGTATATTTGCGGCACGTTCTAGAATGAAAGATACTCTCGGTATCGCCTTGGTGTAAGACGCATTTAATAAATAATAAATAAAGTAAATAAATAAAGGTCTTTATTCCAGAATGTGGGGAGGTGAGTGCAATCCCACACATCCTATATAGTGTGTAAGTACATGCATAAAACACATAGATATTTATAAAATGAATGAAATAAAAATATAAGTAAAAAAAAATAAATAAAAAAATCAGTCTGGGGTTATAGGAGCCAGTGTCTTCCTCCAATGTTCTTCTAAGCTCGATCCTGAAGTCAAGCGGGATTCTATTATGAGAATGTTTCTGGAGTGGTTTATCCTTCCCCTCAGTCCTGCAATCCTGGTTCTTAATAAAGCTTTAAATCCTGTAACTCGCCCTTCTGTAAATATTGAAGAGGCACTGCAGTGCCTGGGGAGTCCAAACATCAGACGATAAGCATTGTTATATTGCACCCGAAGCCTTTCCATGGTTCTTTTTTTGAAGGTTGCCCAAAGCTCGCATGTGTATAGGGTTGTGCAGAAGGCTAGGAATAGCGTCCTTTTTACCCGTGGACTGCATAGCCGAAATCTTCTACTGAGCATGTTGGATTTTATGCTCAGTACGCGCCTCTGCCTGTCAATATCTTCATCATCTGTTAATTTATCGTTGATAATATGTCCTAGATATTTGGTAGATTCTACTGTTTTTAGGAGTTCGCCGTTCAAAAAGCGGGGGGGATATTTTTTGGGCCTTCCCCGTGTTTTATGACCAACAGTGCTGTTTTTTTCGCATTATAGATCATGTTGGTTTCGTGTGCGAATTCTTCACAGATCTTCAGGAGGATTCGTAATCCCCTTATATTTAAGCGTTGCTTAAAATGGCTTTATCAATGGTGACCAGATCTGAATAGGTAGGTACTTCCTCATCTACTTTCCCTTTCCACTACCTTCAGCCTCACAACATACCCCAATTGGGGATGCCACAGTCTCACTGACTCCAGACGGAAGCAGTTGGGACTCTTGTACGCCACTTACATAAAATTTTTAGCGACATTTCGATTCTGAATGTCTTTCACTAGGGTGATATTTACCACTCTGAAAAATGCTCCAATTACACTTAATATTTTTTTATAAGAATTTAATTCCACGCGAACATCGGGAATCGAACCAGTCTTAAATTATAAAAAGTATTTGTTATGCTGGGTTTCAAACCAGGAATCTCTGAATCCAAATTCTAAAATCTTAACGGCTCGACCACGATCACAATAAATTGCAATTACGATCCTCGGGCTAAGGTCCAAACATATTTTAAAATTTAATTAAAAAAATACGAAAAATAACCGGGAATCTAAACCCATACTGCGTCCGTGTGTTAACCTTTTATTTTTAGTAGTAAGACGTAGTGAACATTTTCCGTCCTATATAAGCCGGGCTTTACTTCGCTCTCTATAATATCGAGATGATTTAATCTCCATCTCTCTCGCACTGATCGAGTAGCACGCGTGCGCGAAAGGGACGAATTACGCATTTCCACGGAAGTACAGAGAAAATTTCATTTCGAGTGTTGTGCGCGTCCCTCTCTCCCTCGCGCAAAGCGTCCGCGAAAAGGTGAAACGGAAGGATTTCTGTAAATAAAATCTTGAAAGGGAATGAATAAATATTTTTTTTAACCTTCGACGGTTGAAGGGCATACTTGCTTCCAATTAATAGAAGACGTAGGTAGTTGTCAGAATTTCTTTATTGGGAACCCCATAAGAGAAAATGCAGGATTTATCTGAGATACTTTAAAAAGGAACTAATTTGGACTTCATTCTATAAATTTGTTGCTACTCTAATTGAAGGTGTAGTCAAAAGAAAAACCTAGGTCCAAAAACATAATTTTATTTATTTATTTACGCCCTGATGGCTTTTACATGTAAGGTAAATTGCACAGGAGCATCATAACAAGTACAGGGTATCCGGTGGCAGAATTAGGTTTTAAATTTCGAATTTCTCTGTAACGGCTAAGCGGACGAGCGGGGAGGGGGCCGCGTTAGCTTTGTCGTTCGTGCGGATTATTTAGTCACGATTAGTCACGATGTCACAGTGGATGAGAGAGCATCATGCGTTCGTAATCAAAGCCTATTTCAAGCCAAGTGAAGATTTGATTCGATCATGAGTCCGGAGGTTCCGCGCAACCTATTTGGCGGCAAACGACTCACGGCCGGGGCCCAGGAGGACGTCGAGAACAAATGAAAACATCGAACTCGTCACGAACAGTTTGCGCGATAATCCGCGTCAGTCCGTGCGCAAGAGAGAGGCTATCCTAGGGCTTCCAAAAACCATTGTGCACGAAATATTGAAGAAGGACCTTAAATTTCATCCTTTTAAGATTCAAATTGTGCAACCTAATGATTACAATTTACGTAAAATTTCCTGCGAGACAATGTTAGAGCGATTTCGTACGGTAAACACTATCTTTTGGAGGGATGAAGCCAATTTTCATTTAAATGGAAGTGTAAATAAGCAGAATTGTCGTTATTGGTCACTTAAAGGACAGAACCCACTTTTAAAACATCAACAGCCACTTCACAGTCCCAAAGTGACGGTTTGGTGTGCATTGTCTAGCAGTGGAATAATCGGACCTTATTTTTTTGAAAATCGTCAAAAACAAGCCATTCCGGTGAACGGGGATTCTTATCGGGGCATGCTTAAAATTATTTTTTGCCAGAAATGAGAGAACATCCTGCCTCCAATTCACACAATGGTTCCAGCAAGATGGCGCCACGCCTCACACTGCTAGAGAGATGATGGCGCTATTTCGTGATTTGTTCCCTAAAAAATGATTAGCCGTTTCGGTGACTTCCCCTGGCCAAGGGGGTCACCAGATCTCACATGAACTTTTTTCTGTGGGGGTACCTCAAAAGTAAAGTGAATGAAACCGACCCCGCGACCATCTCTGCACTAAAAGAAAATATCATTCGCGAAGTTAATGGTATCCCGATGTCACTTCTCCAGCGAGTGGCATGAAATACTGAGGCCAGATTCCAAGAGTGTGTCTGACGTGATGGTCTACATTTAGACAAAATAATTTTTAAGAAGTAAAATCCGCACTCCTCCTCTTTGTAACAGTTATAGAAATAAATGTACGTCCTAAGTAGTTTATTTTTTATTTAAGTTTTAAATCCTAATTCTGCCACCGGACACCCAACATTTTTTTCCCATACAAAAAGACGTACCTACTAAAAATCCTTAGTGTAAGGTACGATCTTACTTGCTGAGATCCTGCCGGGTGCCCGACTCCATTGTGATTGGCCCGTATCGTAACAAAATGTATATACGGAATTGTATATAGCATGTCCAACATAAATTCTTACGTCACATTAATTTTAAATTGGGAATATCAATTGAAAACATTAATTACTTCTCCGTTACATCCTACTGGGACTTAATACATTAAAAGAAAGAAGAATTTGTTCTGATTATTTTATTTATTTAAAATTGTTAATAACTTGTTGAACTCTCCTGAACTTCTTTCGTTAATATGTTTTCATGTACCGAGTAGATCAGTTCGTCACAAATTACTTCACCATTGCAACAATACAGGATCTAATGCTGAATTATATGCCATAATAAATCGCCTGCATATACTTGGTAACAAATATGTTGTTGATGATGTGATAAATATTGAAAGATTATCAACATACAAACATTATTTAATTAAAGCTGTTTGTCAGCGCTTCTCAGTTAGATTATAATATTGGCTCCTTACGTGCTCACAGAATCTTGAAAGCTTAATAAAGGGTCCGCCAAATAACTTTTTTTTTTGAAAATGCTATAAAAAAAACTACCGAATATTTTCTCAAATTTCTTTTTTTATTTGAAAGTACAATCCTTCTGGTTAATAATGGAAAATAATTTCATTCAAATGGCTGCCTCGGCTGGCCATGCAGTAGCCTACGCGATCGGTCCAATTTTTAAGCACATTATCGATTGTGTGCAGCTGTATTTCACCAATGGCTTCACGAATATTGTCCTTTAAAGCGTCAATTGTCTCTGGCTTGTCGGCGTAACACTTATCTTTGAGGGCACCCCACAAATTAATAGTCCAACGGTGTCAAATCGCAACTCCGAGGTGGCCAAACGATTTTTTTTTTCAATTTTTAAAAAATTCCAATTTTCGCACACATTCTGCAACATTACCATGATTTTCAAAGTAATGTCGCAATATTTCCCAGCGTTGTTCAAGCGTATACACAACCATATTCGTTCAGCGGAAGGATAACACTAATTATCTGTCAAATCAGACATGAGCTAAGTGTTACCATTCACGAAATAAGCACTAGTTGAAAAAAAAAACGTTAGATGGCAGACCCTTTATTATTATTTCTTTTGTTTCCTTTTGCTACTATTAGCTTATTATCTTTTTTTTGTTTCGTGTACATTCATATCCACCTTCTTTTTCTTTTTTTTTCCTTTCAAATACTCTGTGTACAAGGGCGGATTTAGGGGGGGGAGGGGGCACGGGGGCACGTGCCTGTATGTGTATGTATGTGTATATTATACCCTTATGGAATGTGTGGGATTGCACTCTCCTCCCCACATACTAGAATAAACATTTATTTAATTATTTATTTATAATCTAATATACTTTGAATGATTATATTCTTCATCATTGTGTTTATTTCTGGAATATTTAAATTTATTACTACGTACTTTACGTAGTAATTTTCTAGTTCATAATATCTTGTACACAATCATGTATGTATATGAGGTTTTCTTTTTCTTCATGTTTGTATTTATAATAGCTTACTACCTTTACTTTATACTGTCATAATAATAATAATAATTGGATTACTTCTATAGCGCCATTTTCGTGAGAAAATCACCTCAAGGGCGCTTTAAACATTCATTTATACATTTAATCTACACCTACATATTATATACTACAAGTGGTTTACAATAAGATTGATAACTAATGACTAATGACTTACAACTAAGACTTATATCACTAGTGACTTAGAACTATACCCATTTTTATAACCAAGTTTGCACTTGGAAGTCATAATACGAACAGAGCAGCATTGTTACTGCTCTAATCGTGTCACGACTTGCAACAGTTTTACAATTAGTATTTACATTTATAAACACCTATTGTTATGATTACTGCCCGTGCTGTCAGTATAAGTCATGAAAAATATTACAAAAAAAAAAAAAAAGTTTTCACAACTAGGTAAATCCCATGGACCGAGTAATTATTTTTCTGGATATGATAATGCAAAAAGATGAGTTTGAGCTTTGCTTTGGACTCAGATGTGCTGTCATCTTTCGCAAATGTGAAGGGAGTTTGTTCCAAGCTGTTGGGCCTGCCACAGCAAAAGCCCGGTCTCCGAAATTGGTATTGGGATTGCGCATAGGTACTGAGTGGCTGTTGAAGATGCTGATCGAAGGGTTGCTTACCTATTGTTGACATCATTTCATATGTGCTTTTTAATTTTTTTGTCATATTAATTTTTATTCTTAACTATGTATATTCTTAATCCATTTCAAATTACTGCAATTCCTGTGTAAAAGCCGTTAATCAGCGTTAATTCATAATAAATAAATGAATCTAGTACATAAAATAAAAAAAACTGAGCATTAAGTACATAAGTAGGCACAACACAAGTAGGTTTGAGTATTCGATAAGTAAATTGAGCATTAAGGACATAAGTAGGCACAACACAAGTAGGTTTGAGTATTCGATAAGTAAATTGAACAAATGAGTTCAACCAGCACTTCAATCCATTAAGACTGAATAAATTATAATTATAACTAAGTGAAACTAAGGTTAAATGAATATACAAATAAACGAGACAACTTTGAAAGACTAATTTCATTTTTAAAACACTCTTTTGTCAGTTAGATAACAGGTTATAAAAAAAATTATAATAAACATAAATATTTTCGGGTTACGATTACGAATAACCCGACAATATTCGAAATCCTCATACTACCGCTGTCTAACTTTCTCTTCCTCTGTCTACCTCCATCTCCCTTTGTCTCCCTCCATCTACCTCTCTCTACCTCTGTCTACCTCCGTCTACTTCTGTCTTTCACAGGTTACCTCTGTCTACCTCTGTCTTCCTCTGGTTACCTCTGTCCACCTATGTCCACCTGTGTCCACCTGTGTCCACCTGTGTCCACCTATGTCCACTTGTGTTCACCTATGTCCACCACAGCCCATCTTTGTCCACCTCTGTCCACCTCTGTCCACCAATGTCCACCTCTGTCCACTTTTGTCCACCTCTGTCCACCTCTGTCCATCTTTGTCCACTTATGTCCACCTCTGTCCACCTCTGTCCACCTCTGTCCATCTATGTCCACCTCTGTCCACTTATGTCCACCTCTGTCAACCTCTGTCCACCTCTGTCCACCTATGTCCACCTATGTCCACCTCTGTCCACTTATGTCCACCTCTGTCCACCTCTGTCCACTTATGTCCACCTCTGTCCTCCTCTGTCCACTTATGTCCACCTCTGTCAACCTCTGTCCACCTCTGTCCACCTATGTCCACCTATGTCCACCTCTTTCCACTAATGTCCACCTCTGTCCACCTCTGTCCACTTATGTCCACCTCTGTCCACCTCTGTCCACTTATGTCCACCTCTGTCCTCCCCTGTCCACTTATGTCCACCTCTGTCCACCTCTGTCCACCTCTGTCCACTTATGTCCACCTCTGTCCACCTTTGTCCACTTATGTCCATGTCTGTTCACCTCTGTCCACCTCTGTCCTCTTATGTCCACCTCTGTCCACCTATGCCCACCTCTGTCCACTTATGTCCACCTCTGTCCACCTCTGTCCACTTTTCTATATGTCCACGACTATATAGAAAAAAAATTACATACAAAATGTAATGTGAAAATAAGTATAAAATATTGTATTTCTTAGTCCTCCTCACTAGGGGGTCCTGTGCCGAGGCGGACTAAAGTTATTTAAATATAGTTCATTTGTCTTCTATGTCGTTTTTAGCGTCTTCGCTAGGGTTTTCTCATTGACCTCTTTAAGCCATATTTTTATTCTTGATTTGTATTCAATTGGATTTTTTATTAGTTTTATGTCTAAGGATGTTATGGAGTTTTGTTGCAAAGTATGTATAGTTTCTTTGTCCAAATGTGGTTTTATAACTTGGAATATTTTTTATATCATTTTTATTCGACCTAGAGGATTAGAGGATTCATTATTTTTTAAGAGCTTCAATAATATATTTTTGGCATATATTTGTTGTACATTTGGTACTTGAAAAATTCATTTGAAGGCGTTCTAATTGGTACTTTCAATATGGTCTTTATGATTCCTTTTTGAATCGTATTCAGGCTGTGTAGGTACGTATGTGTAGCAGATCCCCATCCTATGATTCCATATTCAATTCGAGAATAACAATGCCTTCTAGGCGGGAGTGGCCGGGATGGGAGACGCCGCCGTCGCTGCTAGTGCTGTATCTGCCATTGTAGATTGTCTGTTGTCGTCGGTTCTGTTGCTGAAGATTTAAGTTGTCGGCTCTTGGGCTGGTTTTCTGATGAGGAAATTTTTTTTTTTTTCATTTACTAGATTCTTATACATCTTGAAGAGATGAATCATTTAAATTTACTGAATTTAAAGTTAATGTTCTTTATAAATAGAACGGCGTCATTTGCGCCTTGCAATTTTTACCTCATGTGGGTATTTAAAAATGTTACCTGGCTATTATAGACTTAAAGGTCCTGTGTTTCATCGGTAGGGAAAAATTGTTATCTAAAAACCCTACTAAAATTGCATGTTTCGTCCAGACTCAACATCAATCTTCATCATCAGAGTAGCAGCGGTCGATGGCCATATATACATACGTGTCTGTTTGTGTTATGTTGGGAGTGGGAAGGAGGCGGTCATGTCCTTTAATTTGGAGCTCTTCCGCATTTGCCTTCGGGAATGAGGAAACCATGAAAAACCTCATCCGGGAAGAGTCGGCCGACAGTCAACTTGAAACTGGGCGGCCTTCAGTGATTTCAGTATATTATGAAATCCTGCATTTTGTGGTGTGGGGTGTATGTGTCTGTTTTTATGTGAAATATATACTTTATGGGAATTTTTAGAATAAACATACATAAACATACATATTATACAATATTATCTAGATATATAAATAGATATATAGACATAAGTTACATGGGGGCGTCTGGGAGTTAGGAATACCTACTGCTCGCTCAGTCGTCCGCGTCTGAATCTGGTTCATGCCAGATGTGGTTCAGGTCCATCAGGATATGTTTAGGTAGTCTGTGTGAGTATCTGAAAGTAAAGTCGCTTGGTGCATTGTATTGACCGATTTCCTTTATAAGTCTATTTTTACTGTGTCTCAGAGATTTGTAAAATCGGTCCGTCAGTCGGTGTGTGTATTCAAATAAAGTTGGAATGTCTTCTCTTGCATGTAGTCTTTTCAAATTCGTTCTGATTCTAGTGTTGTATGCTATTTTAATGCAGAGATTTTGTAGCGTCTGTAGTTTCAAGTGGTCGGTGCGAGAAATACTACTCCACACGGGAATAGCATATGTCAGTACCGGTCGAATGAGCGAGTAGTAGATCAGGAGCTTGGTTCTGGGAAGTAGCGGACTTCTTCTGTTAAAGATGGGCTTCATCGCGCCGACTGCCTTTCTGGCTCTTGCGTGCATCTTGGCTATGTGAGATTTCCAGTTGAGACGTGAGTCCATTGTCAGGCCCAGGTATACGACTTCATCTTTCCATTCTAGGACGTGTCCTCTCATTTCGATGTTGACGTCTGGTGTTCTTCTTTTTCGTTTCCTCGTGTACATGATGACTTCGGTTTTCGCCTCGTTAAGTTTGAGTCGCCATTGCTTGTAGTACTCTACGAGAGCGTCGAGCGCTCTCTGTAGGTATATGGCCGCCATGTCCGATTTCAGCGAGGAAACGTAAAGTTTGACGTCGTCTGCGTATATAGATAGCTTGCATCTCTCGTCTCGGGGGATGTCGTGTGTGAATATATTGAATAGATGAGGTCCGAGTAGACTTCCTTGCGGAACGCCTTTTGGAATCTCACGTAGCGACGACAGCGCGTTCCTGATGAAAACTTGGAAGGATCTGTCCTTTAGGTATTCTTGAATCACTCTCGTTAGGTATATGGGCGTGTTTGTTTTGTGCAATTTGTGCAGTAGCCCTTTGATCCAAACGGTGTCAAATGCCTTCTCCAAGTCTAGCAGCGCAGCGGCGATGTAGCGATGTTCGTTAAATCTTCTGGCGATGAATTCCGCTACTCTGGTAAGTTGGTGGGTAGTGGAGTGCCTCTTTCTGAATCCAAACTGCTCGTCTGGCAAAGTGTTGTTTTCTTCGTGGTGTGGAAGCAGCCTATTGAGTATAACCTGTTCAAATACCTTGCTCAGCGTGGAAAGTAGACTGATCGGCCGATAGTTTGTCGGCTGCTTCTTGTCCTTGTTTGGCTTGGAGAAGGGCAGCACGGTCGCCGTTTTCCAGATCTGAGGGAAATGTCCGATGATGAGGCAGGCATTGAACAGCTTTGTAATGTAAATGATGGCTTTCTGCGGTAGATGTTTGAGTAGAATGTTGTGTATTTGATCGCTTCCCGGCGCTTTATTTGTCTTCAATCGTCTGATGATGACGGCTACTTCGCTCGGCGTGCTGAAGTGGATATCGGCGCCGTTTGTCTGCTCGGCTTGCTCGAGATTTCGTAAAGATTCTTCTACAAGTCGATCCGTTTCCGGGTCGGATAGGCCGTCCGTGGCTGCGTAGGCTCTCTCGAATCCGTCGACGAGCGCGTTTGCCTTTTCTTCTAGTGAAAGTGCCAGCCCTGATCCGTCTAGCTTCTCTAGCGGGGGAATCGTGTGATCCTCGCGTCTCAGCGCTTTTGCCATTTTCCATAGGCTGTTGTCCTTT